>SMDT01002991.1:0-600000 GCA_005392925.1 Aquilaria sinensis | reverse complement strand
TAGAATTTCTCATTGTTAAAGCAAAATTCATTTCAGTGTGATAATTATAATATTCAATATATGAATTTTAATAGAAATTTTGATTAGATGATCCATATCATCATTTCAAATATATTAATTGAACCATTACTTCATGCAAATAATAGGTGGTTGATTATCTCAATTAGTTGAAAATTTAGTAATACGAATATACTATTTGTTTTTTTTTCTTTTATAATCAAAAGCATATACAAGGTATAAGGGTTACGAGATACATACTCAAATGCAAGGGAAAAGGGTAGTGCCTATTTTTACAGGACTTAGAAAGTACCCGAATTAGTATTATGACATTATATTAGGAACCCCAAATATCCCTCATACCCTTCTAACCCCTTAGCCAGTAAGGCAAAGGGCTATGATGAATATACCATGTATTAGACTTACTGTGGTTTTTCTTTTCTTATGGTCTAAGGTTATGCTACCGAGTTATTTGTTAAAAACATGAAAATTGGGGAAATGTCACGATATTGCTAGGTTTTTCAAGGTTTCAACAAACATTAGAAATGTATTACCCCTTCATTTTGTATTAATTGACCATTTTACCTTTTTTATTGAAATTTGACTTAAATATATTCATATTAACATGTGTTAAAAAAATTCTTAAAAAAGATATTTAGAAACTATAATATTTAAAGTTTCATTTTCATATAAAATATTCATATTTTTATAACAAATATTGAAAGAAATAAAAATATAAATTAATTGTTATGAACAGTAAAAAAGTCGGTTTTTGTAAAAAAAAGATAATACTATTTTTTTTGCCTCACTTTTGACCCAAAAGGGAGTAAATCACAATCTAATATAGAATAGTCCAAAGTAACATAATAATCAATTGCCCATTTTTTTTACGTGTACCTCAATTTTGATAAGGATAATGTAGAATCTCCTTTTTTTTTTAAGTGGCATAGTTCAGGTTCTTAAATTTTCCATTAGTGGGGCTTTTTTTGTTTTATTCAAAAGCATGCTTACAAATATGTAAGGGAAGAAGTATTAATATTTTAAGTAAGAAAAGAAAAATGACAGTTTTTTTAGGATTTGAAAGACATCCGAACCAGTTTCATAAAAACATTTTTTGGAAAAGGATATAAAAAAAACCAGATTCAACTTTAGACCTCCATATAATGCCCTCAATATTAGCCATTGGGCCAGAAGCCGTCAGGACTCATTAGTGGGACTTGTTTGAAAGTTTGCTCCACTGTCTCGGCGCATCAATGGTTAATTAATAACCTTTCAACAAACACGTTTTAATTTGTTTTTGACCTTTCCCATGCCAATGTTTAGTGCAAATTTCAACGCGTTTTACTATTATTGTTATTTTCTGTTAGTAATTTTTTAACGGAGGACAAAAAGTATTAATAAATATAACATTACGACCTTAGGAGCCTCCTGCAGGATACTAGAACTCATGAAAACCTGCATCTACACTTTACATCATTGTGACCAATTGATAATAGTAATAACTGATTCGTGAGTTTCATGACATCACTCGTATCAAGAACACTTTTATTTAGTATACCTATCCCATATCTAAGTAAATAAATACATTTGAATTTCACTCGCCACTTTGCTTAACTCGAAAACTAAATTGTTGCTGATTCCAAATCCAAATAAGCCAAGTAGTGCATGATTTGACATCTTCCAAAACTATTAATTGTTTGGTATTTGTTGTTACTATTAATTTGAACGATATCATATTAATATATATTTAACTTTCAAAAGTGCTTTGACCTAAAAGAAAGTAAATCCTCATCTAACATATAATACATTTATCCTAGCTACCAAAATTACATAATACTCAAATTCTCATTTTAAGACTGTCGAGTACGTGTACCTTAATTTTGATAACGTCACTGTAGAATCTCCCATTTTCCTTTTCCTTTCCTTTTTTTTTTTTTTTTGATTGTGAAAATGATATAGCCCAAGTTCTTAAATTTGTCATTAGTGGGCTTGGTTACTCCACTACGCCGTGCGTTAATGGGTAATAACCTGTCCCGAGTTGTTAGCTTAGGTGGCAACACGCTAGGGTTATGGCTCTTCCACACCCCCAACTTAGGTTTAAGCATTTCCTTCTCTCATTCTCCTAACTTATAACTCTTAACTCTTGTAATACCTGATTTTGTATATTAAGAAAAAAAAAAGTGATAACCTTTTAACGATTACGTTTTAAGTTGTTTTTTACCTTTGCCGAGTAATTCTTCTGTAAGTTTGGCTTATGCCGTATGTCATCCCTACAAAGTTCAAAAACTGATATTTTGGCCTAAATTCAAAAAAATGTGACAATCACAACCACGACATAAAAACTACTTATATATTTCTGCGAGACTTAGACAAGGCTTCGCATTGGTGGAGTGGTCAACACGTTGACGAGGGAGGGAAGCTACACGGTTCAAGCTCCAGCATCCCCTCTCTTACTTTCTTTGTTTTTATTTTTTTTATCTTTTTCATTTTTTTCTCTTTTCTACTGAGTTTTTTTTTCTGTTTTCCTTGCATCTCTCAATTTTTCATTTCTTTTTTCAGTTTTTATATATACCTTTTTATTTTTTTATTTTTTATTTTCATTTCTCATTTTTTCCAGTTTTTCCTTTTCTTTTTTATTTTGTTATTATTCCTATTTTTGTATGTTATTCTATTTTCATTCTTGTTCTTTTTATTCTCTAATTTTTCTGAATTTTCTTATTTTTTTTATTATATTTTTAGTTCTTATATTGTTCTTATTTTTAAAATTTATCAATTTTTTCTTCATTTTTTCTTTCAAATTTTTCACGTAATGAAAAGAACAACAACTAGTTCAACTAAAAGAATAAATAATTACTTGTAAAAGAACAAATGTTTTCTCAAAAAGAACAAACAAATACAAATAAAAGAATAATTAATTTCTCCAAACACACTAACATATACTTAGAAAATAACTAATAAATAATAATAAAAGAACATGAAAATAAACTATTTATTTTCTTGTTCTTTTATTATTATTTATTAGTTATAGTTTATTAAAACTAGTAAAAGAGTTAAAATTGATAAAAGAATGGATAGAACAGATAAAAGAATAAATAAATTTATTAAAAAAATAAATAAGAACTGACAAAAAAAAAGATAAAACATATAAAAAAACAAATATAATTGATAAAAGCACAGATAAGGCCAACAAAAAAAATAAGAACTGACAAAAAAAATATATTTTACTAAGATTGATAAAAAAAAAGGTAAAACTAATACAAAAACCAAATAAAGCTGATAATAGAAAAAATAAGAATAGATAAAACTCAGAAAAAGAACATAAAAAATTGATAAATAATAAAAAATAACTGATAAAATAATATATAAAATTGATAAAAAAATTTGATAAAAGAAAAGATAAAATTAATAAAATAATAAATAAGAACTGATAAAAGAATAAATAGAAGTTATTTTTTTTTGTATCATAATCTAATTTTTTTTTTAGAGGAACCAATTATTCTTTTAAAAAAATGTTTTTTTTTTTTTTTGCTTAACAAAATATTTTTTGTTTTATTAGTTAACAAATTTGAAAAAAAAAAGATGAAAAAAGTAGATAATAAACAATAATAGAAAATACAAAAAGTGAAATAAAGCTAAGAAGAAAAAGTAGATAAATTAAAAAACATAAAATAGTTTTTACTCGTATTTTCAAATAAACTATTTAATTTTATGTTCTTTTATTATTATATGTTTGTTTCCTATGAGTACCTAATAGTTTTTTTAGAAAAAATAATAGTTCTTTTATTAGTATCTATTTTATTTTTTTATTGGAACTAGTTGTTCTTTTCCAAGCATTTGTTAATGCTGTTAGCTCAACTAGCTGATTGTTCTTTTACTAGTTGAAAATTTTAAAAAGATGGAGAAAAAAGTAGATAAATTTTTTAAAAAATAAAATAAACTAATAAAAAAGGTACAAAAATTATAATAAAAAAACAAGAAGTAAAATTGGAAACAAAACAAGAGACAAAAGTAACCAATTGTTCATTTGGTCAATTATTATACTTATTTTGTAGCAACCATTCATTCAGATGATGAGAACCAAAATGTAGGGTCTAATTAGTCACAAAAGCACAACCTAGATGACATGTTTGCAGTTAAGCCAGAAGCAAAATAAGTTCATTGCTATTGTTTTCATTGTTTGACTCGTCTCAGCTCTATTGTGCAAAGAAAGAACCATGAAATTCCAATGCAAACAAACAGTGATTTTTTTTTAATAAAAAAAATAAGATGCTTTTTAAAAACTGGCAAGAGTGTACATATAACCAAAACTAATGATGAATTCTTCTCGGTGGCAAAACCGTAAATAAATGAGCAAGCTGAATGTTGTCTGGCACGCCGGCAAGTTTTGCTTGCCCAAGAATTCCAACCTTTTCCATGTCATGTTTATCGCATATTTGGATATGTTTATTACCGTTACTGTAATTTTGTATTCCTGTCTAATTTGAATGGTATCATCTTCGTTTATTAACAACTTTGATAGCTTTTCTAATATGGTTGTTAAAGTTCTGATATGAGTATTAGAAACTTACATTTTTATTACTCTAGAACAAAAAATGTACAAGATCTTAGTAGAAAATATGTTTATGTACAAATAAGTAAAGTCTTGACTTTAGTCTTAGAAATTTAGAAACTTTACGACATTAAGTTTTTACACTTTTAGATCAAATTTGTTGAAAATTGGACTAAAAATGATGGCAAGCTGAAAAAAAATATAAATCTATTGTGCAACTCAATCTTTATAAAATCAAACCTAACTCATTTCAAGTTTAAAAAAAATTAATAATAAAAAAAATATAACAGAAATTATCTCTTGCTTTCTCCTCAGGCTCTTCGTGTCACTTTATAGTGCTCATTCATTATGACTTTGATAAACTTAATTATCAAATTTATATAGATATGGATATAGATGAATAAAATGCCAATAATGATACAAGCATTTGCGTAAATGAGTTTGACGTCTCAATTGATAAAATGACAAGAGAAGAATATGAGTATATGAACTTTGAAGATGATGATATTTTTTCATCTTTTTTAAAAATATTTTGATAGAGTCTTATGACTTTATGACTTCTTATAATTTTATGACCATAGAAAACCAAGATAACTCTAGGTAGAAATCTCACTTTAATAACCTTGTTTTCTAAACTTCTAATATTAGAAGTCACAGTTACATAGTTTTTCCCAACTTTTAACATTAAAAACTGACATTGTTCTCAAATAAAACTATTATATTGGTATATGTTTTAACTTTCAAAAGCACTTTTCCATTTTCCATTTTTTTTTCCTTTTTAGATTTTTTACTTTCTATTGGAAAAAAAATTTCCCATCACCCATCACGCATATTGAAATAAAAAAACAGGATTAAACAAGCATACATAAATTTAACGTGGGTTGATTCTTAACTTGCTTAAATTCATGGATGAAAGAAATCTATTCGGAAAAAATATAGATATTACAATAGAAGTATCTTATAACAATCTTAATATCTTATCCTTATATAATTACAAAAAAATGAAAATAATAAAATGATTTTTTTCCAACTCCTCCTCATTTTCAGACCTTTTTCCCTTTTGAAATTCCTTACATCTTGTGTCTTCATCTTATTGACCTTTCTTTCATACTCAAAACTCTAACTCAACAAATCTTTTTATAAGGTATACACAAACCCAAATCACATTGAAATAAGAAAATGAAATTTTAAGTAAATAGGAAAATTAAAATAAATCTTAAACAAACCCAAAATCCTTAAGTTTGTTGAATTTGAGTCAGCAAACCCAACAATCTCCTCTTTCACTCAAATTCTTCACAATGAACATGAACACTACAAGCACATGATCATAATTATAGACATGAACACCATGAACATTGCTCAAACATAAACACAGCAACACAAATGACTACCAACACAAACATAACTCCAAACACCAACATTACGAATATCAAAGCACATAAATAAAATCTTGAATCTTCAAAGTTGTATCGTGTTATTGGTACCATGCTGCTGCTATATCAGATCACACACCAAGCTGTCATAATCACGCCACAACCACTACCAAACATTCCTAGGACAATTCCATAGGTTCCAATGCACTACAAACATGTAACAATTCATTACAACACAAATAAACAAAATAATCTACATAAGATGATTCCCTAGGTTTCACCACACTATGGAAAATCTTCAAACTTCAAATCACCATCAACTTCATGACTTCACCAATCCAAATTGCTTCATTATGCCAAGTATTGTACCATACTCTCTACCATGCTAAGACCAAACCACAAGTTCTAATACTATTTGTTAGGAAAAAAACATTTTCCAATTACCTTTCATGAGCAGCAGAATAACAAACAGGACAAAACAAGTACAGAAAAATTTAACATGTCTAAGCTCTTAACTAAAATCCACAAATGAGAAAAAAGTCACCCAGACAAAATATAGAGATTACAATAAAAGTATGCCTTTAGTACTCATACTGGCTTACGAATTATTTATATATTATTGACAATCTCAATACGTTATTTCCACATGACTACAAAATATGATAATCACAAAAGGCTTATTATCTCACTCTTCCATTTTTTCAACCAAGTATTAGGTTTATTGGCTCAAATCCGAGAAGTTTAAAGATTTTGGTTTTGTTTAAGATTTGGTTTTAGTTTTGCCATTTGTTTAGATTTTAGTTTTCCTATTTTCCATGTGGTTTAGTTATGTGTATGACCTATAAAAAGACTTGCTGTGTTAAGATTTTGAGTATGAGAAAAAAAAAGTGGTAAAAAGGTAATATGTGAGGATTTCAAGAGAGAGAGAGAGAGGTTCGAAAATGTAGAAGAATAGGATGAGAAGCCTTTTGTGAGTTTCATATTTCGTAGTCGTGTGAAAGCAAAATATTGAGATTGTCAATAGAGTGTAAGGGATCTATAGGCTAGCATAATCATAAATGGCACACTTATACTATAATCTCTGTATTTTGTATGAGTGAATTTCTTTTATCCGTAGATATAAACTAGTTAAGAGCTAAACCATACCAACTTTATGTATGCTTGTTTGATCTCACTTATTATTCCACTACTCATGATAAGTGATTGAAAAAAAATTTCCCAAGGCTTTGTGTAAGTTTTAGATAAAGTTTTACCATCAAATTGTTTCTCAAATGAAAAAAAAATGTTTGTGTAAGTGCTACTTCAGATATATATTTTTCTTTTTAACCAAAATATTACAAAAAATATTATTATGGAGATTCACCAACTTAAGCCTATGTTTTTTAATTTGGTGATAAATAAGAAAAAAATTTGATAAAATTTATAAATTATAGAGCCAATTCATTTTAACTTAAATCAATTTAATCCAAAATTATTTAATTTTATTTTTATGATTTTTTTGGTCTGAAACTAATTTTATTTAAAACTAAAATATTATGTAGGTGTAATAATTTATTAAAAATATAGTTTTTATAAACTTATTAAAATTTTATGAATTTTATTTTTAATTCCTAAAAATAGAAAAATTCATAAAAACTTAATAACATCATGAAAATTTATTTTGAAATGGATTATTTCATCTGTATAATATTAGCTTTTATATGAAATTGACGTCAGGTAAAAAGGATGTAGAAATAAAAATAAATTATTTTAGCTTAAGTTAATTTACATTAAAATAAATTGGCCCTTAAACTATAAATTATTTTAGATTAACTATAATCTCTTGGTATCTAGTAATGAAAACATCCAACAGCTTATTAAGTGTGAGGGACAATAATATAATATTGCCCTTGAAGTAATAATGACTGGTAAAAAAAAAAGGACCTATAATACTTTTTTAGTCTCCAGTTTGTCTCGGATTGTTAATACATGGTGGGGGTGTCATCTGTTTTAAGGAGGAAAGGAATTATGAATTTGGCAATCCAGATAAAAGGTCATGTATGAGATGCAAGAAAAATGGCATGTGAGGCCTCTAAGTCGGGAGTCCAAACACGATATAGCCTTGAATTAAATAATACTCTGATGAGTAATTTTTTTTAGTTGTCCAGAAAAGTTAAAATACTTCTTTTTTTTTTCTGGAAGCCCAAAAAAAGGTTTTTTAATCTT
This sequence comes from Aquilaria sinensis, assembly GCA_005392925.1. Lineage (NCBI taxonomy): Eukaryota > Viridiplantae > Streptophyta > Magnoliopsida > Malvales > Thymelaeaceae > Aquilaria > Aquilaria sinensis. Next base: position 591,876 of record SMDT01002991.1, on the reverse strand, counting down.
TATTTAATCTCTAAATACATAAAACTCTAAAAAGAATATTTTTTTAATTATTATTTAAAATTTTACTATGTAAAATCTAAAATATAACCTTTTCAATTTTAATTTCATGTGTAAAATTGGTAAAAACTTTATAAACTACATACACTTTAATATACATATCTAAAAAAATGTATTGTTTTTATGGGATGGAGTAATACATTCACATCACTATAATAAAGCACAAGTCAACTACCAACGAAACGTGCAAAAATTGTTCACCATGTGCGCCGCAATATTGTTTCCGTAGGTCCTGACTCGTCTTTTTTGTAGCCATATGAAGTTTTCTGCACATGTTTGGAGGCACCTAGAGAAATCTGCTATTTCAAAATTGTCGGCCTGTTTTTGCTGTCCTAGTTTTCTAGTTTCCACCCAAGGTCGGAACCGGATTCATTCGGCAGGCTACACTTATCAAATTCAGTCGGTCATCCCAATTTGGTGTTTGAAGTAAACAAAAATATTAAGAGTTAATTTATTTTAACTTAATCTAAAATAATTTAGTTTTTAGTTTTATATTTTTTTATTCAAAATTAATTTTATTTAAATGTTAATATTATATAAATACAATAATCCGTTTGAAAGTAAATTTTTATAAATTTTTTAATGCCTAAAACTAGAAAAATTTAGTAAAAATTATAAAAATGGTATTTTCAGTGAATTATTATACATACATAATATTAAATTTTAAATAAATTTAATTTCAGGTAAAAATATGTAAAAATAAAAATAAGCCATTTTAAATTAAGTTAATTTAAGTTAAAACTTTTCACTCACAAATAAAAGTTTGTTGCAAATACTCCCTATACTCATTAATTTGCTCTCAAATAATTTTTTAGCAAACTTCATGAATGACCCCTAATCTTTAGTCATTGTTTCCTTTTAATCTCTAAACTATTGAATGTTTTATTTTAGTCCTAAAACTATTAAAATATTTCATTTTAGTCCTCAATTTATCAAAAATGTTTCATTTTGGTCTCAATTTGATGAAATTTGTTAACTCAAAGTATTTTTCTGATAACAATTTTTAGATCATAATTTAAAATATCCAGTATATGTCTTACAATAAATTTAATATATATAATAATTTTTTATAATTAATGAAAAATTTAAATCACTTTTTTTATCTCTATAAATTGAACTTATTTCATTCAGGAAGAAAAAACTATCAATTTAAACTGTCTATTTACTGTAAAAAAAATATTAAACTGTTTAAATTTACTGCAAGATAGTTATTAAATATTTAAATTAGAATTTTAAAAGTTTATATCAAACAATTATTCTAAGTTAATGAATTTTATGTGGTGAGAGACCAAAATGAAACCATTTTAATAGGTTTAAGACCAGAATAGAACATTTAATAGGTGACGAAAGCAATTTACTCAATAACTTTTAGGTGACGAAAATGAACATTTTAGAAATACATAGGTAAATTTTTTAAATACACATTAACTGTGATTGACTCTGGTTATCTACTCACAATGACAATTACTGCCCATCAATAAATGGAATTTTGTTCAGTTCGCAGGCGCCAAGAATAGCCCCATTAATACTAATTATTTCTAAAATGTCTCAATTTAAAACTAGGTCAATGGCGCACACTAATTCAATTTAAGCGAAAGTAAAACCTGATTTTGAATGGTTGACGAATGAGGATCGACCATGACAAGTGGTCATCGATGACACGGGTAAAAAGTACCATTGGTCTGAAGCTTTAATTCTCATTTCAAATTGGTCCCTAACCTTTTCTCTTTGCAAATTGAACCTAGACCTTTATAATTCATTGCTAATTGGTACCTAGCCGTAGGCAAGTACAAAAACTTGATTTATAGAGAAGAAAAACTGATAATTTAAATTTTTTATTAACTAATAAAAAATTATGACACAAATTGAATTAATGAAAAAATGATTATCAAATAGTTTAAATTAGAAGTTAAAAAGTTAATATCAGATAATTCATATGAGTTAATGAGCTCAAACTATTCTGTAGCTATCTTTCAGTAAATTCAAATTATGTCATAATTTTTTCACAGTTAATGAATAATTTAAACTACCAATTTTCATTTTCTCTAAATGTTGTTTTTGTGCTTGTCTAGGACTATAAACCAAATATGTAATGAATTATAATGGTTAGAACTAATTTGCAACAAAATGAAGGTTTGGAATAGACTTGCAACAGGATTTAAAGATTTGGGACTATTAGTGTTATTTGCTTTTAATGACCTACTGACCTAGAGCGTCTTGTAGAAGAATTCTTCGATTTGGCGAATCGGGTCAAATCAAAGAATAAAAAGCGGAAGGCAAAGTTATAAGAATCCCTTCCCATTTGGTTTAACCTACAGTTAATCTCATTTATTTTAAAAACTTACACTTTGTCACTAGGGTAGTCATATCAGTCAAATTCACTGTCATGCAGTTGGTCAAATATCATGATTGCCCAATAAAATTTGTAAATTGTGCAAATCAACCACAATATTTATTTCATGCTACCTCTAATCAATTTTCTCTAAATAGATAATATATTTTGAATAAAATTTATATTTATGGATAATTTATATCTTTATAAATTTTCTAATAATTACTAGATCTATAATATATTTCCAAATTTCTAAACCAATAGTTTATGTTTGTGATTAATATTAATACTTACTTGTTCAACATATTATTCACTTTTCAATGAGTTCAAATAAAGAAGTATCATCTTTTAAGAAAAATATATTTTAGCTAATCTTATTTTATTTTAAAAACTATTTTTCACCATATGAAATAAATCTACACATTCTACAATTTTTAACATTGCATAATATAAATAATATATTAATTAAGCACATCATTAATGACATATATTTTTTATCCAAATAGTAAATAATGTTTTGTAACCTTTCAGCCTACCTAACAAGAAAAATAATAAATTAAACTTATATTTTACAAAAAGAAAATTAAAAGTAAAAAATTCTTAAAATATATTACTTCAGTAATGTGAAATTTAGTTGTGTGCATTCAATAAATGCATTATGTATGTATTATTTTTTAAATTACCATTTAGTTGTATGTTCAATAAGTTCAAGGTTTTTGTTCCCTGTGGAAGACCTCAAGCAGATCTCTAGTTTGAGCCATAAATTGAGGATATTAAAATCTAAATATGCTCCACTAACTTTAAGGGTCATCCTAAAGTTGTACCATAATTTTTTTTTCGACCTCTTAAAGTTCTCAAACTCAATTAGCATGTCCTATTTTGGTCTCGATTGTTAATTCTGACATTATTTTTTATAGAATTTGCCTATGTGGCACTTGCTGCCCTCATAGTAGGTCCTAATCTTCCACGTGGATGACTTTCTTATTTACATGCATGTATTTAATTTTGGAAAACTTTCTTATCCTCTAAAAAAAAATAAATATCCACTATAAATTTCTATCCAATATTCCAATCTTATACCCAGAAGACTGATAATGGCTTCCTAATGATACAATTTATGACTCGAACTGGGGACATATTTGAGGTCTTTCATTCGGAATAAAAGCTTCAAATTTATTGAATACACAACTAAATGATAATTAAAAAAATAATAAATGCTCAATACATTCTTTGAATGCACAACTGAGCTTCACATTTATTTTTTTTTTGGCTAAAGAAAAATTTCACATTTATTGAAGTAATTATATTTTAAGAATTTTTTAATTTTTTACTTTTTATTAATTTTTTTAGGCAAAAAACAAAAACATAATTTTCATAAAACTTATTAATTTTTTATGTAATTTGGTTATTTTTTTATGTAGGCTAAAAAGTTACAAAAACATTAATTTCCATTTGGCTAAAAAATGTACTTAATTAATGATATAATGATACATAATTAATGATGTGCTTAATTAATATATTATTTATATTAAGTGTTGCTGAAAAATTGTAGAATGTATGGATTTCTTTCATATGGTGAAAATTAGTTTTCAAAATAAAACCAAATTAGCTAAAATATATTTGCCCTAAAAGATAATACTTCTCTATTTGAACTAATTGAAAAATGAATAAAATGTTAAACAAGTAAATATTAATATTAATCACAAGTATAAACTATTGGTTTATAAATATGGAAATATATTATAGATCTATAAATTATTAGTAAATTTATAAAGATAGAAATTAATCAAAAATATAAAATTTATTAGAAATATATTATATATTTAGTGAAAATGGATTGGAGGTAACATGAAATGAATATTGTTGTTGATTTGAACAATTTACAATTCTTATTGGACAATCCTGACATTTGGCCAACTTGCATAGTAGTGACTTTGACTAATGTGACTAATGTGACATTTGGTCAAATTTTTATATACATAAGCCCCTAATATTTGAAAAAATTTCAAGCAGCCCTGACCGAAATAGAGTGCCATTATATGATTAACTATAATTTACCCTAGAGTTACAAATACAGCCCCTATGGATTCAAAGTTACACTTTGGCCTTAATTTTACTGAGCATATCCATCTCTCGAGCCAAGCTCAAGCCTAGGTGGAGCCGAGCTTGGGGCTTGTTGAGTTCGGGCCAAGCCCAAAAGTGATGAGCCGAGCTTGAGCCCACTACCTCAAGCTCGCTCAAGCTGGGGGCAGTCTATTTACATCCGAAGGTGTAAATGACAGAAGTGGTGTATATGCAATATGTTATCCATATCCAATTTCAGCACCAAAATCAATAAATTCCAACAAAATATTCCTTGTTAATTCTATTAGCTTATTGACTTTGGCGAAGATTATGTTTAGTGATTAAAAGTGTTTTACGTACACACACTCACACAAATATATATATAACAACCAAAAATAAATAAAGTACTAGTTTCACATGGTAGAAGATTCTACTTTAAGAAAAAAATAAAACAATCATTTATATTTAATCTAGACCTAATGACATCTAAATATTTTTCAGAAAACTTACAATAACCACCTTAGGTTTGATCTAACTTACACTTTACCCCCTCATTTCTAAAAACCTATATTGTGCTTTCTGCTTCTTTTATACTATCTGATAACAACTTTTGAAACCTTAGTTTAAGCTATATATTAGTTATCTTCTAATAAATTCAATCTATTTAATATTTTTTATATTAATAGATATTTTAAATTATCAATTTTTTTTACCATTACAAAACTATTTTTCTTATAAATGTAAGTTAGTATTTTTTAAATGTTAGCTAACTGTGAAAAAAATTGTAAAAAATTTTAAAATTACTGGAATATTGTTACTAGATAGTTTAAATTAGAGTTTTAGAAATTGTTGTCGACCAATGTAAAAAAAGTGGGGTGAAATGTAGATTTTTAAAAATAGAAGGTGCAAAGTGTAAGTTAAATCAAACATCATGAGAGGGGTTTCTGTAATTTTTTATACATAACAACCATTTCAATGTATGAATAACAAAAAATTATATACAAATAAAAAAAATGAAAAGTTGTAGCTTTTATAGGCAATTTTTTAAAATTTTTTATAAAAGATAATTTAAAAAAAATTGAGGTCAAACTTGGGTTAAAAAAAAGATTAAATTAGAGCAAATAATATGTAAAGAATGTAACATTATATTTTGATGCTAAAAATATCTCCAAATATATGTCCTCGTTCGTTTTTTTTTTAATATACAAAACTGGAACATGCGCACACAGTTGTATGCGCTCCTCAAATAGCAATCAAATTTCTTGCTTTTGCTTTTGAGAGATCTTCCATTCAAATGCCCTTAAATCAATGAGAAGCTCAAAAATAGTTAGATATCTCAAGTGAACCAAAAAGAAAGCGGCAGGTAAGTGGCGTTTGGGCGTTGACAAAGGAAAGCTGGCAATGTATTATGAGGAGTCAGCACTTGGGGAGGGGGCCTCTATAAATCTGTGCTGCCTTTCCTACTCGGTGTTTGCCCAGTTAATAACTCCCAAGTCCCAACCCACACAAATTCCTCTACCAACACACTTAACCTTTTTCTTATTTATATACCCACACCTACAACCTATTGTCTTCTTCCTAATCTCCATTTGATTCTTTCTCAAAACTTCTTAATTAAATCAATCTAACCTCTAACCCTACCCAAAAATGTTGTACTTAAATTAATTTTCTATTAATTCATTTTTAATTATCTTCTTGGTTCTACCATAGCCGGAAGCCCCTACTCTAGATTCTTCCTGACCTCATCTTTATCTGAACTTTTCCAAAGTTTGGATCAGCATAAAATGGACATGTTGATGAAGAAATTGTGGAAGAAGTTGATGATATCGAAGAAGAGTAGCACATCACCAGCAGCACCACCAGCATCGGCATCTTCAGCGACATCGTCGAGTGGTTCGTTAGCGAAGAGCAAATCATTGGGTTCGTTCACGACGGGAGAGGCCGGGGAGAAGCCGAAAAGGAAGCGGCTGGTGGCACCGCAAGGGTGCTTCTCGGTGTACGTGGGGCCGCAGAAGGAGCGGTTCTTGGTGAGGACGGAGCTCGCCAACCACCCGCTGTTCAAGACGCTCCTGGACGCCGCGGAGACGGAGTACGGGTTCAGCGCCGACGGCCCTATCTTGATCCCCTGCGACGTCGATCTGTTCTACAGAGTGTTGGCGGAGATGGAGGACAATGGCGGCAGAGACGGCGACGGCGATAACGAAAATACTAATATTGGCTGTTGCAGCCCCTTAGTCCTGTATACTCCGACCCGCCGATCCGCCGATTCGATCGGCGGTGTTGGGAAAAGGAGCTATAGCTTCGGATCCTACAGGCTTCTTGGTTCCTCTAGGTTGCTCAAGCTGAACCGATGAAACCGAGAAAGTGTAAATTTGTTTCCCTTTTGGCATTTTCTTGTTCTGTTGGGGATAAGATTCATGCACATAGAGAGAAGTCAATTGTTCCTGTTTTTTTTTTTTTAACATATATATAAGTAGAGAACAGTTATTAGTGTATAAAAGCCTTCCTATGGTTTACTAGTTCTAATTGGACGAAAAAAGGCTTAATAGTTCTATGCACATACATGTTCTTGAAGTATACATAATGTCTTTTTTTTTATTTTTTTACATATGTACTGCTATATTTAAAAGAGAGCAACATAGTGTATATATCTATCCAGCTCCTCTTCTTCGATTGTCTACGGCATTTATTCCATCGCTTCACCGTCTTCGGGAAGTGACCTTATTGATGAGGATTGTCAGTATGGAGAGAGGATGACTTGCGGGCTCTTTTTCACCAACATGTAGGTATGTTCCACATCACTCCAATACCTCTGGATCGTATTGCACGCCGAGATTGCTTCACAAGGGACATGTTTGACACTAATGAGTTCTCCATCAAAAGCACTTATCATATTGCACTGATTTTTGTGGGGTTGCAATATGAAGCTTCATCAGCTGAGGATAAAAAAATTCTGGTCTTGGTTGTGGAATTTATTAAGGTTATAAAAAATGGGTTCCTACTTAGAGTTATTTTGGTTATTCTACAGTCACAAAAAGTTGTAGAGTCAAAAAAAATTATAAAAAATACAACGTAACTTAGAGAAAAATTATGAAAAAAAAAAAACAAAACCATTTAAATTGTCTTAACAAATTCATATCAAAACATCGTCACTTACTAGAATTCTAACAATACCATAGACAAAGTATCATTCATGATTCCATGCAATGAACATACAAACAAGAAAACCAACTTTTACAATCACTTACCCATAATAAGAAATTAAGAACATTTTTTCAATTATCCAATCGATGACATGAAACATCATAGTTAACAGTGGTATCAATATCATCAGCTACAAAGTACATGTCTTCATCTTCTCTTGATATTCCTTCATTGGACAACCAAATGCTAGCACTTGCACCATCATGGGTATTTTCAACTAAATCTACATCCACATCTACACTATTTTAAAGGAGAAGATTAAAAGTAGATATTGAATAATCCATAAACATCAATAGCTAAAAAAATAGGTATTTACCTTTTCTACCTTCATCACTTTCTCCATTAGCTTCTAATCTAGCTATTTCATCAAGTTTGTGAATCTACTATTTGCTTGGGAAGAACTAGAGGCTCCTTTTCAGTAATCCACTCATCATCTGACTCATCTCATCAAATGTCATTCTTTGAAGCTTTTCAATTGCAACAACACTTCTTCACATTTGTCTTTCTTTTAACTTCAAGTTGTACATCACAAAAATAAGGTCATTCATTTTTGTTGGTGCAGTTGATTTTTTTTTTAATGCACCTACGAGTTATGAATATATTGAATAAAATAGTAAGAATTATGTTAGCATGTTACAAGAAATACAGTATAAAATTAGTTATCTTACCATTTCAAAGGCACTCAAATTTCTTTCACAACCAAAAGTTGAACAGGTCAAGCTCAAGACTCTCATTACAAGCTTTTTAAACTCAAGCCCCGAATCTCCAAAGGAACCTCACCAATCAACCAGTGATTTTACATATTTTGATTCCACAGATAAGGGATGACCAAAATGTCCATTTGCATACTTGAAGTCATCTAATTAAACATTCATTTTCAAAATTTCTTTCTTGTTAGGGTACAACGTTTTTGAAACTGTGTATAGCTCGAGCTTGACTTTAATGTCAGCTTCAAATGACTCTATATATCTGAATTGAGGATTCAAGCAATAACCAGCAGCATAGAAAGGGCTATGTAACTGATTTTCCAATCTCTAATCAATAATTTTAAGAATTGGCTCATATATGAAATAAGACAGAAATATAAAAGACATAGTTATAAATTATACAACATTGATACTTTTATAGGATGTATAAACCCACAAGCACAACAATTACCTTGATTGAACCTCATTGAAATTTTTCTTGATTTTCTCCCTAGCATTTCTCATAGCATTATAGATGAATCCCATAGTTGGTTTCATATTTGAATCAACCAAATGGAGGACGTTGACTAAAAGAACTGCAGCCTTAAGACACATGACAACCCGACACAGAAAGTATAAGTATCCATAACTATTTTTTCAATTTTTTTCCTTCGGCAGATTTTGCATATTTGCTCTTACTCCATTTTTCAGATGAAAAGAAATTAAGCAATGCTCTGGTAGATCAAAATTTTATTGGGTCAAAACTAAATTAAACCCATTTCAAAATTGATGTTCAAAATTCTAAAGTCCATTGTATTTGGAGGTTATAGGTCCAAGAAGCCTAATTTTTAAAGTAAAACAATACACAACCATGAGCTCTAAATGAAGACCCATTACACTAATTGGAATAAAATCCATTTTAGCTAATGGGTTTAAAAAATTTTGCAAACCCAAAATGAAGAGTAAATAAGGCATATGGTGGGTAGACCATAATTGCTAGAATATTTTATAATGTTCCATTAATTATCTTTTTAAATTAAATAATTAAGATAATTAATGAAAGATAATAATCATATTAATTTATCTTTTGAGGAAAATATAAAAGATGATTTAAAGATAATTATCACATGTGTTTATTCTAGACCAAACTACCTTCTTTCTACACTTATAAATAGCTCCCTTAGGCCAAGGGTGAAGAAAACAAAAAACAAATTGGAGAAGAAGTAGAATCAGGGAGAAGGAAAATTTCTCTACAAAAACTCTCTCCAACTCTTTAAGCTGATCAAGCACAAATGCCCAACGTGAGAAGAAATCAAATCCCCGAAGATCAAATCCTAGTTTCAAAGCCTAATTTTGGAGTTCATGTTCATAAAGTAGTAATTTGCATCTCCACCAAAAGCTCGAAACATTAATCAAAGGATTGTCACGTGAGAAGCAAGCTACATAGTCGATCCTCCAAAATCTCTTTTCAAATTTTGATTTATAATTTGTGTTGCAATTAATTTCAATGTGTAATTTTTACACATGAAATTTATGTGTACAAATTTCTAGTGACTCCGCTAGGGACATTCTCTACCTCACATCTATCGCATCAATGAAGCTTTGAAGAAACTCAAGTGAAGATTATGAAAGCACAAAGCACTGCTATCAACACTAGGAAATCTATGGCGATGGAAGATGAAGTCTTACAGATTATTTGTGCAAAAGCTCGTGCTGAAGGGTTTTAATTGGCATCTCTGCTGAAGCAATTCTCCTGTAAAGGCAAGAAAGAAGAAGTTGCTGTAGAGAAATAGGAAGTTCAACAAACAAAAGCAAAATCTAATCCTACAAGCCGCTCCATCCACTTAAGTAGGAACAAAGAAGTGGAATTTTCTATCGAGAATACGAGGGCTCACTCATCTTCCAAGACATCAATAAAGAAAGTCAGCACAAGTAAAGAGTCTAGATCTAGATCTGTGACTTTCCTAAGGAAAAAGTGGGCAGATTATTCTCCATCCTCAGAGTTGAAGTTGCTAATCCTGGTTGTAGATTCTGGAAATCCTGAAGATCATCTCGAACAATGGCACTTTCAATTGAAAAGTTGATGGCCAAACTTGAAGAGAAAAAAGCCCAGATTGTATTGGTTATGAGTAAACTGGAAACTCAAATTTCCTTGGGGGAAGCAACTACAAGTGGCACAAAGCCAATCGTTGATCCTTCCACTGAAAAGCTCGAGAACATGGAAAAGTAACAAAAGCAAAGCTAACATGATCATGTGGTCTTGCAAAATGCCTTGAATGACACAACCCAAATCTTTATGTCCTCAAAATTTGTGCAATAATTGTAACACATAATCATGGATACTATTCAAGCTCAATTTACAGTGGCTCCACAATCATCCCTAGTGTATGCAAAGCCATACTCAAGGAGGATTGATGAGTTTGGGATGTCATTGGGTTATCAACCGACAAAGTTCCAACAATTTGATGGCAAGGGCAACCCGAAGTAACATATAGCTCACTTCATTGAAACCTACAACAACACTAGGACTTATGGTGATCTCATGGTGAAGTAATTTATTCAATCACTCAAAGGGGCTGCTTTTGACTGGTATACAGATATCCCTATTGGATCCATTGATGGATATGGCCAACTCAAAATGGAGTACTTGTCATGTTTCTAAAACACGAGAAAGATGATCAGCCTTTTGATGTTAGCAGTAATCAAACAAAGGAATGATGAGCCAATGACAAAGTACATAAAGCGATAGAGAGCCAACATCCTCAACTGTAAAAAGTGGATAAGTGAAGCCTCCTTTATCGATTTGCACGTGCAATGGATGCATTGGGGGATCCTTTATAGCTTGAAGGGAAATGTGCCACACTCATTCGAAGAGCTCACAACAAAGGCCCATGACTTGGAGATCCAAATTTTATGGCATGGGGGATACATTCCGAGCAACTCATCTTAAAAGAAGGATGGCAAGAAAGACAAAGAAAAAAAAGGCTAGAAAGGCAAAAGAAACCATGATAATGGCTACAACTCCAGTGAAGATCTCTAAAGAAAGCTCGAGTCTTAACACCAAGTATTTGAATAGCCAACTGGAGATGAAGAAAAGGATGATGCTCAAGGAGCTTGAAGCCAAATATTATCCATTTGTAGATTCTGACGTGCTGGCAATCTTGGACTAGTTGCTAGAAAGAAACTTGATAGAGTTGTCAAACCCAAAGAGGCCAGAGGAGGCTAAAAGAGTGGATGACCCCAAGTATTACCGACTCCACCACATTGTTGGCCATCATGTGGAGAAATTTTTTTGTGTTAAAGGATCTCATAGTGTGACTAGAAAAGGAAGGGCACATTAAATTCAATGACTTTGAAGAGCCATTAGTCGCAAATGTTACTAAGATACACTTTGGAGTGATATCCCTAACTTTGTGAAAAAACTTGAAGAAGAGATTAAAACATCTACTCAAGATTGTAGAAAAGAGGATGAAACACTTGAAGTACCTATACATGGTTTGAAAGATGCTATCTTAGTAAAATTTGAGGTAGATAGGAAGGTGACAACTGCTTATGCATACCCCGAGATGCCAAAATACTCTAAGGATCCCGAAAACCCCAAGATTATATGAAGTCATGGTTGATGACTTAGATATATAGGAATCCTCATATGAATTGAAAGATAGAGTTAGTGATGGATTGTTAGCATTCATGAGTAAAAAAGAAAAACATGCTTGGACGAGAAAGGTAAGCATCCCTTGTCCTTCAACAGTGTTCAACCTGACGAGTTATCAAGATGAAATGCCAACTAGATGGGGAGATCTAATAAGTTCTAATTCATCGGATGAACAAGATAATGAATGGACAATGGTGAAAGGCCAAAGATGAAGGAGGAATCAACCATCACAACATCCCTTTCTAGAAGCTCCAAAATATAGAGTGTGGGAAAGTTTGAACAAGCTTGAATCCACAAGAATGCGTCCTAGGAAAGTTTATGAACCACCCTATCCGATAGGTTTAGAACCACCATAGGTGGTTAGAAGGTCCATGACACTACTTGATAACTTCTCAAAATCATACTTTAAAAAACATATATGGAAGTTAATACCATAGGCATTCATGGAGATAGCAAACCAAGTGGCAACAAAAAAAGACCCGATAAAGCAAACATCAAAGAGGAAGTTGATGCTGTAAAGGCCGGCATCATCTCCAAATTTAAAGATTTCCCTAGAACCATGACCATGAAAGAAACTCTTAAGCTACCGCAAGATATTCAACTAGCCTTACTTCAAGTGCTTGTTGAACAGGGAGCATATAAAGGAAAAGTGTTTTACAAAAGAGTGAATGATGGGAATGTCATCAGTATGGCTACCATTTCCTTTGATGAAGAAGACTTGCAGTTGAGGCATCACCAACATAATCGGCCTATTTACATTAGTGGATATATTCGTGAACCTCAGGTTGGAAAGATCCTAATTGATGAGAGCTCTATCGTGAATATTATGCCTATTCAAACCATGAAGAAAATCAGATTATCTACAAAGGATCTTTCAAGTAGTAAGTCGGTCATCCAAGCTTTAACGAAAAAGGCCAAAGCTCTACAGAAAAAGTCCAACTTACAATAGAGATAGGAGAGTTGAAGACCTCCACCTCGTTCCATATTATTGATGCAAGTACTTCATATGATTTACTGCTTGGGCGAACTTGGATGCACGAAATAGAGTTGTACTATCAACTTGACAACAATGCTTCAAGTTTGTTAATAGTGATGGAAGTATCAAACATGTTATGGCAGAAACTGCCACTTTTAACTTTGAGAAAACTCATTTTGCCAATACCAAGTTCTACTTAGAGGACAACCAAGACATAAAGCCTAAGGCTTTCTCTATAATGCTCCTTCTATAATGCTCCCTCAAGTAAAAAGCACCAAAGAGAGCATCCTTGCTTTAATTAGTAAATCTTGCTTCTCTAAAGAAGATGTTAGAGTGCTAGAAGAAGACTTGGTCTTATTGATTTCTTCACTCTCTAAATTGGTCGTAGTTGGTGAATTTATAAAGAAAATAAAAGAATTTCAAAGTTTGAAAGCAAATGCATGGTTTAGTCCCAAGGTCAAAAAATTGTTTCAAAATACAGGATATGGCAAAGATGAACCCTAACAACTTGGTGATTTGTGTGCGATCTTTGGAAATAGGCAACTTAGAGAAAGACATGGTGTAGGATATCAACCTTCTGACCTTACAAGGACCAAGATAAAGAATGCTTCATGCAACTCAATGATGATCCAAATTTAAGAGTATGATGAAGACTAAGTAAAGCCACGGGTCAACCAAGAGGATGAGAAAACCCATGAGAATGTTGAAGTCTTTGTATTCAAGTGCTTGGACCAAATGAAACGCCTCTAAAAGCAAAACAAAAGACCAAGTGCCAAAAGCAAAGGAGATAAAGGCCTTATGCAATAATGTCACACTTAAAGAGTGAGATCAAGATGAGTCAAGCATGGAGGAAGTACTCAATAAAAGTAAACCAAGCCTTGCACCTAAAGCTTTTAAGGAAGGGGGAAAATAACCATTGATGACTTCAAGGAATTAAACCTAACGATGCCGGATCATCTAAAGCCAATGTTCATGAGTACCTTGTTGAGTCTGGAAGAGGAGGCATGATACTTTAAGTTGCTAAAAGAATATGAAGATGTCTTTGCATGGTCCTATAATGAGATGCTTGGATTGGATCTGAAGATTACTATCCATCGACTCACTATAAAGCGTGGCTTGCGCCTTGTCAAACAAGCTCAACGGGGATTTTGGCTAAAACTTATCACACAAATTAAAGCTGAAGTGGATAAGCTTATCAATGCTAGTTTCATTCAAAAAGTTAAGTACTTTACATGGACTTCAAATATTGTGGTGATGAGGAAAAAGAATGACCAAATCAAAATATTTATAAACTTTTGAGACCTGAATTTAGCTTGCCCAAAAGATGACTTTTTGTTGCCCATAATAGAATTAACGGTTGATGCGACAACAGGACATGAGGCTTTGTCATTAATGGATGGTTTCTCTAGTTACAGCCAAATCCACATGGATCCAAAACATGAAAAGCTCACAATTTTTAGTACTTTGAAAGGGATTTATTACTACAAATTCATGTCATTTGGACTTAAGAATATTGGTACAACTTACCAACGAGCATTGTAAAGAATCTTTGATGACATGTTGCATAAGAAAGTAGTACGCTATGTTGATAACTTGGTGCCAAAAATGAAGAGTAGGACAGAGCACCTAAAAGACCTATATGATGTCTTTGATTGACTTCATAAATACCAACTAAATATGAATCTTCTTAAGTATGCTTTTGGCAATACTTCTAGAAAGTTCTTAGGATTCATTATTCATCATCATGGCATTGAGGTGGACTAATCAAAGATAGATGTAATCTTAAAAATGCTTGAACCAAGTGACACCCATGAGATTAAAAGCCTAAAAGGAATATTAGCATACGTAAGGCTGTTTATCTCCAACATTGCTGGATGATGTCATTTGTGTAGTAGGTTTCTAAAAAAGGATGTGCCTTTTATTTGGGACGATGCCGGCAGAAATGCATTTTAAAATATAAAGAACTACTTACTTCATCCACCCATTCTTGATACCCCAATTTGAGGCAAGCCTCTAATATTGTACATAGCTGCCTAAGGACACTTCTTGGGGGTGCTTCTCACTCAACAAATAAACGAAGGGAAGGAAAATGCACTCTACTACTTGAGTTGAAGGTGAGGACAGAGGATAACTATTCTCTTATCAAGAAGATCTGCCTTACACTGATCTTTGCTGCAAAGAAACTAAGGCATTATATGCTGGCCTATGTAGTCCATCTGGTATTGAAGGCTAATCCGTTGAAGTACTTAATGTTGAGATTGGTGCTTTCTAGAAGATTGGCAAAATGAGCTTTCATTTTGTTCGAGTTTGACATAGTATTCATCCTACAAAAGGCAATCAAAGGGAAAAAGTTAGCAGAATTTTTAGCTGATCACTTGATATCAACAGAATAGGAACTCTCTAAAGACCTACCAGATGAGGAAGTTTTCTTTTCACAAGTTATTAAATCTTAGAAGATGTTCTTCGATGATGTATCTCAGGAACGTAGAGCAGGGGCAGGAATGGTATTCGTTTCTGCCTACAACAAAGTTATACTGTACTTCTTTAGCTTACACTATAAGTGCTCAAATAACGTCACAGAGTAGAAAGCCTTGCTAATTGGAATGAAAATGACCATAAATATGCAAATCTAAGAATTGGAGATTTTTCAAGACTCCTAGCTAGTGGTCAATCAACTTATCCAAGAATACAATGTTCGAAAGCCTGAGTGACTCTTTTTCTTCAAATATGCAAGGTGTTCGCTTGAGCAGTTAGATCAAGTAAGCATCTATCATATTACTCAGGAGCACAGTCGGCATGCCAATTCCTTAGCCAACCTAAAAGTTGTTATAGCAAATTTAACTAAATAAGAAGCCTTGGTTCAAGTGCACAAAAAATGGGTAATACCACAAATGTTGGTCAAATGAAGATGGGAGCAATCATACTATCTCTATTTTTTAAGTAAAAGAGGATTGGTGGCAACCATTTATTAACTACTTGGAACATGGCAACCTGCCTGAAGCCCTTCATCATCAAGCCAATATTCATCAAAGAACACCATGGTTCATCCACTTCAAGGAAGCTCTCTATTATCGCTCTACTGAAGGAGTCCTCCTTAAATGCCTAAATGATGAAGAAGTTAGGCAAGTTGTAGAAGAAACTCATTCTAGAATCTGTGGAGCTCATCAATCTACACCAAAGCTTTACCATCATATCAAAAGGATGGAATACTCTTGGCCAACTATGGTGAAGGATTGCATTAGCTATGCAAAAAAATGCCAAGCTTGCAAGTTCTTTGCCAACTTCATTCATCAACCTCTAGAGCCTTTACACCCCCATGGTGGCTTCATAGCCTTTCAATGCTTGAGGACTTGACATTGTGGGAATAATCACTCCTAAGTCATCCACTGGGCATTCATTTATCTTGGCCACCATAAATTATTTCTTAAAATGGGCGGAAGCTATCCTGTTGAAGGAAGTTAAGAAGGAAAATGTGGTGGAGTTCATCAAAGTAAATATCATCTACCAATATGATGTCCCCTACTACATCATCACTGAAAATGGAAAGTCATTCTACAACAAGTTAATGGATAAACTTTGTGCCAAGTTTAAGTTTGCACAACATAACTCATCAATGTAAAACGTTATGGCAAATGGATTAGCTGAAGCTTTCAACAAGATACTATGCAACATTTTTAAAAAATTTATCGTAGGATCAAAGAGAGATTGGCATGAGAAAATTGGAGAAACCCTCTGGGCATATCGAATGATACATCAAACCCCTACACAAGCAACTCCATATTCCTTAATCTACAGTGTAGAAGTGGTCCTTCCACTAGAGTGCCAAATCTCTTCATTAAGGATAGCTCTGCAAGAAGGATTGACCAATGAAAAGAATGCCAAGTTATGATTAAAAGAGCTGGATGCTTTAGACGAGAATAGACTTGAAGCTCAACAACAATTAGAGTGCTATCAAGTTCGCATGTAAAAAACTTTCAACAAGAACGTATGCCTAAGGACATTTCAAGTTGGAAACCTGGTGTTAGCTACTGTTCTCTAGCAGTTGTAACCCAAGTGTAGGTTGTCACAAGTAATAAAATCTCGGAAGCCGAGTGTCGAACCACAAGGAAGTGAATTAAGAAATACAAATTACAGATTTGGTAATAAGGAAAGATTTTGGTGCAAGGTGTGAACAGGTGTTGATTAAAAACTCAAATTCAAATAAATAGCTAAGGTTAGGGGATCCACTTTTAGTATATCGGTCATGATTAATTTTAGCCCATCTTGCCACTCAACTGGGATCCACACATAGAAGAGGTCCCAATCGGGGAATTTAGTTAGCATTAGCTTTCATTGATATTAAAACGCCAACACTTACTAATGGGTTCAAGTATCCATCATGCCAACCTTTGTCCACAATAACTCAAGATTCCAATATAGCCGGTAAAGCCACGTTCTACAGAGGGAATCAAGTAGCTTTTGTGCCAATGATTGACTATGATGAATCAAGACTCCCACTTAACAAGGAGGGAAGTTAAATAGATTAAGGAAGAAAATACCGTTAACGTTGTGATCCATTCAAATCAATCATAACCTTTATACCAAAAGCTTCACCCTTTCACCTTAGCAAAAAGAAGATTAGTTAGCCATCATAAAAGTAAACAACATGTAGAAAGATGAAATGAACATGGATTGAAAGATCAAAGGAAGAACAAGAACAAGAACGAGAAAACACTTGGACAGAGCTTCGGTATTGAAAACTAGAACAAAACTAAAGAAGAAAACCTAAAGATGATACAAGAACATAAAGGAGGCCTAAGAAAATGACATTCTTCACCCTCCCCCCAAGGTGTCTATTTATAGAGTTTTGGGGTGGGTGAAATGGTAAAAATAAAATGGTAAAATGTAGGTAAATACAAATCAATAATGGCAGGCTGCAACTTCTTTTAATTTTTTGACCATCGTAGACATTAGATCAGCTCTTTCTCAAAGCACAAAAGTTGTAGATCTCCTCTTTAGCTTCAAATTGATAGCTTGCTCATTCAAATCAGACATCCGTAGCTCAAGTTATGATTTTTTTACTGAAATTGCTCTTCAGTACACGAAAGAATGAATGGTCTCATCTATAATTAGATTTCGGCAATGAAAACAATCAAACTAGCTTGGGGAATGAAGCAAAGTTGGAGATCTATGTGTTGTCTTTCAGATGAATTTGGAATCACTCAGTTCTGACATCTACAGCTCCAGATATGATTTTTCTCATGAAGGGTCGCCAAGTGATGATTTTACCTACATAAAAAAATAATTATTTAATATATATATTTTAATATTAATGAACAGTAAACCGCGTATGTACAGTGAAATACGCGTATGAACAGTAAGTTTATGTAGTACCCCTTGTAGAATAATAACTTTAAATAGTAAAAAAGTGCGTAAATAGTAAAAATTGGTGAATAGTAACCCGGTGGAAAAATGCTCAAAATATAGAAATTAATCATACTCAAAGTGTATAATGATGATTTAAACCCTTAATAGCAATACACTTATGAGTATTCATCACACCCCCCAACCAGGTTCTTGCTAGTCCCTAGCAAGTGTAACCTAAGAAAATAAACAAAATACATAATCTAACAACTCATGACAAATCATGCTATGAATATATAACACTTGTAAACTTGACTTGCAAGTAATTAATGAAAGGAGAAAAAGTTAAGTCCTTGTTACCAGAGGTAGAGGATCACTCCCTAAGTATTTGCACTTATTTTAAGGTGGGTTTGTGAACAGCTTACTTTGTGTTTCTCAATCCGGAGCTTGCAAGGGGATCCAACTTCACCCTCACTAGATTCCCAAAAAGGGACTGCATGTAAATTTAAGTCCAATGGTCTTTATACAAGGTTGTAATGAGGCTGGGTTTGGTGAAAGCGGGAATCGGATGAAGGCTTTTTAATGGTGGAGTTTAAGAGAACTAGTAATACAATGAACAATAAATATGGGCACCTAAAACACTAAATACCCAAATCAACCCTAGTCTCCAAGTCCTCTCCAAAACACAATTCCTTATCAACACATGAGTTTAGAAAACAAATATGGTTGAGTTTCAAACTTATTGAATTTAACAATTTTTTTTCTTTTCTCTGTTTTTTTTCTCTTTTTTTTTTTTTACCTCTCTCCATTTCAAAATGGCTGGCCTCATTTGACTTGCACAAATATTAAGGCTGAAGTTGTGTTTTTTTTTTTTCAAAATTGTCTCCCATGATTATGCATTTATCTGTCAGAAAAAGATAAAAGAAGATGTCTTTCATCTTTACTTTAGTATGGATTCACATGGGTATGAGCATATATAATTTTATTTGAAAGGGAAAGAGAACAATTTTTTTTTTAGACTGCCATAAAAGAAAAAGAGGCCAAGTATTATGAAACGAAAGAGTTTTTTTTTTTTTTATATATTTTTTTAACTTTATTTTGCGATGGCTTTTTCTTATGATCTCGCTTTTGCCTTTTTCTACCATAAATAACAAATCAACATTTGTTTAAAACTCAACCATCCAATGATACACACTCAATTTTTATTATTCAAGCTCAACTCACCCCAAATTTTTCTACTATCACAATTTAAGCACAAGGTAACCCAACATATTCTGAAGTACACCTCACATTTATTCTTTATTTTACCAAAAACAACACATTCATTTTAATTCTCTAAGCCCATAATCACATAAGCATCACTAGTTCCAAGGACAATAAAGGATCAAAATGAAGTGGAAGTGGTTAAACATATAGGGTTCAAACAAAGAATAAGGCTATAAGGCTCAAAGGGGCTCACTAAGGGATAATGTACAAGGTTAGCCTTTTGGTAAGTGGTTGGCCCTAAAATGCCATCTTCTTCCTTAAATTTACATACAAGAAGTGAGGTTGCATGGGTCCTTAAGGTCACCCATCCAAGCAAGGTCTAGCTCAAAACACAAAGTAAGCACTCTCAACAAAGAAATTCACACATCCTAATAAACACTAAGGGCTCAAAAGTGCTCACCGGTTATTTATTTTCCTTAGGTAACAAGCAACATACTTTAACTGCTTTAAAAAATTAACAACCATTTCAAATTTACAAGGTATACATCCAATGATGATATTTCCATGAGTTGGGTTCCTAAATGCAAACAAACAACCTAAATTCATGCTAAATGTTCCTACATGCAACTATTTATGCTTGCAAGAAAAAAAAAAATGTTATGCATGTCACACAAAATAGGATGCGTCTCAAGAGTGAAAAATTACTCTTTACTCAGCCATCATAAACTAAGTGCTTTGTCTAATGGTTTTAATATCAGCATGAGAGAAACTAAACTAAAAAAAAAATCAAATATCAACTATCCCTCCCCCCAACCAGATTAAGACATTGTCCCCAATGTCAAAACATAGATAAGAAGAGTGAAGAAGAAATTACCTGAAATGGTAGTTATTGAAAATGAAAAACCTGAAATAACTTAAACCAAAATAAAGAAAATGCTGATAGTAAAACTAAAAGACAAGATAAACAGATCCACAAGTCCGATTGCTCTCTTCCACAGTGCTTCATCACTTATTAAGGATTGACAACCTGTAAAGAAAAAAAAAAAAATAACAAAAATAAAATGACATTAATGTACAGTAGTTGTGATTGTGGCTCACATCTTCCACTGGTTTTACGTCCAGTAACGGCTTCAACGCCTTCTATGAGTCAGGGATATGCTTCCCATCCAGTTTTCTTACAAACTGGCAAACAGGGTCGTTTAAAGTCAGATTCCCAAGACTGTAACGCTCTCGTTCTTTATGAAAAATCCTCCATAAACCAAGAAGTTCACGTTGCACTAATCCATAAGAATGCGTTTCAAGAGTCAATCGGATATCATCCAAAGAATCCTTACGCAGGCTATTCTTAATGAATTTTCTTTTATCTTCTCGATTATCAGGCATCGTCCCTAAAGAACGACATTTAGTATCACAATTCTATCAATCACATTTGTGCCAGACACGTAACCTTTTTGCACTTCATTTTTTGGCATAAGAGCTTTTGCCTAAGCCAGGCATGCGAGGCACAAATGTATCTGAAATTTCACCAGCCAAACGGATCTTAGCTTCAATTAACCAACGCACATCTTTAGGAAAGCTTTTGTGCATCAAAACTCTGAATCTTTCACATCTAGCTTGATAAATCTTTTTAAGAACATTTATTGGGAGAGATGGAAAGTATTTTCGCAAAGCAAAAATAACATAATCCATTGGTGAGAAAAAATTGAGAGAAGAGAGAAAGAAATCAGTTATTCTGGGAAACTGAGATAAACGACTTAAGAGCCATGGAGTACCGTATCCGCCACATAACCAGGAAGAAATGTATCATAATTTTTGACAATTTTCATAGGCTTTGTAGAATGCATGTGCGTTTTTAAACAAAGATGGCCAGTAAAATTTAGATTGCAAAATCTTTATAGCTGTTTTCCTTGACAAAAAATGCCCTTCGTACGTTCAAAATTAAAAAATTCAATGACACTTTTTACCTCATTCTCAGGTACGTATCTCGTAAATATCTGGTTAGGACAGTATTGGAAAAGATAAGAGTCATGCCAATAAAAAATTTTCACCTCATGTAAAAATTTCTTCTTATCTTGGATACTCCATTGAGCTAACATTCGTCCTGTCACAAAAAAGTTGACAATATTAGCAAACCAAGGTACTGTAGTGATAAAGAATAAAAATTCATCAAAAAAATAATCATTTATGGGTGCAGCCTCAATTGTTGAATCTGTTGTCAGCTTTGAAAAAGGGTCTGTGACAACATTTTCAGTGTTATTCTTATCCTTGATCACAGTGTTGAATTCTTGAAGTAATAAGATCCGGCATATCAGCCTTGGTTTAGCATCTTGCTTTGACATTAGGTATCTGACAGTAGAATGATTGGTGTAAACAATGGTTTTGAACCAATTAGATAAGAACAAATTTTATCCAATGCAAATATTACTGCAAGTAGTTCTTTCTCAGTTATAGTGTAGTTCATTTATGCACTATTCAAAGTTCTACTTGCATAATAAATTACACACGACTTACCTTTCTTTCTTTGTCCTAAAACAGCACCAATGACATAATCACTAGCATCACACATTACCTCAAAAAGCAAAGACCAGTCCAAGGTTGCATGATTGGAGAGGATGTTAGAAGGCCAATTAACTTATCAAAAGAAATTTGGCATTCTTGATTTCATTCAAATGAAACATCTTTCATACAGAGGTTGCAAAGAGGTCTAGATACTTCACTAAATCCTTTAATGAACCTTTCAAAAAAGCCTGCAAGTCCCAAAAAATGAGCGAATTTCTCTAACAGTTTTGGATTAAGGTAACTAAGCAATGAGTTTCACCTTTGCTTTATCAACTTCAATTCTTTTGGAAGATACAACATAACCCAAAACAATTCTAGATGTGACCATGTAATGACATTTTTCCCAATTTAGTACCAAACATTTTTTTTCACATCTTTTTAAAACCGTTTCCAAGTTTTCAAGACAATTATCAAAAGAATTTCCATAAACGGTTAAATTATCCATGAAAACTTCAAGATATTTTTTAATCATGTTACTAAAAATACTCAGCATACATCTTTGAAATGTTGCTGGCACATTGCAAAGTCGAGAAGGCATGCGTCTAAATGCAAAGGTTCTAAAAGGCATGTGAATGTGGTCTTTTCTTGGTCCTCAAGAGCTACTAGAATTTGATAATAACCTGAGTAGCCATCAAGAAAGCAATAAAAAGGATGTCCTGCTACTCTTTCTAAAATTTGTTCCAAGAAAGGTAATGGAAAATGATCTTTTTTTGTGGCAAGATTTAATTTCCTATAACTAATGCACATTCTCTAACTAGATGGTATTCGAGTTTGTAAAGACTCACCTTTTTCATTTATCACCACTGTGATGTCAGACTTCTTTGGAACAACTTGGGTTGGACTAACCCATTTGCTGTTAGAGATAGGGTAAATAATTCCCACATCAAGTAATTTGAGAACTTTAGATCTTACTACCTCTTTCATGTGTCGATTGAGTCTTTTCTGAGGTTGTTAATAAGATTTAGCTTTATCCTCTAAATTTATTCTATGTGAGCAAATTAAAGGATTAATGTCCTTTATGCCCTCTAATGTCTATCCAATTGCACTTTTATGCCTCTTAAGTAACTCAATCAACTTACCTATTTACGCGAATAAGAAAGTAGATGAAATTACCACCAGATAAAAAGAATTTTCTCCAAGGAATGCATACTTTAATTCTTTAGGTAATGGCTTTAACTTTGGTGTGGGTATTTCGTCTTGCTCTTCAACTTTGGGTTTTCCCAACTCCTCAACTTTTGGTTTCCAATATGTGTTTGCTTCTACCTGTGAAGAATCAAGTAATGCACATATATTAATTGTATCATGATATATTTTCATACTTGATTCAATTGAATTAATTACACACTTTGCAAGAGGATCAGAGATACTTCCTTCTTGGATATAGTTTTCTACAATTGCACCAATGATGTAGACATCTTCTCTTTCATCTTCCTTTTCAGAAGGTTGCTTAAGTAAGTTAAAAACATTTAACTCCAATGTTATATTCCCAAATATCAGCTTCATCAATCCATTCTTATAATTAATCAAAGTGTTAAAGGTTGCTAAAATAACAGGTATTGAATTCTTGATTTCCACTGGTGAGGTGTCCAAAATAATAAAATCTACAGGATATATGAAATTATCAACTTGGACTAACACATCTTCAATGACTCCTCTAGGCATTTTCACTGATCTGTCAGCAACCAAAAGAGTTACTTCGGTTGGTTTTAACTCACCCAAATTTAGTTTTTGGTAAACGGAATATGGAAGTAAATTTACACTAGCCCCAAGATCAAATAATACTTGATCAATTTTATGTTCTCCAATGAAACATGAAATTGTTGGACAACTAGGATCTTTGTATTTCAAAGCAGTGTTGTTTTGAATAACATAACTTACTTGCTTATCCAAAAAGACTTTCTTTTTCACATTCAGTTTTCTTTTAATAGTGCACAAATCCTTTAAAAATTTGGCATAAGAAGGTACCTATTTAATCGCATCCAACAAAGGGATAATTTATACCGTTAATAATAATACACGTATGAGCATTCATCATTAGCCATTAGGAGACTGATCATCATGACAAAGCGCATTGGAGGAAAGTTCATGTCGAAGTGGAATGGCTCGTATGTGGTGATTGAAGTTTACACGAATGGTGCTTACAAAGTAGTGGACAAGGATGACCTACGAATCGACCCTATTAATAGAAAGTTCTTGAAAAATTTTTATGTGTGAAGTCTCGGGAGATGCTCTTTGTCACAATAGCATAAACTGTATGAAAAAATAAAAAAAATGTTATACTTCTAGCCCGTATAAGTATAAATTGCGTACAGTGAAATCATAAAACAAATATAATACTCCTAGCTTGTATGAGTGTAAATTGTGAACGGCTAAATCAAATGAAAGTTTTCTATTTGAACTATGTTTTTCTTGTCATTTATTTCAAATGCATATTTGTTATCAGAATTATGAGTGTTATTCAAAAGTTAGAATAAAGTAAGATGATAAAATTAAACAACAAAAGAAAATAATTTATTCCATTCCAGAATTCTGCCACTGCCAACCTAATCCTAAAAAGGGAAGGAAAATAAAACAGCATGGAAATGGTGGCCTAACTCCTAGAAAAAAAATATCTAAAAGCACCTTCTCAAGTTCCTACCTTTGCCAATTTATTGCCCAACTCCTAGAAAAAAATATCTAAAAGTACCTTCTCAAGTTCCTGCCTTTGTCAATTTATTGCTTTAATGTTAGATTCTCCTCTAGCTAAGCGATCTTTGATTTATTTGCACCTCGTGTCCAAGGAATCAAGTGCTTCGAGAGATTTTTTATGCTCATCTTAAAGTATATCAATTGCAGTTGATAAATTGGCCTTTTGTTATTGTAGTTTCTTTATCTGGACATCAACATTCTCTATGATGTTAACATGTGAATCTATCTTTTTAGCCAAAGTTGTTACTTGTGAAGTATGAATGCTAGATTCCAACTCAATAGAAGCATGCTCCTTCTAATTAACTTATGGACCTAATGACTATATGGCTTCCTACCATTGTGAAAGGTACATCTCAGCTTCTTTTAGTAGAGGATCTATCTTTCACAAAAAAAAAATGGAAGCAATCCATAAAGAAACATTTGGTCAGCAGCTTTAAAATTTCATCCTTCTTGGAATGTCACCAATCTCAAAGCAAAGAAAACCGATTTTTCAAAGCACTATCACATTCCTTCTTCAAGTAGTTTGCAAGACCACGATAAAGAATCTTTTTAACACCATCTGCAAAAGATTCCTTTGACATACTAGAAACATAAGAGATTATCAGTGCAATTTGTGAATTTCCTTTCAAAGGATGAGGCGTCGAGACTATATTAACAATAGGTGCCTTACATAGGGAAGCAATGACCTGGCAGCTAGACACAACTTCTACTTCATCTTTGTCATTTGAATTATCTTTGATGGGATGATCAATAAACCATCTAGAGCTCTAATATTTTCAATTCCATATGCCAAATCCTATTCAGAAAAAAGGTGTTGTCATTTTGGTACATTAGGAAAAACTGTTACAAGGAAAAGACTAGACAGACTCTAATAAAGGAATGATAAAGATTTGGATTAAAAAATAAGGGAAATACTTACCTGTATTAAGAGACTTTGGGAACATGCCAAGGTTATTTCCCAAGCTTTGACAAGAGGTAGAACATTTGTTACTCGAAGCTTGCACACTAGGTTCTAGAAAAAACTGCTAACAAGGTTTCAACTTTATCTTCTTTCCTGTAGAAACCATTGATACTCTTGTCATTGGACACTTCTTTGACTTTAGACTTTGCTCCTTAACTAAGCTTGGTGGAACTTTGGCAAGAGATAACTTAAAGCTCGGTTTCTCATTCTCTAATAATGTAGAAACTAGAATTTTTTCCAAAGCAAAGAGTGCCTCATTTTCCTTCCAATTTGTATAGCTCAGCTCAACTTGTAAGCCAATGGTAGAACAAAACTAGGGGACGGGGAACTTAGCACCTGCACCAGTCCGAGTTAAAGACAACCACGCATCGTATAGGGAGTCAAGCTGAGATGAAAGAGTGGTAAAGTTTAGGTTGCTAGGAAACTTCTGAAGGAAGCCATACTACTAAGCAAACTGATGAGGATTGTAGCACTCGGAGGTAAAGGTATTGGTACGGCAATATATCAGGTACCTAGGATAAAGGCTTATCATGAACTCCATGGTATTTTGCCTTCCTTTTCCATCATCAGCATGCTCCCTTGCATTCACTATAGCCAGCATAGGATTCCATGAGAAATCATGAAATGAAAATCCATCACATAGCAAAGACTTATAGGTCAGCAATAAAATCTTCCTAATGTTGATAAGCATTTAAGGTTCGATGAACTTTTTGGATCAAAGGACGAGGAACATCTTTGCTCATGGTGTCATAAACTTCTCATGGAAAATGTAAACCAGCCCAAGCATAATGGAAATGACCAAGAAATACTACCTTCATCTTTCCAAGATCAGACTCGCCTTTAAGTTGCCCGGTTTTAGAAAGCCCTTTATAAAAGCATTCTAGGATAGAAGGTACCAAGCTAAAAATGACCCTTATGCCATCCTTAATGTAGCTTTGAAAGTTTTGGGCTATAAGTTATCATTAAAAGGAAGAACATAGCAACAAAGCCATAAAGCTAGGTAGGTAGAAACTTTGAGCTCAGCATGAAATTTTGGAGAAGTAGGAAAGCTAACAAAATCAAGTGGAAAATTAGAATTTTGGGAAGCCATCATAAATGGTCTCTTGATTTACGGACTGTAAATGTATTGCCCACAACAATCATACTTCACCTAAGTTGCCACTTGATACTACTTAGAGGCATGAGGATTACGCAAGGGATTTTTCACTTTAAATGAGAAATTAATCCAATTAGCATGAGAAATCCTCTATTTGTTCTTCCTAGAAACAATCTCTGAGAAGTCCTTGAAGAGGTACATACACACTTTGGCAATCCATCTGTAGTACGATCTACTGGCTCTTCATAGCTTGGCAAAACAAATTTATAATACTCTCCCCAGATGGAAAGGCCACTGATCTCACGCAACCCTCAAAGCGATATGCCAATTTTACCTTCTGAAGTGATAAAAGTATTCCTACTAGGAGACCAAGCCTCAACCAAAGCACAATACATCCTATTCGTCCGATGATTGTCAAAACATGCAGATCTGACAGCAAAAGCTAAGTCATTGAACCCGTTCACCTGCAGCAAACCATAAGTATTGATAGTCCATTCCTTGAAACCAAACAAATATTATATCTCACTTCTTAAATAAAATGAAGATCCTCACTTCAATTGATGACAAGAAATAAGCTCTGCAACATGCAGCCTTGGAATATCATGAACATTTACATGGGACAACAAAAAACACAAAGATGGTTGATGATCAAGCATGATGACATCTCCGGGAACCATATCATTCTCCAAGGGATATTCACTAAGCCTCGTGATTCCTGATTTCTCAACTTAGCCTAAGTGCTCCACGGCATAGGAACCAACAGAAGGATAATGAACGAGAAACTTAAGTGGACCAGCGTCTCCTCCAGAATGTGGCTTCAAGGTGGCCTTTGGAAGCATCAAAATATTTGTCATCTTTAGACTCAGCAATCCAATCAATCTTCACAAGCTTGGAAGCTAGTACAATTTCTGAGTGCACTTTTGGTGCAGCCATCTTGCAATAAAATATCCTACTAAAAAAAGAAACTTGATGTCGAAGCAAAAGCAATGGTGATCACTTTGCAACAAAAGGACTTAAGCAGTCCATGATCCAAAGAAAGGCACAAAGATAAGGCTGAAAAATACGCCTTAAAACCTAAAAGGTTCATCTGTGCCATCGGGATCCAGAAAGATCGAAAATTCTAAAACCAAAGTTTGGAGGCTATATATAACTAAGCCATTGGATCTCCATGGCACCTAGGAATCACAAACTCAAACAAATTAGGGAGTCTTGTAAAAAAAATGACAAATGGATAAACTGAAGCAAAGATGAAGAATACTCCACCGGTGTGCAATAGCAGCAAACTTTCAAACAAAAAAATTGAGCTCCAACAATTTTAGATGAAAAATGAAAGAAAGGGCAAACAAACAAGTTCAACCGATCATGGTTGGTGGCAGCATGTATGTAGGCATAGAATAAATCAAAGAATGCATGGCTAAAGACACATGAGCGAGACACATTAACATGTGCAAAGAAACAAAGCTTCCAAAAGCATGAAAAACAAAAGAAAAGAAAGCTTTCACATGCCAAAAAAAGGGACATGGGATAAAATCAAATCCTTGGCTCAAGAGAGAGGACGCACTTTAATCTTGAACAAGAGAAGCCTGAGCTTGTCTGATTGCAATAAAAATTAAAAAAAGAAAAAAGAAAAGAAATCAGATAATGAAGTCAGTAGCCACCAAGAAAAAAAGTACCACGAAGAGAAAAAGGAGGAAAAAAAACAAAGCAATACATCTTGAATGGTTGGAGAATTGCAATAGATCAATGCCAAACTTATAGTAGCTGTTAGTTTGGTTTGATTGGGTTTGTAAAATCTAATTAAATTTGGAGATTAAATTCTAAGGGAGTTAAAGCTTTACCCTTTGCTCAAGCATTTGTCAGAAATTGAAGACAAATTCAACTTATATTTGGTAAAGGAGTCAAAGTTTGGTTTGTACCAAGATTAAGCAAAGTCAACTTCTACACAACATAGATATGAATGGCGAAATCCCACACAAAATAGGAATTATTTCATAGTCGAATCCCATAAAATTAGGTCAAGGACATGAAAGTAGTTAGAAGCCAATGAATTTTCATGCAAGTAAACCTTTGGACCAAGTTGGGTGCCTAATTACTTGCTGTTAAAGTCAAATAGGCAAAGAATTTTAGTCCAGCAAATTGGAATTAGAGAAATTGATTGACAAGCTTTAAGCTTTGCGAAAGGAAAATGTTGGCAAAACAAAAAAAAATAACCAAGATTATTTTATTTATTACAATACAAAAGAGTGTATAAATAAATAATCTTGGGGGGCATTTGTAGACATCAAAATTTTATTGGGTCAAAAATAAATTCAATTCAATTTAAATTGTCTAGCTCATTTCAAAATTGATGTCCAAAATTCTAAAATCCTTTGAATTTGGAGATTATAGGTCGTGGAAGCCAAATTTTTTTAGCAAAAAAAAAAACACACAATCAAGGGCTCCAAATGAAGACCCATTATACTACTTAGACTAAAATCCATTTTAGCTAATGGGTTTCAAAAATTTCAAAAACCCAAAATGAGAAGCAAATAAGGCATATGATGGGCGGACCATAATTGCTAGAATATTCTTGAATGTTCCATTAATTATTTTTTATATTAAATTATTAGAATAATTAATGAAAGGTAATTATCATATTAATTTATCTCTTGAGATAAATATAAGAGATGATTCAAAGATAATTATCACATGAGTTTATTCTAGACCAAACTACCTCCCCTTTACACCTATAAATAGCCTCTAGGTCTAAGCCAAGGGTGAAGAAAAAAAAATTAGAAAAGAAGCAGAATTTGGGAGAAGGGAAATTTCTCTACAAAAAGCTCTCTCCAACATTTCAAGTCAATCAAGCACAAAGGTCTAATGTGGGGAGAAATAAAATCCAAAGTAGATCAAATATCAGTTTAAAAGCCAGATTTGAAGAACGCAACGAGGAATGCGAGGAATGCAAGACGGTGTTACATCAAGTTTAAGTTTAGATCTGGCGAAAACGGTGAGGAAAGTGAAGGATTCATTTCTGTGCTGTATCATGTCAAACTCCAAGGAAAGCGACAATAAAGTGGAGGAGATTGCCAGAAGCTCCTAAGTCCAAGGAGTATGATAAAATGTCCTAAACCGAAAGAACATTTGCCCGTGTTCGTGCAAGAAAAATTTTAGAGTTCGTATTTGTGAAGAAGTCATTCATATCTCCACCAAAAGCTTGAAGCATTAATCAGAGGATTGAACACGTGATAAGCATGCTAGAGAGTTGATCACCCAAAATCTATTTTCAAACTTCGCTTTATAATTTGTGTTACAATTAATTTCAATGTGTAATTTTTGCACATAAAATTTGTGCATATAGCTCCCTTTTGTTCTAGCGAATGATCAAGTGTATGATAAGCAGTAGTAAATCTAGTGATAGCTAGCCTAATCAAGTCCTTTCCTTTAGTGGTCATAAATTCTTTTCTCTAAGAAATAAGCTAAGTTCTATTATATATGAAACTTGTGAATTGCCTACCATATTTTGTTGTCACTTTGTGGTCATTGGTTTTTTTCTTAAACTCCTCCAATATCAAGTCAATATGGTGTCCAAAACAACTTTTTCCTTTTCCCTATCAACATCTCACTAGCTCCTTTACAATTTACAGCATTATCAATAACAAGTTGGACTACATGTTCTTCATCTACTTACTTTACAATATCATCCATCATCTTAAAAACCTTATCAGTAGTCTTGATAATCTCAAATATATTAATTGATGATAGAAACACATCTTTTAGGCCTGTTAACCAAGAAATTGTAAATAGACATGCCTCATATCAGTTCAACTATCACTCATAATAGTGCTCCCAGTTCTCTTTCACTATAGTTTGTATTCTTCAAAAATTTTACCCTCACTTCATGAAAAGAATGTGGCTTAAGACTCATTCCAAACTTCCCAATCATTTCTACCATTTTATTAAACTTCAAATTATTGACACAATTGAAAGAAATGAAACTAGTGTAGAAAAATCTACAAATTTGTTGGCAAACTTTTTCTTACTCTTTTGTTTTGAACATGGTATTTAGAGTTTGAGCTTTGGGTTTTTTTCAAAGCAAAGCAATCATGGGTGCTTTGGCTTTCAACTTTTGAGCCATTTATAAAGGTCTTGAACTTAACTTGTTCGTCATCAACAAAAGCAAACTTGGCCCATTTTCTCTTAAGGCTTAACTCAAATTGGTCATTTAGTAATTCAGAAAGTTTTCCTTAACATCTTTGACAACCTTCAAGCAAGGGCTAGCATTTGAACTAGTTCAAGCTAAATGGTGCTTGAATCTAAATATCTCAATAGTAATAAGCAACCCACAGTATTTGCATTTCACTTTTTTTCTGTCAACCTTTATACCATGCTTTAAACCTAGATCAGACTTATTACCAAGTGCATTTTTCCTTGTAGCTTTTCCTTTCTTAAAATTAGAAGCAAGATTATCAAAAATTGCCTCATTGCTTACCATGATTACCAATAGAATACACAACAATTTTGATAACATGATAACAGAATGAAAAAACCAATAAGGCACTAACCCAAAAAACAACACAACAACACAAAAAATCGGCCAAAGAACAAACAAAGCATAGCCTAATGAATAAACATACAAGCTAAAGAATAATTTAAATCAACCAAGGAACAAACCAATTAACCAAGCATAACCCAAAGACTAAATGTACAATCCAAAGAATAATTTAAATGAGCCAAAGAACAAACCAATTAACCAAGCATAACTTAAAGAATAAGTGTACAAGCCAAAGAATGATTTAAATCAGCCAAAGAACAAACCAATTAACCAAGCATAACCCAAAAGGATAAACGTACAAGCATGATTTATTAAAATACTCACCTGATTTAATCCAAGCAAATAACCCAAAGAATGAAGCGCCTGATTAAAATTGAATAGAAAATTGAAAGAACCTGATTCAATCCAACTGAATATATCAATCTTTCAATAAACCTTAAACAATATTAAATATTTCAATTAAAGAGGGATATACAACTTGACTTACCTTTGATTGATTCGGTTATAAGCTAGGAGAGAAGACAAGTGGAAGTTAAAGGGATGGGACCGGTAGGAGAATAGGGCACTAGTGCAGATGACAAGTGAGAGCATTTATGTCATTCAACTGTGGACTAGAAGTGACTTGCAAGTTGCAATCGGTAGATGAAGAACTCAATAAAGGGCCAACCAGAGGTCAATAAAAGCAAAAGGCGCTGTGAACTGTCAGCGTAGCGAGACTCGAGTACTTTGGTGACTCTAGTCACTGGTGAAGTTTATGAGAGAGTAGTTGCAGGGTGAGGACAGAGTGAGTTCTGGTGAGAATGTACGTGAGAGTACCGAGAATGAAAGACAAAAAGAGTTTTTTTGGGTTAGGTGGATGTGCTTTCAATTTTTCTATAAATTTGGCCAGAAAAATGGGCATAGTTATCAACATAATTTGATTTTTTTAACACATTGTAACCAATAACTTAGAGTCATGGAATCTCTTTATTTCTACATTTCTATGATTAGAAATGCATTTCCACCCCTTTCTACCCATAGTTGCATTTCTAATGCATTTCAACACTGTTTCTATTCCTAAAATCATAAAAATGTCAATTTTTATGACTTGAAATGTGTTTTTAATAACAATAGAATTTATCCTTGCTTCCTACAATCTTGAATTTTTTGTGGCTGGCATTGACCAAATGCATTATGATCCCAGGATAATTTGCAGTGTCGAGGTATGCATGTTCTTTCTTAATATATGGTTTATGGTGGTGAGAAGGAGACTTTGCATCATTTTTTTTTCTGTGTCCTTTACCTTAGCAAGTATGCAAGGATTAAGGTTGTAGCCTATGCCCACAATGGTAAATGCATTTTTTATGAAAATGTTGTGCATGTGGAAGCTCTTGCGATATTTTATGCTCTGCTTGAGGCGAGGAGGAATGGATGAAGGTCAATTATCCTAGAATTAAACTCCTAGATCTATAATCACTACACTTTGTAATGGCTAGACAAGTTTTATATTTCTTTTTGGAGTGATTTTAAAGGACATTATTTTCTTAGTTTCTTCTTTTCATTTAGTTGTTTTTGCTTATCGAAATATACGATGTAATATAGTAGCCCATAAACTTGCTAGAGCTTCATGTAGGTGGGCTTGATGAGTTTACTTTATTGATCCTCGTCCAGATTGGTAATCCCTTGTTCTTCTTTTAGATCAAATTTAATGTTAGTGATGGGTTATTTCAAAAAACAAAGTGTATATTACAAAAACAATACTCAAATATTAGAGCTAAATGACATGAATGCAAGGGTATATTGTTTCCACTAATTAATAAACTTGTTCTAAATTCTAATACTAATTTGTAGACATCCCTACTCTATAGATGTTGCACTTTGTCCCTAAAGTGTAAAATATAGCAGAAACATATGAATAACATATCATAAGGGAGGCACTACTAAAAAAAGGGTTTTAGCAATGACAATTAGTGAAGGCTAGCTATTGCTATTCGTGTCCTAGTGATAGTGAGCTGTTGCTAATATGGTCATGTCTAAATTACTCTCTGCTAAATTATTAGTGATGGTTGCCATTGCGATATAGCAACGGTTACCTTTTGCAACTTTGACAATTACTAAATTTCCAACACTAGCATCTTGCCAGAGAATTAGCGATGGTTTACCATCATTAACTTAGTGAAGACTTGCTATCACTAGTTTTAGCGAAGGCTAACTATTGCTAAGTTTAGTTAAAGGCTTGTTGTCACTAGTTTTAGCAATGGTTAGCTATCATTAAATTTAGCACATGATATATGTCTGAATTTTAGCAAAGGTTAGCAGTTGCTACACTAGCAAAGGCTTGTCGTCTCTATGTTAGAGAAGCCCCATTGTCACTAAGTTCTAAACTTCAGTAACGGTTTATCATTACTAAATTAGTGAGGGCTAGCTGTCACTAATTTAATAATAGATGGACTTTACTAGTTTTTGGCAATTTTTCAACATTAGCATCCACAATCCCTTTCGTAATCCTACATAAATTATAATATTGTCATCCATTCCGCACAATTCCAACAAAAATAAAATAAAAGCAGTTTCTATATATCCCTAAATATAAAACACATTAACCATGTCATTTAACAATGAGTGCCAGCACAATATAGTAACATGACATTTGGTTCCAAAACATATTTTAGCCAAAACCTAGCTAGTGTCAACCATAACAATCCAAGTACATGTGAGATATAGATAGCTCTTGCTCAATGTCACCTAGTCAGGTGAGTAATAGTTCCTAATCATCAGACCTCAGTGTAAGTGGTGGACTTTTCTTGATCACTCGTCATAAGCATGTTATCTGCACTTGGTATCTACACTCCATCTCTGCAATAATGGTAGGCAACTAATCTTAGCAGTGGTGCTCCATTTTTTTAGTATGCCTATCAATGTCTCGTTGTACCTGTGTTCGCAACTGGGACATCCTATTAGCAACCCCTCCTCCATCCACCGATCAACCTCTTCTTATGATTGAGGCATTTCAGTCAACAAAATTAGCATACTAGACCCATCATCGTAACAGGAGCAACAACGACCATGCACCAAATGGCTCTCTGAACCCATTCCTGGGACACGGCCCTTCTTTTTCTTTCCAGCCATCTCCGTAAACAATAAGGCACTATCGAACTCAACCTCACCCTCCAAACATTGCGTCATCTCCTCCACCTTTGCAAGATATTAAGCGTGTATATTACTCTGCATGTCAAACAAATTGACAACATCATTATGTCATCAAAGATTATTTAAAACTATGTAATGTGAGCATGTCCTTAATACTAACCCCAAAATTTTTCATCTTCTTATTCACCTTCTTCCCATCTTTCTTTATGCAGTATTTGTTTCATGGTTTGAAGAAACTATGGTCTATTTTTTTTCAACATAAGCCTCCTTCTGCATAGTACTATTTAGGTAGAATTTGTTAGTTACATGATTTTATTGACCGTAGTACAAATGTACAAACATCAAATCTTCAACCTACACTATTGACTGTCAACAATAGTCCAAGTGTATCCCAAGTAGAAGCCATAGTTGTACGCCAAGACAATGTCATCCCTCCACTATTGCTATGTGGTTTAAGGCCAATAACATGACTTTTAGTGTTAGAGTTAAGAAAGAAGTTCCACGGGAACTTGGGCATACAATATTTTCACCAATGTCTTTGTCAGATATCCACTATCAAACACAATATTTTAGTTAAGAAAAATAAACCAAACTGTGTTAATGTAGTATAACACTAAAACTAATTCAAAAACCAAATAATGCTACGTGGTAAGCTCTTTTTTTTTTCCTTCTCCTAGCAACATCTAGCTAAACGCCGCATAAAAGCATGCATCACCATATGAAACTAGAAGATAAAGAAATAAAAGAACACAAGGAATTTATGGTATAACACATGCTCCTCAAACATCCTAATTAACTTATTATACTTGGATGAAGAAGTAGATGATATGGAAAGGAATAATAATATAAAGGGTCAAATTTTTTACTCAAGTACATGGACAAATAACAACAAGTACCTGCATGCCAAAACTTTGTTCATAATATATCAAAGAATGTGTGAAACAGCTCCTAACCTATTTGCCTATATTTCCAAGGCATGTTAAATTTATCGTTCCACTACATTTGTACACCAGAAAATTAAGCAACATTTCACTTGGCACCATGTTCGTCTCTTCCTACCGAACAAAACCTTATATTTCCTTAAACTTTTCATATTCCCATTTTCTTCTGAAACAGTACCATTAGGATGCTTAGATACATTCACATTCTTCATCTTATGCGAAATAAGAAAAGGTTCACTACCTCATTTACCTATAAAAATAAGCAGAATTGAAAAAAAAAACTTCAAGGATAATTAGATACAGCATTTAGCAGCCATTTTTAACAACAAAATGTCAATTAAATTTCCAAAATCACACTTCCATTCTATCACCTATCCAACTGATCAAGAGGACACAAGCACACATAAAAATTCAAAAACAATCCGACTTGGGAGCACCAAAAGAAAAAGGGTGAATTACAATTTACCCCCCAAGGTTTGGTCCATATTACACTTTGACTCCTCTATTTGGGAATTATACAGTTCACCCCCTGTCATTACCACCGTCTTCCCAGCCCTCAGAATGATGGGCCTCATCTAAATTTAGTAACATGAACCCCACATTGCCTTAAATCTCTTATTAGCTACGCTCCCTTGCCTGACGAAGAGCACCACGACTACTTTATTGCCGTCGAATACGATAGTCATCGGATTAGGAACAATGGGTGGAGTCTGATCTCGATAGTGGAGTCTGGTTGAATATGACTACTTTATCATCGTCGATGACAGTAGGATCAGGAACAATGGGTGGAGTTCGGTCGAGAAACACACACAGGCGGTCATCAGATTCAAGAAGTTAAAACTCTTTTGAGAGTATGGCTTGATCCTCTCTCTTGTCCGAGTCCCAACCTGTCCTGGTCATCTCCTGGGCAGCGCTGGCGGAGGAATGCTTTACTAACAACGACATCGGTCTGGCTAACCTTTTGTTATGAATCTCCCAAGCTCTTCACTTTTCTCAAGCTTATTCATCTGCTTAGTTTCTCTACCGCTTAGGGCGCTGCCCTCTGAGTCACCTTCATTGGCGTAATCATCATGTTCGAGTATTTGTGCCCTTCCTCTCATCCTATGTTCATTGTTGAAATTTTCTTAGTTTTGCTAGACTCAGAAAAGAATTAGGACCGATGTTTGAACTAGACTAGGAAATTTGATGTCGGGTTATAGGTTTCAGCTTCCACTCAAAAAGTAGTGCACCAATTTAATCTTATTTATTGGAGATTGATTGATGATTGAAAATAATCTAATAGTTGGGAGGATGGTTCCATTTTCTTTCTTTCTTTATCCTTTTTGTCTGAGAGTTGGAATGGTTGTCCGTTGTCGTAGGAATTTGCCGACGCATCAGCCTGGGGATCTGCAGAGCAAGTTCATGTTCACCTACTTGACCTTCAACAACATCATGTGGATGGTTGCCTGGAAAGGGTATTTCAATGACAAGGTGAAGGATAGGCCAGAGGCCGAGGAAGTGAAGTTGGATGGGTGGGTCCATGAGGGTTATTTTGGACTTTCTGTTCATGGGCTCCACCATTCATATGTCTATCTCGACGGAAGTGAAGTTAGAGGAGGCAAACTATATAATTCCCAAACAAATGGGGGCAAACTGTAATATGGACCAAATGTCAGGGGAAAATTGTAATTCACCAAAAGAAAAAAAATCAGAGACGAAGGAATATAGAAAAACTCATCGAATTCTATTTGTTCTTCCACTTCTCGCAAGTTGTTGATGTCGAATTAAACCAACAGAAAACCTAAATACCAATAAATGTGTTAAACCCAAAATCGAGTTCTATCGAGACTTGAAGAGATTTACCACAACAAGGAATGACTTACCGCATGATTCTAATGAAGTAACGGATGGTGAGGTCTTCATGTGTGTCGAGAGTGCTGACAAAGGTTGGGGCAGAAACAGCAAACAAGTTTTTTGAGTGTTGATGGTCTAAGATGTGAGAGAAAGGGGGAGGTGAAATTTTAATTGAAGATAGTGAGGGCAATGTCATCGCTAGACTAATTTTGCTAATTCACAACAGTTGGCCTTCGCTTATAAAGAAAAGCTTGTGATGGCCAGCCTTCGCTATACCTTAAAAAGCTAAGATGCTATATAATTTACGGAGATTATATAAAATTATATAATAGCTAAACTTCATTTGCCAATACACCTATTTACAAGTATGTACTAAAGTGTTGTCAAATGAATTTGTTGTTAAT
Organism: Aquilaria sinensis; assembly: GCA_005392925.1. Taxonomy (NCBI): domain Eukaryota; kingdom Viridiplantae; phylum Streptophyta; class Magnoliopsida; order Malvales; family Thymelaeaceae; genus Aquilaria; species Aquilaria sinensis. Next base: position 554,208 of record SMDT01002991.1, on the reverse strand, counting down.
TAGTTAATCAAATTTAAATCATTGATTTTGGCTCAAAATAGTAGAGTGACCCAATCAAAGTTGTAATTCACCAACTATTTTACATAAGAGATTATACAAGCCATATGAAAAATAGTATGACTTGTTTTCTTGTACTAGATTTGATACAAAATATAACTAAACCAAAATGTGAAAAGCTAAAATGGATCTAGAGAAAATAAAATTTTACTTATTAATTTTTTGTTTTATTTTCCTAATTTTCTTAAATTAATGGAATTATTTTATGAATTTCATATAATAATTACTTAACAATTTTTAAAGAAACTGAAAATTTTAGTTGAGCCCATGGGCTTCGTAATTGCATGTATATCCATCCATGGTAAAAAGCTTAAGAGCACATAAAGAGAATGAAATTAATGAAATGAAACATGCAAAGGTTAACACACTTTAATTTGTACACCTATCCGCTGCTTTATATATATTAGAAAAGGTTATATAACTTTGGTTGTGGCAAATTAGTGTGGACAAGGAGTTACTAGTTCTTAGGCAATTAGTGAGGGGAAGTTGTCACGAATTAGACAAAACTTAGCAACAACTAACTATAGCTAGTTAGCGAGGACACATCATTATTAACTTGGACAAAACTTAACGATAGTTAACCGTAGCTGGGTAGCGAGGCAAAACAATAGGCAGTTGTATCTAGTTAATGAAGGAAAGCTGTTGCCACTAAATTTTACCAACGGCCTACCGTCACTAAGTTTTTGTTAGAGGTTTAGTGATAGCTTATTATTGCTACTTTGTGATAGTTTACGTTGTGCTAATTTGATTTTCGCTAAAAGATTTTTTTCTAGGAGTAAGGAAAGACACTGTTGGTCCTTAAATCTTTTAAATGTTTCCAAATTGATCCTATAAAACTTTTATCGAGCACTTGGACGTCACATTGACATAGTAGGCCAACAACGATGAAGACATTGGCCTTTAGGACTAGCTCGTGGAAGTCTCTAGATAAAAAACCTTGAATTAAGCACTCCTCAATCCACCTGGCAGAAGAGAACGCTTACGGGACACAATACGTTAGTTAGATTTAATTCTTTCAGCTCTAAGATTTTCAAGTTAGTTTTAAAATTTTAAAATTTTAAAATTTTTACCAGTTAATCTTATTGATCATATTGATCATATATTATGTCCACAAGTTTTAAGACAAATTTGGCAAAATGTAACATATTTTAAGTTGAAAGCTATCTTTCCAAATGTAAATTGTTGGTTTCTTACCTCCATGAGGCACATGCGAAAATAGCACATGGCTAAAATGTGACCTCCTACTCGGTAGCTAGATGACTAATAATATACATGTTGAATAGTAGGTCCATAAACTTTGACTGATGTTGCAGTTTTGTCCTTGAACGTTTTGAATGTTTGCAATTTAAGAAGAATTCTTAGTTGTATTCAAATGAATACTAACAATTAATTAATTTTCGAGAAAAACAATTACCGGTAATATCCAAAAATAAAAATATTTTGGATTTTAGAATATTAATGATCTATTATATGCAATTAATATTGATTAATATAATAAAGAACTATTGGCGTAGTTTAACCATTAGTAATTACCAAAAATCCTTCTCTTATTTATTTGCATCCTACAAACTTATTAATATTTTTATTTTAGAAAAACAATGTGTTGGATTTTTCAGCAATATAGTGAATCATTTGAAAGAAAATTTTATTTTTTAAATGAAATAAATTATGGAGGATAAAAAAATCATATTTCTTTTTTCAGTTAGAATGTTGCATGCATGAGTTACTTTGGTATAAATTTGTTAAGAAAGATAGTTTAAATGGAATATAATTTTTATAAGGGTAAAGGGGTTGACTAAAATGCAGATTTTTACACTTTTATTATATAGATATGGATAGACGTAGATATAGAGATGGATATAGAATCTCTAATCAAGAAAAATAACAAAAAAAATTAAGATATAAAGAATATCTCATGATGTTTCATACATAAACAATATTAGAGAGTGGTTTGTTATAAGGATGTCAATTAGTAGAGTTTGGGCTGGGTATAGCTAATCTCAAACCCTCCCTTTAAGTAATCGGGTTCAGGTAATACTCACCTTACAGGTAGACGGGTACTTACCATCAACTCATTTTAAGATATATATTTGACTTTCTAAGGCTTCCTTTTTATATGTTTATATATATTTTTAAAAGAATGTGTATATTCACAATTAATTAATACTTAACAATCATAAATTAAAATAATATAAGATAATTTATGTTAACTTATAATTTTATTTTTAAAATAAAATCATATTTTGAATATAAATATGCTAATTTAAGAGGTGTGCGGGTAGGGTTGGATATGATATATTAAACCTATACCCTCTTCATGGTTTTGCGGGTAGGGTAGGGTTTGGGTTTGGGTAGCCAGGTTTGGAAAGGATAAGGCTGGATAGGGTATTTTTTGACATCCCTAATCTGTTAATGTTCAAAAAGCTTTTTATTGGCAATGAAATTTTACATTAGACTTTTTTGATGTGCAGAACTTGATAGTGATCAAAAGTTTAGGGTATTGTAAAAAAATGGCATATATTGTTTTTGTAGTAACAATTTTTTTAATAACAAAAATTTTTTATTTTAAGTATCTATACAACACTCCCATAGCAATTAAGATAAATTCTAAGAAAGCTAAAACTTAAAAATAAAAATAAAAATAAAAATAAAAACTTCCACTGATTAAACTACTTGAATTTTTTTTTTTTACTAAAAATGCCTTATTATTGTTCAATTAGCTTGTCGTTGCAGTAGTTAAAGTTTAGGGCATATGTTCTTATTTAGGCATGTAAAGTTGAAGGGTTAACAAAGATTTCTGCTAGTTGTTACATTCAGTATATTCATGGGAACGATGGGAGCATAAAAGAGTATTTCTTTTCCTTTTTTAAGTCATCGACATAAGTGAAATGACAAAATCAAGTTTTTTTAAAAAAGATGAAATAGAATATCCTTAAGGGTTAATCAACCTAGTTCTCAAATTTTCCGAGTCATTTGAATACTTGGGCAGTAATGGTGTGCTGCCCACCAGATGGACCCAAGAATTTCTCAGCTACTTATGGGTTGTTGGGGCACTTAAATAGGGTAGGCCCAAAACTACCCTTATAGTTGGGCATTTAAATCTATCCAAGGGTCACTTGGGTTTAATATACCACTCCTAACTTAACAACAATTCTTTTTCTCCAGTAAGTAATAGCCTCCTAGTCATGGCACTTTCATGGAGTAAAGAGAATTTGCAATTCCCTGGTGCATTTTTCTTCACTAACTTGCTACTTCCTTACCCATCGATGTTGGTTTGGTTATTTCAAGAGCGATGTCATTCCTTGATGAAGAAGGTAAATATCTGTACAAAAACTTCTCAAATTTCGTTAGTCACAACTTAATTCATTTTTTAAAAGAAATTTGGATCAGTTAACATTTCTGGATCTAACTATGTATAATCACCCGGACTATATTATGATTTTAATACATACACCAAAATTCAAGATGAGTGATAACATATCAATTTTTGTTTTTTTTGTTTTTTGGTACAGAGACAAGTAAGGGAAACCAGAAGCAAAAAAAAAAAAAAAAAAAAGTAAGGGAAACCAGAAGCAAAAAAAAAAAAAAGGTTAGTGGCGCACAAAGACCACCCCCAAGGCATCATCCACCAAGAGTTGCCCAATTTTTGGAGGCAACTTCCATTGTGAACCCCAAAATTGATAAATGGTTGGCATAGCAGTTCCCCTGATGGAGCACATGATCAATGTGATTGACTTGCAACTCAAGTATCAAAGCACAACAATTTTGCACAATGGCTCCAAGAGGGTATGAAAGCATAACAATCTTGCACAATGACTCCAAAAAGGAGAGATGAGGTATCAACACTCATCAAAGCCACTAAAGAAAGATTACCACTTTCAACAAAACAAGCCTGCACTCCCATGTTTTTGAGTAAGGATGATACCCTATTGAAGGCCCATTAACATAGTTTGTAAGACACTGCAATTGTAATGACCTAAGTCCAAAACCAGTCAACAGAACATCTACCCACACCATATGTGCTATCTTTTGTGAAAAGGATAAGCGATAGGTGTTTGTGCTTTGGAACTTAAGCATATATATCAACATAAGACTTTTCACATTTCTCTCATGTAAGATATGGGACAGTTACAGCAATGACCAAGATTGGCCACAAAAACCAGCATACCACTTACCACTATCATCACGAAGTAAGCCACCAGTAGTTTCAGTACTACCGCAAGAGACAACTACATCTATATTAAGCTTTAAATGCCCCATTGGAGGAGGAAGCCACTGTACCAAATGGGTTGGCTTCAAATCCATAGAGGCTAGAGATTTTAAAACTTTGGTCACTTCTTTTGCTTCACGAGCAACTACCCCTCAGAATGACAGTAGGCCGAAGTAAAACATGCTTAAATTAAGCTTTATTACACGCCTCTAATAGGTTCCATAATGTTGAAAAAAAGAATGATGGCCAAGAGATCTAGTTTGGGCCATTTTGGTCGGCATGTTAATTATTAACCACCCAATCCTCCCAAGGTTGCAAAAGAAAGGTGATGATATTATCCACTGAGATAACCAAGGCCCAAAAATCTACAGCTAGTTGGCATTGGCGAAAGACATGACTGACATCCTCATCTTCAAACAAGCAAGATGCACAGAGGCAACCTAAATCCGATTCCTCCTAAGCTGTACTACTATCAAGATACCATCTTGAAACACAAGCCAAAGGAAGCACTTAATTTTTAATAAGTACAGAGTCACCAAATCCAACTAATGTTCTTACTGTTACCTACCATCTAGATCTAAAGCATAAAGATAAGCTGACTAAACCAAAAATTTACCTTTGCATACAAAGAATCGAAAAATCTATTATTTCACCATAAGTAACAACAGAAAGAATCATATGAATCCATGAAAGGTCTCAAATCCTAAAGTCTGAAATGATGTCCCTGACTCTTAGGTTTCAAAGATGCCAACCAATTGGGTTATAGGTTTACAAACACAATGGTTGCATGCCACCCCAAATATCATTCCAGAGACGAACTTGAGTACAATCACCAACTCTTTAGGAAATACCCTGTTTAAGAATATCTCTACAACTCAATAAACTTCTCCAAGAATAAAATTTACTATCATGCTTGTGATAATCCATAAAATAGCTACCTCAAAAATATTTCAACTTAAACACATGACAATAAAGAATGTCTAAATCTATTGTTAGTTTCCAACTTGCACTAGCTAGAAGACATCTATTAAGAAGAAAAGTTCTTCTGAGCCCAAGAACACAATAAATACATAGGCATACAAACTTTCCGCTAGGCAACCAATGACATTTTTCTTTTTTGATCTGTGCTTCCCTACAAAAAATCATGACACTTTTTACCAATCTGATTATATATACTAACTGGGATCATCGTGGTATGCGTAGTGTGAGTCAGATTCTGACTGGATAAATGTTCTTGTCCCAGCAAGTGAAAGAAGCTTTTACTTCCACCCTGCCAACTTATTACTTAATCTTTCTATAATAAACTAATATGAAGCCTTTATGACAAGCCAATGTAAGATTGGAACGCCAAAATAACGCCTTAAATCATTTGTGAAAGGAATACCACAACTCACACGCTATGAGTTCGCAATAGATGTTGAAACAGTAAGGGAAAATAAAAGTTGAGACTTTACTTTGTTGATAATCAAACCTAACTCTTCCGTAAAGAGAGAAATACAACTCAACATCTTTAAACATTAGCCCTCTGACACTTTAGCAAACAACATCAAATCATCAGCAAAGAATAAATATGACACTCCTGGCCCATCCTTTTTGAATCAAAAAAGGCTTCCAACCACCTATATTAACATGATGTTGAACGTGCAAGGACAATCTCTCCATACATAAGATAAACAGATATGAGTTATAGAGGATCACCTTGGCATAAACACGTTTCCTGCATGAAAAAGTCTTGTGTTTCCCTATTCAACACCATAGCAAGCTTTACCAAGGTGACACAAAATAGGATGAGCTCCACAATATTTAATAGAAACTTAAATTCCAATAAAACTTCCTAAAAAAATCCTAATTTATATTGTTATATGCTTTATGAAGGTCTATTTTAACCATAGTTGCTTACCAGAACACTTCTTCATGAGGTGCACAATTTTTTGGGTGAAAAAAATATTGTCATGAGTGTTTCAACCTGGGAGAAAACTGTTATACAATGGGCCAATTAATCGATCTAGAAAGGGCCAGATCCTATTAACAATAATCATTGTGATGAGCTTATAACTTGTATCCAGAAAAACAATAGGCCGAAAGTCAGACACCTTCATTAGGGGCAAACATTTCAGGACAAGAATCACCATACCTTTTGCCATTTCTTTATCAAAGGAACCTGTAGCAAAAGCTTGAGAGACAAAGGCCATCAAATGGTCTTTCTTATCTTCCCAAAACTTATGAAAAAACAGAGGCTGTATTCCATCTAGGCCCTTTATATTAAAAAAAGCTTTCTTCACCTCTTTTAAGGAAATTGGAAGAGAAAATGAATCAACAACATGCAGCTCTAGAATTGGGTAAATGTTTTACCACTACATAATTCAAGTAACACCTTTCTTCTAGCAAAAAGATTGACAAAAAACTGATGGACATAGGTTTTTAAAACATCTTGATTCATCACCCAAGCACCATTAATTTTTAAGGTCACATGAAAAACCCACATATTTCTATCCCCTTGCTAAATCAAATCAAGTCTTAATTTCTGCCACCATAAAAGATCTTCTTGAAAAAGGACTTTCTCAAGATCATTCAACAACTCAAGTTCTAGTTGCTGTAAAAAATTTGAATATGCATAAGCTCTAGAATTTTGAATGGCTACCAACCTTGCCATGATATCTTTCTTCTGCCTGAAAATATTACCAAAGACATCCATATTCCAAATCTTGACTTGATGTTTGAAATGGTACAACATTTCTCCCAACTCTAAAGACTTGTTAGCCCATAAACTTTTGAGGAAATTTAGAAAATCCTTATGAAAAAGCCATGCAAACTTGTAACAAAAGAACTGAAGCTCATAGGCTGGGGCCGATAAACCAAAGAACTTCAAAAGAATGGGAAGGTGGTCTAAATGCCAATGAGACAGATTTAAAAAATGAGCCGAAAGAAAGGATACTTCTGTTGTGTCATTAATAAGCACCTTATCCAGCTACTTCAGGACTTAGACTCTTCCATCGACTTTATGAACCCAAGCAAAAATAGGCCCAGAGGCGGGCATGTCGAATAGGGAATACTCATCAAGCCATTGCATAACTTGGTTAATATAAGCAAAGTGATCTGTTGTAAGGCCTCAATACTCATCTGATCACCAAAAATCATTAAAATCACCCATCACAAGCCACAAGCAAACAACCTTCAGGGAAAACTCCTTCAATCGATGCCAAAGCTTTAAAATTGTGACTGGGCTGAACATAGGTAAAAGTGAAAAAAACTTCCTTATTCTAAAGTAAGTAAGAAGTTGTGATGCACTGGTAATCAAAAGGAGAACTTGAAAATTTGAAATACTACCTTTCCAAAGCAACTATAGACTGCCAATAAAACCCCAAGCATAAACCATGTACTTTTCCTATAAGCCTAAAAAATACTTTAAATCAAAGGCACTAAACACTATTAACTTAGTTTCTAGCAAACAAAACACATTAGAGGAAAATTGCTAGACAAGCTCCTGACACATATGACAAAAACGGTCATTCCCAACACATTGGCAATTCCAAGTAACGCACTTCATTGGAAATAAATAAGAAAGAAGACAAGAATCAATGGCCAGTAGCCAACAACATATTCAAACTAGACACCGGCTCACCTGGAACATTAACCATATGGATAAAAGACTCTTCAACACTGGGGGTGGAAGGGTCATGAAAAGGTAGGTGAGATAACATATCAATAAACTCCAAGTGAAGGCATTTTTTATTTATTGCACTCACTACTACCGTTCTCTAAAAAAGAAACCCCTAAGAATGGTGCTCACTAATGTAAAGAATATTTATTGGGTTTTCAATTTCTATGAAGAATATTTATGTGACATAAAGTGGTCTAATAGTGGAAGTAAAAAATGGGAAACCAATACTTTTTAAAATTTAAGTAAGCAAAAATGTTATAAAAATGAAAGAATGAGTTATAGTTAAGAGCAGAAATGGGAACACGAAAGTGGAATGACAACCTAAAATAGAGTACTTTTGTCTTTTTCTACCATAAAGGTTGCATGTCTATAGAGTGATTATGTTATTTTTCATTGTAAAGGTTGCGTGTCTCTTTCTAGGTACTGTGTGCACCTACATTTTCAAGTTTCAAATGCAAATTCATTTAATGAATTTCAAATTTAAGACCAATGGCTTTTTTTTTTTACTCTTTTTTTTTTCAATTCTTTATTATGATAATTACTATAGCTTATTGAATTTAAAGGGAAAAAAAACCTATCCATTAAACCCTTCTCTTTCTCGCTAAAAAAAGTTCATCTAACCTTGGTCTAATTGGCTAAATTCGACTGGTTTTCTAGTTCGATTTGATCTTCCTTCCTTAATTTGTATGTTTTTTCTTCAAATAATTGACTTTCCTAGTAGAGTTTTCTCTTTATTTTTACCAAATATAGTCTCCTTCTGCTTGTCAAGCAATGCAGGTGAGTTACAGATTGAAAATGTGACAGTAAGAAGTTTTGCTCGATTGAATCGGCTGATTTACTCCCTTATAGTAGATCGGGGGTTAGTGTTTGTTAATTTGTTTGTTAGTCTGTCCAATCTAATGTTGGTACTATTTGTCCAATTTTATGTTGGTTTGCTTGTTGGTTTTGTGTTTTTATGGTTCTTCACTTAGGGTGTAAAATGGGACTCTTGTTATTCATTGGAGTTTTCTTCTATTTACGGTACCACAAAGATGTTTATAACACAAAATGCAGAGGTAATGGTCTTTATATCAGGTCTTTGTAGAGCTTTAAAATGGTATATCAGTTGTAGATATCATATATTCCCTCCGTTTCATATTAGTTGTCTATTTTACCTTTTTTGACTAAAGTTTAACTTAAACATATTTATATTAATATAAATTGAAAAAAATTCCAAAAAATGATATTTAGAAACTATAATCTTTAAAGTTTCATTTTCATGTAAAAAGTTCATATTTTTATGATAAATTTTAAAAGAAATAAAATCATAAATTAATTACTGTGAATAATAAATAGGACAACTTTTGTGAGACAGAGGGAGTAACTTTCAATTAGGGCAATGAATATCCATTATAAAAAAAAAACACTACAAATGGCATATAACTTTGTTGTCTAATTTTGCCCTAACATGTAGTGGCATAGACAATTAGGTGGTGGGGGAGGGGGGTGGAGCAACCCTAAACTTTTTAGGAAAAAAAATATTATTATGCCATATTTACAAAAGGAAAAAGGCAAAAGGGACAAATTTGCCACTAAAGGGGTAAAGTAATTTTGCCACTAAAGGTTTTTTTTTTTTTCAGCAAATTTGACATTAATCTTTTTAAAAAGTTCAAACTTTTCATCAATGTTTTATATTCGGAGCAAATCTGCCTTTGACCGTTAAAATTGTTTAACATGGAAAATGTAAAAAAATGAAAAAAAAAAATATAAGTTTCAATTCTAAATTTCCTTTACTAACACTCTAGCCCCTAAGTTTCTAAATCTATAATTTTCACCATCGTTTTCACATTACCAAAATTTGTTGATTTTTCAATTGTCAATTTACCAATAGCTAGGCCATTGGTAAATAACAGTAGGTAAGACCGTTGGTAAGCTTATTTATTAATTTCCAACGTGTTCACATCAGTAAGATATGAGTGCAGTTTGGGCTTGGTTTAGTAGGCCTGGTTACCAATGGTCTCGCTATTGGTAACCTCTTTTTAAATTAGCAGCCCCCCTTCTTCATCCAGAATCTTAATCACTCTTCTCTTTCTCCATTCCCAGCTCTTTGCCACGCTAATCGCTCATACCCATCGTCGGAGCTTGTCTACCACCGTTGAAGCATGGGAATGAGTGGATTTACTTAAATCTGGCGCCAAAGTTGTCTAGTTTGTAGGCATTTTCAAGGATCTCTTTGTATTTTGATGTAGATTATGATTTTTAATTTTTTTACATATCTTGAGTTGTGAGCTTTTTTTTTTTCATTTTTTAAGCTTTTTCTCTGAGTTTGGAAGGTTGGCCATTGCGCTTCCTCAACTTGTGTGAACTTGAGAGGTAAATTTTGCATTTTCTTTTAGTTTTCTTTAGTATATCTAAAAATTAGTGTGATTTTGAGGAAAATGATAATTTGAATGATTTATTTTTTTATAAAAATTGATGTGTTATGAATGTCCTTCCTACATTTTTGTGGAAATTTAATTTTTCTATTTTCCATTTATTTTTTTTTTAATTTTTGGGTATATTTAGGGAAAAGGTAAATTTGTGTGATTTAATTTTTATTGTTGTATTTAATTATGTTAAAATACATATTATTTTTTTGGAATAGTTTATATTTTTTTTATTTTAATTTCCTGATATAGCTTGCTGTTTTAATTTTTTATTTTTTATTTTAGTGGTTTATGATTTAATTAGGGTAAATTTGAGTGATTTAGTACTAATTTTTATAATTAATTATATTATATGCTATTGTTATATTACTATTTTTTATACTATTAATTGTTATATACTATCGTAAGAAAATGCATAACACTTTGTTTTTCCAAATTGAGATTTACCATATGATTAAAAAAAAATTCTACTTTTGAAATAATGTTTATGTGTTTCATGTTTCCAACCTTAATTAATGTCCAAAGTTGATACACTACAACAACGTGTCTTTAGTGACATTCTGATAGTGACACTTTTCATAAATAGCTACGAAGAATAATAATAATAATAATAATATGTACTCAATGATGATGATGATGATGATGATGATGATGATAATTGCTAGTATGTATATTCTTGTTATGAATTATGATACTTAATCAAATCTAACAATATATGCTTAAAGAAATATATAAAAATGACAATATATATATGCTTTAACAAAAATAAAACAATGACAACAACTTTACTATGAAATTTTTAAAATTTTTTGTGACATATAGCGATTGCTATTATAGATATTTTTTGTTGTAATGACACATATGTGTGAATGTAATGTACATGATTAATAGTAAGTATGACCATGGTTTGATGTTCAAGAACTTAATCAAATTATATGTTTGTCAACAGATTAATAGTAAGTATGAGTATGATATTGTCTAAATAATAATTTATGGTTTGCCAACTTTCATGTCTATGTGTTTCACACATTTACCAATAGATTTAGTTTATAATAGAGTCAGGCTGAAGTTGAATGTAACGTAACCATTTCTTGTTGAGCCGAACGGGTTACACAGAGGAGTGGAAGTTTGGGGTTGATGAATTTATATCATTTGTTGTCACTTATTCTGAAAAAAAAAGCATTTATAACATTCACTGTCCGAGTGTGACAGTTTAGAGAGTGTGACGAGGTCCGAGTTCATCTTTACAAATAGGAGTTCATGCTTTTTACTTGAATTGGATAGCTCATGAAGAACCGTTTAATAAAGCATCAGATACACACAGAGAAGCCGGTGGATTTGATCACTTTGATTAAAGTTCTTTGACAAATCCATATGAAATGATGGTATTGGATGCCATTGGCCTTAATTACCAACAAAGTCCTTCCCACATGAATGCGTAGTCGAATGAAAGTGCCAAACAATTCTTCGACCTATTGAATTTCACATCAACTCCTCTATTGGATGGGTGCCAGAATCATTTTGAATTATTTACTGCTGTCAGTCTTTTGAACCCTAAGTCAGAGTATCACATGTCCATGAGCATGTTATAATGGCATTGCCCAATTGATGAAAGAGACTTAATATATAAAAAGTAAGATGTCACCTAATTAGTTTAAGACAAAAAAAATTAGTTTCACAGCTGAGCCTATCTTACTACAAGATTGACGCCTGTGTTAATGACTGCATGTTGTTTTGGAAAGAAAAAACTAATTCTCAAAGTTGTAAGTTTTGTGGAGCTGAGAGGTACAAGATGAAAAAGGGTGAAAAGGGTACAAATCGACCAAGAAAGACCATGCATCATTTACCACTAAGCCATCGTGTCTAACACCTATTTACTTCAGTCTCAACAGCAGAGCAAATAAGGTAGCACAAGGAGCAATGACCAATCCCAGGTGTTTTAAAACATCCATCTGATGGTGAAGATTGGAAACATTTTGATTACCTCTACCTATGGTTTTTTGCTGGACCATGAAATGTCCAGTTGGGGTTGTGTGCCGATAGATTTACCCTTTTTTGATCATTTGGAAAACAATACTCTTGTTGGCCTGTTATCGTCATTCCATATAATTTGCCTTCATGGATGTGAATGAAAAAACCTTATATATTCCTTTTCTTGTTGATTCCAAGTCCACGTAGCCTGAATAATAATATCGATGTTTATTAACAACCTCTACTAGAAGAGCTAAACCATCTGTCAAAGGATGGCATCGAAGGTCTCATTGATAGAAAATTTTGTCCTTCAAGCTGCACTACTATAGACCATAAATAACTTCCCCGCTTATGACATGCTTTTCAAGATGGAAGACACATGGTCGGTTGTCTTGCCCAATTTGTATGGGCCAGAGTAAGGCATTCCAACGTAAGTATGGTGAGAAAACTTCTTTCTTCGACTGTTGCCGACAATTTCTTGAGAAAAACCACTCATATACAAGAAATAGTGTTTATTTTAACAAAAAGGTAAGTTAGAGAATTCATTAAGTCCTAGGCGCCTTTCAAGTGAAGCAATATTTGAATAAATCTATTTCCTTCCATTAATTGCTATAGATGGGCCACAACATAGCCCCCATGATTATGGAAAATCACATAATTGGACAAAGCAGAGCATTATTTTGGAGTTACCATATTAGGGGGATGAATTTAATCTGCCATAATCTAAATGTCATGCATATTGAGAAGAATATATTTGAGAATATCAAGAATACCATTATAGATGTTAAGAACCAAACAAAAGACAATGTTAAAGCACGGAAGGACATCAAGATTTATTGTAATCGACTGGAGTTAAACATGGTTCCTCTTAAGGAAGGTTGTTTATTCAAACCAAAGGCCCGGTTCACATTCAATGTTAACCAAAGGTAGGATGTTTTTGCTTGGGTTAAATCTCTAAGACTTCCAGATGGGTATGCCTTGAATCTTGGTAGATGTGTTAATTCTTTTAGTAGCACTATGTATGGCACGAAGAGTTTTGATTTGTCATGTGATAATGCAACAACTTTTCCCAATTGCCCTTCAGGCACTTCCCGAAAATATATGGAAACCCTTAAACGAGTTAAGAATATTCTTCAAAGATTTGTGCTTTCTAGAGCTGGATGCTAATCGTTTGTTAAAGTTGGAGGCTAATATTCCAATTATCCTTTGTAAGCTTAAGAGAATTTTCCCTCCTAGATTTGCTGATATCATGGAGCATCTGCCAGTTCACTTGCCATATGAAGCAAGGGTTAGAAGACTTGTTCAGTATTAGTGGATGTACAAATTTGAGTGGTGCATGCATGACCTTAAAATGAAGGTTTTTAATGCTACTCATGTTGAAGGAACAATTTGTAAAGCATACCTTATAAAGGAAACTTTTATCTTTTGCTCCTATTACTTTGAGTCCCATGTTCTATGTATAAGGAACAAAGTTCCTCTAAATGATGGTGGTCCTATCCCCTATAATGGAGGGTTCTGGTCCATATTCAACTTTTTGAGTCATCCATGTGGTGCATCTAGATATAGATTCCTATAGACGATGAACTCAGAGTTGCCACCCACATACGTTCTACTAAACTGTGTGGAGATCAAGCCATATCTCAAGTAAGCTTACATTTCATATTGCCATGGCCTGTTTATTTTCAAGCCCAACAATAATCGTTCAACTAACATATTTTCCTATTCTTCAATCTTGGCATAGTATGTTTGTTAAAGTTGGCATAGTATGTTTGTTAAAGAGGTATGTGTCTGTGCACCTAATATTACCATGTCCCAAATGGACATACACATTGAAAACAACTTTTCAAGCTGGCTTTGACACTATGTAAGTGCATACAATGCACTCTATATAAAAACTATTAATTTCTATCATTTCCCAAGTATTTTCCTAACTTAACATTGTTTTACATAGGTCAATGACCCATGAAACAACATAGTTGATCACATATTGTGGGATGTTGCATGTGGTCTTTCACATCGAGTTTAGGCATGGCTTGTTTATTTCACAAATGGCTATAAGTTCCACATAAGTGAGTGGGCCAATGACAAGTCAACTTTTAATAGTGGAGTGTGCATACGGAGAACAGGTTCTAGTGAAGTTGAATGTGATTTTTATGGTATATTAGAAGAAATCATTCAACTAAAACATCCTGGTTATCCACATAAAATTTTTTTCTTGTTTAGGTGCAACTGGTTCAACCTAACACCTGACCATGGAACTCGAATCCATAAACAGTTTGGTTTAGTTGAGGTTCGAAATGGTTGGTGATATTAGAAGTTTGATCAATTCATTTTTACATCACAGGTTGACCAAGTTTACTTCACATCATACTCAACAAAGTCGCGTGAAAAAAATGGGTAGTCAGCTGTTTTGAAGATAAAACCTAAACAGATAATCCAATATGAACTAGTAGACAATGACGATGTTTATCAAGAAAATGGAGGCATTATAAATCATATAATTGAGGATGATCCAGTTGAGGAGTTAGCTGACCTAGCATTCGATGACGATATTGAAGAAGATTTTCAAAGCATATGTGTAATCAGCCATGATGATGAAATTGAAGATGACGGGACTGTTAATCATAATATAGATGATGATGAGGAATTTCAATCCGACATACTTAAGATAGATGAAAATGAAAAGTTTGATGATCGTGAAAGCACTGGGTCGGGTGAATGAAGATGATAGTGCCAAAATTTATATTGGTCTCGAGTCATAAATGTGTCTAAATTATAAACATATTTGGTAACTTCATGAGAATTCATCAGAATTCATTTAATGTTTGAAACATATTTATGTTATTTTCTGAATGACTTAATAATAACTGCAAATGTCACCTAAAAAGGATAACACCTATAGGCACTGACCTAAAAAGGGACTGTTTGCATAATTCAAGGAGGTCCAGTAGACAGAACTTCCTCAACTACAGAGGAGGGGTTCTTTATCCCGACCACAGGTAGATGTAGTTTTAGAGACACAAGACACGTCAGTGCCAGCCACTTATGTCCGGTCACATCTACATCGTTCCAACGGTGTAGGAGACATGACATCTACACATGACCCTTGACAGACATGTGTTAGTCACCCTTAGATGACTTATTCTAATGCCTTAGATTCAAACATACATACTGAAGATGTCCCATCATCGGTGTCACAGATACCGGCCTAAACTTGGTTGAAGATATACCCTTATGGCAACACATAAGTAATGAACATCTTATAAACTATTTGTAACATAGAAAATTAGTGGGATTACTTACCATAAACTTGTCTGCATATAACTACTACTATCATAGACATTTTTACTATGCAGATTCCTTCTAGCTGCAATGACACGGTTGGTGACACCATCATTTACCACACATTTCAAACCATATCCTGATTGGCCGCATGTCTCTACATCAAACATTCAACAATGGTGGCATGTTTTTTTAAGTATAATTAACATATTAGTACCATATCTTAATTACATGCTAATTAGTGCTTTCATCCTTCATGCTTTTATGTCTGATTTATTATTCATTATAGAGGAACTATGAGCGGGATCCGGCACACCATAATGAGGTGTATTGGATATGGCATATCTTAGGGGCACAAGACTATTGAGGCATCATGGCAAAGATCAAGCGTGTGAATATAAAACATCGAGTGAAGGCAAATTTCATGTTTGATGCTGCATAAGTAGAAATTGAGGCATATTGGGCCAGTTTGGAGTTTCTTCAGAAATTCACTAGGTTCAAGGCAATCCAAGTATCCGTCAGTGATGAGGATTCACAGTCTGGCTCGTGTTGTGCAACATATGCAGGGGGATCCATCTTGATATATGCACATCGAAATCAAATGGTATACCTGTTATGTTCTTATATTTTACATTTAAGTAAATCCTTAATCAATGATACATATTACTCTGAATTAACATTCTATTAGAGAGAGAAAGATTTGAAGAAGAAAGACCTCAGTTTATTCAAGGTCCTCTAGGCGACACATAAAATGAAGAACGGACAACACGTTAGTAAGTGTTCTGAAAAAGCTGCTATAAGTATAATAACTTTTTTTCTTATTATTGTTAAGCTAGTCTTGTGTTAACCACATATGATTTATTCAAATAAGTTAATATCTTTTTGTAGGCTCGGATTAGTGCTAAGATTAAGGAGCAAACACAACAATAGGCTTGGAAAAGAGCTTGCATAGGAAATTGATAAAGTTGCAACCATTAGTACTATATTTGGTGGGAAAAGGAGAGAACATGTTTTTTGTTTGGGATTAGAGTAGTGAGCTATACAGGGACACCGAATGCCTGGTAGGGTCCCACCTGTTGATCTTACTTAGACACTACAGTTCAACGAGCAAGTACAGAAGATGATGGCAGAAGAGATTGAGTGAAGGGACATTGAATACAAGAAGAAGTTGGAGCTGATCAAAAGGAGACAAAGAGCAGAGATGGAGGCAAATAAGGCCACTTTAAAGGCTAACCAGGCTTAGTTGGAGGTTATTTGTCATTTACTGAACTTTCTGTGCCCATTGGCTCAATCGGTTGCACAGTATATTGATAACTCGGGCTCGGATAATGAGGAGATGTGTCTGCTTGATTACCGTCTTGAACAGGTGAATCATCATGTGATTCCTGTGTCATCAGATTTGGACAAAGTTTCTTAGACCTAAAACTTTGATGAAATTTCTGAGATGTTACATTATGGTAGCTTCTATGAATTGTTGAAGACATATAACTACTTGTTTTTATTATAATGTATGAATGAACTTGAGGTGCACATTATTGAAATTAAATTACTATTTATGTAGACCTTTAAAAAATTGGACTCTATAACTAACATGTGGCAACTCGTAAATTGGCGTATTGAATTTGAAAATTGATGAAAATAGAAAATTTATAATTGGGATGGGCTTCTGAAAGCCTACCAACATGTTAAATTGTTGATAATTACCAATGGTTTAACACGTCGGTTATTACCAATGGTCTAAATTGTTGAGAAATACTAACAAGTTGAACCGTTGGTAAATTACCAACAACCCAAGCCATTGGTAAATACTAACGGTTTGATCTATTGGTAAATACCAACGGTTTGACCTATTCGTAATTACCAACCGGTTAGACTGTTGGTATTTTACCAACAACCCAAGCCATTGGTAAATACTAACGGTTTGACTTGTCGGTAAATACTAACGTTTTGACCTGTTGGTAATTACCAAAGGGTTAGATCATTAGTATTTTACCAACGGTCTAATTCGTTGGTAATTATCAATGGTTTTGCATTGGAAAAGTCTTTGCCTCGTTCGAAAACTGGTCTGGTTTATAGCAACGGTTAGATTATCAAC
Organism: Aquilaria sinensis; assembly: GCA_005392925.1. Taxonomy (NCBI): domain Eukaryota; kingdom Viridiplantae; phylum Streptophyta; class Magnoliopsida; order Malvales; family Thymelaeaceae; genus Aquilaria; species Aquilaria sinensis. The sequence goes on along the minus strand of SMDT01002991.1, from coordinate 536,527 downwards.
ATGTTCGTGTAGAAACTTACCAACGGTTCAAATTTTGACCATTGGTAATATGGTTTTCAACGATCAATTTACCAATGGGCTATTTCCAACGGCTACACATTGGTAATTTTGAATTTTCCAACACATGACCGTTGGTAAATGCCAGAATTTTAGTAGTGTCACTCCAACAAACCCTCATACCTTTCATCACCATCCACATTTTCCACCATCAGTGTTACCTCCATTATTCTACACATCTCAGCAATATTCCTAGAAACGCTCCTTAGAATGAACTATGATAAAATAGGATTCGATTGATATAGATGAGACTAAATCTAGATGTGCTACAGTTTTATAATAAAATATCAATGGTTGCGATAGTAAAATGTTACTCGGTGACAACAAGGTTAAAACAAGAAAGCGCAGTAATGAGGATATGTGGTCGAACATAGGGTTTGACTCATTTAGTTGTTGTGCAATGTTTGGTTAGTTAGGGGTTAAAGGGAAAACTTTCAAGAACTAATTTAAGAGTTGTACTATGAAATATTCTATGAACAAATGAAATATTCCTACCATTTACAGGCTAGTGGCAAAATTGCCCAAAACCAAAATGTTAATGGCAAAATTGCCTGTCAAAAAAAAATTAATGGTAAAATTACTATACCCCCATAATTTAGTAGCAAAATTTGCCCATTTTGCCAAAGGAAAAATATTAAGATGAGATATTATAATATATTGAGATAAATGAGTCATGAAATTGAAGTAAAATAGTTGAACTTTTTTGTACCCAGTCAAGAAAAGATGCAAATTTCAAAAAGCTTATATGGACATGGAAACAAAATTAATTAAAAATTATAAAAATACCAATTATCATAAAAATTGGAAAACAATGATATTAGAAACTTGTACTATTTTTAAGGATTGTCATCAATTCCTGAATTATGTCAAGTTTTAATAATTATTGGAAAGTCGTCTTATTATTTTCTTACCAATAGACTAATCATCTTGTATGAACTCTTTCTCGATTTCCACAATTGAACGTTCTTTCTCAACTATAAGATTGTTGTTGGATTTGTTCCTTGGTTAATTGGTTAATTTTGATGATTACAAAACAAAGTTAGTTTATCTTTTCAAATGTTTTATTTCTTGGGTCAAATGGGTTTGAGCTTTCTTTTAAGAAAAGAAAAATGCATTTTGATCTCGTATTTCACTCAAGTTTGATTTCTCAAGTGTTTTATATCAAAAGGCTTGAAGTAAGTTGATTGGGTGTTAAAATGAGCTAGTAATCTACGAAAATTGGCAAGATAGTGTAATAAGATGCATTGAAAACAAAAGCAACGAGTTGAGAAGGTCCAATAAGTTGGTTTGTTTGTTTATTTTTGTACCTGAGATGTTTTAGCTCCAGGAATTTACAAAGTAACAGGTTGAAATGAACCAGCAGGTTAATTTCTGAAGACAGAATCATTTTAGCTCCTAGAAGTCAGAAACAACTGGTTAGAAGGAAAACAACCAGTTGAAAATTGCCAGAAATGTCTTCCGTGCGAGAGCGCATCCTAGAAATATTTAAAACTTCAAATCTAATGCGTTCCAGCTCAGCTTGCCATGTGGATTTCATTGCAGCCTAGTTAAAATTCTAGCCATTAGAGAAAAGTCCACCTTTTGGCCTGAGACTCAATTTTTAACAAGTTGAAACTTTTCCAACCAGTTGAAAATGCTACACAGAAGCAAAAAAGCTGTGAAATTTGATAATAACAGTCACCAGATTTCTTATAATGTTTTTTGACATTCTTAACGGCTTTTCAACGTCTTATTGGCTCCTAAATGAGTATAAAAATAAGGAAAAACACTTTGGGAGCAATTTTTGGCTATTAGAAGTGAGAATCCATCATCTAGATCAAATCAAGTGTGCTTACTTTGAGTTTTGCCAAGATATATTGTGCTTTCACTTGTATATTAGCAAAAGTGCTATTTTTGAGCTTGTAACCTTGTAAACACCATTTGGTAAGATTGAGTTTGTGAGATTTCTAGTTAGCCTCTAGGAAAACTAGTGAAGAAAAGAGTGTTGGTGAGGTTTATATAGTTAGCCTCTAGGAGAACTAGTGATTGTTGGTGGTAGAGAGAACTATCAAAGAAGTATGTATCTTTGCGTACTCCTGACATTTATAGTGGAGAAAAAAACTCTTAAGTGGTGGACTTGAGGAGAGGAGTATGCTCTCAATAGGAGAGGCTAAACCTTTATAAAAATTCTTGTGTGCAAACTTCTCTTCTTTTACTTGTTTGATCATTGCTTGGTGAATTATATTCCTTCATTGGTTAAAGTTATTTGTTTTCAAAAACACTTCAAAGCAAGCTTTCAAAGAAAAATTTAGGATTATTGTGGTAGTCATTTTCTTGTTAGAATAGGTTTATTTGAGCTCATTAAATTGCATTTTGGTTTAAAAGATTAAAATCTCATTTTTTGTTGATTTTTGGAATTCAACCAATTCACCCCTCTTTTAGTTGCACTTCGGCTAACAATTGTGAAAACTAAATTGCATAATAAGAATGAATGACAACTTTCTAGATGATGGTCGAGTTTTGTAAATTGAGAAAGATATTGTATAGATATTTAGTTTAGATTTGATACTTGATAATTTTAGAAATTTAAGAGAATGTCTTGTTAAATTATGAGCTTTAAAAACTTATTATTCTATCTTTTATAAATTTTATTTTTGTTGTATTTTATAATATTATTGGATATGATCTATTATTTAATATAATAGATTATTTATTTATACCTTAAACATATTCTATACCCAACTCTAAAATCATGGCTATGTCATTGTCAACATGTCCCAATAGCAAGCTGCATGCACCTCCATTTGATCTTGATTTAAAGCTAGTTTATGATCTATTATATTATACTTGTAAAACATACTTATTCCAGTTTGATAAGGGATAGCGATCGATATTTAATTGAATACATTGAATTGAGTAATTAAAAACTATGAAATTAATATTTTAAATGTGAAAAATGAATGTAAAGATGGAAATACTCACGGAATGGACATAAAGGGCATGTCTTATTTATTATAAAGAGAACTGGAAACATAGATTACATCATTAATTTCATGTTTATTTGACGTGGTCACACATTACAAGTAGATGATTCCTAAGGTATAGTCGAGCTGAGGGTTTCTTGCACAAAAAGACAAGGAACAACAAAGGTATGTGCAAGTGAAGACTACGTACATAATGATCTACAAGACCTTTTTCCTGATTCATTAACAAATAGTTGTGTACTTTTTCTTGCAGGACCATTCAGATTTGCACCAAGTCTTCAAAGGTTTTCATGGCAGATGCTGGCAAACCTAGAAGTACATTTATGCCTGTCTCATCCCCGCGCTGTGGAAGGAACAGAACCACTTCTTTCTCAGGCAAAGTCACCGGACCTGACCAGACCGGCTCACCCCATCCGAAGTTGATTGTGTAGAAAGATAGCTTAGACCATGCAGTGATCAGAAGCGTTGCGGCCAGAGAAGGCCTAGCTCTTGTAGCCTCGAAGTAGTCGATGGCCGATCTCATATAACTGTCTGTGGTCATTTCCACTGCCTTGTGAACCAAGCTAACTGCAAAAGACAATGGTTGATCCAGTAGCTCACCAGCAGTACACAGTGCATTCGTCAAGACTATGCCGTTTCCAGCATACCCTTTCGGTAATGGGGGCACGAATCTCGGCCGTCCATCCACTGCAAAGAGGAGTTTCGTCTGCTGAGCTGGAACCATCTTCAGTGCCTGGCATCTAGCTCTCCACACGAACGCTGTGAGAGCTTCAAATGTGGTGCACTTGGTGAGACTTCCATCTTCCATGGCCAACTTTTTCAGTTTACCGAGCTTCTCAGGTTCGAAACAGAAGGTCATGTAGAGGATTTCCTCTTCATAAAGCTTGCTGGAATTTGATATATCTTCAATCTCAGCGAATTCATGGTGAGGGAACTCAATCTTAGGAGGGTCACGCGCCTTTAGTATGGTTCGGTCTAAGTAAGGAGGGGTCGACAAGGACAACCCTCTAGCGATTTCCCCCCAACCATTAATGAATTCCATGGCACCAATACCATCAAGCATACAATGATTCATGGACATCCCAATAGCAAAGCCGCCACATTTGAATCTAGTCACCTGCAAGCGAAGATACATGTCGACAGTACTACTACAATTTCAGGTCTAGAAACTTATGCCACTAAGACAACAAACAATAACTCTAAAACGTTCAAACTATGGACCTGAATCACAACAAGCGGTATCTGAAGCAAGTTCTGAGCACCAGGAACCTCATAAACCAGCTTCCCAAGAGTCACAGGATCAATCTTTGTCATGTTTCCTACCCCTTTCATCTTACAGTCAGCTTTAGCCTCGACGAAAACAGCTCCCTCACCGGTGCACTCAACTATGAGCTTCCCTTCCGAGCTGATGGTTAGTCGGCCGGCCAGCGGATGGTAGTGGACGAGTAGTTTTGACAAGGCATCCCTAATAACTTCCACTGCGTCCTCATTCCCCCTGGAATCTGATTTAAAAAAGTAGACTGTACGAACGATCACAGCGATGTTCTGATCAAGGTTTGAGAGATAATAGAGACCCTTTTCCGTCTCCTCAGCCGGGGCAACCCGAGTTGCTTGTTGCCTCTCTACATTAAGCTTAAAGGTGTTGCGGCTGCTACCAGTTCCCATCACACTCGCCAAACCTGCTGCAAATCTGAAAAAGTTTCACTCATTTCATAACTCAGAGCTAGAATTCAAGCTAACAGAATTAAAGGGTGCGGAAAAGATCAACAGTAACATTCCTGAAGTACCCGCGATTGAAGGAAGTCAAGAGCAAGCAGAGTTGGAAGCGTGAATATGTTGTTCTTCTGATTTGGAAGTGAAGTTATATAGGAAAAGTTTTCAGCAGTAGGACATGTTTGAGTTTGACCGAACAAATTTTCAAGATAAGACATGGATGGTAGGGCCAGATTTAATTTGGAAGCTCAAGGCATAAGGGTTCACAAGTAACTTCCTGTTCAAGGATGGAAGCATGAGCAAGAAGTTCTGTTGTCCCTAAGAGTCTTGCTTTTTGCAGAATGCGCTAAGATTTCAGTTGAGTTTTGAAGTAGGCTACTTGCAACCAAACCAAAACATTACCAGCCAGTAAAATCAGGCGTGGCAAAGAGAAAGAGTCTAAAGGGGTAGGTTGGTGGGGTTGGCGTCCAAGATTTAGTTACTTGACCAACTTTAATTCCATATTTAATCCTGATTTGCTCTCAACATATATATTTCCTTGATGTTTTCTGGAGTTCTGTTTTTTTTAATAAACAAAAACATATTATATGTTTTGAAAGTTTAAAGAGATAGATACATTATTATATATATAACAGGAACTTGTGAAAAAAGGCAACAGTGAGTATGGTCATATCTAGAACATACATGATGGCTACTGGAATCAAGTCAGTCTTAAGGTGGACATGGTAATGAATAGTGAATTTTTAAGCCATGGTTCTTCTAACAAAATTGTGTCGTGTCACCAATTACTAAAGTCCGCAACATTTAAAAAGCTACCATTTTCGACTACTATATCCTCCTTTGGCATTATCTGAAGTAACTAAAATATGTATGTGCTCTGTTGCGGGTATTTGTGTTCTGTTATGTTATATATCATAAGTCTTACAGTACATATACATACATAATATTGAAACATATATAATATTTCATCATGCATTTATATAGTTATTTTGTAATTTACAATGTATTATGAAATAATAATAATAATAAATAAATTGACTCGTTCCCATTACAGAAAGAAGGCTAAAAAAAAAAGGAAACCCTTTTTGTAATTTACAATGTATTATGAAATAATAATAATAATAATAATAATAATAATAATAATAATAAATTGACTCATTCTCATTAAAAAAAAGCTAAAAAAAAAAAACCAATCTGCCACATAAAAAATACTTATGGTGCCTTATTTGGCAAGAATATGAAATGGAGGGTTTAAGCATAAAAAGAGAGATATTTGGATAGCTTTTGATAGAGTTCACCCATTTTTTGCACAAGTGGCGCACTTTCCTCCCTTCCCAGTATATATATAGATTAGCATTACGTCAATCTATCCTTGAATTGGTTAAATGAAATTGATATTTATAATCTGAATTAGAACTAAGGGTACAAGGCCCAAGGTCTCATTGATAATGGAGGTCCACGATAGCTTATGCAGGCTCAAAAACTATAAGCTTGATGAATCTGTCATTCAACTGTTTATGCAGAGGTATCTCTTCATATAGTACTAGGTTGATACTAACACCATTACTGACTTAAGTGTCAGAGGTGTCTTTGACAGTGGTCCTCCTGACCCTATTTTATGTCTTTAGACGCAAGTGATTGAAACTAGCTAGATGCTCCGCGTTTCCATTACTAGCCGGACCCTAGCATAATTCAGATACTATAAATCAATATTATGAAAAGCAACTACCCATTCTAATGCTATTTGTCATTTTGTATTTTTTTCTTATAAATATTATTAATGTTGTGCCAAATAAGTAAATTACATGTGTTTTACCAAACTTATACCTTACTAAATTGAATAGTTACGGTAATAAATATTCATTGGCTTTACCTAAAGATTTGTACATTTGAAAAAATACAAATGATTGTTAAAATTGACTCATTTTTAGGGAACAAAAAAAAATCTAAAAGATGACATATTTAACGGGATGAAAAAAAAGAGGTGTAAAAAGGAGGAGTCCGAATAGATTTTAAAATTTTGGGAAATCACTGTAACTTTTAGCAAATGTCAAGGAGCAAGTGTAAATTAGCTAACAATATAGTCAGCTGCTGAAAAAAAAATAATTATTTTCTTCTAACATGAGCAATTGAAAATAATTACTCCTGTTGTTTTTTGAACTATGCACTATTTACTATTTACAGTAATTATTCTAAATTTTTTTTATCTTAACATTTTAGTATATAAATACACAACTTAATTTTGTATATAAATGAAAAATTGAAGACATATAGTTCCTAGATATAATTTTTTTTAATATTTTCTAGTAAATAAGAATATGAATGAATTTAAATCAAATTTAAGTAAAAAAAACAGTAAAATGAATTAAAGGGACGGAGGAAGCACTTTCTTAATTATAGAAAAGAAATTGTGTTCATTCGATTGCATCCCATAATGTTGTGGGGTCATGACGTATCCCTTGCTGTCATGGTTGCATTTTTATAATTACATTCTTTCTAAAATGTCATTTTATTTATACAATATTAATAATGATGTAATAAATAAATATATTAAATATGTTATATGCTTTTCTATGATTATCATTAACTTAATTGAATAATTATAAAAAAAAATTATTTTGAAATAAGGAGATAACTATATCACTTTTAAATAACTTAATGATATAGGTAAAATTGAAAAAATAACCATATAAATATAAAATGGTGGCATAGAAATATTTCCTTCGTTAAGTAAAGACAATTATTTTTTCTTAACCTTTTCTAAACTCAAAAGTATTATTTAGAATATTCAGTATTAATTTTTGTGTTGAAAATTTTTTAATAAAAATAAAATTTAGAAAATAAAAATTTTATTTATTATTTATGAAAGTTCTAAGTGCATAAATATCATTTGCATCTAATTTACAAGGCCAAATTCAAAATTTGAAAATCGAAATAGAAATACCCATCTCTAATGTTTTGCTCTAAACAAAATAATTCTCATCTCGAATATTTTTCATCAATACAAAACCCACAAGCTTCAAGAAAAGTGCAGAAGTGTTCTTGAACTTCCCTCCTATTTTAATGGTGGTTGGTTCAAATCTTTGGACACACTCCAGTTCAGATATCTTATCAAAATCTCTCTTCCAAATTATGTACTAATCCTGCGTATTACAAACGAGGCAGCAGCAAGTCGCCTAAGGAAAAAAACTAAGCAAAGACAATTTTAAAAACCTGGTAGTTTAAATCCTTCCATCACATTTATAAATTATAGAGAAAGGAATGAGGGTAGACTAGAGCAGTCGCCCTCAAAGTACAATCACAACCTCATCATTTGTTATTGTAACGGACGCGTGGCGTTAGGGTTGTTAGATATATAAACCCTATGTGGATCTTATCTAATTAGGTAGTTCTTACACATCTACCATAGTGGAACACGATCAGATCATCACGGTTGATCCTCAAATTATAAAAGATATTGCACAATCATCTTCTTTTTTAAAACATTGTTCATTTAACTCCAAACTATCACTAATCTTACAACCTGTAACTTCTATTTAGGGGTAATTATTGTTTAATTAAAATCGAAAATCAATAGCTTCACAACTCAACTTTTTTCACATTATTTGCTATCGACTTTTCAAATTTTAATATAAACTATTTACATATAGTTTCTAGTAATTTCAAATTATTTAAGAATAGTTTGACAGTGAATAAACATATTAAATTATTGATTTTTCATTTATCTAAATGTTAAAAAGTTTATTTAACTTAGTTTAGAGGGCAAAATGAAGATTTTTGAACCAATAGGAAAAAAAATACAATTTCACCTAATCTCGAGGGCAAGTTGTAATTTTCCCTTTAGCAAAGTGTGGATAATTTTATTTATTTAATTATTTATTAATTATTATTATTATTATTATTATTATTATTATTATTATTATTATTATTATCATCTTTTTCTGTCATTGTTGTTATTATTATTGTATTGCCACGTGCACTAAAAGATAAACTATTCGTTAAAAAATTATATTTATACTAGTATGTAATTTAGGCATCAATGTATTTGAACAAAAAAAGAAGTTGTTGTCTAAACTTTTAAAGAAAGGAAATTATAGGAATAGTGATAGAATTTTACATGAAATTTTCATTAGGCTTTAATGCCAAAGGGAAATGCCACCGTAAAAATTATAAAAATCCTTCTAGTTTAACCTAACTTACATTTTGTCCATTCTATTTAAAAAAAACTAAAATTTTCCCCATATATTTTTTATACTACTTGAAAATAATTTCTAAAACCCAATTTGAACTGTTTGATAGTATATTCTAATAATTTAAAAATGTTTGATATTTTTTTTCATAAGTAACTGACATTTAAAAAATACTATTTGTATTTAGAGGTAGGGAAATGCATTTACATAGAAGAAAAATAGATAATTTAAAATGTCTATTAAATCTAAAAAAAATTAGATAGATTAAAATTATTAAAAGATAATTATCGTATAGTTTAAGTTATGGTTTTAAAAGTTCTTATCAAATAGTATAAAAAAAGCATGAAATAAAGTATAAACTTTTAAAAATAAGGGGTTAAAGTATAGGTTATGCCAAACCCAGGAGGGTTGCAGTAAATTTCTCAATGTCACCTCTAATAATGGACAATGATTAGGGGTGAACATGAACGGGATAGAACTATAAGCTTACCCAACCAAATAGAGATAAGTTAGGTTGGACTGGGTAAGAATTGATTACAGTTCATTGGTTGGTTCTGCCATTGGAAAAATCATCAATTTTTTGGTTGGTTCCTATTTCATTTATAACCAACTCAAAGTATATATATTAATATATTATAATATTTATGATTTTACATATATAATTATTTATTGAAAATTATTATAGGGGTTTTAGTCTTTTAATTCAAAACCTAATCCTATGTTCTAACTGTCTCAATCCCACTCTGTAAATGCATTTCTAATTTCACAGGCTATCGTCAGGTGAGGGATTGTGGGTACAATTTTATTGAATTTTTATGTTGTAATAAGCATATGGTATAAACCAAAAAACTTAAAAACTAGAACCGAAAAACCTAAAACCACTGTTTTGATTTCATTTGATTATTGGTTCTGTGATTGGGTTGGAAATTTTTGAAATTGAGTCTATTTTAGGTCAATTCAATTCTACCAAAAACTCAAACCAATTAGAATCATGCTCACCCTTAATCACAATGACATGTGATTATTCTGATCCAGCTCCATTGATGTTATTGGATGCATTTCAACAGATCGTGTGATGGTGGTGGTAATGGACCATAACGGTAACACGGTCTAATGCCAAAAGGTCGTGGACGAACTAATTTTGATTTGGTCGGGATACTCTAGCAATGAATAGGAAGTTGAGGATAAATTTGTAACAAAATTTGAAGATAAGGGACTGTTGATGCAATCAAAGCTAATAAAGTAATGGGTGATGGATGATGTTAAGTTGACAGTGTGATCGCCGCTCTTGATTCATGTGGATACTTGTGAGAATTCAAAGGGCCCTACATGAATCAAGGCTTGAGATTAGTATATCGGGATGACAGACTGTCATTCTACACTTTTCCTAAAGTCATTGGGAGTTGAACAGAGTTCATTGAAGCCTCAGAACTAAAACGTCAAACATAATCAAAATGGGGAGTTAAATGATCATTTATCCAAAATAAAAGAAACACCTTATGGAATTTGCAGAAACGACCCATCTAAGCCCGACGAGATCCAAGATGGATGCCAGCAACCAAGATCCGAACCCGGAAGTCGGTCGACTTGATGAACCAGAGCTCGATCTCTACACCATTCCTAGTTACTCCAGTAAGTCTCTCTTCTTCTTCTTCTTCTCGTCGATCCGTGGGTTTTCTCTTCCGGCAAAACCCTTGACTTTAATTTTCCCGGAAAATTTCCAGGTTGGTTTTCTTGGGACGATATACATGAGACGGAGCGGCTTGGCCTGAAAGAATTCTTCGACGGAAGCTCCATCTCGAGAACCCCCAAAATCTACAAAGAGTACCGGGACTTCATCATCAATAAGTTCCGGGAAGACCCTTCCCGGCGGCTCACCTTCACTGACATCCGGAAATCCCTGGTGGGTGATGTAAGTCTGCTTCACAAGGTCTTCACTTTCCTGGAAAAATGGGGTCTGATCAACTTCGGATTGGCCACCGGTGGAGATGGGATCGAAAACGACGAAAGGGTTCGGTTCGAGGATGGGGCTCCGAATGGGGTCCGGGTCCTGGCCACTCCAAACTCTTTGAGGCCGATGACGGTGCCGGCGGTAGCCGATTTGGGTCGCGGGAGTGTCGAGAATGGGGTGAAGTATCCTCCTTTGGCTTCGTATTCCGATGCTTTCGGCGATTTGAAGAGGTTGCGTTGCGGCAATTGCAGGGAAGAGTGTAATTCTTCTGGCTATTATGAGTACAGTCAGGTAACTGTTCTGGAATTCTTTTTTCAGTTCCTTTCTTCTGTTTTCTGAGCAAAATGACGATAAATATTGGATTTGATGAAATTGAGTTGGTTTTTATCTTGATAGGAAATTTAGTTGCACTCGTTCTGTAATTATCTTGTGATGGATTTCCATGGTACTTGTGCTTATTTGGCATAGGATGTTAGTTTTATGTTGCCAGTATAATCTTCAATTGGGAGATGAATTGTTCCATAAGGATTTCTTGTAAATCAACTAGTTTTTCCCAGAGCGCTTTCAGTAGCTAGCTATGTTAATCAGGAGCTCCATCATAGCCAGTACGCGTCTTCATTTGGATGGAATTTCAATATAACATGTAATCACGTAATGGACCCAATCATGAGATTATAGATTGTAGTTCATAAACCAGGCCCATTGCCATTTTTGTGTGGAACAGATCTACTAATTCTTTGATTCTGGTCAGTAAAGGTCAAAGGATACCATTGAACAAGTAGGTTTAACTGTTGCGTTCTGTGGTGGCAAACTCAATGGTTAGTTGATTGCACTGCTATGTACTTTCTTGCCCTTGTTTTCATTACCTGCACTAGACTTGATATATCAGAAACAATGTGCGGGATGAAACTTTTGTTAGTAGCACCAGCCTAGATGTATTTTTCTGTTTTTGGTTTTTTTAACGCTATCATAATTCATACACAGGAAATTAACAAATTTGCCTCATTAGATTACCTGTAACTTTTTGGGGTCTCATTGCACAGGAATTGCCTCTGATTACACAAAAAAAAAAAAGTTCTCTGATTTTTTAAGGACAAATTAAATTTTATATTTCACTTGATGTCCCTCTTTTTTTTATATGCACTTTCTGCTTTTCCACTGAAAAATTCTGATTATTGCGTTGACAGGGTAATTTCATAATTTGTGTAAAATGCTACGGAAGTGGCAATTATGGGGAAAACAAATCCAAAGATGATTTCAAGTTTAATGACACCAGTCGGAACAAGGATGGGCACAGAGTTGTGTGGACTGAGGCAGAAACTCTATTGCTTCTGGATTCTGTCTTGAAGCATGGAGATGACTGGGAACTTGTGGCACAAAATGTTCAGACCAAGAGTAAACTTGAATGTATTTCTAAGCTCATTGAGATGCCTTTTGGTGAGCATTTAATGGGTTATGCCCGGGGAATGGGTGGTTCAAATGGTGCTATTGCTACTGTGAATAACGTGAACCAATTCTCTGATTCCTCACCCAAGCATCAAGAAATTATTGAAACCGGCAGTGGCTCTAGTGGGCCCAGTGTCATCATAGATGAAGTGAAGGATGTCTCAGATTCTTCATCACAGCATCAAGAAACTATTAAAACTGAAAATGAGGATCAAGATCAGAAGCAGTCAGATGAGGAAGAACAAAATGGGGATGCTGAAAACCAAGGACCTCCATCAAAGAAACAATGTATTGCTGTGCTGCCCGATGCTGGTAATTCTCTAATGAAGCAGGTACCTAGTCTTCAGAATTTTGTTGCTGCATAACTGATCTATTATGCTGCATTTCCCTCAACCTTTTTTCACTTTTTCTTGTATATTCTCTTTAAGGCAAATCAACAGATTCCACAAACTATAAATTCACGTATTCCAAGATATTCTTTTTTTTTATGTTCTCATTCTGTTCTTCCTTAAAATCATCATTTTTTAAAATCGATTATGTGCATTTGTCCATACTTGTCTTCCATGCTGTTTGTCTTTGACTTTGTCTATGAATAGCAGGTGGCTCTTATGTCAACAATGGTTGAGCCACACATTACTGCTGCTGCAGCTGAGGCTGCAGTTACAGCTATTTGTGAAGAAACATTGTTTCCTAAAGAGATATTTGATGGTGATGTGGATACTTCAGCTGATGGGTTGCAGTCTCCCAGTCAGCTTAATAAGCTTGAGAGGTCATTGAGTTTTTAATTATATCATTCTATTCTGTAGAGCTCTTAAATTTATTGCTGAGCTCTTGTATGTTTCCATTGTAAGCTTTTTTTTTTTCATTCTATGTTGTAGGGATCATCATGATCAAGGCACAGAGATGAAAGATGCATCCACATTGTTGGGTAGGTTTTCATCAGACATGTTTGTGGATCAATTTGATGATTTCCTGGGGCATCTGGATCATTGGATTATAGCATTTCTGCTAGCCTTGTGACATCATATTTGTTTGCCCTCCATAAAGAATGTCCTGCTCCTTGTTGAAACTTTTTTCATTCTCTTTTCCCTAAGTACATTTTGGCAATTGTGTTGGGGATGGGAATAATAATAACTTAGAGTACCATTACTTTTTATTTGGCTGAAAGGCGTTCATAGCTGTTAATGTATATATGGAAATATTTCTACAGAAACTCGGGATGCACCAGAGAAGGAGGATGAGGTACCTACACCATTACGAATCAGAGCAGCTGCTGCGACAGGTCTTGGAGCAGCAGCTGCTCATGCGAAATTGTTGGCTGCACAGGAACGGAGGGAAATTGAGAATTTGGTTGCAACTATAATTGAGGCACAGGTGGGTCAAATATCTATTTTACTGTTCTCGGTTTGCGTAGTTCAGTTGATAGAAATCTGGTATGCTTTTATGTGTTTATGTGCCAGGAAAAGAAAACAAATAAGGAAAGCTTATATTCTTTTGTTGTTGCACAGTTGAAGAAATTGCATTCAAAAGTGAAGCATTTGGATGAATTGGAGGCAATGATGGAGAAGGAACGTAGTGTGATGGAGGAACTAAAAGAGTATATCATAGAAGAATGGATTGATGTCTTACGTACCGGGTTGGATACTGGTGTGTCAAGATGGAGAGATCATGGCTCTTCAAAACCGCAAACCGGCAATGCAGCCTGATTGGGGACATTCTGTGATATAAAAGAGTAGGATCAGAATTCATGACACAACAGATGTGATTGCCCTGAACTTGTAGGCCTTTCCACACCCCTTTCTTCTTTTTTTGGTGTAGCGTCGTAGAGATCAGTTCTTGTACTTTTGGTAGTGTAACTTCTGATAGTGATCAGACGGCGGAATCCGTTGTGTAGTTTCAACTTACGTGCTCTAAATTATTTCTTCATTAAGATCTTCTTTTGGTGTGTAGGCTCCATCTGAGTGAGTTGAAATAAATCGAGCTCCATCCTAGAATGAGTCTAAGTCTGTACAAATGATTTAGCATGATTTACCGACTGCTAGTAACTTTCGCTTGCAGAAATTTGTAATCTTACTTTTGCAGAACTATTTGTATTCAGATCAGCTATGGTTACTAGTTAAGGAGTGAATGAGTGTGGTGAAGATATTTAGGAAGTAAATGTTTAGACATTATATTTTAGAAAGTTGTGTGCTATTGAAATACGGCAGCTCAAGATGTCCCCAAGTGATAACAAAGAAAACTTACGGTATTATGTCTTAACGAAACAATTCTCTGAATCATACATGGACAGCAAAGTGTATCCATTCCCTCTCGATTCAATTAGTAAGGGAAGAGGATTGGGGGACGGAAAGAAGTCACAAATGCATATAAGTATTGGTAAATGCGCAGGTGACCGACTGTTAGTAATGGTGGCCGGTGGGTTGACTCAGCCTAGACCCGGCCGGGCCTGGGTTGGAGTTTCTGGACCCTGGCACGGCTCGCGTCAAAGCGGGGTAGGCCTGGGTCGTGATGTGTCCGAATTGGGCCGAGTTAATCCGATTTAAAAAAAAATGCATTTTAATATGTTTTCAATCGTTGTTTAATAGTAATTTTATAAAATATATATATTTTTTAGAAGAAACACTACCGCCAATGCAAATTTTATTAATAAAAAAGTCAAACGACACTTACATAATTTGAAACGTGCCTTACATTTGAAAATTGCAAAACGTTTCATGGAAAAAAATAAAAAGGTAAAACTTAAGATATATGCTTAACAGCATAATCAGATCAATTACATTCTTTAAATTGTAATGAAAACCTATGATCTACTCTTATTAGTCATCATCAGAAGGAACCTCATCATCGGGGTTTTTAATATCTTGTTTCCTTATAGCAGCAAGCGCCCAATCTCGGTTACAGACACAACCCTCAACGGCTTCAGGTGTGAGTCTTACTAATTTCTCCAAGATGACTCATTTCCCTGCACTAAAGGCAGCCTCGGAGGTGACAGTTGAGACCGGAACTGCCAAAATCTGTTGCACCAGTATGGATAAGATCGAGAGTCTTCCTCTTTTATTCTTCCACCACTCGAGGATGTCTTCCTCATTGTTTTCAAATGAAATGCGGAGTTAATAATCAAATTCTGCCAATCCCGAGTTTGTGGGTCTCGGTTGTTTGAGGATACTTGCTGCTGGGTTGAAACTTGATGATGATGAGGAGGTGGAATGTTGGGCGGGTGTTGGCTCGGATGACCTAACCTTATCAGAATGCTTAACGGAGTAAAGTTTGTATAACTCTCTCAAATTGTGGTAAGCTCCAACAGAAATAGCAAGTGTGGAAACTTGTGCTTGACCTAAATATGTATGATAATATGCTTCTAACAATTGCAAACAATCCGTGATTTTGACATTTGAATCTAATGCACATGCAATAAGATAAATTTGTGGGATTTGTTGAAAATAATCAAGTCATTTCTTTTGCATTGCTTCAACTGTTGATTTCAAAAACTCATCGTCCTTGTATTGATGGAAAACATAGACGTTGTTTACAAAATATAACATTACTTGGTGCACTGTTGGGTAATAAACCCCAGAGAAAAAGTTTGTTGTCTCATAAAAATATCTAAGCAACTCAACTAACTTAAAATATTTTTCCCAAACCTCATCCGTTAGTCGCCTTGAACTTTTGAGTTCACAAAGTGAGTCAAAAGATTTGCCCATGGTTGAGCGTCATTTAACATTTCAAATGTTGAGTTCCATCGAGTGGGGCAACTGATTTTAAACCTTTTCCAAGAAAAATTCACCTCATTTTCAATACAAAACATTTTAAATTCATGAGCCAATTTGTTCCTTGTTTTAACAAAAAATAAAGCATTCCGAATTGGCTCAATTTGGTTTTGCAGTTGTTGTAAACAATTTTGGACACATAAATTCAAAATGTGACACAACCAACGAACATGAAAAAATTTTCCATCAAGCGGTGGTTTTATTTCTTTTATCAATTCTCTTACCGCCACATCATTGTTTAAAGCATTGTCAAAAGAAATAGATAAAACTTTATCGGCAACAAAAAATTCATGCAAACTTTAAATACTGCAGTTAAAAATATTCCAACCCGTATGATCAGATTCCGTACATTTGAAAGCAATTATCTGTTTTTGAATAACTCATTCATCATCCATCCAATGAGCAGTTACACAATAATAATTTTGTCCTATTGGAGATGTCCACATATCAGATGTAAATGATAGACAATTATCAACAGTAGAAAAATATGCTTGTAAATCATTTCTCCTAGCTTCATAAAGTTTAAAGCATTCTCTTCTAGCCGTTTGCCTAGATGTTTTTTTATAAGCAAGATTTAGATTTTCTTGGATGAATCTTTCTAAGTGTTCATCCTCAGCTTATCTAAATGGTTTTTCAGTAATCATCATCCAATTAATTAAACCTTGCCTGATAGTTTTTGGATTAAGTCAAAAATACCTAGACCGCCGGAGCTGTTTGTCAACCGGAAATGCCACCGATGTCTCCATGGACTTTGCTCAAGTGCCTTGTCAAGGTGCCCATCCCGGAGTTCAATTTGTATGCAAATTTGTTGTCATAATGTTTGCACTTGGCATACATCGTTTCGCCTTCTCAAACTTGATCAAAATGTGCCCAAATGAAAGCCTTCAAATTCCCACTCTTCACTTGACTCCGCTCGGGTTGCTCACTTTGTGGTGTCAGTTGGGACCCCTCGGCACCAACTTGGGTCGATGGAATTTCCTCAACATCATCATCAGAAAGTTGATCGTTAAGGCCAAGGTCGTATGCCGCCATGTCGATGTTTGGATCATTGTCGAGAATTTCTTGTTAATGCGAGCCTCGATTTTTGTGAAACAAATGTCATCAGAAAAATGAACCGACTCCTGTGCCGGATGAGGAAGAGACAAAACACCTTTGCCCTTACTGGAATTCTTCCCTTGTGAAGCCATTAGTGAAAGAAAATAATTAAAGAGATCGAGAGATGATTAAGAGGCAATTAAAAAAATATTAGTGAAAGATTAATAAACTTGGAGAGATATAGTAGAGAGAATGAGAGAATATTGTAGGAGATTGGAGAAGAGAAGATTGGTATGAGGAAGTGTAGGAAGGAGGTTGCCTATTTATAGGAGAAGAAAAAATTGGTTTCCCCCAAAAAGCCCTAAAAAACTAGTTGTTAGTGGTTGTTGATTAAGGGTAAAAAAGTTTGGGGGTAAAACAAAATGTCTGGAGCCATTAGGGGGAAGAGGGTGTAATTTTACCATTTTTTGAAAAAATCTGAAATCTGCCGACGGAAGTTGAATAGTTGACCCGGCACCGACCCAGCTCGGTCGGGTCATGGGCCGGTTCGGTCTAGTCCAGGTGTTGTGCGAATTCGTGGACCGGTCTGGCTACTTTGGGCTTCCCTCCTCTCCTAGGCTCAAACTGACCCCTCCGTTGTCCAAGTCCAATCTATTCTGGGCTAGGCCTGGGTTTGACTGTGCTGGGCCGAGTCTGACCAGAGCCAGGTCCAGGTTGGGCCTGGGGCAACCCAGCCCAGTGGCCATAACTAACTGTTAGTCGGTCGAAGCCATATGAATGAATAGTCCAAATCTGATTAGAGATGTTAAGTGGGCTAACTTGGCCTGACTGGGCTTGGGCCTAGGTTGGCTAGGCTTGGGCATAACCTACCTGAAGGTGGGCTAGGCCTGGGCGGGGCTGGTGTGGGCCTGAGCCTGGGTTGGGCTTTTTTTTTTTTGGGCTAGGCCTGGGCGGGGCTGGTGTGGGCCTGAGCCTGGGTTGGGCTTTTTTTTTTTTTTAAAAAAAAGTAATTAATTAGTTTTGCATTACTATTTCTTTTAAAAAAGAAAACATCACTACCATACTAGATTTTATTAATTGAAAAAATAAACAACACCTACAATAACTGGAATGTGTAACACATGAAGAAATTACCGAATATGAATATTAATAATCTTCATTGGTAGGGTCGTTTAAGGTGTATATTTGTTGACGTTCCTAGGTGACTTAGTTAATTGTATTAAAGTTACTTTATGATAATTAAGAATACTGGTAATTTTAAGGGAATTTCATAGGGGTTTTGCCGTTGAATTGACAAAGTAAAAATTTCCAAAAAGCAAAACACAGGAGGAATGGAAGGACCTAGGAACGATTTGGTGGTGTAAGTCAGGTTATTGGCCAATAGTGAGTGAAGTTATCATTGCCAGTAAAAAAGTTTGGAGGAATGAAAATGGTGGAAGATGGTGGCTGGTGGAGGTTTAACTAGGGATGTTATCAAACCGAGCCGGGCCCAAACCCTTTGGGCTCAAGCTCCGCTCATTTTGTGGAGAAGGGTGTTCGAGCTTGATGAGCTTATTGTATCGAGGCTTGAGTTTGGCTCAACGAATGTTCGAGGTCAATTTGAATGTTCATTAAGCTTGACACATGTTTGGAAGGCTCGATACCGAATATGAATATTAATAATCTTCATTGGATAGGGGCTCATTGTCAGAACTAAGAGTAGCATTAAGGCAATCATGATTGCACCAGCATACTTCTTCAGATGACAGCCATTTCTGTTTATTTAGTTTTTCTATTTTCCTGATACTAAAACATGTTTCGATTACAACGATTGATTGTAGGTGCACAGGGGCTATCATTTTCCCGCAAAGTTTGCACATTTTGGATCTCACATTATTCTCAAAGTGAAATGTGAATTCTGACTATACCTAAGGTGACATTCAAGTGAATTTTACAACTTGGATTTGGATGCCTTTGTTGGCTGGGCGATCTTTCTTACGTAAAAAAGACTCATTTCTGGTGATGCGGGAAGAGGAGTCCACCACACCCTTGTTCTTTTCTTTTCCTCTTGATGTCGTTAGTGAGAGAGTAATAATAGAGATGAAGAAGAAATTTGGAAGAAAAATTGTAGATATTGATGTGAGGAAACCTCTCTATTTATAGAAGATGCCATTTTTTGACAAAAAAAACCCTAAAAATTTTGTTGTTGCTAGTTGTAGAGTAGGCAAAATGATAATTTGATTTTTTTTTTTAAAAAAGGTAAGCTATAGCCATTGGAAGGCCTTAGGGTGTAATTTGTCCATTTTTTGGCAGAATTTGAAAGTTGCCATTTAAGCTAATCCGGCCAAGCATGGGCCTAGGCCCACTGTGCCTGGACGGGCTGGGCTTAAGCCTGGGCTCCAATACGAGTTGGGCCGAGGCTGGCTCACACAATACCCCATCCTCTCCTAGGCTCATAACCGGTCCACCTCCTTCAGTGCCTCTCCCCAAACTAGGCGGAGCTAGGGCTTGACTAGGCTGGGCTGAGTTTGACCCCGAGTCTGGCCCTAGCCTAGCCCATTGAATATCTCTAGATCCCAATGTCATACTAACAGATGCTCATGGTATAAGAGCCACATAATAGTAATAAAAAATAAATGGGTGCGCAATGAGAGCAGAAGCCCACTAATAAAGATAAGAAGGCCCATGTTCGATGAATGTGTAGCCCAGTCCACTTGGAATTGTCCCGTCAATTAATCAATTCATGACCTTTTCCCTCCCCAAGAATCACAGTTGAAGGGAGAGAAGTGGAGGGAAAACCAAAATCCCCGAAAGGAAGATGACCAGGAGGCGTCTCCGGCTTCGATGCGTCTCCGACGACGAGGACGACGAAGAATTCCAAAGCCACCACCAGCAGGGTCACACCCCACATCTCGCCGTATACCCTCCGAACTGTACTTCCGCCGCCTCCGAGCATGTTCTAATCTCCGACGATGACTTCGCCGACGTCTCAGAAACCTTTTCCCCTCCTTCCCCTCCTTCTCCTCCACCTCCGCCTCCACCTCGACAGCCTCCCACTCCTGCAATTCGGTCTTCCGTCGGCTCTGTTTGTCCGATTGAGGACCTGCTTCTGAGTATGGGAGTGAAATTGAGGAGACAATGGTTGGATTCTTGCGTCCAAGGGCTTGAGAGCTCATCTCCGGGGTTCCGGAGCCTTGATGTTGTGGCAAAGGCGAAGCTTTGTTTCGAGCAGTTCCTGTTTTCGGATATGAATTACTCTGGAGGCGGCGTGCTTCCTGAGAACGTGGAGTCGATGCACCTGGTTGATCTAAAAGGGCCCTTCGTGTTGCAGGTATGCCTTTTCGTGTTTATATTTGTGGTTACTGATGAATGAGGTTTTCATGGGAGGTCAGTTTATGAAAGGGGTAATTTTGCTGGTGAAAATTTCGTGTAGGTGGATGAGATAGTTAATATCAGCAGCCCTCTCCGAGGGAGATACCAGGATGCTGCCACAGGGCTGAAGAGGTGCCTGAAGTTGTGCATGACTGATGGTGTTCAGCGTGTATTTGGAATGGAGTACAGGCCTATTAAAGATCTTAAAGTTCTGGCGCCTGCTGGATTGAAGGTATCAGTTATTTCTAGTGATGGTTCTTTTATGTGGAGGTTATCTATTTCATCATATGATTTGAGAAAAAAGCAATTTCCGATTGTTTTTTTTCTATAATGGCAACATCAAGCTGCAAAAAAGGAGTGCATCTCTGTCTTTACTGGCTTTTAAACATTTTGACATGCTGATAGATTATCCTGCTTCATTTCTTGAATCATTAACTAGATGCAGAATGGTCCCTAAGGCCTCGTCTCTGTACTTTTTGTCCCCATTCGAACATCAGCAGGAAAAAAGCTTATAAATTTTTCAACCAACACACTAGACGTGGTAGCATTCCTTGTACTCTCATTTTCTGCTGCATTTTCTTGGCTGGGTTACTGTGCATAGGTTGTTTTAGTTATTGTTGGTGTCTTGACTGTCTGATGTCTCTAAATGCCAACCATTTAAGAAGGCCAGTCCTCAAAGCTCTAACATAAATAAGTTGCACTTTGGTTTTCAGGTGGCCATCTGTAACATACATATACGTCGTGGACTTCTTATGCTGGTCCCTGAAGCTATTGAAGTTCTAGGGGGGATGGTTGATGATTTAGAAGCAGCTCGTCAGCGCCTTGTCACTGAAGTGAATAAGCCACCAAGGGGTAGAAGGTATTTGCATGTCATGTACTACTAATAGTGCTATTTATGCTTGGTCCAGAATCCAAACGCACTGTTAAAGAAAAAGTGATCAACTGGGATATAATTGTTTAAACTCTAGTATATTCTAAAGAAAGCCCAAACTCAAGTTTAATTCAATAACCTGATATTTGCAATCTTATATCCTTTTTCATGAGTTAAACTGATTTGTTTCTGTGAAACAATACTGTTTTCTCAGGACAAAAGCTGGGGTGGTCCCTGCTTTAGCAGCTAGAGCAACTGCTGCTGCTTGGCCAAGGGATAGTGCTAATGAGCAAACCAATGTGGCATTTCCCCAACCTGCAGACCACTTGGAGGCAGGACAAGGAGGTTTTTATCTAGTTATTGGTTAATGCTTAGCCACTGCATTGCAAGTTCGATTTTAATATAATTATTCAAAATAGCTGGAAATATGACTTTGTTCAAGGCCCAAATTCGGTGACTTTTGTAAATGTAATTGCAGTCCTGGAATGTGCCACTATGTAAAGCTAATCTAGGTGGAGTTTCTTATCGATGAATTCATTTTCTTCTAATCTCTCCTTCATGATCTGTGTGGTTGTTTTCCTTTTCTCTAAGTGCCTATGATGATAATCATTGAGGGGTTATTTCATGGTCCTTTTGTGGAAAACTTGAGCTTGCTGCTTGAAAACATTGGCCAGGATTAGCTTCACCAATAACATTGAGCTATGTTCCCTTGTGAAAGTGCTATAGATCGTGTCTTTGTGTTCCTGCACATTTATATGGTCTGGTTGTTAGTGTCTGCACTATTGATCTTAGGAGGTAAAGAAGATAGTTAATTTCCAATCTCTTTTGTATATTTTCTTTTCTTTTTTGCTCAAAAGTCAATTGCGTCACTTTGGCTAAGGGTACTCCACCTTAATTTTAGAACATGGAACATACCAAGTCCTGGTACTGGTGCTTCATTCTTAAATGTTTCTTTCTTTAGAAATCTTCAATTGTTCCTTCCAATTATGCTGTAGGTGCTAATTTGGTCCCACACACCCGTAGCATCACTCAAAGAACTAATGGGGAGGCTGCTGTTCCTATTGTTGAGTTGAATCATGTGCCCAATCCATCATTTGGTGTCACAACAGTTGTTGAGGAGATGGAACTCGATACTATTCATGTTGGCAGGGAAAGTGATGCGTCTAATGTTGCTTCTGTGGTGGAGGAGGTGAACCTTGACAGAATTTTAAGCAGCGAGAACGATGTGTCTGATGTTGCCTCAATTGTTGAGGAGATGCACATTGATTCAGATCCTGCATCTGTTAACAGAGAGTTTGCTGCTTCTAACTTGAGCACCAATGGTATGAGTAAAGTGATTGATGAGGATGAACCCCCTCTCGCATTGTCAGGCAATGATGAAGTCCCTTTTACCTACATAGGGAGTTTGTCAGCGAGGTTAGTTCAAGAGAAGGTTCATTCTATTCGAGGGAAGATTAAGGTATTTATGTGCATCCTTCCAAACTCTTAGTATTGGAATTGCAACAACTTTTGTAAGCAATTTGACCAATATATTTTAGCTTCTTAAATTGATAATTCATTCCATTGAATTAGTTCACCCGTAATCTGTGTTTGTTACACGGGTACAAAGTACATAAGAAACTGCCCCTAGTCAGATACTGTGACTCTTGTCACTTTTCTGCTATATCTGACTACTAACAGAACCTAAATTGACTTTGTAGTGCTTCTTGACTGGAGTTAAAAAATTTCAGTATAAGCAACGGGCAACATATGAGCTACTTTGTTATGTTGATGATGGCAGCTTCATCTCTGAAATGTTCATTGATCATGAGGTGAGTTCATGTTCACAGAGTGGCTGATAGATTTTCAAGTCAGTTCATATGAAAAAATGTTCCTGGAACATGAAAAAAGCTGCAAAGATGTTTGATTTTCTCTTCACATGCTATAATGGAGTTTGGGTTTGACATTTGGCATCTTTACGTTCCAGGTTGTTCAGAGAAATATAGGTTACTCTCCAGAAGAGGTCAGTGCTGCACTTTCTTCCTCGGATAGGAGAATAGTTAGTAGTATGAAGGAGACTTTGACTGGTTTCCAATCATTTTTGGTGAATTTTGAGGTAATGCTATATTTCAACTAATACATCTTAGTTCCTATTATCTTTTACAACTTGCAAAGATTTTAGTTTCTGGAAATGAATTCCTAATTGATTACGAACATTTTGAACTATTGTTTATCTGTTACCTCATCCATGGAGAGTATTCTGTTACAGGGCATCATGCTTGTGGAATTAAATAGGGCATCCAAGATTCCAGTAGCTGTTGAGGTGACGGAGGGCTGTACCACATCTGATGCATGGTCCCTTCTTCGAAGATTGAGACCTCCGATTTCTGCTCAGACACCTCAGTGCACACCGTTGGCTCCAATTGACGTTTCTCCTTGACTGATTTGATGGCCCTACAGCTTCAAATTTTTGGATTTTATTGTCGCCAAGTACTTTTGGATTTGGTATATGTACTAGGACCATAGAACATTGTGGGTTAGTAATGACTGGCAGCAAGCACTCTGCTTGGTTTTTCAGTTAGCTTGCCTGGCTACTGGAAAGTTACATCAGAGATAAAGTTTGTGATGTTAAGTAATCGTTGAGTCACCTTTCTAAAGATGCATCAGCTTAGGAATTTCAGTGGAGTAACTAAAATTTCCTGTTTGATCCAAGTAAAAGGTTGGCAAGTGCGTGTTCTACTGGTTGATAGAGCCGAATTCACTAGATACACAGCTCACCAGCTTAGGAAGCTGAAAGAAAGAACTTCCTCATTGCGTCTTCCAACAGTATCCTCCAGCAGTGACATGGTAAGCTTTTCGAAATTGTGCAGTAGGATTACATTGTTTTCCTGTCATGGAAATGTATGCGCATAAATATTTATTTAATCCAACTTCTTGCCTGAGCATAAATGAGGGAACTGGAAGTTCAGTTGCTGAGCATGAATTTCTTAATGTCTGCACAATCTGGTTTAAGTATCTGCTGCTGCATTACAACTTTATCCTGCAAATTTACACTAGGAAGGTAGATAAAATAAATCTGTTGCAGTGCTTGAGATTGGAATCATCCTATTGGCAGATATTCCCTTATACTATTGACCAGGTCTAGGATCTTCTTGTTGGCTGCTTTCCTCTGTGAAGTACCTAGAGAGGTCATCAGCAACAGATAGTTGCACCATTCCAGTACTTCAGGGCAAAACACCTTCCAGAGGAATGTTGTTTGTGTCCAAGACGGAACTGTTATGTGTCTCTCCCCACGGCATGCACCATCAACTATTGCCCGAGCAGAATTAGTCAGTGACTCCGTTGGCATCAGGCTGATTAGAACCTATACACAGTTCAACACTGGGTTAGACATGGTACAAAATCTTAACAAAAGCACTGGTTGTAAAAGTTGCTTACATCTGCCATTTCTTGATCCACTACCATTTTGCCTTCCTGGGACAGGAACTTCCCTCCAGTCATCTCTGTCTTGGTAAGTCCAGGAGTCACAATTGTGATCCCAATGGTGGTTCCAAATTCCACCCTCAACGTCTCAAACATGCTAATCAGGGATGCCTTGCTTGCCTTAAGTTAGTCTACAATTAGAAACTCTGGACATCGTAACCTGACGAAGGAAATAAGGTATGCTGATGAATGCTAGACTTACTGTATAGATGCTGAGTCTTGGTACCGGCTACCAAGCACCTGCTGAAGCAACCACTATAATCCTTCCTTTGCTCCCCCTTTAGGTGTGGATGCGCATAATAGGTGCTGTACACTGAGCCCCAGAAGTTTATGTCCTATGTAAGATATGGTACTCACATCAACAAACTAGATGATTCATATTGAAGTCTTTCTGACAGTCTCTTTAGAAACCAGGATTCAGTTTCTTCATCCATTTTCGATGAAAATATTTCTCGCATTGCCTAACAGAGTCCAGACTCAGCTAAAAGCTCAATGGCGGAGGGGCCACTGACTGAGTCGCATGCTAGTACTTTATGAAAGAAGAAATAAAACAAAATGGCACCCTAGTTGGGAATTTACCATAGCAGGCATAGCGTTGGTGATATCATCAAAATCTTCAAACAAGCTGAGGGGCGCAACACCAGCATTGCACACAAGATGGTCAACTGTTGCCACAATAAACCCATCTGTTTTCTTCAGATGAGAATAGCTGAGTAGGTATTAATATAAGTTTTTGGGAAAATTATGGAAACCTCATCACTTGGTCAACTTACACTTTCCCATCTCTATTTTATAGAACATCTGGTAATTACGTTATACTCCGTAAGTTTCAAAATTTTTGATTTTTTTGACAATTAACTGACATTTAAAAATGGTTATTTGCTTTTACAGGAAGAAAAAAAAAGCATTTACAAAGAAAAATTGATCATTTAAATTATTTATTAATTGTGAAAAAAATATTACAGAAATGAAAATTATTAGAAAATGCCAATCATACAGTTTAATTTCTGGTAAAGTTTAGTTTTGAAAAACGGAACTTAGTAAGTTTCCCTAAACTTCTGCTTACATTTTCCGAAATGGTCGACCGTGACGCTCACGAACCGTTTGCAGTCTTCAGCCTTGGAGACATCTCCGGCGATGTAAATGGCTCGGGGGCAGCCGTAGATCATCTCTGCCATGGCGGCCACCTGTTGGAGACGCTCCTCTCTTCTGGCCACCAGAGCTAGGCAAGCCCCTCTCCTAGCGTACTCATAAGCCAGATGCTGTTACATTTACATAAGAGTCAGCTTAGGATTACAATACGAAAATTACAGTAGAAAAAAGTGTGAACCTCGCCGATTCCAGAGGATGCTCCAGTGATGAGGACTACTTTTCCGGCCACGTCTTCCTTGAATATGGTTCTGGCGTAGGAGACGAAGGACTTCTAGGAACGATAATGTGGGAAGAAGAAGAGGAGTGCAAGGAAGGCGAGAGGGGCAAAAACATGTTTCATGAAGGTTTTCATTATATCCATATCTTCTCCAGATTGAACAGAGAGATGAGATTGTAGTTTGTTCAAGTTTTGGTATGTTTTTTTTTTTAATGTTGTATTTTCAGTTCCAGGGCCCTGGGTCTTGCAACGTTGCACTGCTGCATGTATAAATTGAGCCACGTAGCTGAGTTAACTTATTGTCAAAAACAAAATGTGACAAGAATGGGTTGGTATTCAATTTTGTTGACTAGAACGAAAATCTTTCAACGAGTCAAAGGGCTCCAAAGGAATTAATCTTCGAAGTCCCTTCTCTTCTTCAGCAACAAGCTGAGCTTCGATTTTAGTCAATTGAAACAAATAAAAATTTGAGCCCCAAATTGATGGAGAGAGTTAGGACAGTTGAACCTTTACTTGAAACAAAAGGCATGACCCGGGAATGTAAGATGGGAACCGGGTCCCCTCCAAAGGGT
This sequence comes from Aquilaria sinensis, assembly GCA_005392925.1. Lineage (NCBI taxonomy): Eukaryota > Viridiplantae > Streptophyta > Magnoliopsida > Malvales > Thymelaeaceae > Aquilaria > Aquilaria sinensis. The sequence goes on along the minus strand of SMDT01002991.1, from coordinate 509,780 downwards.
ATGAGCAGAGATACTTCTTTGATGCATATCAGGAATTGAAAGTTTAATCTTAAGCACAAGACTAGTGTTAGCTAGGGTGGACGAGGTACAATTTCCTTTGTTTTTGCTCTCCACATGTCAAATTTTATAATTTTTTAATTTACTTGGCTTACTTAGAAACGTTGGGACTCAAAAATGTCAAGGGCAGTGACCCTCATCAAATCAAATTCTTACCTTGGTGTGCTGATTGCACTACTTGGGATTGCACTACTTGGGAGCGGAAATCTGCTCTTGCTTTTCACACGGTGTGATAAGATATCTAACAAATTAAACCATTACATGCGCATAGGATTTTAGTTTAATCGGCATGAGAATCACCATATCATGTGATTGACAAGTCCTAACTTATACAAGATATTTATTTCCACTACAGCTAATAAATAGTTTTAGGTAAGATGTGGGTGGGTGTAATGAAGATTATGTGGTTAGAAGTTCTTGCAAGCTTCTCTTGTAGGAAAGCACAAACACACACCAAAATATATATAATATTAGAGACAAAAATCTCTCACATCTCCCAATATGTTCTATGCCCGGTCGCATCAAGCGAGCAAAGTCTCTTGGCTATGTAATTAGGTCATTTTTTTTGAATCAAGAGCCATTGAATAACCGTTGAGACTAGATCGGCCGGGCTGGGTCAGTTCGGTGCTGGTCCTAATGTGGGCCGGGCCCATTTCCAAATCGAGTCATGCTGAGCTCACTTCAAACCTCATTCTCCCTTAAGCCCATAATTGCCCTTCCTTCACCCGTGCTTTACCCGGGCTCGTGCCGAGCCGCGTTTGACTTGTCCTGGGTCGGGTTTAACCCGGTCTAGTCCCGAGTTGGGCCAATGTGGCAGCCCTAGGCCATCTATGGTTGCCTGCTGCCCAGGATTGCTAGGAGTTTAAGGAAATTCTCGGGTTTTGGTTCGTAATTATTGGTTTTTTTGCTTGTGATAAAAACTAATGCATGTGACCTAAGCTTACTAATTTAAATACTAACATTAAATAATGCATGGGTAGCTTCGGCATGGAAATTTAAACATAAATTCAAACATTCAAAACAGTGGTGGTACCGCACTTAAAAACAATTGTAAAACTAGCCAAAGCCATAAACATGTTTTCTACAAGCATCAACCCTATGTACATTATTCGGCTATGTACATGAATCACAAACCAAAACACAAAACTAACCATCGTTGCTAGAGGCATCTAGTACAATTAAGTACTCAAGCATAACCTACTGAGATTCTCCTACTAGGCTAACCACCTGAACTCTACCTCTCAAGTGCCAATAGCCTTGACCTCCCCCTTGTGCTCCTAGATCAACCACTACTCAAGGTCAATCCAGCATAGTTAGTATACAACAAACCAATAAACCTGAAGATATAAACTCGCAAGTATAACTTATACCTGCTCAACTAGCTCAACAACCATCTCGAGTTGCTGGCTGAATCACCTAAACCTGCACATATAAACTAAGGTGTGAGAATCATAGATTCTCAGTAAGGGTCTTCTGGGGCTACCTGCAAAAGAAAACACTAGAGGACAATGGACAACAAATGCACAAATCTACCACGAGCTCATAACGGTCTGAGGCCTAATATATGTGCATATACTTGAGTCCCTTAGGACCCTTCCTCATCCTAGCCCTCTCCTAGTGAGTTCTGGCCCTGAACTCACTCTAGCAAGCCTCGACTTGCCTACTGTGCCAGGTTATCACCTAAGCACGTAATAAGCTCCCCTTGAATACTATGTGCACGAGTAATCCAAGTCTACTTGGCGAAGCCAAGTTGGGTGCACTAAGGTCCCACACTAGTGCCTTAGGTCTAGGACTAGGCTAGGCCATTAGGTGTTACTAACCTTTCACCCTTCCTATGGTGAACCTTGACTAACACATGGCCAATCTAGTTTGGGTGTACTAGGTTCTCGCTCTAGCTCCTCGGGCCTATGGCCTAGATAGGTAGCTAGGCGTACTAAACCTCCACCCCTAGGTGTACTAGGCTCCCACTTTAGTCCCTCAGGTCTATGACTCGACTAGGTGACCAAGTGTTACTAAGCCTCTACCTTCCTTGGTGAACCTTGTACAATACTAGGCTTGGCACTTGCTATACTTCAATGAGTTGGCCATCACTAGGAATCATACTTACTTTAAGTGCTCCTTGTGTTTTCTAGCAGATATTAAGGTCCCAAATTCACTAAAGTAGCTTAACTACCTTGCTCCTCAAAGACCCCTCAATGTGCCCAAGGAACTTAGCTTGAGTGCTAAGTCACCTACCTACTTAGAGCTTTTAGTGTTCCTTTTGATTCCTTAGGGTAGCTTGCACTTACTTGGGTATTAAGCAACTTTCCAAGCCATGCCAAGCTCCCACATTACCCAATCTAGGCTTCCCATGGTCCTTAGAGCACACATTGTGCCCTAATGCACTTATGTACCCTTATTAGCCCCATAATGCCTTCTTTGGCCCTTAGGTGTTTTCATTAACTCTTCATAGTTCTTGTAGCTCTTGTACCAATCTAGGGTCAATGAAATACTAACCCAAATCATCCTACCAAGCTATAAGAAGTTGTGCCACGAGTTATACACACTAACCGTGCCTTAGTGCACATGCACTTCCCTTAGTTGCCTAGGCTGCAATTATAGTTCACCATGATCCTTGCTTAAAGTACTTGGTTACTCACTATTAATGCATTTAAACTACCTTAAGGATAACTACAAGCCTCAACTAAGGCACCAAAATACCCTTATGGACACACATTGTTCAATTGTGCACACACCATATTCTCCTTGCTTCATTTGATCCATTTGTCTCTTTTTCTTCATTTCATTTCCATTATAAATCTTAAATAAACCATAGGAACATGTCTAGGATGTTTATGAACAAATTAGGAACCAAAAACACCCTTTTTTGGTTGAGTTCCGAAACAACTGTGGCGCTTTAGAGCAAACCTAGCGTCGCGACGCTAGAGTTCATTTGATGCTGTCTAAAAATGAGTGTCTTGGCACCTAGGCCTCAAGAGCACAACCTGGGCATGAATTCTTTTGGCGCCTAGGCACCCAAAATGGTGCCTTAGCACTAGAAACTTGCCAGCTTCATCGATTTACACGAAAACTATGCATAATTGACTCAAATATGGTTCCAATCACTTCTAGGTTTACAATTACTAATCCCCAAGGCTAAATATGATGCAAATGAATTAACATAACAAGGAGAACAAGAAATCCTCTTACCTTAAACACATCTAAAGCAAAATCAAGCAAGTTGAGCACTAAAGCTTCTATGGCTCCACTATGAGTTTCCTATGGTTCCAAGGCAAATTCATCACAAATGGCACCAATTCTAGCTCTACTAAGCTTGACCCAACCTCAAGAAAGCTTAAGAAACCAAGAAACCAAAAATGTACCCAAGCTTCCAAGGACCAAAAATGTCCCTCCAAAGCTCAATCCACCAAGACTATGCAAGAGTAAGCTTGCTTTTCATGGGGCTTCTAAATTCATTAAGAAATGAAGGAAAGAATGAGATTTGGGCATGAATTTTGTGGAAGAAGAGAGAGCTACGAAATTTAGAGATGGAGATCATGAATAGTGGTAATCAAGCTTCCTAAAATGGTTTAAAGCCCAACCTTCTTCACTTTGGTCCTTTAACAACTTTAATTTTGCCAAAAGAACCCCACCTCCAAATAGTGCCACAAACTTTGGTAATTCCATCCCCCATTCTGGTTTCTTATCACTTAGGTCAAAAAAGAATTCCTTTGAGCTTTAAAACCAATCTTATCACCTCAGGATACAAAATGACCATTTTGCCCCTGGTGACACTTAGGTGCCAATTGTGTTTGAGGAACCTTTCTAAACTTTTAATACTTGCTTGAAATGCATAACAAATATTTAGTAAAGGATTTTTTACCTTGCAACCAAGTCTTACTTGACCATTACTGGTCAGATACCTAAAGGGCCATAACAGCCGGTCCCTAATCACCCTGGTGAACACCTCTACTATAGGCCATAGCCTTTCTTCCTCGATGTCCACCAGCGCCAAACAGTAGCTCCTCTCCTTGCATACTTAACTATTTCCTTTAGAGCATAACAACAAATTATTCACATTAGTGTCCCAAGTAATAATAGATCACATTCACTTATAACAATTTCCTATTTAGAAAATGCATACCTCGCTAATGCTTGAAGCGGCATTAGTCACTATGATAACCTTTTCGGCTACATTTTCACTCAGAGTGAGTTTCTTAATCTAATTGAAGAGCTTGAAAAATAAGAGAAGATGGTCAATGTTGAAACATGCCACTGCCACATGTTTTTATTCCTCACAGCTTCCTCTTGTTAGGATGGACCCAAAATAATCATAGTCAAACCCACAGGATACAATTGATAAACATTTAAGCTAATAAATCACAACCAAGCATAAACAATCAGAAAAACAACACCAAGAAAAAATAAATCAAGATACACAATATGTGTGAAAAATCCTTCAGTGTAAAGGGAAAAATCACAGGGCAAATCGGCAACAAAATTCACTATTAAGAAAAATAGAATAACATCTAAAATACAAGTTATTGCCCAAACTTGAATCTTATCATAATAATTTAGCAAAAACTAGAAATTCAACACTCTAAGGTTCCTATAAAAATCTCACACCACGGAGATCCAAAACACTAATACTTTTTGATTAATGCTAACAAACTAAAGAGAATAACCTCATAAATTACCAATGAACCAAAACCTATCGCTGAAACATGACCTATTGAACGAAACACCCGAGACTTAGTTGTGCGAATGATTTTAATTTTTTGTCTCATATTCGCTCATTTCTAACTCGTGTTCTCTTACCCCCATCAATTAGTCATAATTGATTGGCTTTTATAAGCTACAAAACAAATTTAGTATTGGTTTTAGCCACCAACTTCACTTGGCTTCACAATTCCAATTGGATATTGGATTTCAAGTCTAATTTGGACTTGTCTTTTTCCCAAGTAGGAAAAATAATATTATTTATAATGAGATTAGATATACAACAATCTTCTTTTTAAACCCATTAGGTGGTGATGCCCAGCGGCATCTTCGTCACCAGGTGACATGGAGTGACTGGGAGAAGCTTCTGAGGTGGAGGAACGCCCGAAGTGAAGGTTTCCCAGGGGGTGCGCCTGAAATGTCCAGAAAATAGGGGTTAGGAGGTCCCCGGAATCCTTTTCTGGGGAGGAGCCTCCGACGCCCAAGTTAGTGTATTCGAGGTGGGGAGGTAAAACAAAGGACGAGATGTTCTTGCCTGTGGTGTTTTCCTTTTTTTCGTGGGGGAGAGGGAGCCTCCTTCGTATAGGCCATTTCCCTGATATATATAGGGGAAGGAGACCCGTCCAGATTGTGACACGTGTTTGATCGGATGTGACCTCTCACTTGTGGGCGTGGGGGCCTCCAGTCGTTTATAGGTTCCTCGGGCCATGCGCTAAGGCTAGTCCTGTATAACAAGACGTAGGCGGCGTCGGTATGTCAGAGCGTGTATGGGGGCGGCGTGTAGTGAACGTGGGTGACATGTCAGAGGTTCCTTAAATGCTTCTGTCGTACCTCCGAGGTCCCTTTGGTTGAAGTCACCTTTCGGATAAAGGGCCTTTCCCGGAGTCGTACGGGTAGTTTGGGGATCCCTAGCTTTGAAGTTACTCATTCGGGGGACTCTTTCCTGCCGAGGGTAGTTGGTCCTTCTCCCCCGAAGCCAGTTCGGTCACTTTGTGCTAGTTTCCGAGGTCGGTACTGTCAATCTCGGAGCTGCTGCCGGTCTTCCGAGATCATGTACCATGGAGTCAGACTTCTTCCTTTCCGGGGTCGGTACTAGCGTTCCTTGACAATGACGCCGGATCTTCCCTGGCACAGTACTTGGCCGAGGTCCTTGGGCGATGGGTGTGATAGCATTTCGGCTATCATATGCCTCCCCTCGGAAAGCCGGAGTGCAAACTTCGGCTAGTGGTAATAACGAGGACGCTTATCAGGACTTCAGAACGTGACACTTGCTGAGAAGGCACTTTAACAACAGGGGATGAGCCTCATCCGAACAGGTGTCACCTATCCATTTTTTGGCGTTCTCGAGATACCCACTTTCTTTGCTTTTTCTGCCATAGGTCAGTGAACTGTCGCATCTCGAAACCACTTGTGTTAGTCTGGAGCAGCATGCCCGGTCTTCTCGGGATGTCAGAAAATGCGTCCTAGTTTTTCGAGATGAGGGACACGTGGCAGGTGCTGGTTGGGGACAGTGACGTCGGTTGTGGCAGGCACGCCTTTTCATGCTTGAAGGGTAATTATGGCGACGCTTCGCCTTCGCAGAACAATTATGACGTCGGTTCGGTTGCCCTTCCTCAGGCTATATATAGCCTCCTTCCGTCATAAGTTTCACTTGCTTTTACTTTGCTTTCGCTTTGCTCTCGTGCTTTTCTCCCCTTCTCTGCGGCGGCATTAACGACGGTGCAATTTCCGGCCATTTTTTACGACGGCGTCCACAAACCCAGATTTCGGCAAAACTTTTGGTGGGTTGTAACTCTGAAAATATTTTCGTTTCCTTCCCTTTCTGTTTTCTCTGTCTTTGCCGAAGTCCCCTTATTTTCTTTCTGAGGCCGTTTTTCTTTATCCTATCATGTCTTCACCCGTCCCCCTCATGTCCGTCGATCATATCCCCGATAGCTAGCAACCTCTTATGTCTCACCCTTGTTGCTCCACTCCGGTGAAGTTAGAGAAGTGGGTAACAAAATTCTTTCTCCCTTCCTACGCCGTTGTGAGGCTACCTCGTCTCGGTCATTTCAGTTTTATGAACCGAAGCAACGAGGTTACCATTTTTCGAGCCCAACTGAAGACTTTGGTTTCCTCCCCCGAGGATGATTTGTGACTTTTTCCAATTCCATGGCATAGCCATGAATCAACTTCCTCCAAACTCGTACTGTTATTTCAACGCATTCCTCTGCATGTGCGGGGTCTTTGGAATAGAGCCCCATTTTATCCTGTTCATGCAGTATTACAAACTCTATCCGGTTCCGAAGGGTGGCTTTTACTTCATGCTACCTCGGGGATTTGGGAGCAAAAAATTCATGTTCACCTTCGCCGCCAAGGATAGCTGGCAAGGGTGGCAAAGGAAGTTTTTCTTCCTAAAGGTGGCGGAGGCCTGGTCGAACGTCCCGACCAAGTGGGCTCGTGGAACGCTGGAGACAAATGTTGTAGACCCCAAGAAGCTGCTAACTCCTGAGTTGGCAGCGAAGTTGCGGACTTCGACAGACGTATCTGTGCTGTCGCTGACTGGGATGCCGAGGTCCCTTCGCGCTCCCTCTACCCCTTCCCCATCAACTGGAGACTAATGACCGAGGAGGTCCTTCGGGAGTTAGGGGTGGTCAAGGAGCACAAGACGAGCCTCGACATGCCAGCTCCTGCTATCACCGGGAAGGATTCTTGGCTGGTGAAGCTCCTTCGGGGGGAGCTCACTTATACGGCCTTTTTTGAAAGTAAATTTCCTTTCAAAGCTTTCAACATGAGTATCTGTCTGGACTCACACTGATGTTTTCCTTATTTTCCAGAGATGGGTGACGAGTCTGCCGCTTACTACAAGTTCCTCTTTCTCGGCGAAGCTGAAAAAGGGGAACAAACAAAGAAAGGCATCTCCCGAAGGCGCAAGGCTACTGGCAGCGGACCGTCTTCGGCAAAGAATGCGAAGATAGATGTGCCCCTTCCACCCCCGGAAAACGTGGCGGAGGCCGATGTCGAGGCTGAAATTCCAGCTGAACCTGAAGCTCCTGCCGAGGTGCCTTCTGGGATGACCATTGTTGCTGCTGTTCCGAGCCCCGCCACGTCGGCGGATATCCTGGCCTCTTTGGCAGGAGGTCCTTCTGCCGAAGAGTTGGAGAAACGCCAAAGGGATAAGGGCAAACATATCCCTGCCAACGTGGAGGAGATTCGAGACTTCGACGATGACATCGCCGAGATGGCGCCAGGTTTACCCCTTACCTCTTCTTTTTGCACTTGTAGTCTTGTAACTTTCGTACTTAAAATTTTTCGCCTGATGAGACGTACGCTTCTTACTTTGCAAAAGAACTAGCGTTCTTGGACTGGATGATCGAGCATGCTCGCAAACGAGCTCAGCGGGATCTCCGTATCCTGAAGGACAAGGTGCCGAAGGAGCCATTCTCCGGGGATTGCCGGGAGATGGCTCCCCAGATGGCGAGGGGTATACTTATTCGATTTTCCTTCAAGGCCATTGCCGAGGAATGCCCGACCGAGGATGCCCTTATCGCCAAGATGTCCAAGCATGCCGCCCAGGTAGTTCTTCAGCCTTCTTTATTTATCCTTCCTCCGTTTGTCTAAGTTTTTTGACTGAATACCTTTTCTTTGGCGCAGCTTTTGGGGTACAGTGGATATCTCCGAGCTCGGGTGGCGAAGCTGTCTTCGGCCTAAGTTTGGACCGAAGGCAAACTGGAGAAGGCCAAGGTCTTCTGTGCTACCTCGGTTGTGAAGAACTCCGAGTTAAGCCGGATAGTCAGGGAGGAGCTCGCTAAACTTCGGGAGGAATTCTTGAAGGGCCATGAAGACCTTTTGAAGGATTTTTCCAAGAAGATGGCCGAGCTCGGGGATAAGGTTGTGAGACTGACCTCGGCCAATGAGGCCATTCAAAAGGAGAAGGAAGAAAGTTCTGCTTTCCTGGCGAAGGCACTTACCGAGAAGGCTGAGCTTCAGGCCCAGGTCGACTCACTGAAGAAGGATTCTAAGAAGAAGAAGAAGATAAAGGAGCTGGAGAAGGAGGTTGCCGAGCTTCAGAACGAAGTAGAGGACTTAGATGTTGAGAAAGAGAAAGCTGTTCAGGCAACTAAGGTCGCTTTTCAGGACGGTTTTTGCATAGCTCGGCATCAAGTTCTAAAGAGGTACCCAGACCTTGACGTCTCCTTCTTTGCTGGCCGAAACATTCCCGAGAAGCCTCGGTGGACTTGGTCGAAGCTCGAATATTTCAACCTACCAGCTCCGAAGGCGCCAGCCAAGGACGCAGGAGCTTCCAAGGACGCCGGGGTCCCTTAGTTGTATTTAGGACCTTTGTCTTTTTCTTTTTCCTTGTAATTTTTCTTCTTGTAACTTTCTCCTTGTTCCAAGGCCTTCTTTAATAAATTTTTCTTCATAATTTGGTTAAGTCTTTTGTGCAGTGTTTTTGCTTCTCAGTTGTCCCGACCACTTTCGGTCGGGGGTCGTTGGAAAGGTACATTTTGCTCGTTTCATTGAACACTCTTTTGTGAATGTTTGTTGCTAACGAACTCCCTTAGGCAAATTTCAACCTTCCTTCGTTGGCTGAAGTTGATAGACTTCGCCCTCTTTAGAAAAATGTGACACTTCGGGAGTGCTTACTTTAGCTTTGTTCGGCGAATATCCTTCGGTGGGAGAAAACTTTTGTACTTAGAAAAATTTCTAACTTGTACAATTTTCATCAAAAAACTCTATACTCGAAAAATTCTAAGTATAGAATCTCTTTAAGGCATCCGAATGCCATGTATTTTTCAGTTCTCCCCCTTCGGTGTCGCCAAGCTTGTACATTCCCTTGCGGACTTCGTCGAGGACCAAGTAAGGCCCTTTCCATTGTGCCCGAAGTACTCCTTGGGAAGGTCTTCGGGGCTCGAATTCAGCCTTTCGGAGAACAAGGTCCCCTTTTCTTATTCCTTTCGGTCTAGCACGCAAGTTTGCGGATACAGCCACTCTTTGCTGAAAGGCTTTCCTTCTGAGTTCAGCCATTTCACGATGTTCTTCGACAAGATCTAGCTTTGTCCTCAAGCCGAGGTCGTTTCCTTCTTCGTCGAATACTTGTACTCTTACTGAGGGCTGTGTGACCTCAATGGGGATAATGGCCTCTGTCCCGTACACGAGCGAGAAGGGAGTTTCCCCTGTGGTCCTTTGGGAAGTCATACGGTAGGTCCACAACACACTCGGGAGTTCTCCTGGCCATTTCCCCTTTGCCTCATTTAATCTTTTCTTCAAGCCATCCTTTATTGTCCTGTTCGATACTTCGACCTGCCCATTACTTTGAGGGTGGGCTACTGGAGCAAAATGTATTTTTATACCGAAGTCCGCCATGAATTCCTGGAACCCTCTGTCCGTAAACTGAGTTTCATTGTCGGCCATTATTACCCTTGGTATGCCAAATCGACATATGATGTTCTTCCATACAAACTTTTGGGCATCCTTTGCCGAGATTGATGCCAGTGGTTTTGCTTCTATCCACTTAGTGAAGTAGTCCACGGCGACTATGCAGAATTTTACCTTACCGGGAGCGTTTGGGAGAGGTCCGATGGGATCAATTCCCCATACGGCAAAGGGGCAAGGATAATCTACTGAGCTTATTCTTTCCGAAGGTAGTCTTTGGATATTGGCGTGCCTTTGGCAATTGTCACATCTTCGGACAAACTGCCTTGCATCATTCCTCGAGGTAGGCCAAAAGTAACCTTGGCAAAGTAATACTCCAGCAAGGGCGTCTGTTCCTATGTGAGAACCGCAGGCCCCTTCATGGACTTCTTCAAGGATGGTCCTGACATCGTTTTTGCCTATGCATTTCTGCAGAGAGCTTGCGTATCCTTGTCTATATAGTTCTTCTTCGATGAGGAAATATCTCCCCGAGCGCTTTCGCACTTTTGAAGCCTATTTGGGGTCCTCAGGGAGTTCCAAGGTTGCTAGATATTTCTTGATGGGATCCCGCCATCCTTCCCCCGAGGTTTCTATGCACATCAGCTCTGTACTGGGCTGCATCAGCATTTCGGTGGGTTCCCTGGATTTGGCCAAGGCATCGGCTTTGATATTATCACTTCGGGGCACTTTCTTTATATGTACCGAGTCAAAATCTCCAATGATTTTCTGGACAAGGTCGTAATATTTTGCCAAGGTCGGATCCTTTGCCGTGTATTCTCCCATCGTCTGCCGGACTATTAACTGTGAACCACTGTGGGCCATGAGGTTTTTTACGCCGACTCTTTTGGCCATCTTTAGTCCGGCTATGAGGGCCTTATACTTGGTGATATTATTGGTAACACTGAAACCGAACTTGATTGCTTTAGAGGCCTTCATGCCTTCGGGCCCCCGAAGAACTACTGCAGCTCCCTGGTGCTTTGCACCTAACGCCCCATTGACAAAGAGCTTCCATTCTGGATCAGTCTCTGCTTGATGTTCCGCGACGGCTTCGGCATTTTCGGTCTCAGGGATTTCGGCAATGAAGTCTGCCAGTGCCTGGGCCTTCATTGCCTTTCTGGGTTCGTAAGTAATGTCGTATTCTCTGAGTTTGATGCACCATTTTGATAGTCTTCCCGAATGCTCCACTTTTTTCATCACATCATGTAGGGGCAGGTTACTTCGGACGGTGATGGCGTGCCCTTGAAAGTAGGGTCGCAATCTTCTTCCTGCAAGAACTAAGGCATAGATAGCCTTTTGGAGTAATGGGTATCTGGTCTCGGCACCATGTAGGAACTTGCTTACGTAATATACTGGCCATTGCCTCCCACCTTCCTCTTTTACCAGCACCAAACTCACCGCTTTTTCAGTGACCGCAAGGTAGAGGATGAGAGGCTCTCCCTCCCGAGGTTGCCGAAGTGTTGGCAGGTGGTTCAGGTAGCTTTTAAGCTCATCCCAAGCTTTCTGACATTCTGTGTTCCATGGATGCTTTTGGGTCCCGGAGGTGTCGCCACCCTTGGAGACTTTGGTGAGTCTTTTGAAGAATTGACGACATCGGTCGCCATACCTGGAAATGAATCTACTAATGGAGGTGATTCTTCCGGTAAGCCTTTGTATATCTTTGATGGATGTGGGTGTTCGGAAATTCAGCAAGGCTTTGACTTTTTCAGGGTTGGCGTCTATTCCTCTTTCTGATACCATAAACCCGAGAAACTTTCCTGCATTTACCCCGAACACACATTTTTCGGGATTAAGACGTATGCCGAACTCCCGAAGTCATTGGAAGGTTTCGGCTAAGTCGGTGATATGATTACCATGCATTTTGCTCTTGACTATCATATCATCGACATATACTTCCATATTTCTCCCAATCTGTGAATCAAATACCTTGTTCATCCGCCTTTGATAGGTGGCCCCTGCGTTTTTGAGCCCGAAGGGCATTCTAACGTAGCAGTAGGTGCCCGTTTCCGTGATAAAGGCTGTTTTTTCTTCATCCTCGGGGTTCATCAGAATCTGATGATATCCGCTGAAGGTGTCGAGGAAGCTGAGAAGCCCGTATTCGGCGGTTGCATCTACCAGCTGGTCTATGGCTAGCAAAGGGCAAGAATCTTTTGGGCAGACGTCATTTAGATTTTGGAAGTCGATGCACATTCGGAGTTTTTCACTTTTTTCTTTTGTGGCAATAACCACATTACTGAGCCATTCGGGGTATTTTACTTCCCTTATTACCCCGGCCTCCATGAGGTGATTAACTTCGGCTTTAACAAAGGCATTTTTGTGAACCGATAGACATCATTTTTTCTGCCAAACTGATATGGTGTTTGGTTGCACTCTAAGATTGTGGTGAATTATGCTGGGGTCGACCCCAGGCATATCCTTCGGCGAGTAGGCAAATAGATCTTTGTTCATACACAAGAAGGATACAAGCCTCTTTTTGTCTTCCTCGGCCAGTTTTTTCCCGATTTGGGTGTTTTGGCCGGGGATCAACTCTACATCTTCTGTTTCTATTTTTTCGAGGCTTTCAGTTTCCTCCTTTGTTGCTTCCCCGTCCGCCGAGACCGTCTTTCCTTTTGTCGAAGTCTGTACTTGGATCTTTGCCGGGCCCTTGTGAAGGCCTTTTTGACTTCGGCTTGGTCGATGAAGATTTCGGCGTCTCCGTCTTCGGTAGCGAAGGTGATCGTTAAGTACCTTACGTCCGGGCGAATATGGAAGTTGCCCTGAGTCTGCCTTCCGAAGATAGCATTATAGGCTGAGGACACATCAATGACTATAAATCTTGTCCTGTCGGAGGCAATTAACTTTTCCTGGCTGTGGGGTGAGACCCCTTTTAGCATCAAAGGCAGGTCGATATATCCGAAGACTGGAAGTTTGGCAGGTTCGACACCGAAGGTGGGGGAGCTGACTAGGGTGAGATCGCTTCTCGGAATGCCTAGCTTAGTCAGCAGATGAGAAAAGATGACATCGGTGTTTGAGCCGTCATCGAGGAGTACCCTTTTGACGTCCCAGTTTCCTATCCTTGCCATGATAAGGAGTGGATCATCGTGGGGGAACTTTACTGCAGAGCCATCTCTACGAGTGAGTCTTCTTGGAGAGTTCCCGTACTCCATTGCGTAGATTTCCTTTATTTTTCTCTTTCTTTCCGCCGAGGGTATTTCAGTAGTGATAGTTTGGATGACCCCTGCCGATGGCGGTAAATTCTTTCGAGGACTTCGATCCTGACGTCTATCAGAATCATAATCCTCGTCATCTCCCATTCTTTGCTCATCCTTTCTCCCCTTTAGGGACGGCATTCGTAAGTACCAACGGAGTTGACCCTGTTTGATTAGGGACTCGATATATTTCTTCAGCTGGAAGCAATCTTCAGTGTCATGGCCATGGTCTCGACGAAACTGGCAGAATTTCTTCATGTTTCTTTTGTTTTCTGAGGTCATGGCCTTTGGTCTTGGGACTGTAGTCCCTTGCATTTCCAGCGCTATAAGGATACTGGCTCTTGCGTTGTTCAAGGGGGTGAATGTCATGGGCCTTTTCCCCCTCTGCTTTCGGGGCCTTTCTCCCTCATTCTGACGTCGGGGCTGATGACTCTGCCCTTCGGCGCGAGAGTGTTCTCCCTTGGGCCCTCCCATCCTGAGTTCTTCGGCCGTCATATACTATTCGGCCCTCCTATAGAATTCCCTAAGAGTTTCTGGGGGATCTTTTGAAAACTCATAGAACAGTTGGGAGTCCCTCCGAATTCCCCTGACCATCACGAGGATGCGAATTTCTAGCCGGAAGTCGGGCACGCTCAGCACTTCTCGGTTGAACCTTTCAACGTAGTCACGAATGGTCTCGCCCGCTCGCTGAGCTATGTCAAACATTTGCACCGACATTTTGGCAGTTGACCTGCTGCCGATGAACTGTTGAATGAAGGCAGCGGATAGCTCTTGAAAGCTTAGCAAGCTCCCGTGGGCTAGAGAGTTATACCATGCAGTTGCTGGACCTGAAAGTGTTACCTCGAAACACTTACAGAGCGTGCGTCATCTGCACCATGGAGTACCATGCTTCGCTTGTACTTTGTCAGGTGAGCTTGAGGGTCACTTCGTCCGTCATACGTATCTAGGCGAGGCACCCTGAAGTCACTGGGCATGGGTGCCTCCACCACCTCGCGTACGAAAAGTGACTCTTCTCCGGTGTAAGAGTCAGATAATCTGGACCAGACTGGTTTTCGGGAGATTTGCCTCTCGACCTTCTCCAGTCTTCCCAGGATTTTTTCCATAAGGACAGTAGTGTTGACTTCCTCCTGTTGGCGTGTGTTCGCCGGTAATGGCGAATTCCTCCTACTTCTTGGGGAGTGACTTCGGGGAGGAAGAGATGGGGACCTTTGGTAAGGGGACGCATTCCGTTGGCAAGAGGCCCTAACCTCTTTGGGGCTTCCTTCCTGCTAGAAACGTACCCGAACGGGTTCATCTTCTGTCGAGGAGGCATCAAGGGAGTCCTTGCTTCTTGAACTTCGATGGGTGGACCTGGAACCCCTTTCCTGACGAGCAGCCGGGGGCATAGCCCTTCGGGCCAGAGGAGGTTGGGGGAACCTCTGGTCAAGCTGTTGAGTCAACTCGGCGACGATGGAGCGTTGGAAGTCTCGCAGAAAGCTCATCGTCACCATCACTGGGCGGTCGTCCTCCGGCATAGAAGTCTCTGCCACAAGCAGGGTGGTCACCGTCTGAGCCTTGGGCCCAGAGGGGGATCTCGGTATCCCCTTATCCTTTGAGCGCTGAGTCTCTACGACAACGACATGGGAGAGAGTTCCCACAGACGGCGCCACGTGATGCCCAGCGGCATCTTCGTCACCAGGTGACATAGAGTGACTGGGAGAAGCTTCTGAGGTGGAGGAATGCCCGAAGTGAAGGTTTCCCAGGGGGGTGCACCTGAAATGTCCAGAAAACAGGGGTTAGGAGGTCCCCGGAGTCTTTTTCCGAGGAGGAGCCTTCGACGCCCAAGTTAGTGCATTTGAGGTGGAGAGGGAAAACAAAGGACGGGATGTTCTTGCCTGTGGTGTTTTCCTTTTTTCGTGGGGGAGAGGGAGTCTCCCTCGTACAGGCCATTTCCCTGATATATATAGGGGAAGGAGACCTGTCCAGATTGTGACACGTGTTTGATCGGATGTGACCTGTCACTTGTGGGCGTGGGGGCCTCCAGTCGCTTATAGGCTCCTCGGGCCATGGGCTAAGGCTAGTCCTGTATGACAAGACGTAGGCGGCGTCGGCGTGTCAGAACGTGTATGGGGGCGGCGTGTAGCGAACGTGGGCGACATGTTAGAGGTTCCTTAAATGCTTCTGCTGTACCCTTGAGGTCCCTTTGGTTGAAGTCACCCTTCAGACGAAGGGCCTTTCCTGGATTCGTACGGGTAGTTCGGGGATCCCTAGCTCTGAAGTTACTCCTTCGGGGGACTTTCTCCTGCCGAGGGTCGTTGGTCCTTCTCCCCCGAAGCCAGTTCGGTCACCTTGTGCTAGTTTCTGAGGTTGGTACTGTCAATCTTGGAGCTACTGCCGGTCTTCCGAGATCATGTACCATTGGAGTCAGACTTCCTCCTTTCCGGGGTCGGTACTAGCGTTCCTTGTCAATCACGCCGGATCTTCCCGGGCACAGTACTTGGCCTAGGTCCTTGGGCGATGGGTGTGATAGCACTTCAGCTATCAGGTGGAGATACCATTGTCGCTTTCTAGATAAAACGCATGTCGGCCATGAGGTTGCATCCCGTATGCTTCAAGTTTTTCCTTGGGAATTACTTTTGTTAACATGTTAGTTACATTATCATATATATGAATTTTCTCAAGCTTCAAAAGCTTCTTTTCAGTCACCAAACATAACTAATGATACCTCACCTAAATGTGTTTAGTGTGAGCATGGTACATTGAGTTCTTGCTTAAATCAATAGCATTATGACTGTCACAACATATCACATATTATTCTTGTTTCAAACCTTACTCATGAAGGAACTACTTCATCCAAAGCATCTCTGTACCTGCTTCATTGGCCGATATATACTATGCCTCAATTATAGACAAAGCAACACACCTCTATAACTTTGACTTCCATGAGACGGCTCCATTAGCAAAAGTAAAACTGTAACATGATGTAGATTTTCCACCATTAAGATCACCCATCATAACTGCATCAATAAAGTCTTTCAAGATAGGTTTAGCATCACCAAAACTGAAACACAATTTTGAAGTACATCTCAAATATTTGAAAATCCACTTCACGGCTTTCCAGTGAGACTTCCTTGGAGTAGATAGAAACTAATTAACCAATTCAACAACATGAGCAATATATGGCCAAGTACAAACCATGGCGTACATCAAAGAACCAACTACAGAGGAGTAAGGAATAGCTGACATCTCTTCCTTTTCTTTCACTATAGTCAAGCATGACTTCTTACTCAACTTGAAGTGATTCGTAAGTGGCATGCTAACTGGCTTAGCATCTATCATGTTGAACCTTTCCAGGACTTATTTAACACAATTCTCCCGTAATAACTGCAGCTTACCAGTTTTCTTGTCATGAACAATTCTCATGCCCAGAATTTGTTTTACTGGCCCTAATTTCTTCATGTTAAAGGACTTAGACAATTCCCCTGTCAACTTGTGAATCATCAAAGCATCTTGTCCAACAATAAGCAAATCATCAACATAAAGCATAAAAATAATGAAGTTACTATTGGGAAACTTTCTAACATAGACACCAAAATCTGCATCAGTTCTTTTATAGTTTTGACCAATCATAAAAGAATCAAACTTGTAGTACCATTTGTCTAGTTGTCTGCTTCAAGCCATAGGGACTCTTTTTCAACCTACAGACCATGTGCTCCTTTTCTTTCACTTCAAATCCTTCAAGTTGAACCATGTAAATCTCCTTGTTCAACCCACCATTTAAAAATAAAGTCTTTAAATATAGCTACTCAAGCTCAAGATTTAGACTAGCTGCTTGTCCAATTACAACCCAAATGGAACACATCTTTAGCATAAGAGAAAAGATCTCATCAAAGTCAACTCCTTTCTTCTGCTGGAAGTTTTTCACCACTAAATGAGCTTTATACTTAACAAGCTAATTACCATCTTTCTTTAACTTGAACACATGTTTGTTCTACAATGCTCTTATACCGTTAGGTAGATCTACCAACTCATATGTGTTATTCTTCTGAAGAGAATTCATCTCATCTTGCATTGCAGTGATTCACTGGTCTTTATCTACATAAGACTGCACATCTAGAAAGCTCTCAAGCTCCATTACATCAACAAGCATGACATAATCAAAACTAGGATACTTGGTAGATGGACGATGCTATCTAGTATATCCCTACAACTGAGACTCTATTTCTTCTAATGGAGGGGGCAGCTCTCCCTACTCAAGACTACTCCCATGCTCAGATATATTGCCATCAACCTGATCGTCAGCAATGGCTGGCTGCTCAACCCCATGTTCTGAAACTCTCCTATCTCTGGTAGTCTCAGATAGAATACGAGCAGGTGTGAGATCATCAATACCATAAGCAGTATCTTAAGTCTTTTATTGTAGCCAAATATCTTTTATATTCTGACACTCTCTGAAGACAATATTCCTGCTTTTGACCACATTTTTTTTTTTGGATCCCATAAACAGTAGCCATACTTTTCACTTCCACAACCAACAAAAATGCATGGTTTGGCTTACTATCAAGTTTTGACTGTTGTTCCTTAGGCACAAGCATGAATGCTTTGCAACCAAACACCTTCAAACATAAATAAGAAGCATTCTTACCTATCCACACATTCCTCGGGACTAGGAAATCCAAAGGAACCAATGGAGTCTGATTAATCAAGTAAACAATAGTACTCACAACTTCACCCTATAATGTCTTTGGAAACTTAGACATCCTTAACATACATCTGACTTTTTCAATAATGGTGCAATTCAACTTCTCAACTGCACCATTATGTTATGGTGTACAAGGCTCTATTTCTCATAATGAATACCATACTCCTTGCAATACCTCTTAATCTCATTAACGGTATACTTTTTGCCATTATCTGTATGGAGACATTTCAAGTGCACATCAGTCTCCTCTCAACAATTAAATGGAAAATCCTAAAGTAGTAAAATGCCTGACTCTTCTTCATAAACAAGTACACCTAAGTCTTTCATGAAGTATTATTGATAAAAGTCACAAAATACCTATTACTTCCCAATGACCTCACCTTGATGGGACCACAAATATCAGAATATATTAGCTCAAGTTTAGTTTTCTTTCATATGGAAGGAACATGAAAAGAAACTCTATGATGCTTTCATAACACACAGAAATCACAAGGGTCATGTGACGAACCTTTGGCAATAGGAATGAAGGATTGCATTGCTAAAGTCTCCAACCCTTTCTTACTGATGTGAGCCAACAACTTATGCCACAAATTCATAAAAGCATCATCCTCAACCACGTTCAGTGAACCACCCCACAAACATGAACATATGTCTTATACAAAGTACAATAAGATCACCTTTCACCATAAGTAAAGAACCATGCTTCAGGTTCCACATCCATATCTCTAAAACTCTGATCATAACCTTCACACTCAAGTACATTCACTGAAATAAGGTTATGCTGCATATCTGGAATGTGACACACATCCCTCAATGTCAAAGTGACTCTCAAACTAGTCTATACAACAACAACACCAATCCCTAAGATTCTATAGGGGTGATTATTCAGTTAATTTGGTTCAAACCAAACTGAAATATTCGGTTGATTCAATTTTTGGTTTTTTATTATAACAAACTGAAATAACCGAACTTAAGGATAAAACGAAAGTAAAATTGAACCGAATTTTGTCGGTTCAGTTCAATTTGACACCAAAATAACTAAAATATTATTTATGAGTTCTAGCCTAGTGACAAAAATATAAAACTAAGGACATGGGTACCTTTGTTAACCATTTAATGATAAATAGAGGATCTAAGATGGGTTTTAGCACTTTGTTCTCTTTTTTCTTCTCCTCTGCATCGAATCCATTTTCTTCTCTTTGGCCGACATGGGCAGTGAATTTCTACCTAGCTCTTTAAGGCCTTCATCATATCCTACCTAGATCTTTAACCTTTCGATTCAATTTCTAGATCAAAATGCCATCTATTATAGGAAAATGAGCAAGAATCAAAAGTTAGAAAAGATCAAGGCGGACGACGAGAAGAAATAAAGGCAGATGGTGAGAAAAGCCCAAGTTATCCAAATGCCTGGCACCAGCAACAGCTGCTTGGACGCCCCTCGCCATGGCCTCCTCCACCTCCAAAGTAAACACACCGCCTCATGGGTTCGGTTAACAGCGAGTAGTTAAGATGGCCAAATCCTAATAAAGCCATCGACCTTTTATTTACCTTCTAGCCAGCCCCCAATCCTTTTAAATGTGTTAAATTATTCCATATGAAAAATAAAAATTTGGTTTGTTCAGTTACTGAAATAATCGACTACTTTAATCGAAATCGATTTTCACCTTATTCACTGAACTGAAAATTTAAATTAATTTGGTTTTTTGGTTTTCACCCGAATAGTGATCACCCCTATGATTCTAGACTGGGTCGTGTTACCCATATTCACTAGTCGAGATTAACCTCTTTGTAAGCAGTGAACAATCTCTTCTTCGGAGAAATGTGATACGATGCAGCCAAATAGATTTTCCACTGGACATTTAGGTCTATTATATGATCATAGTACCCTTATGCATAAACTAGTGTAATCAAATCATCAGCATCTAACTCAACAACTGCGGTCGTATTTTTTGTGCTCGGGAGCTTTCTCTTCTTTCTTTTCATCATTCTTCCTCTTCCACCAATGCTTTTTATATGACTAGGTTTCCTTCAATAATAACAACCTTTGTCATCTCTAGACTTCGAACAATCACCAAATTTACCATGACCACCCTTAGGTCCTTTACTCTTGCTTCTATCTCCGCTTTGAGTGACAAGAGCCTGTGCATACTCAGAACCATGATTCCATCCTCCTTTTCTCTTTATTGAACCAGTTGTCCTTACACAAATTCAAAGTGAGTTTGCCATCCGGGGTCAAATTACTGACAGTAATCATAAAGGTCTCCTAGCTCTTAGGTAAGGAACTAAAATTAAGTAATACCTATAACTCATCGTCAAGCTATAACTTCATGGCTGTCAACTGATTAAACAAGTTCTAAAAATCATTGAAGTGCTTGGAAACTGAAAGTCCCTCCTTAAGCTTCAAATTCACAAGCTTCCGTATAGTGAAAGCTTTGTTCTAAACAATTTTCCTTTTAAATAAGCCCTCTAATTTCTTCCACGAAGCTTGAGCATTCATCTCTGCAAAAACGTGGTGGAACATGCTATATTTACCCATGTTCTAATGGTGCCAACTGTCTTGCAATTGAGCTTCTTCCAATCATCATCTGACTTATCCTTCAGCTTGGTTGAATCATCTAAAATTAGAGCATACAAATCAAGACAATATAGTATATCCTCCATCATTGGCATCCAAATCCAATAATTTAATGCATTCAATCTGATTATTGAACCTGCATTGTCATTCATATCCTCTTTAGTCATAGGCTCTGATACCATTTGTTGAGATGAACCCGAAGTAATCACTGTCAAACCCATAGGATACAATTGACAAATGCTCAAGCTAATAAATCGTAACCAAGCGTAAACAATCAGAAAAGAAACACCAAGAAAAAATAAATTAAGACATATGATAAACATAAAAATCCCTCTAGTATAGGAGGAAAAATTACAGGATAAATTGACAGCAAAATCCACTATCAAGAAAAATAATACAATGTCCAAAATTCATGTTATTTTCCAAACTAGAATCTTCTAACAGTAAGTTGGGAACAACAAAAAATTCAACACTCTAGGGTTCCAGCAAAAATCTCACACCACGGAGATCCAAAACACTAATACTCCTTGATTGATGCTAAAAATCCAAGAGAATGACCTCTTAAATTACAAGATCAATGAACCGAAACCTACTGCTGAAATGAGACCTGTTGAACAAAATGCCCAAGACTTAGCTGTGCGAATGATTTTAATTTTCTATCTCATATTCATTCCTCTTTGATTCGTGTTCTCTCACCCCCATTAATTAGCCGTAATTGATTGGGTTTTATAAAAACCAATTTAGTATTGGTTTTAGCCACCAACTTTACGTGGTTTCACAATGCCAATTGGATATTAGATTTTAAGTCCAATTTGGACTAGTCTTTTTTCCAAGTAGGAAAAACAATATTGTTTATCATGGGATAGGATACACAACACCTCTCTTATCCTTCTTTATCTCTAGGTTTATCATCTCATGCATTATTTTCTTCGTGTATTTATCTTCACTTAATTAGAGGTAGCATGTATATCTTTGTATTCCTATCTCATGTAACTTTTTAGTTGTTGTATGTCTTATATATCAAACTAATTCTTGTACATTGTGTATGAGAGAATTAATGAAAATCTCCATCAAAAGTATCCATTTTATCATCAGAACAGTGAAGATCCATGCTTGTGAACATGTCAAACTCACCTACACTTTCATCTAATGATGGCACACCAAGACAGTTTAGTGTATCAGCCATATCATTTTTCCAAGACACTAATTCCCCATACTTTCTCACCGCAGTTGACTACACCATCTTATCTCTTGTTCTTCTTTCATTGGTTAAACACAATTATGCCAAATAGAAGGGGTTTATTATGAATATTTTGCAGAACAGGTACAAGTTGAAATTTTTCAATGGCAAGTTGTAGAAGCATGTAAGTAATGAAGTGGAAACCTTGGCCTGGAAAAAGTGTGACTACCTCATCATGACTTGGTTGCAAAATTCCATCCATCCTTCTTTTCACGATTCAATCACATATCTTAAGTCCGCCTTTGAAATGTGGAAAGATCTAAAGGAGAGATTTGAACATACTAATGAACGAAGAGCACACGAGCTATGAAAATATATTGTCTTGACCAATCAAGGAATGTCAAGTATAGCGGCGTACTTTACCAAACTTAAAGGACTTTGGGATAAGCTGAAGGCCTATTCCCAAATTCCAAAATGTACATATGGTGTGAGAAAATATTAGCTTGTAGAAAAGGAAAATGAGAAGATACAATAGTTTTTTATGAGACTAGATTAAAAATTGAAGATGGTAAGATTGGAAATCCTTGCAACTGAACATCTTCCATCTTTAAATCATATTTATGTTATGATTGTGGCATAGGAAAAGCAACAAAGTTTGTCACGTGTGCAAGACTTGGAATCTGTTGGGGCACTAGCTACTTAAGTAGAGGGAAACAAACCTAAAGCTCCAAACAACACGAAGCAAGTTGGATCTAAAAAGCCAAAGTGCTCTCATTGTGGCTATATCGGGCACATAGAAGGCAAATGTTGGGAAATCATTGGGTACCTAGAGGATTGGCAGCCAAGAGATAAGGGCAAAGCTAACAAAGGCAAAGTAAACCTCTGCACTAACTCGTCTAATGCATTTAAGCTTCCTTAATGTCAAGTTCGGTTAGCTTGACACTTGAGTAGTACTAGCAGCTTTTGAATTTGCTGAGTAAGGACAAGGGATCTAATGTGCCCAACTTTGCAAGTACAGTAGCTTGTAACCTCATGCGTAATGATACCCCTAAAAACGCCTGGATTCTAGACACATAAGCCACACACCATATAATTTCATAAGCAAGTAACCTATTTGATGTCAAAACCATCTCAGCCTGAGACATGCACCTACCAAATGGAAACATTAAACAAGTCCAAAAAATTAGAACAGTTTTTCTCAATAATCACTTGGTCCTTAAAAATGTGTTGCCTATTCCTTAGTTTAAATACAATTTATTATCAGTAAACAAGCTAACACAAAACCTTGATTGTGTTGCACAATTTTTTTCATTTTTTTTATTTTACAGGACTAAACCATAAGGAGGCAAATTAGAACGGGTAGGCAAAAAAAAGGGGCTATATTTTTTAGATGCTAGAACAAATGGAAATGTAGCACATGTTATAAGCAGTGTGACAAAAGAAGGCTTTTGATCACACCAACAGCTAGGACATCTTTCTCATGAATGTTATTTTAAAATTAGTGAATTGTCTCACTTGGATACCAAGGAAATATGCAAAGAATGCTTTATTTGTCCTCTTGCCAAAGGAACTCGGTTATCTTTTTCATCAAATAATAAAATGGCCAACAATCTTTTTGATTTTCGGCACGCGCTACTTCCTCACTATTGTCGATGATTGTACGAGAGCAGTCTAGACTTTCTTTATAAAACACAAGAACGATGACATTGATGCATTCAATAATTTCTATAATATGGTGTTAAACTAGTTCGGGAGCAACATTAAAGCCGTTTGAAGTGATAACATATTAGAGCTTATCAAAGGACATATAAGGACCTATGGCTTAGTTTTATAAAGCAAAAGGCATACTTACCCAAAAGACTTACACTGGCACTCCACAGTAAAATGGAATAGTGGAAAAAAAACACAGAGATGTGTTGAAAGTGGCTTGAGCTCAAAGATTTCAGGCAAACCTAGAAACCAAATTTTATGGAGAATACGTGCTTACTGCAACTTAACTAATCAATCCCATCCAAGTCAAAGACAAATTCTAACCCTAGAACGCGCACATGTGTCTTCCTTGGGTATCCCATAAATCTGAAGGGTTATAAAGTTTATGACCTTGAAACTCATAAAATTTTTATCTTTCAAGATATGACCTTTCATGAGATCGTCTTCCTCTACCAACTTAAAGCTCAAGACTGAAGCTGTCAACCTCCATCAACTGATCAACAAAATGACCAAAACCTTATAGATGAACCTTTAACCAAGTACCATTAACCACAACTAGAAGATGGCATGGACGCATTCAAAGGCGTCTTCACTCAAGAAAGTGAATGGCACAAGCTCTCTTAACATAGCACTAGCTCCTCCGATTAAAAGAAGAATCACGAGAGACAGGCGGCTACCATCGTACCTTGAAGATTTTGAATACCACTTTCCTGGAAGTTGTGCCCACCTCAACGTTGTCACCTTAGGTACACCCTATCCTTTATCTTCATATCTAAACAATCCCTTATTTTCCTTGAACCACCAAGCATCATTACAAAAGTTGGCATGTTCAAAACCAATTTCTTACTTAGTAGCTCAAAAGAACTCTAACTGGAGGGAGGCCATGCAAGCTAAAATTGAGGCAGTAGAGAAGTACGGCATCTGAAGTCTTATGCACTTGCTGCAAAACAAAAAACCAGTTGGATGTAGGTGGGTGTACGAAATCAATCATCAGTTAGATGACACAATAAAAAAATATAAGGTGAGATTAGTAGCCAACGGCTACACACAAGTAGAAGGAATCGATTACACTAGGACCTTCGCCCTTATTGCCAGGCTCACCATCGTTAAATGTCTTTTGGCTGTTGCAGCAACACGTGACTGGGAGAGACATTAATTAAATGTACATAGTGCCTTCTTACATGGAGATCTACGTGAAGAGATCTACATGGAACCTCAGCCAGGCTATTTAAGGGAATGAGACTGACGTGTTTGTCATTTAAAAATTTCATTATATGGGTTAAAGTAGATGTCTAGAGAATGGTGTACTAAGCTATTTACTGTGCTCAAAGATTATGGCTTAATTCAATGCCATGCAAATTCATTTTTCTTTACTTGCAAGAAAAATGGCAACCTCATTATGGTACTTGTCTATGTCAATGATATAGTGGTTTGTGGTGACAACTCGGGTAAGTGCCAACAACTCAAAAAATTTCTTTATTATCTTTTTTATTTAAAAGATCTTGGGAGAGTTAAGTATTTTTTGGGACTTAATATTGCTCGAGGACTGAGGAATTTTTATCAACCAAAAAAAGTATGCTTTGGATATTCTTGTCAATGCTAGTTTGATAGGTGCTAAACCAAGCCAAATTCCCATAGGACAGCACCATGAATAAAGCTTGGCAACAAGAAAAGAGCTTGAAAATCCCATCTTTTATCACATATTGGTTGGCCGCTTGTTACATCTCTCCATCACTCGACCAGACATAACATATATGGTCAATATTTTAAGCCAACACATGCAAAGTCCAATGGAAAAACATCTTTAAGCAGCTCTGAAAGTGCGTCACTATATCAAAGCCACACCAGGGCAAGGCTTTTTGTTTCCTCATTGTAAACAATTCTAACTCAAGGGTTTCTGTGATGTAGATTGGGGTGCTTGTCGAACTACTTGAAGGTTGATCACAAGATATTTCATGGAATTAGGAAATGCACCCATTTCATGGTGAACCAAAAAACAAACAACTGTTAGTTGGTCTTCGGCAGAGGCAGAATATAAGGCCATGAAAATTGCTACTGGTGAACTCTTGTAGTTGCGCACCTTGCTTAAGGACTCATATGTTGAACATGTGCAACCTATGAAACTATTATGTGACAACCAGGTGGCACTTCACATAACAGCCAATCCCGTGTTTTATGAACGAACAAAACACATTAAGACGGCCTGTCACTTTGTTTGGGAGCACATACAATCAAATGATTTGAAGACTAGCTTTATTCCGTTTGAAATATAACCTGCTGATACATTTACAAAGGCTTTAGGATGAGAGCACCTTTAGTGGTTAATACGCAAGCTGGGTGTTCTTGACCTCCAAGCTCCAGCTTGAGGGGTTACTAAAACATGCTACTGCCATATGTTTCTTATTCCTCATGGATCCCTCTTTTATCATTCTTTATCTCCAAGTTTATCTTCCCATGAATTATTTTCTTTGTGTATATATCTTCACTTAATTAGAGGCAGCATGTATATCATTATATTCATTTCTCCTGTAACTTCTTAGCTACTGCACGTCCTATATATTGGACTAATTCTTGTACATTATGTATGAGAGAATTAATGAAAATCTCCATCAAAATATCCATTTTATCAGTAGATAAGACTACTAATGAAGGAAGTACGAGGTTCATTAGCTCGCGAGTACACTCGATTGGTAGTTTGCAATAACTATTTACTATGATTAGTTGTTGTAATAGCAGTGATTATCTGTTCACTAAATACTTCATACTTCACAAAATAATTTTCTAGTAGACAAAAACTTATGGTTTAATGAAAATACAGTATATGCAGTTTTTTGTTGGTCAAAGTAAGCATTATGTTAATATTAATCCTCACTTAACGTATTTATGTTTTTTTGTGTTATAGCTTTTCCATTGTATCGTCGTAATATTATTTTCTCAAATTTATTAATTATAAATTACTTTACTCGAAACCCGATTATACGCATAGGTGCCGCTGGTGTGTATGAGATGAAATTGGATTTGGTTCCCTTGAAGATCAGTTTGCAAGGTGATTACTAGATTGCTAAAACAAGATTTTTATTGAAATTATTAAGGGAAAAAAATATTATTGAAATTATTAGGGAAATTTTATTTTACTTATATTTGAAAAGCAATAAACTGGTCGATTGTTCTGTTTTTTTAAGTTTAGGGTGTTAGAAGCAAAATGAATTAATTCTAGGGTACTGGGAGTATAATTAAGAAAATCTAAGGGCTGAAGTTATTATTTTTCACCAAAATTTTATCAAAGTTAATATCTAAAATGAACTTATGTGACCTAGATAGGGCAAGAAAATAAGTTGAGGGACCTATGGTGGAGTTTACTAAAAAAGCTTATGTGCACATCACACTCATTAGCCATAATTCTTCCCACCCTAAACTATTTTAAGTTTGTTTTAATACTTAGAAGCATCATTACAAGTATATGAGGGAAATATGTAGAATTATACCAATTAATGAGAAGGGGCATGCTAGCTTTTTTTATACCTAACGAACAACCGAATTAGCTATTTGTGCCATGCTGTAGGGAGTGAGGATGCTAGAGTCAAACTTGAAACCTCCTCAATGTCCTCGTACGCCTTTAGCCATTAATGATAAGATTTTGTCCAGTGGCAAAAAATGGCACCATGGTGCCATCATAAGGTGTAATACAGTTTGATATCTAGTTGAGATTTTTATGTTTGAGCTTTTGGAGCAATGGAATCAGCTTTTAAAATAGGAAAAATTTCATTTATGGTCCCCTAGCTTTAATATTCATTCTAAAGTGGTCACTTACCTCAATTTGGTCATCATAAAGTTCTTTACCTCTTAATGCACATCTTACCCGAGTCCCTTTCATCGATTTATCCATTATATTCGATGGAACTTGATGATGTAGCATCTTCTAAGTCGATGGTGTAGTCGAAAACACCACATCGCCCCATCTTTCATAACAATAAATGATTAAAATGGAATAATAAGAAACTTTAGGTTAAAATTGATATGAACACATAATTATAGGGATTTAAAATATAGATTAGCTCAAATTTCATCTTCTTCCCCAAATCATTCATGGTTAAATTGATTCACATTCTAGGACTTGTCGGAGATGTGGTTTCCTATTTTTAGGATATGAAGCAATTAAGGCTTGCTAAAGGTGCTTTTTAGGTCAACAATGATGGAGCTCATTACGGGGCAACAAGAGGAGTATTGCTTTACTGCCACCAGTTTACAGTAGTGAAATTTACTGCTTCGGTGTCTATGTCAGTGCCAAGTTTCATGGTAGAGGCGACGTTCGCTAAGCATGTTGTTTCTAAAGGGACCAAGGCAATCACCAACTTTTACATGATTTTGATTTGGGAACTACTAATCTTGTATAATCTACACAACCCAACCAACATTTTACACTAAAGTATGATTCATTTATTTCTAGTACCCAACTCATTTTATCGAATTAGAGATTTATGTGACAAAAATTGTTATTTAATTCTTCATCTTTTGATTTATTTTGTTTAGGTTCTCATATAATCTAAACAACCATTTAAGTGGACCGAGAAGGTAAAAAGTACCAATTTTCAAAGCTTAAAGGACGAGTACACTTGAGTCAAAATTTAGATGATAAAAAGTCTACGTTAGCAAAATCAAGGACAAAAAGGGTTTTAGGCAAATTAAATTTGGGCTAACGGTTCATGGGTTATTAGATTGGTGTCCAAAATAGGATCAACAGAATCGACATTTGAAAGAATTAGGACATTTATAATAAGCCAATAAATTGAAAGACTAACTAATTTTGTCAAAAATGTAAAAATATCCAGAATTGGAAGTGTCTTTTCCACATTTTCCTAGCAGCAATATATCATTTCAGGAGGGATGGCATTGGGTGACATTGTAGCCATGTGGAGTGAAAGACAATAGTACAGCATGGTTGGTTGTTGCTTCCTTATCACTATAGTGTTCATTAAATGTTGATAATATTACATTAATTATTTTTCCCTTTATCTTCTGGCCATAAATACCATTACATCAAGGCCTCCCGTGCCTCTTCTTCCGCCACACTTTGAAGGAAAATAAATCATTAAATTAATGTCATTTTTGCTCCTAAATTCGGTTGTATCAGGCACTCTACCGCCTAAATTAAAAAAATCATAAAATTTCTCCTTCGAAGTACCATTTAATTTTTTAATTAATAAATTTTACACCGTTAATGATGGTATTTCACTCTTAAAAAAATCAGTTTCACAAATATTTCCTAAAACAAAAAAGTGAAAAAGTGAAAAAACTATACTCAGGCCATGCCTGGTCTCTATCAAAGCGGCCTAACGAAAATCTCTACCCAACTACACGCTTCTACTTGAATGGTTTCACGTGGGATGGCGTAATTTGGGAAAACAAACACATGCAATTGGGTGAGTCCTGGTCCTAAAAAGATTCTTGCTTTCCAAGCAAACCTACTTTCCTCTTTAATTAACCTCAGAAGTTCATGTTTATGCAAAACATTTCCTCTCAGACTCAGGTTTATGACTCAAGGTGTAGAGTAGACTAGATAAAGTCCTTAATATAAGGAATAAATGAGACTCCACTCATAGGGAATGTTGAAGCAAAACACTACTAAACAAACCCTTTTTTTAACGGCTAAGCAGTTGGAAATTTCCAATGTGTAAGGCTGTTGGAAATTATGAAAAAAATTGAAACTTTGTGAAGAAAAATCTACAACAGCTTGGCCATTGGAAGTAGTCAAAAATTTCCAACGGGCTATTTTTCAATGGCTTAAACCGTTGGAAAACATGTAAGTTAAATTGTGTATCTTATTATTTATTGTCTCCAACAGCTTAAGCCATTGCACGGCCTAAAACGTTGGAAACATTAAATTTATGGAAATTTTCTAACGGCTTAAGCCATTGGAAACGTTCATTTATGCCAATTTTCCAACGGCAAAATATGTAAGTTAAATTGTGCATATTACTATTTATTGTCTAGCTGTTGGAAAACATGTAAGTTAAATGGTTCATCTTAGTATTTATTATAAATACATACATACATATATACATACATACATACATACATATATATATATATATATATATATATATATATATACATATATAATTTTCCCTAGCCCAAAAGAAATGATCTACTAGGCCAAAAAAGCCCAAAGGCAACCCTAACTATAAATAATATCACTCACCCTCCCATCTTTCTCAACCCTCTTCGTCTTCGTCTATGCCTACTCTCGCCCTCTTCGTCTTCGTCTCTCCCTCTCCCTCATCTCAGCCTCTCCCCCTCCTCTCGCATTTTCCGTCTGTGCCTGTTTTTCACCTCGTCATCACCGTTGTCCTCTCTCGGTCTCTAGCTTTCTTCCGCCTCGCCTTCGCCGCCTTCCTCCTCTTCGCTGTCTCTGGCTCGCTTCTGCATCGCCGTCACCGTTGTGTCTCTCTTCTCCGCCGTGCTTATCAGCCTCATACCTCGCATCTCTTTTTTGCATGCTTCGGCCTCCACAGCCGCCGTGCTCATCGGTGTCGCCAGTCCATCGTCAGTGCAGCCCGTCCTCAGCCCTTCCGTCATCTACTGTCTCGATCTCTTTTATGTCCTCCTCGCCTCCACAACCTCCACATCTTCCTCGGTGGTTGGAAAAGATGGGATCAGAATAGATGAGTTTTGATTTTGTATAGATCTGTTTCGCATTTTTTATTTAGGGTTCAATTTTTTTATGATTTTTTATTTTTGATTTTTGTTTAGATCTGTTCGAATGTTTGATGTCTTGTTCAAATTTGTTCAAATTTTTTATTTTTGATTTTGGTTAGATTCGTTTCGGGTGATTGATTTTTAGTTTAGATTTGTTCGGATTTTTTCTTTTTTATTTTGGCTAGATCTGTTTATATTTTTTATTTGGTTGATTTTGTGTTAGGTCAGTTAGATTTTGTATTTTTGTGATTTTTAAATTCTTTGTAATAATGTAAATATAATTTTAGTAATAATAATTTTAATTTTTTGAACTAATGTAAAATATAATTTTGCTAAATCTAAAATAATAAATATAAAATATTTAATCATAATTTTTTTATTTTCTTGAAATAGTTTTCCAACGGCCCTGGTCGTTAGAAGTTTTCAACGGACTAAGTCGTTGGCAATGTTCCAACGGCCAGAGCCGTTGGAAAACCGTTTTACTGTTCCAAAAACTTCATGAAGAATTGATTGTTGGAAATTTCCAAGTATTCATTGGGAAGTTGAAATTTTTTTTTCCAATGCATAATTTACCAACGCGCCTGCTTCCAACGGCTTGGAAATTGTTAATTTTTCCAACGGGAGGCCGTTGGAAATAGCCATTGGAAAATGATTTTTTTTTAGTAGTGAAACCAAAGTACTTTAATATTATGATCTATTATTAAAAATAATAATGTAGGATTCCTATTATTTGTTGTTTTTGTACCATATAAAGGCTAGAACGTGTTCATAATTATAAAAGTACAAAATTTGAAGCAAGTTTTAGGTATTACAAGTGGCAGGAATAGTGGAAAACCCTCAACTCTTAATTAGAGGCTAAAAATTTGTTCTTAACATTGTAACCCTTCAAAGTTTTTTTTTCTTTCTTTTCTAAAATAAGATGTTGGGTTTGTTGGCTTAAATTCAATAAGGTTAAGGATTTTTATTTTGTTTTGGAGTTGGTCTTAGTTTTTCTATTTGTTTGGGATTTAGTTTTACTATTTTGTTATGGTTTGGGCTTGTGTGTGGTTTATAACAAGATTTGTTATGTTAGGGTTTTAGGTATGAGAGAAAAGTTGATGCGGTGAAAAAACAAGATTTGAGGTTTTCAAAAGAGATGAGAGGTCCAGACACCAAAGAGGCCAAGGACAAAAGTAGTTTGTGATATTCATATTTTGTAATTGTGTAAGAGCAAGATATTATGGTTATTAGTAGTGTGTAGAGGATCCATAGGCCAACATAAGCACTAAGAGCATGCCTCTACTATAATCTCTATATTTTGTTCAAGTAGATTTCTCTCATTTGTGAATGTAAGATAGTTAAGAGTCGAACTACGTTAAATTTGTGTGTGATTATTTGATGGTATTTTACTTTTGCTACGCGTTATGAGTGATTGGAACAAAAAAACTTTTGAACAGAAAAAAAGAGACATTTATTAGTAACCAAGAAGATCACAAAGACAATAGCTAAACCACCGGTGCCTACAACCTTCAGAGTACGCATAAAGATAAAACACAAAGTCAGTACCACAAAACAAAGGGGTTAGGTCTCTGAATGCCTTCATCAAATCTCATCAACCTATCAATTTCTGAAAAAACATCTAACTGCCAATGCATGTGTCTAGAGACCAGTGGTGGATGGAAATGTAATTTATGGGGTCCATGGATCCCCCTTTTCTAAAAAAGATGTTGACAAAAGATACATAATTTGGTAATTGAACGTCTTTTAATTTTTTAATACTCTCATAATTTTATTATGTCTATTGGAATAAAAGAATGTGCCTCTTTTATATTAATAAAGATAAAAAAAATGGGTTAGTCTCTTCTCATTAGTGACAATTAGAAGTATGACAGAAGTTCTATATTGACCAAGAAACATTCTTACATTTTCCTATTAGGCATTGAACTCTTTTTTTTTTTTTTAAATATATGGAAAAATTGTAAAGTTTGTTAGGCATAAGATGAAGTCAGTAAATAAAGTCATAAGAAATGTATAAGTTTAAGTGATAAAAATGGACTTTTTTCTTTTATGTTTTATATAACATGAACATCTCATTTATCTTCTTTGTATTTCATATAATTTTCTAACTCTTATTAAAGTCATTTGACAAAGGGCATAAAAAAATGCTAAATCAAAGCACTTTCCATATTTTGTCATAAAAAGCATTTTTATCAGCATATTATAGCATGTGAAAATTTATAAGTTTTATTATTTAATGTTCGGATCTAATAATTATATATGTATATGGATCATTTATACAATTCCTCGATTCACCACTGCCGCTGGTGAGGTACCGAAGAGACTGCCACCAACTTTGAGAAGACTAGCTTTTATTACGTGCAACTAAACAAGCCTTCCCAAATAGCTAAGACCTGCGCTACATTCAAATCAACCACCCACCCCAACAACTTTCGAAAAAACTACAATTGAAGAAGAAGAATGACCTCTTAGTATGCCGCCAATAGCTCCTGGACCTGGTTTACCCATCAACCTTGAACTTCAGATCGCTGAGATTAACCCAGCAAAGTTTGCCTATAATCACGCGAATCGACTCATCAATCGGACTTGACTTGAGGAGAAGAGGCTGACTTTGTAGATGATGACAGTTTCCTGTGGTGGCTGGTTCTTTGGTATGACTTAGCGATGACCAAGTGATTGATCCGCTCTATCAGTTCCGGAAAAAACACCTTAAGAGGAAACAAAGCTCCCACCCAAGATGGTTCAACCAGGTACTTGTCCCCGCGGCAAGCACTCTTCACAATTGCTCTCCCACATTCTTCTTTAGACTGCCATGGTATGAACCACATCAAAGCCTGCCCTCCGGCACAAACAATTTCACATCATTCCGTGCACATGAAGCAACAAGGTAACATATTTTGCAGAGGTTGGAAAAAAAACAGAATTTGTAAGAGGTTGCAATTGAAGTACGTAGCTAGACACTTGTGGATGGACTTGTGGTAGGCTTACCCTTGCACCAGGTACATTTTCGGACATGTCTGAGCGAATTAGGCCTGGGGTTACGATTGTTATGCCAACATCCCCAGCGGTTTCACATCTCAGAGTTTCGAAGAAGCTTATCAATGCTGCCTTGCTTGCCTGAATCAAGCACAGAGACATATACAAGAGCACCAAAATGCCCAACCAAAAATGAAATTTAGTTCTGTTTTTAAACTAAATTCTGCGTGCGCTATACAAGAACTGTATATATATCACTCACATTGTAGATGGTTAATCCAGGAAAAGGGTACCAGCCACCGGTTGAAGAGACCACGACAATCTTCCCTTTGCTCTTTCTCAAGTGTGGAAGGGCGAAATGGGTTCCGTACACCGTCCCCCAGAAGTTTATGTCCTGCCAATTCAACTCCAGACGTGTCATTTGCTACTGTTTATCTGTCAACAGATTTAAGTACTGATGAGCTGCAAAAATTACCATGATAGGAGTGAACCCAGACAAGCTCTGAATGCTCTCAAACAATCCCACTCTGGCCACCCCAGCATTGTTCACCAAGTGATCCACTATCCGTTCCAGAAAATAAAGGAAAAGATAAGAAATGTTTCAAAATAATTGAATAGGATAAAAAAAATAAAAAGTTCACATCTCCCAAAATGTTCAATTGCGGCATTAACAAATCTCTGGCAATCTTCCATGGAAGAGACATCTGCAGAGATCCCAATCACATCAGGGGAGCCAAGCTTCTTGGCCGTGTCCATTACAGGCCCTAGCCTCTCCTCCTTGATGTCCACCAGCACCAAACAAGCTCCTCTTTTTGCATACTCATAAGCTATTTGCTTTAGACCACCACAACAAAATATTTACATTAGCATGTAAGTAACCGAAGAATGTTCACCTTATTTCATATAACAAGTTCATAATTTGAAATAATGCATATATACCTCGCCAATGCCTGCGGCGGCACCGGTCACCACCACAACTTTCCCGGCGACATTCTCACTGAAAGTGAGCTTCTTGATCCAATTGAGGGCCTTGAAAATAAGATAACATGGTGCAACCAAAATAATCGACAAGGCGATGAGCGGAGGAAGTACAAAGTTCATCAGCTTTTGAGTAAGGTCCATGGGTAATTTGTTCAAGCTAGCAAGCACCTCCGATCAATTGCTTGAAGATCCAGCTAGTGCTCCTCTGCTTAGAAAATAAATTGGTTAGGAGATGTTTAAACGGTGTGAGTTACAAGTTGTGCACCAAGAGTAGCAAATTTAATGGGTTAGATAGCTAGTAGCTACTGCTTCTAACCAACCATGGGAATAATTTTATATGTTCTGACAGAAGTTAATGTTCTATGTTCAAGGATGATGTGATAGATATTAACTCTTCTATGAGTTAAATTTAAAAACTTTTGCTATCTCATTAACGCCTTGGACATAACATTGTTTAACTTCAATGCTAACACAACCATTCACTTAATGTTAATATTAATTACCTTTGCACGAAAAAGAGAACAGACCATTCAGTTTTATACTTCAGCCGAATACCAGGAAAACTTGAGGTAGTTGCAAATTGATTTTGCCAAAAAAAAAAAAAAAACTTGCTTTACACAAACGGGCGAAACTTGTACCAGCCGATCAATCGGTTTGTGGCAGTTGGACTTTCTTAGAAAATTGAAAAAAGAAAAAATGGATTATGTTTGTTTTCCATGTTCTTGAATGGACTTACTGGATTGGATGGATGAGTTGAGAGAAATTAGGAATGAACATGCTATTGTCATCATTATTGATGCAATTCTAGACATTATCATGTTGACGTTTGTATTTCATATAAAAATTAGAAAGAAAAAAAAAATAGTTCTTTTGTGCTTTTGTAATGGCCTATGGCTGTTTGTAATTGTAGACATTATCAACCTGCTACCACAAATAGACCAAGGTCCAAAACTAACGCTGCAAATCGGCAGAAAACCAAACTATGATCCAAGCTTTTTGTTGCCTCATTACAAACCCGACAGCAAACAGAATTAACAGTAACTCCACGAGCTAAAGGTTGATCGTTAATTAAACACCGGTGTTTGATTTGTTCTAAGAAAATACTTAATTTTGATGATGACAAGTGTATTGTGTTATTGTGATTAATCTCATTTTATTTAGTCAAAATAGATTTGTTAAAGTTGTGCTTAAATTCCAAGTATTTCAAGTGTTATTTTAAAAAATATGTTTTAAGTTTGATGATGAAACTTGTTTTTAAAGAGAATTTGGTAGGTCATCAAAATATATTAATGTTTGAATCAAGTTTGTTTTACAAATGACAAGTGTTTTTAACCTGCTACCAAGTTTATACTTTAATGCGTTAAAACAGTTTAATTCGAAATCTGGAAGTACTGTCTATTTTCTGAGTATCAGGTAACCTGTTAAGCTTCGAGTTTAACCTGTCATTCGCAAGTCTGAAAGTTTCCCCCAAAATCCTTCGACTGGCGCGATTTGAGTCAAGATTTGAAATGTGACGCGAACAAATCAGAGGACGCCACCTAGACATTATGGCAGAACTTTTAATGACCTGTCGCTAGCCGTTTTTTACCGTTGGAGGACGAAATTGAGTTTAACCCGTTAAACTCAAAACTTAACGCGAAGTCTGGAACTTTTCCCTTTTTGCACAAAAAACAGAGCAACGGTTACCAGAATTTGTGAAACTTTTCCAGACGACTCTAGCAGGTTTTCAACGTCTCTTTGGCCCCCAAATGAGTATAAAAACATGGAGAAACACTTTGGGAACCAACTTGGCAATAAGATCAAAGATTCATCATCAAATGCTCATCAAAGTCTTCATTATTTGAGAAAAAAGCCAAGTTTTGTGCTTTCACTTGTATATTTAGCTTGAGTGCTATTGTGTGATCTTGTGAGTTTGTAAACATTTCAAGTCTTAGAATCTCTTGAGTGTAGAGTGGTTTCTAGTTAGCCTCGGAGAAAACTAGTGTTCGGTTGAATGTGAACCTTGAAGAAAACACCATTGTAATTTTGATCAAGAGATAGTGGAGGAAATCTCAAGTGGGCAAGCTTGAGAAGAGGACGTAGACTCCGGTTGGTGGAGTTGAATCTCTATAAATCCCGGTGCACTCTTTCCTTTATCCTCCTTTATTTACTTGCTTTCTTTGAGCTTAACATTACTTGGTTTGTTCTTGATCTTTGGTTGAGTGAATTTAGTTGTAAAATTTGATTTTGTTAAAGTTTTTAAAACAACCAATTTACCTCCCTCTTGGTTGCACTTGGACCAACAACCAGAAATTAAAAGGTGTTAAGATAACAAAAAGTTTCTCAAATAACAGTGCTGGTGGAACTTTTTTTGTTTTTTTCCACTGCCAGCGGACAGAATATTAACTCATTATTTATTTGAGTCGCTAAAATTTAAAATGTTCAGCAATAAAGGCAACATAAGCTTCATGGCCGCTTAAAACAGTAGAATATCAGAGTAAGCACGCCTTTGTGGTTACATTGTTTTAGATACATGTTCACGTAAGCACTCCTTCCAAAATTAATGCGTCGGCAGGAGAGCGTATATGTATGTTATGTCTTATGAGGACTTCCATTTAACTACTTTTCTTTCTTAACGTTTTTATTCCTGAATTGCAAAAAAGTCTTGGAACTATCACTAATATTGCATTTTTGTCCGAAACCATGAAACACTGCATAATTGGCCTTAAAGGCATAAACTATATAAGTAGGAAAAACCCACATGGTGAAGAAAATGGGTTAGTAAAGGCTTGATATAGTGATAAATCCTTTCCGCTTATTGCCAATTGATTTTACGTTAGATATTTTAACATAATACTAGAGCCCAAGGTTTGCCGTTGGCCTGTTTTTGAAACCACAAAAAATAATTCTGGTTTTGTTAACAACCCAGAATAAATAAATTTGTATTATAGTAATGAAAACTAGGTTGAATCCCAAGAGAAATTTTTAATCAAAAGCTTTCTAACAGAAAACTGAAATAAAATATTAGAGTTTTTCTAATCGAATTCTGAAATAAACTAACTATAGAATTCAAATGAAATTAATCATTACTAAAAATGCTTAGTTCAGGGTTAATTATATATTCCAATCATGTAGTGATCATCGAATGAAAAATAATTCTTTAATTCAAGAAAATAAACTGGACTCTATTTAAAGCTAAAAAAAGCCTGAGGAATTCAACAATAAAATTAACTAGAAAAAGTTTCATATTAATTTCTTAATTCTGAGCAACTAGATATTAAAAAAAAATTTTTAATCAACTCAAAATTAATATGAAGAACAATGAACAAAAAGTTTATTAATCATCCAAAAGCTTGAACAATTTAACCTGTTTTACTTCTCCTTATATGAACTAATCAAAAATAAAAATAATCTTCAGTCAATTCACTTGCTTCTAATCGAATTATTTTCACCCAGGAGCTAGTTTGAAAGAAAACCAAGCAAATAAGTAATCTCAAAACTAATTCAACAAACAAGAACTGAAAAGTTAATTTCAATAAATCTCAACTACGAAGAAGTAAGTACTTAAATTTAAAAAGAATTTGAACAAGCAAAATCAATTCTTACAATAGGTTTTGGCAATGGATAATGTACCCTTGAACTAGACCAGAAAACTACTTGCTCATGTTTGGAATCAAAAACAAGAAAAATCAAAATAAACCAAATTGCCAAAAGAGAGAGCCCAAAACGTCCCTTGTGGCAATTACTGGTCATCTCTTTTAAAACCTAAAAAAAAAAATTAACCTAGTGTGAGTAAATCCACAAAATCTCCCTAAAATTTCTATATTATTATAAAATTATCCCACACAGATAAAAAAGATTCAAAATAACTAAAATGTCTTAATATAATCAGGAGAATGGTATCTTTTAGCTGGAATTTTCACCCACATGGTTTAGAGGCATTTGAAATTAATCTACATCAAGACCAGTTTCATAGTTACAAGCCAAGAAATGTTCAAGAATATCAGCAGCAACTTTGAGCTCAAATTTGAACTTGATGCAGTCTTTATCTCTCAAAACTCAAAACATAAAAGTTGTAAAACTCTTTCTTAGCTTCAAAATGACACCTAAATCACATAAAATGGGCATTTACAAATAAAGATATGCTAAAAATATCACAATTGCTTTTGAACTAGTGATGACGCGCAAGTCTCTACTTTAAAGCTAAATTTGACCTTTTTAACGTGAAAATTGGGTTTCAAGGCATTCATATGACTTGTAGTTTTAGATATTAGCTTTTCAATGAATAAAAAATAACTCTTTTTTTTTCATCTCTATGGCGAAGATATTATTTTTCTACTAGAACATCGTCAATTTATTAAAATCCTGAAAGAACATAACTATTAAAATTTGTAAAATTGTAAATTAAATTTACTTTTAATCAATTGAATCTAGATATGCTCTAAGCTACAAAACATACTGAAAATATATCTTTAAGGTTCAAAACACATTAAAACAATCTAAATATGAGAGAAATAAATATAATAATTTTAAGCTCATCAAATTCCCCAACACTTGGCTCTGTTTTTTACGTAAAAATGAGATTGAAAAAAACGTGTTAATTCAAAAAAAAAAAAGGCGGCAGACCAGGTCGGGTAAGGGGTTCCGGGTTGGGTCAAATTTGGTTGGGGAACGCTGGAGGCGCGGCAAGGTCAAAGCATGGGTTGAACTTCAGGCTGGGGAATGCCGCACCACCCATATTGTTTCTTGGGAGACCCACGAATGGGTCTAAGCTGTTGATGAGCACCAGAGGCGCGGCAGGGTCAAAGCATGGGTTGAACTCGGGTTTGGCGGTGTTGATGGATTCGTCTGAAACGGCCACCGTGGAGAAACAGGACACGTGCTCTGATGACGGCTTCTGGCTATCCAAGGAGCAGCTATCAAAGTCGGTTAAGGAGGCAGTGCTTGTGGCGGTTGCGGCCGCCAAGTCCAGGAGCTGAGGGAGGGAGACCGATGAGGATGGCAAGCTCGGCTCCTGGTACCCGACCCGGCACCCCTTATTCGGCCGGGAAGATAGAACCATGGCAGTGGTCGCGGGAGAGAGGCGGGATGGGCTAAGCAGGCTTCACGGAGGAGGACATGCGGAGGAAAGGCGACATCGGCGGAGGAGGCTACGAGGAGGAAGCGTGGCGGAGGAGGGGCTCAGCTTGGCAGCGGAAAGGTGAGATCGGCAACACAGCTACGCAACAGAGCCTCGGAGGAGGACAATGGCAGAAGTTGTAATTTCAACAGAATCCCCAGGTTATTTTACGACCCATCCCTTTAACCCAGCTTTCCCCCTTCCTGACCCGACTGACCCCTGCCCGCCTAAATTTTGAAATACCTCGTTTTTGCTTTGCATTTTAACGCACAAAAACAGAGCCTTAGTTTTTACTCATCCTTAAGTACATTAAACCTTAAACTCAAAATAAAAATAATCTTAAAAAATAGAAACATATTTTTGAGCTAAAGAGATAGTAAGATTATTCTATATCCAAGGGTCTTGAAAACTTAATATGAGGAATTAAGCATGCAACCCACTAAGCAATAGCAACTTAAAACAAAATAAGTTCATGAAAACAATTTTTATACAACCTAGCAACAATCACCTCTCAAAACTTGAGAAAATAACATCAAACTTATGCACCAAGTAAAGAAAGCAAACCAAGTAGATAAGAACTTAAAAAGCTCAATCAATTTTAGCACAACCCATGGAAAATAAAAAATTAATTGAGAATTATTTCTTTTTCTGATTTTAATTGACTTTTTTTTGTTATTTTTTTCTTATGTTCTGCCATTTAGTGAGTATA
The DNA here is from genome assembly GCA_005392925.1 of Aquilaria sinensis. Lineage (NCBI taxonomy): Eukaryota > Viridiplantae > Streptophyta > Magnoliopsida > Malvales > Thymelaeaceae > Aquilaria > Aquilaria sinensis. Next base: position 469,843 of record SMDT01002991.1, on the reverse strand, counting down.
AAGCAAGGGCTCTGCCATACCCAAGTTACTAACGTGACACAATTCCAAAGTGATATTTAACCATACTCATGCTTTTAGTACCTTTCGAGCAGCAATCAATTCTAACATTAGGAAAAGACCCTTTCAATATCCAAAAACAACTGAATAACAACACTTTATTCATTAGAACATAACAATTTTAAGTTCTTTTTCATCAAGTGATTCAAATCATCCATTAACCAAAACAAACCACATATCCAACTTATAAGCTCATAATCTAATAATGTTTGAATCCATGTACTAAGTACAAAAATTTTTGTAAAAATTAACTTCTCAAGATAATCATCAACTAGCTTGAACAAAAATTACAAAAATAATTTAAAAATAAAATTTGAGAATTGTGTAAAGACTAATAAATTACTAACTTAACACTAAGCTAAGCATTAAAGAACCAAAAAGTGAAATTATCTTAACAATTTAAATCAATGCTTAGAAGTATGAAATGAGAAATTTTAGTTAAAAAATTTTTGAAAATAAAAAAAAATAGGGCCTAAACAATCCACTTCCTCACACTTAAATCTAACATTGTTCTCAATGTTTACAATAAGAACACAGATGAGAAAAAGAAAATGTACTACCCTGAAATGTGATTTCACAACTTGGAACTAGACTCAGCTCGCTGGCCTTATGTTTTGCTTCACTTATAGCCTGAAAAAGTATTGTCTAACCAAGAAAACCTATTGTGAGAACAAGAAACCTAAAAAATAAAAGTAGTGGATAAAAATGAAGATAAAAGAACAAGAAATCCCTTATTTTTTATGGTACAAAACCATGCTTGGGTTGCCTCCCAAAAGTGTATTTCTTTATTGTCTTCAGCTAAACAGCTCTTTCCTACATCAACATGACTCGTAAATAGGAACAACTAAGTGAATTTCCTTCACATAAGAGACAACAACAATTTCAAGAAAAGGTTTCAACTAGTGACTAATCACTTTAAAAATTTTGTTGGTGTCCATACTTCTAATTTCAACAACACCACTAGGAAAAGTATTCATTACAACAAATGGATCAATCCATCTGGATCTCAATTTACCTAGAATGAGCTTCAATCTCGAATTAAAAAGCAATATCTTCTAATATTTAGAAAATTGCTTGCAATTCATCAGCTTGTCATGGAGGTATTTTATGCGTTCCTTGTACATACTAGCATTCTCATATGCTTCCAGCCTAATTTTCTTTGACTTTTGAAGTTACAACTTTTTTTCCTTTTTAACTTTTTTCAGATTCAAGTTGCACAGCTTAACTACTTAAAAAGCATGATGTTTAATCTCCACAGGCAAATGACACAACTTACCATAAACTAACTGATGCGATGACATTCCAATCAGTGTTTTGTAGGCCGTCCGGTATGCCCACAATCCGTCCTCCAAGCATATGCTCCAATCTTTTTTGTTAAGACTGACTGCTTTCTCCAGGATGCTTTTATCTTTTGGTTTAAAACTTCAGCTTGCTTGTTGGTTTGTGGCTGCTAAATAGTGGCTACTCAATGGTGCACTTTCATATTTCCTCAACAATGCTCCGACAGTACAATTGCAGAAGTGTATACCTTGATCACTAATAATTGCTCTAGGAATCCCAAACCTACTGAAAATGTAAGACTTGAAATATCCTACAACTACCTTAGAATCGTTAGTATGGGTAGCCTTTACTTCTACCCATTTTGAAACATAGTCCATAGCAAGTAATATATAAACAAATCCAAAAAAATTAGGAAAATGTCCTATAAAATCTATTCCACATACATAAAAAAGCTCACAATATAACATAGGGGTTTCGGGCATTTCATTCCGATGGGATAAATTTTTAACTTTTTGACATTTTTTTCACAAGTTTTACAAAGCTGGTAAGAATATCTAAATAATGATTCCTAATAGACCCGCTATCCAAAATTTTCCTAGATGTCTTCTTAGGACCAAAATGTCCTCCATAAGCATACTATGACAATAAGTAAAAAAGGAATGAATATCATCATTAGGCACACACCTATGAATAATCATATTAGAACTGATTTTTCAAAGATATGACTCATCCCATATATAACACTTAGAGTCATTTTTAATTTTTTTCCTTTTTGTTTTATTCAAGTATTTTGGTAAAATTCCAGCAACTAGGAAATTATCAATATAAAAAAACCAAGGCTCCTGACCTTGCACCTACAGCAGTTGCTCATCAGGAAACAATTTTGAAATTGGCAAAGCTTTTTCCTCACATGTCTATGTCAAACTCTTGCAATAACATAACCCATCATATGAGTGTCGACTTAGATTTCTTCTTTACCAACAAATACTTGAAAGCTGTATGATAAAAAAAAATAATTACTTTAGGTCCCAGTAAATATGATCAAAATTTATCTAAAGCAAAAACAATAGCTAAACAATAGCTAAAAGATCTTTTTTCTATGGTTGAATAGTTGCATTAGGCAAGATTCAGTGTCCTTTAAGCGTATTAAATGGCATGGTTGTTCCTCCTAATTTTTTGGCCAAGGACAGCTCTTACAACATATTTATTTGTGTCACACATAATCTTAAAAGGAATATCCCAATTCAGAGGCTATATGATTAGTGCAGAGGTGAGCAAATCCTTAAAGTTGTCAAAGGCTAATTTATAGTCCTCTTTGAAGTCGAATGGCACATCCTTTTGCAGCAAGTAGGTTAAAGGTCATCCAATCTTTGAGAAGTCCCAAACGAAATGCCTATTAAAACCTGCATGGCCAAGAAAACTATGAATCTCTCCCTCATTAGTAGCATAAGGTAAATTTACAATTAGGTCCACCCTGACTTTGTTAACTTCAATACCCCTAGCTAAAACCACATGACCCAAAACTATTCCCTGTTGAGCCATGAAATGACACGTTAATAATTAAGAACCAAGTTTGTGTCATTGTAGTATTTCAAGACCTGAGTTAGTTGATCCAAACATTGATCTAAAGAATTGTCATAAATAGTTAAGTCATCCATGAAGATTTCAATGTAATTCTTAAGCAAGTAAAAAAAAAAAAACTTATCATGCATCTTTAAAACATACCAGGAGCATTATAAAATCCATACGACATTCTACAATAAGCAAAAGTTTCATAAGAATAGGTAAAAATTGTATTTTCTTGGTCTTTATGAACTACAGCTATTTGATAGCAACCAAAAAATCCATCTAAAAAACAAAACAAAGACTTACCTGTCAACCTTTCAAGCATCTAGTCAATGAACGAAAGTGGAAAGTAATCCTTCATTGTAGCTAAGATTTAACTTCCTAAAATCAATGCACATTCTCCACCTATTTTGAACTTTCATAGGAATAAGTTTGTTCTGTGCATCAAGAACAAAAGTTAGACCAGTTTTCTTAGGAATAATATGTACCGAACTTACCTACTGATTGTCGGAGACAAGATAGATGATCCCTTGGTCTAAAAGCTTTAGAATCTCCTGTAAAACAATTTCTTTCATTGCTAGATTCAATTTGTGCTGCAGTTCTCATATCGGTTTAGAATCCTCTTTTAAGAAGAATATAGTGCATACAAATTAAAGGGTTGATTCCCATTATGTCTGCCAATGTTCCACCAATTGCTGTCATGCGTTCCTTTAATGCTTGCAAAAGCTTCTTTTCTTGATCTCTGGTTAAATCACTTGCAATAATCACCGGTAAAGTTTCATTTTCTCCCATGTAGGCATGCTTCAAATTTTCTAGCAAAGACTTCAACTCCAACTTCGGGGCCTATTCAATAGAGGGCAAAATTTTTTAATAAGTACTCGGTAATTGCAGGAATGAATCTACTAACCTGCCGGGCAGCATGGGCAACGACTCCAAAGACATAATGGCATGCTTTAGATTATCATTTTCCTAGCCTTGCATTCTTTTCTATTTTGCTATTAGTCAACACAAAATTTACTTCATCTTTAACAAAATTCAACTTAAAACCATCTTGGATAATTGGGTCAATAACATCCACAAGACAAACCGATTCAAAATCTTCCGGGTATTTCATAGCTTCAAAAATATTGAAAGTTACTATTTTCCCATCAAATTAAAAAAAATAAAGCTTCAAAAATATTGAAAGTTACTATTTTCCCATCAAATTAAAAAAATAAAGTCCTTTCATGCACATTTATTTTAGTCCTAGCCATTTTCATAAATGATCTACCAAGCAATATATGAGCTAAGTTCGAAGCAAACTTATCATTCATATCAATAATGTAGAAATTAGTAAGAAAAATCAGCTTATTTACTCAAACTAGAACATCGTCAACTACCCCTTCGGGATATGAATTAGTCCTATTAGCTACTTGGATAACTAATCTTGGGTTTTGCAAAGGTCCCAAGTTCAAAGCCTTGTAAACTGAGAGTAGCATAACATTGATCGATGCTCCAAGATCAAGCATAGCTTTTTCCACCTCAAAATTGCCAACCACACATGGCATAGTAGACATACCTGTATCCTTACACTTCTGAGGTAACTTTCACTAGATTATTGCTGACATATTATCACCAACTTTGATTGTCTCATCACCCTACAGCTTCTTTTTGGTGGTACAGAGCTCCTTGAGAAACTTGACATACCGAGGAACTTATTTAATTGCATCCAAGAATGGTATGTTAATTTTAACATTCCTAAACATTTCAAAAATTTCCTATTCAGTCTCCTCTTACTTTGATTTTGCCAACTTGCCAATGAAAAGAGGTGGAATCAAAATTTTTTATTTGGAAAAATTGGCTTGTTACTTTCCTCCTCAGTTGGTACATTAGAAGTTACTGGTTTTAGGCCATCTTTATCCTTTTTGGCTACTATCATTTCAAATGTGGTGCGCTGTACTTCTTTGCCACTTTGAAGGGTCATTGCATTAGTATACTCTCTTGGGTTGATTTCAGCTTGAGATGACATCATTCCTTTTTCAGATTCAATTTCTTTCAGTGAGCTTATAAGCTGTAAAATTTGGTTTCCCAAGTCTTTGATGCTAACTCTTGTTTCTTGTTAAAACATTTGAGTGTTAGTCGCTAAAGCTTTCATAATATCCTTTAAAGCCATACTTGAAATTGGTCTTTGGTTCTGTGGTGGAGGGGCTGGTTTTTTATAACCACAGATAGGTATTGTGGCTGGTTATTTGGCTACTCATTGCTTAAATTCCTCAAACTAGGGCTATATTGATTGGCATAAGGGTCATACATTCTAGGTTGGTTAACAAGCCCACTTACCGTATTTACCTGAAGTGTTGTATCCTCTTAAAGTTGTGGGCACGAATCAATAGGGAGTTCTTGAACAGAGCAAATACAACAAATTCCAAGATTTTGAATCTGTCACAAAACAATTTGTTTAATGAGAGAGGTTAGTTCAAAAACTTAGGGTTCAATACTATATGTTCCCACCTTATTTACCTTTTTTGGCACATGGTTTACCCTTGTCCCAAACTGCTGTGAGTTGGCTACCATTTTAAAGATCATGTCCTTTACTTCTTTGGGTGTCTTTTCAACAAGTGCTACTCCACTTGCAAGATCCAACACACTTTGGTCCATATACAACAGCCCTTCATAGAAGTATTGCAGTAGCAATTGATCAGAAATCTAATAGTGTGGGCAACTCACACATAATTGGTTGAATCTCTCCCAGTACTCGTAAAGACTTTCTCCATTGTACTGTCGAATCTCATTGATTTCTTTTTGAATTCTTACAGCCCTTGAAGCTGGAAATAACTTCTCCAAAAAATTACTCTTTAAGTCATTCTGTGTTTTAAGTAAACCGAGGAAGGTAGTACAACAAGTCCTTTGCCTTGTCAACAAACATGAACAAGAAGGCTGTCAACTTAATTTGTTCTTCTATAATTCCTTATGGCTTCATACTTAAGCAGACTACATGAAATTCCTTCAAGTGTTTTGTGGGGGTCATCGCCTGCAAGTCTACGAAAGGTGGGAAATAAATGAATCAATCTAGATTTTAATTCAAGAGCTTCCTCAATATTAGGAAAATCGATGCACAAGGGTTGTTGGACAATGTTGGGAGTTGCTAACTACCTTAATGTTCTTTACGCTGCCATCTTTACAACAATAATAGCTTTTTCTTCGATTTCAGAGTCATTGTTTGTAGATGTCAATGCTGTAAGATTGATCATTTTTCTTTCCATTTTCTTGTTCACCTTTGTTGTCTTTTCATTCTCTGGATCAAACATTAATTCATTTGTACAAGAAGATCTTAGCATAAGTCAGTTTACAGAAAAAAAACAAAATCTCCTCATCAATAGTGACAATTTTTTTTTCTATTATTAAAATTGCCAAAAATAATTCCTCTCTCACTAGCAATTTAGAATAAATAAATTTGGATTACAGCAATGAAAACCAAGTTGAATTCCAAGGAAAAATTTTAATCGAAAGCTTCCTAACAGAAAATTGAAATAAAAGATTGGACGAATTTTTTTAAAAGGAAAGATAATTACCCCTTTGAGGTTTACCCTAACCTATAGTTTGATCCATTTATGTTTGAAAACCTATACTCTGCCTTATGTTTTTTTTATACTGTCAGATAACAACTTCTGAAACTGTAATTTAAACTGTATGATAATTATCTTCCAGTAATTTTGGTCTCTTTAAAATTTCTTTTATATTTAATAGACATTTTAAATTATCAGTTTTTCTTTTCTATATATACATTTTTCTTCATATAAATGCATATCAATATGTTTCAAAGGTCGGTTAACTATAAAAAAATATTAAAAATTTTAAAATTATTAGAACATGATTATCAGACAGTTTAATTTAAGGTTTTAGAAATTGTTGTTAAATACTATAAAGGAAATAGGGGTAAAGTGTGAGTTTTTTAAAATAGATGGGACAAAGTATTGGCTAGATCAAACCATAGGGGGGTTTTTGTAATTTACCTTTTTTTTAATCAAATGCTAAAATAAACTAACTATAGAATTAAAATGAAATTAAGAAAAACTAAAAACGCTCAATTCAAGGTTGATTATCCATTCCAATCATGTACTTGATCATTGAACAAAAATAATTCTTTAATTCAAGCAAATATACTGGACTCTATATAAAGCTAAAAAGAGTCCAAGAAATTCAACAATAAAATTAACCAGAAAAAGCTTTAAATTAATTTCTTAATTCCAAGCAACTAGATATTGAAAAGCAATTTTTAATCAACTCAAAATTAGCATGAAGAGCAATGAACAAAAAGTTTATTCTAGGCAATCATTCAAAAGCTTGAACAATTTAACCTATCTTGCTTTCTCCCAGTATGAACTAACCAAAAGTAAACATAATTTTCAGTCATTTCAATTACTTTTAATCGAATTCTTTTCACCCAAGTAATTTGTAAGAAAACCAAGCAAATATGCAATCTCAGAACTAATTTAACAAGTGAGAACAGGAAAATTAAATGTAATAAATCTCAATCACGAAGAAGTAAGTACTTGAATTTAAAAAGAACTTCAAAAAGCAAAATCAATTCTCACAACCGGTGTTAATGATGGAAATCATCCTTTTGAACTGAACTAGAAAACTACTCGTTTATGTTTGGAATAAAAAACAAGAAAAACAAAAACAAACCAAAGTGTTGAGATAGAGAGCCTAGAATGTCCCATGTGGCAATTGCTGGTCATCTCTTTTAAAACCTCAAAAATATTAACCTAGTGTGGTAAAATTCACAAAATCTCTCCAAACTTTCTATATTGTACTAAAATTGCCCCACACAAATAAAAAAGATTCAAATTATCTAGAATGCCTTAATATAATTAGGAGAATAGTATCTTTTAGCTGAAATTTTTTACCACATGGTTTACAAGCCTTCAAAATTAATCCACATTAAGATAGGTTTTATAGTTGTAATCAAAGAAACGTTCCAGAACATCAACAGAAACTTCAGGCTCAAATTCGACCTTGATGTAGCCATTATCTCTCAAAATGCAAAACAAGAAAGTTGTAAATCTTTTTCTTAGATTTGAAATGAAAAATGAATTGGATAAAATGGACATCTACTACCAAAGCTATGCTCAAAATACCTCAACTTCTTATGAACCAGTGATGGTGCACAAGTAAAGTGATGGTGCACAAGTAACAACTTTAAAACTAAATTTGATCCTCTTAACGTACAAATTATGTTTCAAGGTGTTCATATGACTTGTAGCTCTAGATGTTAGCTCTTCAAAGAATAAAAAATCATTCCATTTTGATCTTTTGTAGCTCAAGACATGATTTTTCTACTAGAACATTGTCAATCTATTAAAATCTTGAAAGAACAACTATTAAAACTTGTAAAATTACAAATTAAATCCACTTTTAATCAATTGAATCCATATATGCTCTACACTACAAAACATACTCAAAATAGATATTTAAGATTTATAACAAATTAAAATGAGTTAAATATGAGGGAAAAAAATATAACAAATTGTAAGCTCACCAGCCATTAATCCAGTCATTTGCAAAAAAATAACCCATATGATAATACCAAACTAACCTATGCATAAAAAGGCTTGTTAAGTGGGAAAATCCCACATGCCTAAAAAAGGGATTGGCCAATTACTTTTAAGTTAAATACCTTAACATTATAATTTTTTATTTTAAATCATATTTAAATAGTAATTGTTGTCTTTGTTGCATAAAGCAACAAATAATCAACTTTTTGGGGCTACAAAACATAATCGCATTATAAATCTAACATAATGCATCAACCTTAATTGCATTTTGGACAATTTGGCACTTCCATGCACTTCCATATTGGACGTTTTGTCATATTTCCATTTTTGTCTTGCAAAGACAAAATAGCACTATGAGTTTGTCTAGCAAAGATAGTCTTCCAACTTTATAACTTCGAGCAAGAGTTTGGGGTGACCATGGTTCATATTGGTTTAGTTTTATGATAGAACCGAACCAACCCGAAATGACTTTATTTTTAAAATTTTTCTACTCAACCTACGAACTAAATAGAACCAGAACCATGGTTCTAGGTTTTTACTTAACCTAAGAATTAAATAAAACTAGAACCATGGTTCTGGGTTTTTCGGTTTTGGTTCCCTAGTTTTTCAGTTTCTACTATATTCCCACAATAACACCAAAATTCAATGAAATTGCATCCATAACCAGTTTATGAAATATTTAACATAATATACAATTAAATCAATATTTAAATACATGTACTTAGACACATTCAAAAGAGTTTAAAATGCTATTACCAAAATGGTTAAAAAAAGTTGCTTGTAGAGTATCTTCCATCTTAATCAGTTTACTTCCCTCCAGTAATTCCAATATTGACACTACATTCAACATGAAGAGTTGAACCTTTAATACTATCTTCTTCAATATCAAAACCTGAAATATGTTGATGTTATAAATTTTCAGTTTCACATGGATCATAAATGAAAAAAATATGAGGATTGTGTCATAAAAAGTAGTCTAAAGTAAAGAGATTAAAAGCAAAATGACTTAGAGTAGTCAGTCTAGGAAGTGAAGTGATTCAAGTGAATATAGAGAAATTTCGTGAACGATCCTACAACTTCTATGTTATTTCAATCTAGGATATCAGTTTAAGGGTTTAATTTAAAAACACAAGATGACCACCATAATTCTTCAAAGAAATACATACATACATACATATACATATACATATACATATATATATATGTATATGTATATGTATGTATGTATGCATGTATGTATATAGACATGTTAGTAATACTATAATTTTTATTATGTAATTACACATATACCTCGGGTTCAGTTCCACCTTGGGTTATGATAGGTAACGTGATCGAGTAACCTAGGTCTAAGAGCTTGGCAAATAGCAGATCAGGATCCTGCACATAAAGATAACGTCAGAACCCTAAGATGTGTACCCGGGTGAAACCCTCTAATGCTCAAGTTAGCTTTCTGTTGAGGAGTAGTAAGGAGAAGAAAATGAGAGCCAAGATTCCCTACCTTGGGATTGGTGAAAGGTATATTTAGCCAAGGCATACTCCAGGTAATTTGTTCTTGGGACAAAAACCTTGTAGCTTATCTCATATTTACAAGATATAATTTCTTTATGGGGAAAGAATTCCCTTTGGGGTTTATCTAGACTTCCAAGAACAGCTTAGCCCCTAGAAATCTGGATTTGGGCCCTTGGGCCCGGTTCTTACCAATAGGTGCCCCCCATGAAGAAATGTAGGCTGAAGGCCCCATGTTCCTGAGTGCATTGTCGCACTTCTTTCGGATAAGAGGTATGATCCCACTTTTTCCCTTGTTCCTTTATAAGGACATCTAGGCGATGTCATGTAAGCTTAGGGTGCAATCCTTACCTTTGTTGCCTTCCTGAGGAAGTTGGTTGAACATCATCATCTTGAGTTTCTTCCCTGCCACTCCTATGCAATTATAACACGTGTCAAGCATATCAATTAAAAGGAAGACAATGAGACATTCATTAAATGCTATCCAATAAAGTGACCAGGCATGGCTATTTTGGCGGTTCTTAGTTGCCACACATCCTTCAGTGATTGGCCTATTATTTGTAGGGTGGTTTCCAAGGGGAAACCCAAGGGTCGCAGGTTTCCTTATATATATCATAAAGGTTTATGCCCTGCCCTATTCATTGTTTGGCTTGTTCTACTACTTTCCCTATGATTCCTTATTTCCTACTTGCTGTTAGCATTAGAGTTCTCTAGAGTTTTTTCTTTCAAAGTTTCTCTCCTTCTTATAATGTTCACTTTTCTTTAACATATTCAGGTAGTAGGTTCTTGTCTCTTTTTCCATCTTATGTTTCTGTTCTTGTTTCCTTGGGTTTTGGGTTTTTCTGGGTTTCTGCCTTTCTATTGCTTCATTGCATTGGCGGTAGCCCTAACGTGTTTTTGTTTATTTTTCCAGATGGCTTTTGTGAAATTGTTATCTGGGGCTGCCACCTACGGGGGTGATTCTTCCAAGGTGTCATTCTTCCCGAATGTTGGGGTAATAAAGAGGGTTATGACTTAGTACAACAAAGGCATACTGGCTACAAATCTTGGCAAATATTTTTGGCCTAATGGCATTGTTGCCATCTTCTCCCGTACGCAGGCCCTCAAGGATTGAGACCTAATAGGCGGAAGAAAAAGAAAAGACATGCTTTCTATATTCATGGACCAGTTTTAGGCGAGGCTCTACTTCCCTCTTCACCTACTAGTATAGCATATTTTCAAGCACTATCAGAATCCACTATCGTAGCTGATGTCGAACTAATTTATCTACATCAATGGGTTCATCATCTGCTATAAGTTGGCGGGGCTGTCTCTCTTGCTGGAGGTGTTCCTCCAATTTTACATGCTAGACCTAAAGGAAGACATCAACTTCTTTTACATCGCCCCTATTGATCGAGGTGGGAACAAATCTTTTTTCTTTGTATCCAGAAATGACTTTTGGTTAGGGTGCAAGGAATGCTTATTCTTCACAGTGTTGGAGTAGGCATGAGGGATTCCTTGGGAGTTTGCAGACACCTCTCAGCATGCTTTGGTTAGGATGTTGCCCATATATGAAGGCTCGGAGGGCCATTGTTCGCTCCTTGGGTTGGTCCATTGTCTAGAGGAAGTAGTGGGGAACAATAATTTTTTGGAGTTATTCCCCATTCATTACACAAATATAGATAAGACCACCATTATGTGGGTAAGAATTAGTAGGGCCCATTGATCATATCCAGGAGTAAGAGACCCTTGTAATTGGGAGGAGGTTAGGAAGGGAGCCTAGTTGAAACCTACCAGGGTTGCTGCCATGGCCCAGTGAGGCCCTATGCAAAAGAGTTGTGCTCTAGCCTCTATGTTTAATTTATACTTTTTGTGCATGGTTATGATGTCTGGCCAAGTTTTTCTTTCTATAGAAATGAGTAGCCGCGCCAAGTAGTTTTTGAAGAGGCATAAAGATGTCGCTAATGCCTTAGCGAATGCTTGGAAGGCCAACATTCTCATGCAGTATGGCACATGCTGCGGGGGCCTCATTGTCCAAGTCACCATTTGAACTGGTAGAACTTCCTGCACCTCTATTGGAGGCTTAGCTAGTTCGCAAAAGGACAAGGCCCATTAGCCCTCTTGGAGATGGTGCTTCCTATGATGGAGGTAGTGGTAGGGAATCATTTAAACATTTTTTCTATGCTAACTTTATAGACTTGGGGTCATTCAGTGCTAATTGTGGGTGTTTCCATTTAGCAGTTTTAGAGAAGCACGTGACATAACCTAAGAATCCTCCTATTGAAGACCTAGTAGTCTTCCAAAGTAGAAGGCGGCTTTAAGGCCTTCAAAGGAAGGGCCTTTTGGTATACCACCTCCCTTCGCTCAAGTTCCAACAGGGGTTACCCCTGAAAAGGCTCCATCTACTCAGGGGGTGCCTGAACTGAAGTTGGATAAGTGCTTCCAGCCACGCAACTCAATCCCTATGAAGAGTCAAGTGCAGAAGAGGGATTTGGTGTTAGAGGGGATTGCACCTGACCAAGTCTTTAACTCCTTATAAGTGGTGAGAGTTGGTAAATTGATCCTTGAGGATCGGCTTGACATCTAGCACCGCATCTTAGATAGGTTGAAGACCCCCAGGGATCATCAATTTTTGGCCTACCTCCTCTGTCAGAAAGGGGCCAGTTAATGAGCATATGTTATTGCCTTTTCCAGGTATACTCATTTACTCATTTTTAGTGCTTGTGGTGTTATTTTCCCATTGACGAGTTTTAGTTTTGGCTAAAGGCCATTGTCACCTATGGTATGGCAAAATGATGGGTAGCTCGAGAGATGACTCTTTGCTTTGAGCTTGAGGCCTTACGCAAGAATTGTAGCTTTATTTAGTTGGAACTGAGTAGCAAATAAAGCACCAATAAGGCATTTGCAAAGGACCTTAAGCTAAAGAAGGAGACGAATGAAGGTGTTACCAAGAAGTTGAAGTTAAAGGTTAAGGAGCTGCAGAAAGCTCTAAAGCAATATATGGAAAAAGAAGCTGAGGCTTAAAAGGAGGCTGATAGCCAGACTGCCTTGCTGAAGGCAGCAGGGTCCAAGGTTAGTGCTATCAAGGTCACTCTATTGATAGATAAATATGTTTCACTAAGCCTAAGAATCGTTACGGGTGAGGCTAGCTCAAGCTCGGTCACTTCTATGATTCCCCTTGTAGAGCACATTGAACGGGTTGGGTTTGTTGGGCACGAGGGCCATTTAGAGTACCAGTGTCTTTGAACCAAGGCCAATGCTCACGTGAAGGAACTCAGCTCACTTTTCCTAAAGTCGTAAAAGGGGATCGAAAGGACTACCTTCCTAGAATTTAAGGAAGGTTTCTTTCTTGCCGCTTTTAGGTCAAACGGGTGAATCTAAACCTTGATATATCATTTCTCTCAGCTTACAAGGATTTAGGTTTGGATTATAAGTCTTGGCCAAATGAAGGGGAAAGTTGGGATTCCTACCTTTGACGAGGACATATTGACGATAGATCTTGATGAGGACCTTTGTCCAGATAAATTTTATGAGCCTTTGTTGTTAGCCCTGTCTCTTCCTTTCTTGCTTTTGTTCCTTTAAGATCTTTCTTCACTTGCTGTAACAAAATTCTTTTAATAAAAAATTCCTTTAATGAAAAGTTCATTTATGCAATGCCTCTAGTTTTTATATTTTTATATGGCTACAATATTTAGTGGTTTATTGTGATGTTTTGCATAAGTATGGGGCTTTCATAGTGGGGCCTTATCAAGTGTTTTTAGGTGCTCAAAAGTTTTGTGAAACCTTGTTTTTATGTGATAAGAATGTGAAGCATTAGATGAGTGACTTTTTATTTATAAGTAATTGAAATACATAATGCAAAATAATCATCTTTGTGATAATCTAAGCAAAGTAGGAAGACAAGTCGTTTGGGTGATAGTTTTTGGGTAGTTGCTTTCCTTCTATAGTTGCCAACTTATAGGCTCATTCTTTGATATTTTTTATGACTAGGTAGGGTCTATCCCAATTTGGCCTTAGCACCTCATGCCCTAGGTTCCTACCAGTTAGTTCAACTCTGACAAGGGCCAAACCCCTTACTTGAATATCTTTGCCTTTTATTCTTTGATCATGAGGTAAGGCAGTTCGCTATCTGAAGGCCCCCGTGAGAACCCTTGCATCCTTCATAAGTTTTTCAAGTAGGTCCAGATTTCCTTTAAGGTAGGGTAAGAGATCTCCATAGGTATGAAGGCATTGGTTCCATAGGCCATTGTGAAGGGAGACTCTCTCATAGGTCTTCGAGGAGTCATGCGATAATCCCATAAAATGCTTGGTAATCCCTCAATCCATCTTTGTTTAGCTTCTCCCAGCCTCTTTTTTAAGCCTTCTTTTATAGTCATATTAATGACTTCTACTTGCCCATTAGGCTAAGAAAGATAGATGAGGGTAAAGTAAAGGCGAATGCCCTTATCCTCAATGAATCATTGAACTTATTGGTTGTCAAACTACTTTCCATTATCAATGATGATGGCTTGCGGACACCCAAAATGGCAAATGATATTTGTTTACAAGAATTTAGTGATCTGAGGGGCCAAGATATAAGATACAGGCTTCATTTTTACCCATTTGATAAAATAATCTACCACCACAAGACAATATTTAACTTGCCTTGGGGCCAGTGGTAATGCTCAAATCATATCTAACCCCTACATGGAAAATGTCTAGGGCTCCATTGCTAAAGCGGCGTCAGAGGAGGGCAGCCTCTATATTCTTAAAATAAGCAAGCAATTACAACACATATGGACAAACTCCCTAGCATCTCTTCTGATTATAGGCCAGAAGTAGCCTTGTCTCAAGGCTTTGTGTGCTAAAGCGTTGGCATCAATATGTGCTCCACAATCTCCTTGGTGAATTTCTCAAAGAACGTTGTGCCCCTCGAGCAAACTAAGGCATCGCTGTAGAAGGGAAGCAAATCCCTTTTTGTATAACTCCCATCCGATAATAAGGAAATGTCTTGCCCAAAACTTGATTTTCCTTTTTCTTTAGGAGTTCTATTCAATGTACTCTTCTTGATGTAAATTTTGATCATCTCCCTTAAATCACCTTCAGGTACTGTGGCATGTATCAAATGGATCAAGGGTTCTATAAGTATTTCTATTATGGCCTCTTCCTGCCCTTTTGAGAGGGCATCAGCCCTAGTATTCTGGCCCCTGGGGATCTTCTAAACCTGCAAAAAGTTAAACATATTCATTAGTTCTCTCCGTGCTAAGGTATTTGCAAAGAGTAGACTCTTTTGCGCCTAGTGTTCTTGTGACTTGATTCACTGGTAATTACGAGTCACTGTATATTTGTATACTCAGCACCTCTACCTGACTAGCCATCGGCATCCTAACAAGGAAAGTTTCATATTCTGTGATGTTATTAGTTACGAGGAAGCGAAATATGATTTGGAGCGTGGTTTTTAAGTTGAGTGGGCCCTTTAGTATAATGCATACTCCCTGGTATTTAGGTCCCGAAGCCCCGTTCATGTACATTTCCTAGGTGGGTGTTTTGGTAAGCCCTTCATTGGTTTCCATGCTTAGTGTCATTTTAGCTCTAAAATCTGCTAAGGTTTTTACCTTGATAGTTTTTTGGGGTTTATAATTAATGTCATATTCCCCCAATTCAATTCACCACGTAGCAAGTCTGCCAGATTTATCTGGTTTCAGTAGGATATCACTTAAGGGTAATTCTGTTATGAAGATTATGTGGTAAGTCTGTAAATATGAGCGTAATTTTTAAGATACCATAACAAAGCCATAACCACATTGTAAAGTGTACGATATCTGGATTTAGCCCCCTAGAGGGTTTGACTGACAAAGTATATGGGTCATTGTTCTGTTCCATTTTCTCTGATGAGGATTACACTAACGGAGCCTTCATTGATGGCCAAGTAGAACACAAGGGGTTCATCAAGCTTCAGTTGTTTTAACATCGGGAGGTATTACAGATAGTCTTTTATCTATTGGAATACTTCATGGCATTCATTTTTCTATTCAAAGGCCGCTTCTTTCTTTAATATTTAAAAGAATGGCTTGCATCTATCACCAAATTATGAGACAAATAGTCCCGACATGGTGAGCTTCCCAACTAGCTTCTGAACATCCTTCTTACTCTAAGGTTCAGGCATTGTGACGATGGCCTCGATCTTGTCAGGGTTGGCATCGATTCTCCTCTCGGAGACCATGTAGCCAAGAAATTTGCCAGCACCAAAGCCAAATGTGCACTTGTTGGGATTCAATTTCATGTTATACTGGCACATCCTTTGGAAGGATTCCCAAAGCTCATCAAGATGTTGGTTTATTGCTTTGCTTTTGATGATCACATCATCTACATAGACCTCTATGTTTCTCCCTATCTGATTTGTGAAGATGTGGTTCATCAACCTTTGGTAGGTGGCTTTTGCATTTTTCAGGCCAAATGGCATTCACTGGTAGCAATAGATAAATTCATCTATTGTAGAAGTCATTTTTCCTCATTTTTAGGGTGCATCTGGATTTTGTGGTAATCACTAAAAATATCTATAAAAGATAGTATATTCAATTCATATATGACATCGACCAATTGATCTATGAATGGCAAAGGATATAGACCTTTTGAGCAAACGTCATTGAGATTAGTCTTGTTGAAGCACATGCGCTAGTCTCTATTTTCCTTTTTAACCAATACCACACTAAAGAGCTATTCGGGTATCGTATTTCCCAAATGATTCCGGCTTTTAGCAGCCTTTGCTACTTCTTCCCTAATGAATTCTCGTCTCTTGGGTGCCATATTACGCTTTTTCTACTACACTGGTTGGGCAGAGGGGTCTACTTGCATGCTATGGGTAATGAATTTTTGGTCTATCCCAAGCATCTTGCTAGGGAACCAAGCAAATACGTCTATATTTGCTTTAAGGAATTGAATGAACATCTGTCTTATCTTAAATGGGAGGTCTTTACTAATCTTGATCCCCTTTTCAGGGGCCACAGCTGTTAGCTCCATATCCCTGGGAAAAGCCATGTTGTCCTTATTTTCTTGGATGGCCTTTTTGCCCATTTTGGACTTCATTGATGTGATGGCATTTTCCCAGGGCCTTCATAGGGTTGCCACATAATGTCACCTTGCCACCGATTGGTTGAAAAAATATAGTTGAGTCCTTAATAGGGGTTGTAAAAAGTACCGTTAGCCTCTTGATGTCAATTTGGATGTAGAATTGCACCTAGGCTGGCTAGCCTAGGATTGCATTATAGGGCGACAGAATGTCTAGGAAAAGAGATTTTGTATTGTGGGAGTCGCAAGCAAGCTCCCAATTGTGATCTTTTCCAAGTAACATCAGTGGGACCTTGATGGTCCTAATGGTAGAGACTTTTTCGTTGCTTATGCCAAAGGTGGGGTTGCTGATGGGCAACAGGAAGGATTTCTTCACCTTTATTTTTTTCCAGCAGGTCAATGAAAATGATGTTGATGTTGGCCCCTGTATCTAGGTAGACTTTTTCTACATTGAAGTTGTTGATACATGCCCTAAAAATGAGTGCGTCCAAGTGCGGGACCACTACTAGGATATATCAGCCTTGGTTATGACCTAGCTATGGTTAACTACCTCAAGTTGCGCGATCTTACGCTCCTATCTCTTTCGAGCCATTAAAGCCTCCCCTTATGATGATCATGTGGACTATCCCAATTAGGTGTTTGGGGTTTTGGCAGTCTCTTGGAAAGCGAGGCCTCTTAAGCCTTTTGCCACTTTCGTTGTTGAATTTGTCATCTTTTCTACAGGGCCTCTATACTTGTTTACAGTAAGGAGATGTCTGCCTGAGTAGTTACTCCTTCAACTTGCCTTTTTGAATCATTTCTTCAAACAACTTCTTTAATTTCCAGCACTTATTGGTATCATGCCCTTTGTAGTATCTACAGTATTTTTTGAGGTTCTTCTTGCCCCAATGGGGTATCATTGGGGGCCACCAAGGGATCTTTTTTTTCTTTTCGAGGGTGTAAAGGTTGTTCGACCTTGTTTCTCTCAAAGGTAAGAGGATGGGCTCTGGCCATGAATCCCCTCTACATCTCCTCTCAGATCTACTTTCCTCAGCTTTGGGGTGGTCCTTAGGAACCATCGAGCGATTAAGTTTAGCATGTAAGTATCTTATGGCTTAGTCAAGGAATTCCTCTAGGTCTTGCGCGGGGATTCCCATGAAGGTCCCAAGCTACTTTCAAATCTCAGGCTAATCCCTAGGTGATGGTTACCAGGTGTAGCTTTGGAGATAGTCCCTACACCTGTACTGCCTCAACATTGAATCTTGCATCATAATCCCTAAGGGACTCCTCACAACCTTACCAAATTTCAGTAGGTAAGCCACCATCTTTGGAGTTAGCCAGCTTCCAAAGAAATGTCTTAAGAACACCTAGGAAAGGTCATTGAATAAGAAAAAACAGCGCCTCTGGTTGGTCCCAAATTAGGAGACGACAACTCTTGTTAACGAAGAGCTAAAGGCTCTACACATGATGGCATTAGAGGCCTTTTCAAGCTACATAGAGGTAACACACCGCTGTACATGGTTTGTGGGGTCTGTAAGGCCATCGTATAAGTTGATTTTTGGTATGTGAAACCTCTTGTAAGTAAGGACATTGATTATCTATTCTGAGAAAGGTTGGAGCCATAGGTGCTCCATGTTAATACCCATGGTAGCGTTTTCTTTTTGTTGCTCTGGGGTCCATATGCCCTGCTCCATTTGGTTGAGTCTCTACAGGATCGCACTAATGTCACTTGGGCTATTTGAGAGCTCCAGGGATGATTGTCTCCCATGGGTCGGTGCCCTCGAAGGTTGGCCTCTTAGAGGGGTGAAACAAGGCCCCTACGCTGGGTGACTCTCAATTGCCTCTTCTAGAGCCTTAGGTAAGGCTCTCTGAATTTTTTGTTGGACCGTCACTCTCAATTGCTCGAACAGGGCATGCTGTAGTGCCTAGAATTGTTTATCATTTAGGGGCGCATGGCCCTTACCCCTATAGAAGTCCCTTTGGAGTCCTACAGGATTCTCTAGGTCATTATTTTGGTGTGTTTCTTCACCTGCGAGCCCTATAGACCTCTCAGGGTGATGGCTTTCATATTTAGTCTCCTGTAGGTCCTAGTTTTCCATTCATGATCTTCACGTATTCATTATATTAGGTTCCTACATATGTTAAATTGATAGGTTATGTGATCAGGCAAGTTGGGCCTAAGAGCTTGGCGAATAGCAGATTAGGATCCTACGCACAAAGACAGGGTCAAAGCCTCGGGATATGTACCTAGTGGAAATCTTTTGACGCTCAAGTTAGGTTTCCATTGAGGAAGAGCAAAGAGAAAGAGATGAGAACTAGAATTCCCTATGTCGGGATTGATGAAGGGTTTATATAGCCATGGCGTGCTCTAGGTAATTTGCTATTGGGATAGAAATCCTATAGCTTATCTCGTCAATACGGGATATAATTTCCTTCCGGGAAGGAATTCCCTTTCGGGTCTATCTAGGCCTCCAAGAATGGCCCAGCCCCTAGACATCCGGATTTGGGCTCTTGGGCCCGTTTTCTACCAGGTTGGTTCCATATAAAACCATAAACCAACCAAAAAACTATCTGTTCTCTTATATGCAGAACTAACCCATGAACCATGGTCTATTTTTATTCAACCTAACCCAACCTAACCCAACGCAATGACCCAATAAGGGTGGTTCATGTTGGGGTTTGGGTTTATCCAACCCATCTCACCCTTACTATGAGTCCATTAAAAATGTGAATCATCTTAATCTAGCTATCTTGTTGTTAAGCCCTACATCCCTTTGTTGAAAATGTCATCAATTGAACCTTTCTACACTACTAGTCATTAACATGTTTTTCAAACTTAAATAAAGTGTATGTAATTAGTCTAAATTTGCCTAAAATTTTAAATATTAAAATATATTAAAAATTTTAAATACATAAATAAATAATATGTAATAATATATTTCAAAATAAAAATGTTTCAATAAATTCATAAAAAATTGGCATAGATTGAAAGAAAAGAAAGAAAGGAAGATGCACACCACAGACATAAAAAAGTATGAATTAATGTTAAATATACCACTAGTTTTATTTGAAATAAATATATAGTACTATAATCCAACTTAAAAAAATTACTAACATAAAAAATAGGGTAAATTTTGTAGATAGTCCATAACCTTTAATTTTTGCTTCATTTTCATTTTTAGCTTATTAGTATTCTCTTTCAATTCTTAAATTTTTAAAATATTCCATATTAGTCCTAGATTCAATGAAATGTAGTATAACTTAGAGTAACTGTGTCTATGTAACATCAAAATTTTAAAATTATTTTAAAATTTCAAATAATATCTATATTAGAAATTTTGCACTGAGAAATAATTTTTTTATGATTAAATAATTTTTTTTATTATCAATTTTTCTCATTTCTGAAATAGTTATTATGTATAATGTATGCATTTACTATGTAATAACTTTTGGTTGGATTAACAAATTAACCTAGTGGGACAAATTAGAATGTTTTTAATCATTTAAGAATGAAAAGATAACAAATAAATGTCTGGGATGAAATTTAGTTCACATAAATTATAGACATTGAAGGAAATATATTTTTCCTATTTTAACTATATATTTTAATAGTATATTTTATCTAAGTTAAAAAGCAAACAAATTAAAGATTATATTTGGGGCTAATTTTCATGGGGACACCTTAGATCTAGCAATTTTCATGGAGGTGCCTTACATCTAATTTTCTTTTTTGTTTCATGTTGAATGTATGCACTAAATAAATAGACAAATAAAATATTTATCTATAAATGTACTTTTAAGTCTTAATAAAAATATTTCACTGAAGTTAAAGGGTAACGAAATTGATAAAATCTTATGCTTAAGGTCTTGTTTAATAACAATATGAAGTAAAAGAGAAGTTTGTTGTGAAATTAAACTTTAACACCTCAATTATGGGTAAAAATTAATTTGATACGTTGATAGAAAATTTAAACCTTAAAAGAGGTTAGTATCTAATATTTCTACTACTAAAACATAATATTTTCTAGCAGGCAAATGCGTTGGGCCGTTGGATAACGTGGGAGAACTTTTCAACAGTCTTGCATTGAAAAGTGTAGTAGATTAAAATATGAGGTGTCAAATGAAAAGAAACTGAAAGGTTGAGATGTTTTGAAGAATTTAGCCATTTTCCTAAAATAGCTAAATTACAGTAACAGGTTTGTTTAAAATATTATAATATATTAAACTTTAAGGGTAAAAATATTTTTTTTTACATATATGCACCTTGGTAACTTTGATAATATTTGTCTTTGACATGTTCTCAGAACGTGGATAAAGTATTTATAAATGGTACAAATGCATTTATCTTGTAAATATTTGAAATACATTAAAATTTTGATTAATCAAATAAAGAGAAATATTATCTTAGTGAACTGAATAAAAAAAATACTATCTTTTCAAAATATTAGAAATTTTTAAAATATATTTTATATTTGAATAAATTTTGTGTAACAATGTTAAATATGAGAGTAGCATAACTATAGGAATTCAGTATTAGGATAATAAAAAAATATAAAGTCACAATAAAATTATATTTTGGATAAAAATGAACAAAATTTTCATCCAATGCACAGAGTAAATGTTGGGATTTTTTTTATTCTACTAAAACTTACTATATGCCCTTCTAAGAACCTCCAACTTCTTCCTTTGTCATGTAATACCATATGTGATTAGAACTTGCGGTCACAACTTAAAAATATGTAATTTAATTATAACTTTTGGACATATAAATCCCCAAATTTCTCTCCTTATATACTTAATCTCACATAAAAAAAAAACTTATAATCACAATGTAAAATTATTAACTTCATAATCTCTTAACAACTCTATCACTACTTCCAAGCCATGAAATATAATAGTCAATAAAAAATTATTTCTAATTTGATAGAACTTGTAAGATTTGATTGGCTCTAAAAAAATAATAGAAATGAAAACAATAATTTAATATTATTTAGTATAGAAAAAGAGTTAGTTCCTAAAAATAAAAATTTGTGTTATTATATTAAAAGGGATGACCATGTGGGAAATTTATTTTAAAATTTTAAAAGATTAGATAATATAAAAAATGTGCTTCTAAAATTCCCTTTTATCATAATATACGCAACAATTCTACAAGCCAAGATAGTTTATTTCCTAAAATTTTTCACAATGTCTTTTGCTATAATGATAGGTTTTTGTTTATAATAGATGCTTCAGTCATACTTGAATTATATTATTGCTCTAAGATGAAATTTCAGATAAAAAACAAAAAATAAGGCTAAAAAAAAGCTAAGGTAAACTGTTACAAAGTTTATTTTATTTTATTTTAATTTTTTATGCCTTAAATTTTTTTTATTAATTTAGTATCAAACCTACCAGATAAATCAGCATTTATAGTATACATTCATCCAAGTTGGGAAACAAATATTTATTTTAAAAAATTTTAAATTCAAGGAATTTTTTTTTATAGTAGAACAAACTTATCATATTTGTTAAATTAACTAAACAAAGTAAGTTTAGAAATTCCAAAAAAAATAAAGATTAAATGCATGCCACGTTTGGTTTTCTCTCATTATATTTCTAGTACTTTAATGTTACTAACTATCTAATTAAATAAGCAACGATATATATATTTAAATCTCTAACAGTGGATTCTTTTTCCATCTTTTATGAGTCCTAAGACTAATATAACTCTAATTAAATGGATAATATAAAATTTATACATCATTAAAATAGTAAAAGAACGTATAATTTTAGGGTAAAGGAAAAAATTAGGTAAACAATTATAAAGTGTTTGCTTACATAATTTTTTATACATACTTTTTATACTTAAAATTTTTTTAATGTACAATATCTATAGACTTTCATGTGAATCTTCAGCATGAATTTTACCAAATAATAAGCTTTCATAGTATATACTCATCCAAGTTTCAAAAAAACATTAAATTGACAAAAATTTTATGTTCAAATGCACTCTTTATAGCCGCACAAACTTTGGCTAGTGTTTTACCAAATGTTTAAATCTAGAGATATCCTATAAAAAAATATGATGCAAATTAGAAAATTATTCTAGAATTCTAAATGACTAAGAAAATTTAGAGATATCCTAGAAAAAATCTAGAGATGGGATGATAAAATTAAGAGGTATTTTGTAGAGAAATCTAGAAAAGTGAAAACAAATATAAGATAGGGACTAAAGTGTATAAGGTTCTTAAAGGTGGTGGTGAGGAAAGAGTTAGTTAAAAAAAATCTTAACGGACTTAGAGAGGTCAACAAAGACTAGTATAAAAACTATAAATAGACGTGAGGGCCAAATGCCCAATGGAAGACACAAGACCAAGCCTGTTCTCCTTTCTACCTTTAATATACAAAAACTTTCAACTAAGTCCAGTCTATACTTCAAATTATAAAATCAGTCCTTCAACTATTTCTAACCTATTTCCCAACAATCCCAACTATTCTAAACACCAACTAAACCATTCCAAAATAATCAACAATGATATCAAAGGTTGTCTAGTCATCTACTCTGGCATAGGTCAACCAAAGCTTCCCAAATAAGCTCAATAAACCAAAAAATCATCATCAATGGCTACTTCAAAAAACAATCAAGTTGTCACTTTGTTAGTTTTTTACAGTTAAAATTATGGCTATTTAAGTATTAAAAATAAGACATATTTTGTGTCTTAAAAATTATGGAATATTAACCAAAAAGGAATTAATATTCCTGAGGAGACTTCTACATTAAATGAGGCACAACTTGCAAAGTGGAGGACAATGAGACAAAGAATGCACAAGCACTCTTCACTATACAGTAGGGTGTGGCAGATATTATGTTCCAAAGAATTATAAAGGCAACTAGTGCGAAGCAAACACTAAGAAAATTTGGAAATATCCTAGGAAATTTTTTTCCTATATATCCACCCCAGCCCAAGACACTAATTTGCTTGGGCCTATTACACCTAAGTCCAACCTAACCCTAAACTAAGTGTAAGTGACTCCCAATCCCATCTCACTTCATCTCCACACAGCAACCTACTGTTCTTTGCATATGCTACTATGCTCGAGTCTGCTCTCCTGCCCTCACGTCACCCTCTGGCCTCCATCACCTCGTGCTCGCCCTCCATTGCCTCACGATTGCCGTCCTTCGCCCTCATCGTCCTATTGCCTCATCCTCCATGCATATCACTGCCCTCACATTGTCCTTCTCCGCCACTCTTGTGTTGCCCTCTATCCCTCCCATTTGCCCTTCGTAGTGCAGGAAATGGCTATTGGCAGTGAGGTGTAAGTCTATGTTGGGTGTTGGCCCAAGTGTAATCAAGAGGGGGGTGAATTGGTTGCTTTTAAAAAATTTGGCAAAAATAAATTTTACAACCAAATTTACTCAGCCAAAAATAAAAAACAAATCAAGTAATCCCAAGCACAAATAAAACAAGTAAATAAATGAGGATAAAGAAAAGAGTGCACTGAGATTTATAGAAGTTTAACTCCACCAACTAGAGTCTACGTCCTCTCTTTAAGTTTGCTCACTAGATATTTCCTCCACTATCTCTTGATCAAAATTACAATTGTGTTTTCTTCAAGGTTCACACCTAACCAATCTCTAGTTTTTTCCAAGGCTCACTAGAAACCACTATTTAGTTTTCTTCAAGGCTTACTAGAAACCACTTCACACTCAAGAGATTTTAAGACTTGAAATGTTTACAAACTCACAAGTTCACACAATAACACTCTTGCTAGATATACAAGTAAAAGCACAACCACAACAATGAATTTCTCAAGATAAGCTCTTTTTCTTGGATTTGATGATGAATATTTGATTTTATGACCAAGAGTTATCTCTAAGGTGTTTCTCCATGTATTTATACTCATTTGAAGGCCAAAAAAACGTTGAAGAACCATTGAGAAAGTCAGAAAAGTCTCCAAGAAAGCAGGTGACCGTTACTGTCAAATTTGATAGCTTTTTGCTTTTATCACCCTGTTTCACCCGGATGAAAAACTTTCACTCGGTTGAAAATTTGGTCTCATAACGAAACCCCAGGTTTGAACTCTAATGGCTAGATTGCTCATTAATCACGTTGAAATATTTTAACCTTGTTGAAATTGTAGCTCCAGGTTTTTCTCACTTCCAAACTTTCAAACTTCAATGAATATTTCACCAAAAAGATTTCTTCCCTCACAAGCAATGCTTGAATCACCATAAATACTTCAAATATACTTAAGAAACAATTTTCCTTCCAAAGATAAAAATTTTATCAACAAGAGACTAATGTATAAATCTTTAGGTAGGGCTTTAAAACACATAAAACAAATATGTTTTGTTATCATTAAAATCAAATAAATGTGAGTCATGAATGGAACAAATCCAACATTGGGTAAACCCGACCCTAACCCTATATTTTTGGATTAGGGTCGGTTCATGTTACAATTTTTGGATGCAGAAGTTGCTTGAAAATTTCAGGTTCCGACACAAACCCCGACCCTAAACCCGAAATTTACAACCCTATAGGATACACATAACCAAGTTTGTACTCCTTTCTACCGGTCTATACTTCGAATGATAAAATCAGTCCTTCAACTATTTCTAACCTATTTCCCAAGTCCTAATTATCCCAACCATTCTAAATATTAACTAAACAACTCCAAAAAAATCAACAAAGGTTTTTGAAATGCTTAAATGAAATTTTAAGTTTTATACAATATTTAGTAGCACAAACTTTAGCATACTTTTTACCATATATTTAAATCTTTTATTCAAATAAAAGATTTATCTATGAAGGTTTTGAAATGCTAAGTTGAAATTTTAGTTTTATAAAATATTTATTACATTTGAGATATTATTTAATAGTAATATAGAACTGAGGGTGGCATGTTTATTGCCAAAAAGAAAACAGTGCCAATGTAGAAATTTTAGCCATAAAAGGTAAGATTAAGCATGAAAAAGTGTATATAATACTTAATTTTGTAATAAAAAATTAAGAGTGAGCAAATTTGTTGTAAAATTTAAAATTTAATGGCAATTTAAAGGTTTTAGTCATAAGAGGAAATAAGAACATAGAAAAAAAACTAAAATTTAATACCCGACCTACATTGCTTATTTGTTCTTCAACTATCAATTGTTGTTTATTTGTCTTTAAACTATCATTAATGTTGCACCATTTGCCTTTCTCGGTCTTGCAATTAAAATGCGTCAAATTGAGGAAATGAACTAAACTAGGGTCTAAAAAAGGATGAAGCACTCCAATATCCCGACCACAGCCAGCGAACAAGTGGCTACAACTCAGTAGGCAAGCACCAGACCCCAAAATTTAGCAGCAAAAGAACAAACTAAATATATAGAACTCAAATTAACAAGTACCAGAGGACGACATTCCAGTCCCCATCACAATGCCAACCCCAAACAGCAGTATTATTCTTCTCCAATTCATGGATTTCAGCTGGGAATGGAAATAGATCAGTATGAGGCTATGGCTGTCAGTAAGATCGCGATGCCCTGGGATCATAGATCGGTACTTCACCCCTCAGAACTTCATTTTTGCGCTGCTTAAACTGATCTCCAGCATCAGGTCCCTTCTGAAAGTTAGAACTATAAACGGGCGCATAAGTAGCGCCAGGTAGTACGATGTAGACCACCACCGGACTCCTCACCTGATGAGCCCCGTCAGACCATATAATGGAACCGGACGTGATTGGTGTTGAAGATATGATTCAAAAGAACGAAGCTGGTGAGATGGCGTGAAGAACAAGTCAAGGAGGCTGAGATTTTAGCATTCAATATTTAGCTGCGTAAAATCTGCTAGTTAGTTACATTTTGATATGTTTACCGTTGTAATAATCTCTATTTAAAGAGATATTAAGTCCTCCTCTGTACGATCTGAATAACAAAGAAATTTCAGTATATATTATCTCCTTGTTCTACTATAGCCACAACATTTTGGTATCAGAGCCAGGTTGCAACCTAGGCTTCTTCATACGCAATCATTCAGCAAAAATGGCAGCAAACAACTCATCACTCAATGTAACTTAGCCACAAATCCCTATCTTCAAAGGGGATTCATATGAATACTGGAGCATAAAGATGAAGACTCTCTTTAGATCACAAGAACTCTGGGATCTTGTGGAAACAGGGATGGATGCAGGAACCTTAGAAGAGGTTACAAATCGGAAGGTTCAAAAAAAGGATGCAAAGGCACTGTTCTTTATCCAGCAAGCTGTAGATGAGACTATCTTCTCCAGAATAGCCGGAGCCACCACAGCAAAGCAAGCCTAGAATATCCTCATAACCGAGTATCAAGGATCAGCAAAGGTGATGACAGTAAAGCTGCAGTATCTGAGGAAAGACTTTGAAACCTCCAGCATGAAGAACAGTGAGTCAGTTCAGGAGTATCTTGCAAGAGTCTCCAAGATCGTCAGCGAAATGCACTCCTATGGTGACAAGATAAGTGATGAAACTATTGTAGCTAAAATTCTCAGAAGTATGACCTCTAAATTTGATCATGTAGTAGCTGCCGTCGAGGAATCCCGAGATTTGTCAACTCTGACAGTAGATGAACTCATGGGATCACTTCAGGCACACGAGGCCAGAATCAACAGAACAGTGGGAAAGGAAGAAGAACATGCATTCCAAATCCAGGGGGAGCGTGCAAGACACACCAATAATAGAGGAAAAGGTAGAAGTGGATTTAGGAGAGGACGAAGCAGCATGGTCTAGTGCACCTTCTGCAAAAAATTTGGCCACAAGGAGGACCACTGCTGGAGCAAAGACAGCCAGGCTAATTACGCAGAAGATCTTGATGAGCAAGATGATTACCTGTTCATGACGTATGTAAGACCTCAATTCCCTTCTATTGATGTCTGGTACTTAGATAGCGCATGCTCTAATCATCTGACAGGAGATAAAGGAAAGTTTAAGGAATTGGATGAAACAATTAAAGCTCAAGTTGAGGTTGGGCAATGACAAACAGATCCAGATTGAAGGGAAAGGTACAGTTGCCATTAATATTAATGGCAAGGAGAAGTTAATCAGAAATGTACAATTTGCACCTGGACTAACACATAACCTGATCAGTATAGGTCAGCTGGTAAAAGGAGGCTTTAGTGCTACGTTTGAGAAAGGAACCTGCACAGTAAGAACAAGTTCAGGTGAGCATATATTGCAGGCACAAATAACTAAAAATCAAATGTTTTCTATTGACTTTACTGGCAGTGACAAGTGTATGACAATAAGTAGCAAACTTGATGAATCTGAACTGTGGCACCAACGCTATGGTCATCTGTATATGAAGGGTTTACAATTGTTAGCCAACAAAGAAATGGTAACTGGTTTACCTTCTATAAGGATTTCAGATCTTGTGTGTGAAGGTTGTTCATTTGGCAAACAAGCCAGGAGACCCTTTCCAAAGGGACAGTAAAAAAGATCATCAGTAAAACTTGAGAAAGTTCATGCAGATCTCTGTGGACCCATGAAGACCACCTCACTTGCTGGAAATAAGTACTTTCTCTTGTTTATAAATGACTGTACTAGATTCAGTTGGCTTTATTTTCTTACCATGAAAACAGAAGCATTTGATTGCTTCAAAAGATTCAAGGCTTTGGTTGAGAGACAGGGGTCATTAAAACTTAAAACTCTAAGAACTGATCAAGGAGGAGAATTCTGCTCGAAAGAGTTCAATGACTTTTGCGAAATTGAAGGCATAAGGAGAGAGCTAACAGCCCTATACACACCTGAACAAAACGGCATTGTAGAAAGGAAGAATCGAACCATTATGGAAATGGCAAGATCAATGTTGAAGAATAAAGATCTTCCAGATGAGTATTGGGCAGAGGCAGTGGCTACCTCCTGAATTTATCTCCCACAAAAGCTGTATGGAATCAAACACCGTATGAAGCATGGTATGGTTCTAAACCTTCTGTAAGCCATCTCAGAATTTTTGGGTGTGTTTGTTATGCACTCATTCCCTCTGGCAAAACTAAATTGGATGTAAGGTCCAAGAAATGTATCTTTGTTGGTTACAGCTTGGTGTCTAAAGTCTACAGGCTACTGGAACCTGAAACTAAGAAGATCATCATCAACAGAGATGTCAGATTTGACGAAAACAGTAGCTGGAATAATATAGATGCAGCTGCAGCTCCAACACTCTATATGAACAATGAAGAAAAGCAAGAGAAGAGGAATTTAGAAGAAGGACCAGAAAACAATCAAAGCACTCCAGTGAGATCGCTCCCATCATCAAGTGATGACTCACCAAATTCTTCTCACAAAAAAACCAGGTCATTAGCTGAAGTGTACTCCTCAACATTCGACTTATTTGCTGGTGAACCACCAAATGTAAAAGCTGTGTTGGAAAACAAAGTCTGGAGGGAAGCCATGGAGGAAAAAGTAGCATCCATTGAAAGGAACAGAACATGGGAGCTGGTTAATCTTCCAGATGGAAAGAATACAGTAAGTTTAAAGTGGATCTTCAAAACAAAGTATCATTCAGATGGACAAATCCAGAAGCACAAGCCCAGATTGGTGGCTCGAGGATTCACTCAAGAACATGGAGTGGACTATGAAGAAACTTTCTCCCTAGTAGCAAGATTTGAAATAGTAACACTCATTCTTGCATTGGCTGCACAGGAGCAGTGGAAAGTGCATCAATTTGATGTCAAATTAGCCTTTCTTAATGGAGAACTAAAAGAGGAGGTATATGTGGAGCAACCAATTGGGTTTAAGATTCCAGGAGCAGAAGACAAAGTGTACAGACTCAGGAAGGCTCTTTATGGCTTGAAATAGGCTCCTCGAGCCTGGTATAGCAGAATCAAGGAGTTTTTTCATCAAAAAGGATATGAGCGGAGTCCTAACGAACCAACTCTTTATTTGAAGAAATTCAGCGTTGAAGCAATAGTTATAGTAAGTCTGTATGTAGATGATATGATCTACACAGGTTCTTCACAAGAACTTATCTTCAACTTCAAGGAAATTATGATAAAGGAATTTGAAATGACAGATCTTGGAGAGCTACATTACTTTATAGGACTTGAAGTGAGACAGACTCCAAAAGGTATATTTATTTCTCAGCAAAAGTATATCTCTGACTTATTGTAGCAATTCCATATGAGTCAATGCAAGGTTGCTATAACTCCCGTGAACATGCATGAGAAGCTGAGGGAAAAAGTTGATTCAGGAGTAGCAGATGCAAGGAGATACAGAAGCCTAGTTGGGCGTTTAATCTATTTGACACATACTCAACCTGATATTTCTTTTGCAGTAGGCTTAATATCCAGGTTCATGCATTCTCCTACAAAGCATCACTATGGAGCAGCCAAAAGGATTTTAAGATACGTTGCAGCAACTAAAAACTATGGTATCTGGTATGTAAAGGTATCTAAGTTCTGTCTACAAGGGTACACTGACAGTGACTGGGCAGGAGCTCAAGATGATAGGAAAAGCACTACAGGAAACTGCTTTACTATGGGGTTTGGAGCAATTTCATGGATATCAAAGAAGCAAAGTTTTGTGGCATTATCATCCACAGAAGCTGAATATGTAGTTGCCAGCATTGTAGCTTGTCAATGTGTTTGGCTCAAACGCTTGTTAATAGATTTGGAGCATAAACAAATGGAGGCAATTGGATTATATTGTGACAATGCATCAGCAATAGCAATGACCAAGAATCCAATCATGCACAGAAGAACTAAGCACATAGAGATCAGGCATCACTTTATAAGAGACTTAGTATCTCAAGGAGAAGTTAAACTGAAGTTTTGTGGAATTGAGTTTCAAGTTGCCGATCTATTAACTAAAGCTCTGTCTCAAACAAAGTTTGAAGAACTACGAAGCAAGATGTGTATTACGACTTTTGAATCAAGGGGGAGTGTTGAAGATATGATTCAAAAGAACGAAGCTGGTGAGATGGCATGAAGAACAAGTCAAGGAGGCCGAGATTTTAGCATTCAATATTTAGCTGCATAAAATCTGCTAGTTAGTTACATTTTGATATGTTTACCATTTTAATAATCTCTATTTAAAGAGATATTAAGTCCTCCTCTGTACGAGCTAAATAACAAAGAAATTTCAGTATACATTATCTCCTTGTTCTACTAGATCCAGAACAATTGGTTGCTGCAAAATCTTTGGACCCTCAGCAGTAAGAGTGAAAGTTTTCTTGTCTCCAACGGCTGAGAAGTCCAGAGTTGAAGGCGTGAAAGATATGCTAAAAAGTGGGGGGGAGTTTATCTTGACAGTGTAGGTTGATTTTCCTGAGCTGACGTTGGTAAGTGTCTGGAGTAAGAAGGCATTGACTGGATTACCGTCTTCAATGGCCACAGCGAACGAAGGGTAGTTAACGTCCCAAACTCTTCCAGGTTTGGTTTTGTTACATAAGGTTGAGTTGTCTTCGGTAAGAAATTTGATGGTAGTGTCATTGTAACCTTGCCTGCAGAGGAAGCTGATGTAGTCACTTTCCTAAGCATCATAGACAAGTCCTGGGTCCAATGCTTTCTCTGGATTGATTTGACCAGACCCACAAGCAAATTCAAGCTCATTGTACTTCCTTGGGTCCATTATGGTTGCTGTAAAGGATCCGATTGAGGCATTTGTAAGCCTTATAACAGAAGAATGGAATTAACTAACTTCATTATACATATACTATAGTATATATAATATTCTCACCTGTTGTCATCAGGGTGGATTTAATGGCCGCCGGGGACCAAGTAGGGTGAGCAGCTTTGACATAGGCGGCAGCTCCCGTGACATGGGGGCAAGACATAGATGTGCCGGAGATAACATTGAAATGGTTCTTGCCAATGCTGCCATCAAGTGGCCAGGCAGCCAGGATGTCAACACCAGGAGCAGTAACATCAGGCTGCAGCAAGAACCAATTAATTCTCCCAATATCACTGAAGACAACAAAACTGGAAAACACATATTCCTCAATCTATGATCTAAACCAAAACTCCCCCTCAGAATATATGTACCTTGAGAATGTCTAGACTGATGGGATTCGTTCCTCTGCTAGAAAATTTCGCAATTGAAGGTGCCATTACGTCATCTGGAGTCTAATTGGCCAGAATTGTTGCCATTGGATTGGAAGATTCTAAAATACCCGGTCAGTATCAATACCCCCATTTTTCAGAATTCCTCAAACTTTTTAGAATGTTTCAGTTAAGGACCTAAGTTAGAAATTAGTAGTAAAAAGACCATTAGACTGGTAGAGTAAAATGCAACATATTGATTCGGTAACAGGTTGCAAGGGAGAAGCGATAGGCAGGAACAGAGGAAAAAGAAGGGGAAATTGCTGAAATGGATAAAGTAAATATAAAATATATATTTATTTTAAGGTATTAT
The DNA here is from genome assembly GCA_005392925.1 of Aquilaria sinensis. Classification (NCBI taxonomy): domain Eukaryota; kingdom Viridiplantae; phylum Streptophyta; class Magnoliopsida; order Malvales; family Thymelaeaceae; genus Aquilaria; species Aquilaria sinensis. Next base: position 437,548 of record SMDT01002991.1, on the reverse strand, counting down.
GCGTATTAAATATAAATATATATTTATTGAAAAATATAATTGTACGTAATAATTTCTATACTACTTTACCTATTTTTTTAATATTTAATCACTTTTCTTAATTTTTTTTTCACTTTTTCTAGTTTTAATCAATTTTCTGTATATTTACTCACTTTTTTTAATAAAAAAATCACTTTTTGTAGATGTGTTTCGCTTATTTTTAAATTTACTCATTTTTTAAAATTATTTGTTGCACTTTAGAATTATTTATCACTTTTTCAGTTTTTATTAGCGTTACAAAAAATGTACCATTTTTTTTAAACGTTTATAACTTTTTTTTAAATGTTATCGCTTTTTCGTATATTTAATAGATTTTTTAAACATGTAATAGCTTTTTTTTTTACATTTAATCACTTTTTCTAAAAAATTGTCGCTTTTATTGGTTTTTATCACTTTTTTAAAAATATTTATGGCATTTAAAATCTGTATTCATAATATCAAATACTAATATAATAATAAGGTTATATTGGTACCAAATTAAGGTTAAGTGGTACCAGTTTAAGGTTGTAGTGGTACCAAATTATGGTAATGCTAATACCAACTTAAGGTTCTACTTCATATTGGTATTAAAGTAAGGTTTAATGGTACTAGTTTAAGGTTCCAGTGGTATCTAATTATGGTTTTTGTGGTATCAAATTAAGGTTTCAATGGTCCCAAGTTAAGGTTATAATGGTACCAAATTAAGGTTTTGTGATACCAAGTTAAGGTTATTGTGGTACTAAGTTAAGGTTCTAATGTTACCAGGTTAAGGTTATACTGGTACCAATTTAAGATTCAGTGGTACTAGTTTAAGGTTCTAGTGGTACCAAATTTTGGTTATGATGATACCGACTTAAGGTTCTACTGGTACCAACTTAAGGTCATATTGGTATGAAAGTAAGGTTTAATGATACCAGTTTAAGGTTCTAGTGGTACCTAGTTATGGTTTTTGTGGTATCAAATTAAGGTTTCAATAGTCCCAAGTTAAGGTTATAATGGTACCAAATTAAGGTTTTGTGATGCCAAGTTAAGGTTATTATGGTACCAAATTAAGGTTTTAATGGCACCAAGTTAAGGTTATACTGGTACCAATTTAAGATTCAGTGGTACCAGTTTAAGGTTCTAGTGGTACCAAATTATGGTTATGTTGACACCAACTTAAAGTTCTACTGGTACCAACTTAAGATCATATTGGTACCAAAGTAAGGTTCAATGGTATCAGTTTAAGGCTCTAGTGGTACTTAGTTATGGTTTTTGTGGTATCAAATTAAGGTTTCAATGGTCCCTAGTTAAGGTTATAACGGCACCAAATTAAGGTCTTGTGATACCAAGTTAAGGTTATTGTGGTACCAAGTTAGGGTTCCAATGGTACCAAGTTAAGGTTATACTGGTACCAATTTAAGGTAAAGTGGTACCAGTTTAAGGTTCTAGTAGTACCAAATTATGGTTATGCTAATACCAACTTAAGGTTCTATTGGTATCAACTTAAGGTCATATTGGTACCAAAGTATGGTTTAATGGTACTAGTTTAAGGTTCTAGTGGTACCTAGTTATGGTTTTTGTGGTATCAAATTAAGATTTCAATGGTCCCAAGTTAAGGTTATAACGGTACCAAATTAAGGTTTTGTGATACCAAGTTAAGGTTATTATGGTACCAAGTTAGGGTTCTAATGGTACCAAGTTAAGGTTATACTGGTACCAATTTAAGGTAAAGTGGTACCAGTTTAAGGTTCTAGTGGTACCAAATTATGGTTATGCTGATACCAACTTAAGGTTCTACTAGTACCAACTTAAGGTCATATTGGTACCAAAGTAAGGTTCAATGGTACCAGTTTAAGGTTCTAGTGGTACCTAGTTATGGTTTTTGTGGTATCAAATTAAGGTTTCAATGGTCCCAAGTTAAGGTTATAACGGTACCAAATTAAGGTTTTGTGATACCAAGTTAAGGTTATTGTGGTACCAAGTTAGGGTTCTAATGGTACCAAGTTAAGGTTATACTGGTACCAATTTAAGGTTCAGTGGTACCAGTTTAAGGTTCTAGTGGTACCAAATTATGGTTATACTGATACCAACTTAAGGTTCTACTAGTACCAACTTAAGGTCATATTGGTACCAAAGTAAGGTTTAATGGTACTAGTTTAAGGTTCTAGTGGTACCTAGTTATGGTTTTTGTGGTATCAAATTAAGGTTTCAATGGTCCCAAGTTAAGGTTATAACGGTACCAAATTAAGGTTTTGTGATACCAAGTTAAGGTTATTGTGGTACCAAGTTAGGGTTCTAATGGTATCAAGTTAAGGTTATACTGGTACCAATTTAAGGTTCAGTGGTACCAGTTTAAGGTTCTAGTGGTACCAAATTATGGTTATACTGATACCAACTTAAGGTTCTACTGGTACCAACTTAAGGTCATTTTGGTACCAAAGTAAGGTTCAATGGTACTAGTTTAAGGTTCTAGTGGTACCAAGTTATGGTTCTTGTGGTATCAAATTAAGGTATGAATGGTCCCATGTAAGGTTATAACGGTACCAAATTAAGGTTTTGTGATACCAAGTTAAGGTTATTATGGTACCAAGTTATGGTTCTAATAGTATCAAGTTAAGGTTGCAGTGGTACCAAGTTAAGGTTGAAGTGGTATCAAGTAAGGTTATTGTCCTATTGTGACCGGTTGAACGGGTAAAAATTGTACAGAAATTAGGTTAAAGTGGTACCAAGTTAAGGTTGAAGTGGTATCAAGTAAGGTTATTGTCTTATTGTGACCGGGTGAACGGGTAAAAATTGTACAGAAATTAGGTTAAAATGGTACCAAGTTAAGGTTATATAGGTACCAAGTTAAGGTTGCAGTGGTACCAAGTTAAGGTTATTATCCTAGGGTAACCGGGTGAACCAGTAAATATGTTACCAATTTAAGGTTATAACCTTAACTTAGTACCACTATAATCTAAACTTAATACCACTATAACCTTAACATGGTACCACTATAATCTTAACTTGGTACCACTATAACCTTAACTAGGTATCACAATAACTTTAACTTGATACCACCATAACGTTAAATTGATACCACTACAACCTTAACTTAGCACCATTATAACCTTAAATTGGTACCACCGTAACCTTAACTTGGTACCGTCATAACCTTAACTTAGTACCACCATAACCTTAACTTGGTACCATTATAACCTTCAATTAGTACCACGATAACCTTAAATTGGTACCATTATAACCTTAACTTGGTACCACAATAACCATAACTTGGTACCACAATAACCTTAACTTGATACCGCAATAACCTTAATTTGGTACCAACATAACCTTAACTTGGTACCACAATAACCATAACTTGGTACCACAATAACCTTAACTTGATACCGCAATAACCTTAATTTGGTACCACGATAACCTTAACTAGGTACCACTATAACCTTAACTTGGTACCACAATAACCTTAACTTGATACCACGATAACCTTAACTAGGTACCACTATAACCTTAAATTAAATATATACCAATGTAACCTTAATTTGGTACCATCATAACCATAACTTGGTACCACAATAACCTTAACTTGATACCACGATAACCTTAACTAGGTACCACTATAACCTTAAATTTATACCATTATAGCCTTAACTTGGTACCACTATAACCTTAAATTGGTACCGTAAATTATTTAGGGATTAGGGTTAGAGGATTAGGGATTAAAGTTAAGGACTAGAATTAGGAATTAGGGTTAAGGTTAGGAATTAATGATTAGGGTTAAGGCTTAGTGATTAGGAATTAGGGTTAGGGTTTATGATTTAATGTTAGGTTTAGGTGTATCGTTTATGGTTTTGGGTTTAGGGTTAGACTTAGGATTTAGGTGTTTATAGTTTTGGACTAAGGATAAATTTAAGATTTAAGGTTAGGGTTAGGGTTTAGTGTTATGTTTAGTATTTTTTTTATATTATATTGTGGGTTTACTTTGCACATAATATTAATTTTAACTACAACTGACATATTTAACATTTTAATTAATAAATGCAAAACATTTACGTACATGTTTAGGGTTTACATTTTCGGTTAATGTTTTGGGTTAGGGGTTAAGGTTTAGGTTTAGTATTTGAGTTTAAAATTAGGGTTTATGATTAGAGTTTTGTTTAAGGTTTTTTTATATAGTATTAGATTTTTACCATGATTGACATATTAAACAATTTGTAATATTTAGAGATAGAGAGTTTATAATTTAAGGAGCCTTGATATAAATAAGGTTCTAATTTTTACCTTTTGCCCAACAATTAATGAAAAAAATAAATTAAAGCTATTTTTGCTATCTATTTATTTTAACTTTTTTCTCTCTTTTATTATGACCATTATTTGAACAGTTGGTGTAAAGTCTACATTATTTTATTTTAAAAAATCAATTAGTTCGAGGCCCAGAAAAATGTTGTAAATGTTTAGATACATATAGTTTATAGATGGTTCAATACCAATTGAATTTGAACGAAATGAATTGACCTGACTTGTATTGAACTAGAACAAAAAAACCAGAACGTAAAATTTTGATTTTTTGGATTATGTTATAGTTATGTTACGGTTAAAGTTTTATTTAGTATTAAATAAATATATAAAAAGTATATATAATTATATAAAATAAATATTACTTCATATAATCTAGATTATTTGCTTCATTTCTAAATAGGACATAAATTAAGAAAGATGAAAAAAAATTATCTTTTTTAATATTTAAAAAATAAAATTTCATAAAAAAATAACAATATCATAGAAATATCACAATCAATGAATTAATTCAAATAAAATTTTATTCGAATTTATGTCTCAAAAATTGGCAATCAATATTTACACAATTAGGGTTTAATTTTCATTTTTTTTTTTTGGATTTTGTTACTATTTTATGGTTTAAGTTAAAATATGTTAAAGTTAAGGATTTAATGTTAGGGTTTAGAATTAGAGATTGGGATTAGGGATTAGGGTTAGGGATTAGGTATTAAGGTTAGGGTTAAGGTTAGGATTAAGGTTTAGGGAATAGAGTTATGATTAGGGTTAAGGATTAGGGTTTAGGGGTTAAGATTATGATTACTTTTAGGGTTAAGGTTTAGGATTAGGGATTAGGGTTTGGGGTTTGGGGTTAGGGTTTAAGGTTAGGTTAAGGTTTAGGGAATAGGGTTATGGTTAGGGTGAATGATAAGGGTTTAGGATTAAGAGGTGAAGATTATGATTACGTTTAGGGTTAGAGATTTAAAGTTAAAGTTTAGGATTAGGGATTATAAATTAGGGTTTAGTGTTAGGGATTAGGGATTAAGGTTGGGTTAAGGTTTAGAGAATAAGGTTATGGTTAGGGTTAAGGATCAGGGTTTAGGATTAGGGGGTTAGGATTAGGATTACGTTTAGGGTTAGAGATTTAATGTTAGGGTTTAGGATTGGGGATTAAGGTTTAGGGTTAGGGATTAGGGATTAAGGTTAGGTTAAGGTTTAAGGAATATGGTTATGGTTAGGGTTAAGGATTAAGGTTTAGGATTTGGATTACGTTTGAGGTTAAGGATTAGGGTTAGGGATTAGGGATTAAGGTTAGATTATGATTTAAGGAATGGGGTTATGGTTAGGGTTAAATATTAGGGTTTAGGGTTCTAGTTTTGTTTAGGGATTTAAGGTTAGGGTTAGTAATTGGTTGGTTTTGGATTAGGATTAGAGTTATTGTTAGTTTTTTTTTTTGGTTTACGGATTTAAGGTTTTAGGTTTAGGATTAGGGATTGGAAATAGAATTAGGGTTAGTTTTTTAGGTTTTTAGAGTTAAGGTTTAGGGTTTGGGATTAGATATTAGGGTTAGGTTAAGGTTTAGGGTTTACGGTTATGGTTATTAATTAGGAATTAGTGTTAGGGGTTTTTGCTTAAAATATGTACTTATTTTTTTTTTCCAAAATGAAATACATAATTGTTCATTGTTACTAGTTAATCGCTTGTAAAAAATTGGAATATATAATTCAAGCAATTTGTTCTTATTATTATTTTCACAATAATCATAATAATAATAAAACTAATATAATAATAAGTAGAAATATGTTTTCAATAAAAAGTATAATTAATTAATATAATTATATTTCATGGTATTCACTTTATTACATATAATCATCACATACATAATTAAATATCTTGAAACCAATAAATCATTTTTTTTAGGCCAAAAAAATCATCAATTAGACCTATTGGAATCTCTTTTTGGTAAATATTGTGCTAATCCCTATTATTTTCCTTGTTTTGTATTTTATTCCCCAATTTTTCTAAACATTCTAAAAATGGTGATGACATTATGACTATATGAGGTGATTGGACTAACTTGTAATGAGTTAAAATGTTAGAGGATTAACATAAACTAAGTTGCAAGTTAAAGGACCAATAAAAATGAATTTGAGTTGAGGGATTAACTCAAATTTGTACCACAAAAAAATGCGGTTCATATTATAGCCCCCAAAAGGCTCACCACAAATGCAGCGGTTGCATAAACTAGCCCATCAAATTAAACCACAAGGGCCCAGAAAGTGCCATAAAAAAGTGGTTAACATACTGGCTCCTAAAAGTCAACTACTAATTTTGCGGAGAATTTTCGGGGGAATATGGTTCACAAAGTCGCCCTTGAATACATACCAGCGGTATACATTCTAAGTAAAGCGGTTAAAAAACTGGCCCTTAACCGTATACCAGCTGTTTAGACTTAAGCCCCTTAAAGTAAACCGCAATGACCCAGAAAGTGCGCCACAGAAAAGCAGTTAATATTCTGGCCCCGAAAAGTCAACCACTAATTTTGTCTTCCGAAATATTTTTTATTACTCAATTAGAAGCTTCATAAGTTTTAGGACTAAGTTGATAAAACACTAAAATTTTTACGTTTGAAAGTGTCATTTTAGCCCAAATTAAAACGGTAGTAACGCTTTTTTCTCTAACTAAACACTTTTTTTCTCTAACTAAACGCTCTTTTTCTCTAGCAAACGTTGTTGTTTCCCCCTAAACACTTTTTCTATATTTGAAACATTTTTTATTAAATGTAATTATTAGTTCACCGAATTTAATTATTTTTTAATTTCAATAGTCAAAAAATTATTTAATAATATATATCAAAATGGTTGCAACTTATTTCCTATTTTTTAAAATTTATTTATCATCATATTTTTCATTTTATCTACTAGTATTACATATCTAGTAACATGGTTTTCAACTATAAAAAATAAGTTATGAAAGAGTTTTACTCGTTAACTGGTTTGTTTTGGTTGTAAATGTAATGATAAGTTTTGTCTATAAAAGGAATAAAGATTAGAAAGATAAAATAATTTGTAATATTATATTAAAAAATTTATTAGTGGTAATTAATTTAGATAGAAATAAGAAAAATTGTATTAAATACTTTGAGAGAAAGAGAGGAAATATCATGAGTTGATTTAATGTGAGATAAAAGTTAAAAAAAAAGTTTTAAAGAAGTTGAGAGAATGAGCATAATGCATTAATAGAATAAGAAGAGGGTAGGTGGAATGAAAAACGAATGAGGATTAATGTGAGAAATTTGAATTAAATTGGAGAAGTGAATTAATGTAGGAGTAGTAGTTTGTGTTTGTTAGAAAGAGGGAGTTAATACAACTAATGAAGGTAGATAGGTGGAGGAGAGTAAGTGTGGAAGTAGAGATTCTTAAGTTTTTAGTGTATTTTTTTCCATATTTGTATCTCAACATATATAAAATTAATGTAGACATGTGAGAAGAGAATGTAAGTATCAATTATAGATAAAATCATAAGGGGAGGATGTGTGACTTAGAAAGAGTTTGTGAAGAATTAGCTCAGTAATAATACTTAATTTATTTGTGAATGTTTAATTTTGAAGGTTTGCCAACGAAGGAGCCTTTATAACTAAAACGCATTTGTTTGGTTGAGGAAGCTTTGGTTTTTGACCAAATCGCATTTGTTTGGATTAAATCACTTTTATTTTTACTAAGTAACTTTTTTCGTGAATGAGATGTTTTTATTAATAATAAAAAGGCGATGATGAGTTAGCATTATGTTATATAATAATTTTTTTTGCCTTTTTAAAATTCATTAACCGTTTTAATATTAAAAAGCATTTTCATAAGTATTATCGCTTTTTTTACAAATTATAACTGTTTTTTGTTTTTATAGCTTTTTAAAAATATTTATCACTTTTTATTAATTATTTATGGCTTTTTCTTATATGTAATCACTTTTTTAACATATTTATTGTATTTTTAACTATTTATCACTTCTTTTCATATTTAATCACTTTTTAAAAATATTTACTTCATTTTTTTAATTATTTATCACTTTTTTTGTATATTTAATCACTTTTTTTAAATATTTATTGCATTTTTTAATTATTTATCCATTTATTTATTATTTAATCATTTTTAAAAAATATTTATTGCTTTTTTTAAATTATTTATCACTTTTTTACATATTTAATAGCAAAATTTTTCTAAAAAAAGAAATTACATATAAAAAAAATGACAAATAACTAAAAAAGTGAAACTTTTTTTCAAAAAAGTGATTAAATATTAAAAAAAGGTGATAAATAACTAAAAAAAGTGATTTTTTTTTCAAAAAAGTGATTAAATATTTTAAAAAGTGATAGATAATTAAAAATGTGAGAAATATTTTTAAAAAGTGATAACTAATTAAAAAAGTGATAAATAAGAAATCTAAAAACCGTTTAAAAAACAAAAAAAAGTGATAATTTGTAAAAAAAAAAAATTGATAATTCTTGTATATCCATTTTTTTTTGTGTAAAATCATTTTAATATTTTTTGAAGCTCAATTACCAATGAAACAAATATGAAAAATGTTAAAATTAATAAAATTTAGTTATGAGATGTATCAATTTTGGAAGTTAGGGGTTGTTGTAAAATGCTACAAATGAAGTAGGGGTAAAATATTAGGTTTTAAAGATAGGGGTTAAAGTGTAAGTTATATTACACAATAAGGGTATGTTGTCATTAGGCTTAAACGATATGAAAAGGCCATTAATACCTATAAAAGGCGGCAATAGTTTTGAAAAAATGATAAAAATTTGAAAAAGCGTAAAAAATGATAACATTTTTAAAAAATTATAAATATTTTTAAAAAATGATACAAATTTAGGAAAATAGGTAAAATTTATGAAATGGTGAATTTTTTTTTAAATGTGATAATTTTATTCCAAAAAATTTAAAAAAATATTAAATTCAGTAAAAAGAGATAAAAATTATGAAAAGGAGATAAAATTTTTTAAAAGGCGCTAATAGTATTTAAAATAAGATAAAAATGTAAAAAATGGATAAAATTTAAAAAGTGATAAAATTTTTAGAAAGGCCATAATTTTATTTTAAAGGCGACAACAGTTTAATAAAAGCGACAAAAAAAGAAAAAGCGATTTAAAGTTAAAAAAAATACGATAAACAGAAAAAAATTTATAAAAGTGATTAAAAAAAATAAAAAATCGATCATATCAATATTTTGTAAAATTCGATTAGCTACGAAAACAATATGAAAAATCTTAAAAGTACTGAAATGTGGTAATCAACATTAATTTACTTTAATTTACCCTTATTTTTAAAAACCAAAATACTGATGGTTTTGTCCTCGATTTTGCGCCGGTTATGGTTTCGTGAGTTGGGTGACGATTGTGGTTAAGCGATGGGGATGATTGTATGACAGGATGGCTTTCGCAGCCATGACCGAGCAAGGGGTGGACAAAAACAAGATGAGATCGCAAACAGCAACAAGTAGTGCGTTTCGTCCTTGTTTTTCCTTGCCGAGGATGGTCTTTTGCGACGGGGATGGTTTTGTCCTCGATTTCGTGACGGGGATGGTTTTCACGGTGATGATGGTTGTGCATCAGTGGTGGGGATGGCTTGACAAAGGGTTTTCCCCTCCAATTCCTGTCATCGGTGATGGGTGGATTGGTGTGAAGCGAGAGGGTGGCAACGAGCAGGGACAACCAGCAATACTGCTTGAACGGGTTTCTCCTATCTGATCTTCACTGTGATGAGCTTTGATGAGAATACTGAAAACTTTAGCCTCAATCGAGCCAAAAGATGAAACTATAGGAGTCCACGAATACTTTAACCAAAATTAGATCTCTTGATCGGACGGTTGAAAACGGGTGTGTATAGGTGCCGACCAGGTATTTTAGAACGGTCCCATGGGATTGCTAAAGGATGAGCCAAACTAATAGGCATCTTTAAAGAAGTAGAAAGTTTGATCTTGTGACAAACATTCTCGTAATTCTATGTAGCCAATTGAGCCCTTATCTTGATTTGGCTAATTTGCTTACCTAGATGATCTGATGTATTCCATGACGATCTGGCCGTCTTTGGAACTGATGGCAGTGGCCGGCAAGACATAACTAAAGGTGAAATTTAGAATATGATCAATCATCATAACGGCTCCCGTGCCATTGGCAAGAAGAATGCTGGTGCCTTTACTTAGACCTTTACAGACGACGATCTTGCCTGAAGCTTTTTCAGAATTCAGAGAACCAGGGAAACAAATGGTCCTTAAAATCGGATCTGCCCTTGCTGAATAATTGGTAGCATCTTGTTAAAGAAAAGTTTCACTTCTACTACTCTTTGTATTCCTAGGATATATGAGATATATTCTATCCTAAGCATCCTAGGATTAGCTCTTAACAAAGTTGAGTCAATCTCTAACTCTTGTACTCCCTAGCTTATATTCGAACCATTCTCAATGAATGAAACAGAGACTTGCAAACACATGCTTGTTTTTACATGGTATTAGAGCTTCCGATTCAAACCTGAAAACCTGAGTTAGATTCATCAGTCACAATGACTGATGAAAACGACACAACACCCTTCGGCTCTTCAAGCTCCGCACCGTCATAACCACCGTCCAGCAGCGATCCGTCATCTCCTTATTTCCTCAATGCCTTTGACAGCCCTGGATCAACACTGGTTACATGCCTTCTCCAAGGAAAAAATTATCCAACTTGGAAAAGGGCGATGATGAACGCCATACTTGCCAAGAACAAATTGAGCTTCGTCGATGGCTCAATCACAAAACCAGACGAGAGTGTAGCTGATCAGCAGATGTGGGAAAAGTGTAATTCAATGGTGATAGCCTGGATCTTCAACGCATTATCACCAGAATTGTATAATAGCGTTGCCTATGCAGAATTTGCCAGCGAGATGTGGCTGGACTTGCAAGAAAGGTTCTCGCAAGGCAATGCCCCCAGAATATATGAACTCAAACGTGACATATCCCTTATGCAGCAGCAAGACTTGACGGTGGTGGCCTACTTCACAAAGTCGAAGGCCTTCTGGGATGAACTTGCAACCTACTCGGTCGTTCCTCAGTGCAAGTGTGCAGTAGCGAGAGAATTCATGTTGGAGAAAGAAGGTGAAAAATTATATCAATTTTTGATGGGTTTAAATGACAAATTTAGTGTGATCAGATCACAGATTTTCAATATGGAACCATTGCCGAACCTGAACAAAGCATACGATTTGGTAGTTAAGGAAGAAAGGCAGCACAATGTAGTAATAGGGCGAGCTACATCTGGAGACACTGCTGCCTTCATCGCCAAACAACCAAGAGCACGCAACTTTTCTTCAGGCAGGGATCCAGATAAAAGCAAGCTGCACTGCACACACTGTGGAAAATCTGGACATCTGTTAGAAGGATGCTTTGAGATCATAGGCTACGTAGATTGGTGGCCAAACAAGGAGAAGAAGAACATAAACAAGCCTGCACAAAAACCAAGCAAAGCCACTGCCAATAGTGCCAAGACTCAAAAGAACGATGAAGAATCCAACACGAATGGTTTGAGCATTTCACAAGAACAATACAAACAACTTGTATCGTTGTTGTCTGCTCATAACAATGCCTGTTTCACTGGTAAGGTGTCATGTGAATCACTTGAATGGATCATTGATAGTGGTGCTATTGAGCACATGGCCTCACGTCAATCCTTGCTTACCAACCTCAAGCCTATTGCCTCTGACTCACCTATTTGGTTGCATAACGGAAATAAACTCTAGCCTTCAGCCTTAGGCAAGATAACTTTGTTCCCTGATGGTCATTTACAAAATGCATTACTTGTTCCTTCCTTTAACTGTAATCTTTTTTCTATAAACAAGTTAACCAAAACCTTAAACTGTTCAATAGCATTTTTTCCACATGCATGTCACCTACAGAACCTGAAGTTGAAGAAGCTGATTGGCACGGGTGAAGAACGGGACGGATTGTACTACTTTAGGAAGTTCGATGGACACCTGGCAGCCTCTACAGTAACCGAGAATCCTTCCATAGTATGGCACAGACGACTGGGACATCTACCTTTTGAGAAATTGTCTCTTGTTTCTCAACTCTCTGTTTTGTCATCAAAGTTTTTGAACAATTGTTGTCACTCGTGCCATCGTGCAAAACAAATTAGACAACCTTTTCCTTTAATTAAAAGTGTTAGTAACGCCTATTTTGACCTTGTTCATATTGATATTTTGTGTCCGTACAAAACTCAATCTATGTCTAGTGCTCACTATTTCTTGACTATTGTCGATGATTTTAGTAGGTGCACTTGGGTATACCTGTTAAGAAACAAAACAGAAGCAGCTCAACACTTCGAATTCTTTCATGCCATGGTAAAAAACCGATTTGGCAAAAATCTTGTTCAAGTAAGGAGTGATAATGCCCAAGAATTTGTCGCTGGCTCTTTCTCCTTGTTCTTGCGCCAAAATGGCATAATCCTTCAGATTTCTTGCGTCAACACTCCACAACAGAATGGAGTAGTTGAAAGAAAGCATAGACATCTACTTGAAGTGGCACGAGCACTTCGATTTCAAGCAAGTCTTCCAATAGGATTTTGGGGAGAATGCGTCCTCACAGCCACATATCTTATAAATCATATGCCCAACTCCAGCCTTAAAGGTAAAAGCCCTTTTGAAGTTCTCTTTTCTAAATCCCCTTCCCTTCATCACTTACGAGTTTTTGGTTGTCTGTGTTATGTTCATTCAAAATCAAAAGACAAATTTGAGTCACAATCCAAACCATGCATATTTCTTGGTTACCCCATGGGTTAAAAGGGATACAAAGTTTATGACCAACAAACACATAAATCTTTGTTTCTCATGATGTTGTCTTCTACGAGGATACCTTCCCTTTCGAAGCATCCTTAGAGCATATGACCATACCAAGCTCCCTACCTGAAGTCCAGTTCTTTGATGAAGATCCTAAACCTGATACCCCTTCTCAGCCATCTAACGAAAGTACAGGAGATCCATGTGAACTGACTCAACCTAATGAAAGTGCAACCAAAAGGCCACCAGAAAACACTAGACCTCAACGTGACCGCAAGATCCCTTCCTACCTCTAAAATTATGTTCATGAACTTCCTGGAGTTAATAATCGGTCCACACCTGCGGCAAATCAGACTTCTTCGGGTAAGCCTTATCCTTTGATTCATAATTTGTTCTATACCCGCTTTTCACCTGCACATCAAGTTTTCCTTGCAGTTATCTCCTCTCATCAGGAACCTAGAACCTTTGACCAAGCCAACTCAGACCCCAAATGGCGTGAGGCTATGCATCAGGAAATTGAGGCATTGGAGAAGAACAAAACTTAGTCACTGGTGAAGCTTCCACCGAACAAAAAGCCAGTCGATTCCAAGTGGATTTATAAAATAAAGTACAAGACTGGTGGCAATATTGAAAGATTCAAGGCTCGCCTAGTTGCCAAAAGCTTTAGCCAAATTGAGGGGATCAACTATACAGACACCCTCGCACCAGTTATAAAACTCACAACTGTCAGGTGCTTGCTCTCCATTGCTACGATGAAACACTGGGAGTTGCATCAACTTGATGTTCACAATGCCTTCCTGCAAGGAGATTTGAATAAAGATATATATGTGTTGCCTCTATCTGGTTATCTAGAAGCTGGAGATAACCGAGTCTGTAAACTTCAAAAGTCCCTGTATGGACTCAAACAAGCTCCACGGCAATGGTTCGAGAAGCTTTCAAAGGCTCTTCTTCAGTTCGGCTTTACTTAATCCAAAGTAGATTATTCATTATTTACTCTAACTTCTAAAGACTTTTACACTACAGTCCTTGTTTATGTAGACGACATGCTCATCGCTGCGAATAATCCTGAAGAAATCCAGTTACTGAAAGATTATCTTCAGGATACGTTGTACATTAAGGACTTGGGGAAGTTGAAATACTTCCTTGGCTTGGAAGCGGCTCGCAGTTTAGAGGGAATATTTCTGTCGCAGTGAAAATACACTCTAGATGTTTTGAAAGAAGCTAGAATGCTTGGTTGCAAGCCAGCATCGTTTCCCATTCAACAACAACATCATCTTGGCTCTATTGAAAGTCCTCCTCTTGATGATCCAAGACGTTTTCGAAGGTTGATTGGCAAGCTCATCTACTTGACGATCACACGACCTGATATAACGTATGCCGTCAATCTTCTTAGCCAGTTCATGCAGAATCCATGCTCAGCCCATCTCGACACAGCAATACATGTTCTTCGGTTTTTAAAGGGCACACTCGGGAGCGGCCTTTTCTTCTCGGCGAAAGGCACCTTTGATTTACATGCCTTCTGTGATGCAGATTGGGCAGTTTGTCCCAAAACCAGGCATTCCACCACTGGCTATCTCACAATGCTTGGCAACGCACCATTGTCATAGAAGTCTAAGAAGTCTAGGAAGCAACCTACTGTCTCTCGGTCTTCGGCAAAAGCTGACTACCGCTCTATGGCAGCAGCTACCTGTGAGCTTATCTGGCTCAAATCCCTTCTTGCCGATCTCATGGTTCATCATTTACAGCCAATAAAACTGTACTGTGACAATCAAGCTGCCTTGCACATCACGAATAATCCCATGTTCCATGAGCGAACAAAGCATATTAAGCTTGATTGTCACTTTGTTCGTGATAAAATACAAGCCAAGGAAATTACTACTCATCATATTGCTAGCAAGTTCCAACCAGCAGATGTCCTGAAGAAAGCACTAGGGAGACAACAGTTTGAGTTTCTTACAAGCAAGTTAGACATGTGTGATCTCCATGCTCCAACTTGAGAGGGAATGTTAAAGAAAAGTTTCACTTCTACTACTCTTTGTATTCCTAGGATATATGAGATATCTTCTATCCTAAGCTTCCTAGGATTAGCTCTTAACAAAGTTGAGTCAATCTCTAACTCTTGTACTCCCTAGCTTATATTCGAACCATTCTCGATGAATGAAACAGAGACTTGCAAACACATGCTTGTTTTTACACATCTCCTCCCCAAAATCAACGGATATCGATATTTAGTCCCGTTCAAGTTAAACCCGTTAATAGAAATCCCATTCAACCCATAACAATTCAAAACAATCGTCAGTTCAATTATCATATATCAAATCCCTGTTCCCTATAGACTGAAGAATCATTCACTCACGTTGAGAACTTGGCCATTGCCGAGCACAAGTTGAGAGACGAATTTTCTGTCAATGGTGCTGGCGGCGACCGTCAGAATCCGGGGTGCGTGGTTGCAAATAGCGTAGGGTCCAGAGTTACCGGCGCAGCTGGAGGTGAGGATGCCGTGCCTCTTGGCGTGGAAAGCGCCGATAGCAATCACATCTCGGAAATACGGCAATAATTCGTCGGAGTCGAGGGATGTCGATATGATGTCAACGCCGTCGACGGTGGCATCGTCAAATCCCGCTAGGATGTCAACACCGGCACACCCGTGAGTCCAACAGACTTTGTACATGGCCATCCTAGCGCCAGGGGCTCCCCCACGGGCCCTTCCGTTGGCCAACCCCGAGAAGCTAGCACCGTCCACTCTTGCGCCGGCGGCGGTTGAGGCAATGACCGAAAGAATCCCGGGAAGAATTGAACTCGATTCCTGGAGTGAACAGGCCTAAACCGTCGTCGCATCGAGCTCCAATGATCTTGCTGTCATGGAAAAGGAGTGAAATTTGTGAGAAAGTTGTTTTACAAGAAATAAATATAAAACCTTTTTTAGTTTGATTCGAAATCTTGAAAAAAAAAAATAGTCCCTTTTCGCTTGTGTGCATGAAATAAAAAATTAACAAATTTGATTCTGTGCAAATCTTGTACAAATTTTTATGAATGTATTTAGTAAAATTTTACCATCAATTATTGTAACTACAATAAAAGTGTTCCTATAAACATGAGATAACACTCCATGATAAGAATATAATTATTAAAGAAAATTACACTCTAAATTCATAATTCATGATCCTCCACTTCAATTTGACATTTTAATTTTATAGAAATATTTTTTTCTCTAAAAAAATATAGAAATCTTTTTTATATGCTTAATATAAAAAAAATATTTTGTGCTTTTAAAATTACTTTTTTATTTTCGTGAACAAGATATTTACTTTATATGGTTTTTGTCAAGGGAGACATGCGTCTTACTTGTTGCAAGTGAAGTTGTTACCAGCACATTGTCCTTTCCATCTAGATGGTGGAGCTCTCAGCCGATGGTCACTAAAACTCTCGTGCTCCGGCCAAATTCCTATTTTTTGTTGTTGTTCTTTTTTTTTTTTTCTCGAAAAAATCTGTAAGAGAAAGTGAAAAGAAATACCATGAGTAAATTATCAAAATTTTCAAATCAATGGCCCCAAAGTAAAAATGTATGTCACCTGTCCAAAACTCCAACAATAACATCTGCTTCAGCCTCAAGACCGACTGTGTCTTTGGTTAATCCAATAAAATCCCAAGACTTGGTTGTATGAAGATCTAATATACGGTTTGGAAGCACGGAGACTACTCCCATCTCTGCATGCAAATCAATCCCATTTTGATTTAAGGGAAATAGTCATCTGACAAACGACAAACATGACAATGTGATTTGAACGATTGAAAACGTAAAATCAATGTTGAGTTTTAAATTTGAATGACTCAGACTATGCTATCATGTCTGTGATCTGTTATATAATTAGGATTCTTTGATCTAGATAGTTATATACGTATTAGGAGTGATTTCTTCTACTCTATAGAGCCAAGATTGTTGACAATATTGGCATGCAGCAGCAATATGTACTTGCCTGCAAAAGTTTGAGCCTCCTCGTCTGTCATTTTGGCTGCAAAAGCATTGAAGCTCTTGTAGCTATAGACTAGTGATTCTCTGGGGGAAGAAGAACTGCAATATATAGATAGAGACATGAACAAATTAATAAAGCCTAATTCAATATGCTAATCAAGCGATTAATCTATATTATTATTAGTTAAGCACCTCTTAACAACTTTCTCCAGCATGGAATCATGGGCTTGTTCCAGTTGGAAATTCTGGGAATAAGGCTTATACCCCATGCAAACGATGTAAACCTGCAATAACAAAGATATAGAATAAGGGTAAATTTCATTTATGATCCCTAACCTTTTTTAGTTGTCCTAAACGGGTCCTTAACATTTATTTTATCCTCTTAAAGTCCCCAACCTCCCCACTTCTATCCCAATCGTGGTCCTTCCGTTAATTTCATGGTTAACTTTAATGGATTCTTAGGAAAAATGCCAATTTTAGTCCTTACAGCTTCTTCCTTACATTAAAAGCTTCCTTAAGTCCATGAATTTAACATACACATACTCTCTCAACGATTCCAACTGCTACTTAAACACATCTATATCCGCCAATTTCATCACATCCAGCCGCTTCACTATCACAATCAAATGGCTGTCTAGCATCGTCTTGGGCCTAAAACATCCTTTTTGTCTTTTGAGCCTAAATCGCTACTGCGGCTCTCTTCCTCTATACCTGCTGCTGCCTCGTCGAAAATCACTGCCATTAAGCAAGAATTCCCTTTTCACAACAACATGCAACGCACCAAATTGGAGGTTGAATCAATGTTCATTCGTGGGATCGATTCGCAATTGGTCTATTGTGAGTTGAATTGTGAAATCAATTCGGATGAGTTTGGAAAAGCAAGGTTGCAAAGAGGCCGGCGAGCGTAGTGGAGGTTGCAAAAAAGCAAGGTCACGAAGAGGCCAGCGAGGTTACAATTTTCTCGGAGAATGGATGAAAAAGAGAGAGGCGGACATGGGTGAGTTGATGCTCGCTGCTGCCAACCTCCGTAAAGCATTCAATGTGGGCGAGAAGTACAATAGTGGCCTTCTACCAGGTAATAAACCAAGGGGTACAATCGGTTTCGTGGCTGATAATTCCCCTTGTGGCAGTAATAATAGTGGATGGCGAAGAATGTGGCCATTAAAGCCATGGAAGGAAGAGACAACCAAATTTCTGATGATTTTTCACTTTGGGAGTTGATTTTTTTTTCTAGGAAGTTAAAAATGGATGACAGAGATGGAGAAAATGTTAAATTAAAATGCTTGAAGGTACTTTGAGTGGGAGGAAGAAAATTATCAGCAAAGCTGGTATTTTCACCGATGATTCTGTTAACTTTAACAGTAGTAAAATTGATAGAAGTACTACGTTTGGAACAAAAATAGAAAGTAAGGGACTTTAAAAGGACAAAATGAAGGTTAGGGACCCGTTTAGGATAACATAAAAAGGTTAGGGATCATAAGTGAAATTTACCCTATAGAATAACCAGAGGAATCTAAAAGCTATAATCGAATAACTTCTTCTGATCGACCACTCATGTACGCTAGTTGGTCAGAGATGAAATAAAGATGAACCCAGGAAATGCATGCGTACCTTTCTGTTGTCCTCAGCCTGGCACCGGAGGAGAATCGAGGCGAGCAAAAAGCTGCACAGAAGAAAAAGCGAGCCTTGCTTGCCTATGCCTTGCATGCTTCTAATCTCTCGCTCTCTTGATGGATAGGAATGAAGTGGATCTTGTTGGTCTAGCCAAAGTAAAAATCATAAGGTATTTATGGGTGCAGTTAGATGCCCGATCGACGATACGTCCTATTCTGCTCTCGTTTGTCCTAGTGTTCGTGCAGGTTTGCTCCAACAATGCAAACAGCTCAAAAATCGGTGGAGCTCTCGAGGCCCAGTGACGGAGCCAATAGGGGGGGCTTGGAGGTGCCCAACTTTTTTGCAAATTATATATATTAAATGCATGTGGTTGATTTGTGTGAGAAATATAGGAAAAGTCCAATATCAAACAGTTAATTTTACTATCTTAATAAAAAATAATTAGTTATATTCTAAAAGGTTAAAAATGTAAAAGTACAACTTTTTCGCTTCTTTTGTAAATTTTTGCATTAACTAAGATATGTTTTATGAGAAACAGAGGAAATACTTTAGCAAAAGATGATGAGCTTTTTCTTTTTTGTGTTATTTTGGATCCCAGAAATTCCTATAAGTCTTTTAATATTGAGAACATATGTAGATTGACCGACAATTTTTATCCTTCAGATTTCACTGAATAAGAAAAGATTCATTTGAAATATTAGCTGCAGCATTATGAGTTTGATATGACTCACCATCCACAATTGAAAAAATGTATCTATAATTACTGATTGTATAGAGGACTAAATGAAATAAGAAAGTAACAAATTTATCCTTGGGTGGATAAATTGATTCGTCTTATATTGACTCTTCCTGTTTTGACTACAACAACAAAACGAGCATTTTCAGTAATGAAAATTGTGAAAATAAGACTTCATAATAGCATGAGTGATATTTTTCTCAAGAATTACTTGATTGTTTATATTGAAAGAGAGATTGTTGGGATCTTTTTAATAGACAAGAAAATAGATGATTTTTATGCATTTAAAGAAAGGCGTGCCCACTTCAAGATGCACAAGGTATGATGTTTTTATTTGCTATGTGATATTAATTTAACATGTGTACATATATAATAACATAACTAATTTTTCATTGAGAGGAAAACACGTGATTTGATATGGATTTGAAGCTTATAATCACCTATTCATTATATAGATGGAAACTAAGATTTAGTAAATTTTACTTGCTATTTTGAAAGTGTATAACTTATAAATATAGTATTTTAATAGATTTTAAGTTATTTTTGTTATTTTATTTTTACATTGTAGAAATACATCTAATTCTTAATTCTCTAACATTTTCAAAATAAAATCTGATCCCCTCCAACTTAAAATCCTGGCTTGGCCCCTGTCGAGGCCTTATTGCTTACCGTAGAAAAAGACACATATATTTAATAAAACTTTGCGGCAAAATGATTGTTTCAACGGAGGTTCCCTCGGAAAATTCTGCTTTGCCGCAGCTAGGAGGCAGAAACAACAAAACGAGAAATAAGGGAAACAAATTATTTACAACTTGTTAATTGGCTTTTTTGTTGTAAAGGTCTGTGAATAAATTTTATATGCAACTTGTGAGATTAAAAATTTATAAAAATAGGAAATAATTATCAGATTATGTAAAATAAAATGTATCATAAAATATTGATATTTTATTAGTAATATTGTTGGATAAGTATGGTTAGAATTAATAATTGTTTCAAGTTAACGAAGATTAGAATTAATAAATAGTAGATATATATATATACATACATACATATTTATGATACTAGTAGATATATAAAACTAGTAGATAAAATAAAAAATATGGTGATAAATAAATTTTAAAAAATAGGAAATAAGTTGCAATCATTTATATATATATATTATTAAATAATTTATTAGCAATTTTTTTTGTGAAATATTGTTTTGAAATAGCTGTAAAATAAATGAAATCAATGACATTTAAGACAAAAAAAAAAAAAGAGAAAGAGAAAGACTCAATTAACTCAAAAAAATTGTTGGAAGAAAAAAATAAGAAATGGGAGTTAATGTAAAAATTGAGTTAATGAAAACATAAAAAGAGAGTTAGTGTATTAGTAGTAAGTAAATTTGTTGGTAAAAGTAAATGTAAATAGAAAGGGGAGATGGTGTAATGGAAAAATATTAGTAGTGTTTAGAATCCCTAAAATTTTCCAATAATATTTATCAACACATAAATGTTTCATCCCATTGGCGTGGAAGAAGAATACAAAGTGAAGTGAGGCATGAATGATCAAGGGCATAAAGGTCTCTTAGACGTACTCAGGTCAGTACTAGTATTTTAGAATGTGATGAATAAGATGCGAAAAACATGAGGAAAAAATGAAGAGCATAAAAAAAAGTGATACGATGCATGAACATGCGGTTGAAATGTCAAAAAAAGGATAGATTTTTGTACTTAAAAAATAATTAAATTTAGTAAACTAGCATTTATACTTAGTAAAAAGTGTTTATGAGATATAAAAAGTGACAAAGGGAGAAGAAAAGCATTTATGAGATATAAAAATGATAATGGGAGAAGAAAAGCGTTGGCACCACATTTTTTGTGAAAAAACCACTTCAATCCTAAATCTTTTAGTCTTTTACCAAATCAATCCTAAAAATTATCTATTTTCTCTTAATTCTCCTAAAATAAAGTAGTTAAAGTTTAAGGGGGCATTAGTTCACTTTCCGAGGCATGACGGTAAACCAATGACATCCTAAAAGTGAACTAGTGATGACTGATTCACATTTAGGATGGTCACTGGTTCACTTTCAAGAGCCTGGTAGTGAACTGGTCACCCCCTGAAAGTAAACCAGTGGGGTCACTAGCACTCCTTTAGGCCCTTGAATGTGAACTAGGGACCCCCTGAATTTGAAACAATATTTACCGATTCACATTAAGAAGGTCACTAGTTCTCCTTCAGGCGTCTAAATGTGAACCATAAACCTCTAAATGTGAATCAGTACCTACCGGTTCACATTTAGGGGGCGTCACTGGTTCTCTTTCTGGCCCTGAATGTGAATCAGTGGCCTCTTAAATGTGAACCAAGACTTACCAGTTCACATTCAGGGGGTGCCTAGTTCTCTTTTAGGCCCTTAAATGTGAACAATGAGCCCCCTAAATGTAAACTAGTAAGTACCGGTTCACATTCAAGGGGTCATTGGTTCTCCTTCAGGCTCCTGAATGTGAACTTGTAAGTAAGGAAAACCAAGTGCCGATTCACATTTAGGATATCATTGGTTCTCTATCAGGCCTTTAAATGTGAACTAGGAACCCCCTGAATGTGAACCAGTACTTACCATTTCACATTCAGGGGGGTCACTGATTCTCTATCAGACCCTTGAATGTGAACTAGGGGCCCCCTGAATATGAACTGAATGTGAACCAGTACTTACTAGTTCACATTAGTTCACATTCAGAGGGTCACTGATTCTTTTTTAGGCCCCTGAATGTGAACTAGGGGCCTCTTAAACGTGACTTACCCGTTCACATTTAGGGGGGTCACTGGTTCTCCATTAGGCCCGTGAATATGAACCAGAGGCACCTTGAAGGTGAACCAATACTTACCGGTTCACATTTAGGGAGTTACTGGTTCTCCTTTAGGCCTTTGAATGTGAACTAGAGGCCCCTTAATTGTGAACCAGTACTTACTAGTTCACATTTGGATGGGTCACTAACTCTTCTTCAGGCCCCTGAATGTGAAGTAGGGCCCTCCTGAATGTGAACCAATACTTACTAGCTCACATTCAAGGGGGCCACTGGTTCTCTTTCATGCCCCTAAATGTAAACCAGCACTTACCAGTTTACTAGTACTTACTAGTTCATATTTAGGAAGTTATTGGTTCTCTATCAAGCCCCTAAATATGAACCAGTTCACTTTTAGGGTCCCTGGTTCACAATCAACCCAGTTATCCATTGCTTTTTCTTTTCTTTCATCATTTTTTTTTATGTTATCATTTTTTATTTCAACTAATTGCTTTTTTGCTTGCCTTGTCACTTTTATTTCCAGATTTACACATTTGTTGTCCCTGACTCACTTATGTTCTATTAGATTTATTCCATCTCATGTCACAAACCAAAAAAACCATTTGGACTTGATTACAAACTAGATAAGTTTTAGGATTGATTTGGCAAAATAATAAAAATCTTAGGGCAGAAATGTTATTTTCCCAAAAAAGATGGCCAACGCTTTTAATATCCTTTAAAAGCTTTTCTTCTCAACTAAACGCTTTTTGCTCTAGGTTTGCTGCTTTTTATTTTATGAAATCACTTTTTTGGACATATTCCAAAAATAAAGCACTCTTCACCAACGATGGCTGGTTAAAGCTTCAATGATTAAAGCTTTTTTTCTAATTTTTTGATCGCATGTTCATCTATCATATATCTTTTTTCCCATGTTCTTCACATCTTGTTGTTTGTATTTCTCAAGAACCCATACCGGAGAAAAACAACTTAGTCAAATACTAAGATAATTTAATTTCACAAAAAAGCGATTGCTTGCCAACAACATTTTTCCATTTGATGCCTTTTAAACTTATCTTCATCTAACTTCTCAAAATTAAGAAAATACAAAAATTTACAAGACTACTACTGAATTGAGTATGTTTCGGAGACCTTTGCCCTTAATCCTTCAAGTCTCACTTCACCTCTTGTATTTCTCTTCCATACTAATGGGACAAAAGTTGTATACTCTTTTATTTGTTGATCAATATTGTAGGAATAAATTGATGATCATTGTAGGAAAATAATAGATAAACACTACTAATATTTTTTTTATTACACTATCTGTCCTTCTATTTGCATTTACTTACTTTTACCAACAAACGTACCTACTACTAATAAATTAGCTCCCTTTTTATCTTTACATTAACTCTCATGTTTATTTTCATTCCAACAATTTTTTTTGGTAATTGAGTTTTCTCTTTCTTTTCTTTGTCTTTAATGTCATTGATTTCATTTATTTCACACTAACATTTCACAAAAAACAATGACAATAAATTATTTAATAGCATATAAAAATAATTTCAACTTATTTCCTATTATTTACAATTTATTTATCATCATTTTTTGTTTATTTTATCTACTCTCCCACAGCCCCACAACCGCCCAAACTATTTATCTGGTTATCTTCCTCCCTATTTTTTTTTCTCTGTTGTCATTTTTGAATGTTATGCTGCGGCAAGTTGCCGCTGTGGCAATGTAGAAGGGTCTAGGTTCCCTTTGTTGTTCTTTAGTTGATTCGTATGTTGTTAAAATTGGTGAAGGATGTTCGGCGTAACTAACCTAGCTAGTAAAGTGCAAAGAACACCACAAGCATGACTAGGGTTCGAATAACAGCATCACATTCTCCTCCAGTTTTGGCTCTATACAGTGGTAAAATGTAACCAAGGTCCTCCAGCTTTCATGCAGCAACTTTTCCCCCTAACTTTATTTATGTACTCTCTAAATCGCTATATTTGAAATACTTTTGAATACAAAAAAAAAAAAAAAGTACAACAAATCGCCAGTGCCATTGTAGGGTTGCTTTTAACGCACATATTCCCTTGGCCTTTAATTCTTGTTCCCTTTTCGTCCTCAACTTTTTTACCGTTCACTGTTAGCTCCAATTCTTTTTAGACAGTTTTGGATTACAAAATCTCCCGCTGGATGGAAACCGATCAATAGCCCGGGTGTAACATTCTGCAGAAGTTACCATTTAATTTGAACTAGAATAGACGCGGATCATGTATAAATTATAGGGTCCATGGGCCCCTTTTTCATAAAATAATATTAATAAAACAATATATAATTAAGCAATTAAACCCTTTTAAGCTTTTTAATGGACCTCCATAATTTTCATAATATCTATTGAAATAAAATAATGTATTCCTCTTACTTCAAAAAAGATAGAAAATAAGCTAGTCTCTTCTTTCTTCTGACAATTAGGATAATGGAAAAAACTCTATATTTGTCATTTAACTTTGACACTATTTCCTATCTACGCCTAAAATTTTTTTTGCCACTCTTTTTAAGGAAAAATTGTGAAACTAATTTGACACAAGATAATGTTAATAAACTAATTAAGTAATAGATTTTTGTCTCTAACATTATATACAACATAAATATTCCACTCATCTTCTTCATAGTTTATATATTTTTTTAGTCGTTCGATCAATGACAGGGAGGAAAAAATTGATAAATTAGAGTATTTTTTAAATTTTCTTCTAATTTTTTTTTATCATTACATTATAGTATATGTGAACTTATGAATACCCCTTCTGTAAAAATTTTAGCTTCACCACTACCGTCAAATGCAAAATATTGTTCAAAACATGTCAGATATTATATTTAGATTTAACCATCAGATGTGTCTTGGCTCACGTGTGAGCTAGGCACACACAAAACAAACAAGACCCGATCTAAACCACAAAAAACGAACAAAACCTTTTAAAGGAACATATCAAAAGCTCCTGTCATGCTGGTTTCTTTCGAATTAATAAGAAAAGAGGGCCAAACACCTATACATGGGGACGCTACATCTCAATTCATCGCAACTCTGCTCTTGCACCGGCTGGAGCTATTCAGCCTTAACCTGATCAGTCTGGATGGACTCTGGATAGAGGAGCCTCTTGGTGACGGTGAGGTCGACGATTTTCCTGCTGAGCGCTTCCTCATGCGGCCGATCTGGGTTCGTCAAATGCAACAGCCGGTAAGACCAGTGGAGGACCTCCGGGCAGAACAACTTCCACAGATAAGTGACCCTGAACCATCCCGGCACTGTCACGTACCTGTCCCCTCGCAGGGCCGCTTTCACTATTGAACTGGCACATCCACTAGCCGTTGCCACCGGACTCACACTCACTTGAACCTAAACTCATCAAAAGCTATGTTCTTACTACAAGTCCACTATATACATATTTGAATCCAATATTACATGAAAGGTATGCAAGTTTTATAATCTCCAATAACATAACAGTTAGTGGTTGGAGCTTGGCTTAGAGGTCAGAGATGCCAACTACAAATTCACAGCCGTGGTTCAAGTCTCCCATCCTCCCTCGTACAACTCTACTCTAATTAATTAATATGTACAACTCTATTCTAATTAATTAATATTTATTCCGTCCGCTTTGTAACCTTCATCATTCAGCAATTAATCTATAATTTTTTTATTTTAAATATTATAGTATATAAATGAAATATTTTAATATTTTAAAGAATATGGACGTAGGGAGTATGTGATTCTAATTACAAAAAAATAAAAGAAAAAAAACATTGATAATTTGTGGGACTTACATCTCTTAGGTCTTGGTGCACGTCAACCTTGCCTTCCTTTGTTATAAATTTACCCCGTGTTAATTGAGACTCTATGAAGCCCGGAGTGGCAATAGTTATCTTGATATGAGGTGCTAATTCCACCCTTAAAGTGTCAAACAATTGTAGGAGAGCTGCCTTACTTGCCTGAGTCAATCATCAAAATTCAACCAAATAAAAAAAATAGAAAAAAAATAATAAAAAAATTAAAACAAATATATGAAGTTACTTACATTGTAGACACTCATTCTTGGGGCAGGCAACCATGAAGGAGAGGAGGACAGAACTATGATCTTCCCTCTGCTCTGTCTCAAGTATGGGAGTGCAAAACGGGTAGTGAAAACAGAGCCCCAGAAATTTGTGTCCTGTTCAATTCATAGGACAAAATCTCCCATATTTTCAAAATTAGCCCCAGCTCTTCTAAGTTCGCAAAATTAAACCACCACAGAAATGTTACCATTACGGTCTTGAAAGCGGTCATATCCACCGGAATCTCGTCGAACAAGCAAACTGAATTGAGCCCAGCATTGTTCACCAGATGATCCACTTCAATCACATATGAAGCAACAACTGTTAGACATGTATATATGACTTAAAATTACTGATCAAGCGCAAGTATTTTCACTAACATCTAGAAAAGTCAGAGATTGTTTCTTGGACAATCCGCCGGCAATCTTCAGCCTTAGAGAAATCAGCAATAAGCGTAATAACCTCAGGAGAACCGAGGAACCGCGCCGTCTCGGCAACGTCTTCAAGCCTGCTCTCTCTTCTTGCTGCCAGAGCCAACCCTGCTCCTCTCTTGGCATACTCATACGCCAAATGCTGCCGATAGACACATGAGGGTTCCCGTCAGACACTAAAAATGACCGGTTACTATATCCACACACAGATACATATACATATACATATATATATATATATATATACACACACCTCGCCGATGCCAGAAGAGGCGCCGCTGATGAGGACGACTTTTCCGGTGATATCTTCACTGAAAAGGGGGCTCAGGACACAGAGGAAGGACTTGAAAATGTAAAAAGGAGGGAGGAAGAAGCATAAGGTTAAGAAGTTGACGGGAGGAGCTACTAGATTGAGGAATTTGTTGATGAGATCCATTTTTGCCAGTGACCGATTGAGAATTTTTTATTAATCAGAGATGTTTGGTGAATTTATGCTCCAATTTGCAGGAAGAAAAGTGAGATGGGAACAGAGTGATGTTGTGGCAGTGTTGCATGACAAAGATAGGACACGTAGGGTTCGGTCCTATCTAACATGACGCCCTTGTTTGTCCTCTCATTCCCTTCACCGAAACCGCTTCGTGCTTTCGAGTTCTTTGTTTTAGGCTAATTAATCACTATTAGTTATTTTAATCAAAGGGACTTTACATTTAGGGCATGCTTTCTATCTTTGGTATACCATGTTGATAAATACGCAAGCCAAGCTGCTAGCATTTGGTATAACTAAACTTGGCACCATTCAACCATCAATGGCGAGAGAGCGAGAGAGAGTGCGAGAGGTGAGGTCGAGAGATTCGGCAGCGAAGCATGTTGGGTTCGCAGGTATAATGGTAATCATGGAGATGACTGGAAAGGGTTGGATCGGGTTTCACATTCTTTCTTCTTCTCGAACTTCCCGGACGGGTTTTATGGTCGAGTTCTTAACAGACAAGCCATCACGAATCTATCTCAAAGAGTGTTAGAGTCAAGATTGATGTGGTTCAGTCTTCACTTCACGGGTTCATGAAGATGTCAATCAATGCTCTGAGTTGAACAAGTCCTGTTTATGCTCTCAGTTTTCAGGCAATCAGTTAAGTTCCTCAGATTCAGATTCGGATATGGGTTGGGACGATAACAAGGATGGTGCCTCAGTAGAAATGGAAAATGAGGAGCCAGATTTCATGTAGGAGACAGAAGAAGCAGAATTAAATGCTGAGCTGGCAAAAGTAATTAGTTCGGCTGACCCAGTAATCAAGAAGCATGAAGCGTTAATTGGGACTACAAGTTCCAAATTTAAATTAGACATTATAAACCAGGTAAATAAGGAAGAAGCCCCAAAAGACAATTCCAACCAGGTTCAGCATGAAGTTAGTCCCAAGAAACAAAGAATAGTAATATTACTCCTCCATTAGTCAGGTTTTTGTGGGCTTCTAACAGTTTCAATTTTGCAGATAAAAACGCGTCAGGGCTATCAGGAGGACTGCTGTGTGTCTGGGACCCAAATTTTTTACCCCTGTTGGATTCCTTTGAAGGCAACGGTTTCTTGGGACTTATTGACAGTTGGAGTGGCATATGCCCCAAGGTGCTGATTATTAATGTCTATGCTCAATGCTTTGCCCAAAAGTGATATCTTTGGACCTTTTGATTTAGTAAGACTGAGGAAATGCATGGTCATGCTCTAATAAATTGATACGGGATATCAATATCATTAGTTTTAGTTAGTCCACTCAAGAATTAATAAACCAAAAATTGGGCTATACGAAAATGACATATTTCATGTCTCGTGCTCGGTCTTGATATCTTGCACAAAATGATAATAACATATATGAACAATGATCATAAAGTTTTGTTGAATCATCGACTATCTTGTCACTTGGGTAGTAATGATGTATTGTTAGACACTGCTCATTGATGTGATCGGAACCTATTAGGTTGCACATTTAGAGCCAATTCGATCATTTGAGTGTGTGGGTCAAATTATTTGGTTTTAATTTTGTGATAATTTTGGAATAGTTATTAACTCAATAGTTGAGCCATTATTAAGCCGAAAATTAGGCCTAATCAGATTATGGCTTTAAAACTCATTAGGCTTGGGAGTTAAGTCTCACTATATATAAATTATATAGTAAGGATTTTTGTAGCTGCTGCCCCCCTTGTACGAAATCAGAAAAGTTCTGAAAGTTCCAGCCGCACTCTCCACTTGTCATTCCTTGAAGGACGCAAGCTAGCACTGGGGGCATAAAAGAAATGCACCAGCTATAACATGGTGGAGGCATGGTGATCCGAGTGGTTTGTATGGATACTATAGAGAGCTTGAAGACGACAACTATTCAAGTTTTTATGATTCAGCTCAACAGTTGGGTGGAAGATGTCAATCGATTAGGTAAAAAAATTTCGAACACCCGATTTATTCTATTTCACTTGAATCCTAGAGGATTTTAGTTAATTTTCACTGCGTTTGCTTGGTTCCTGAAACCCTTTGACCTCTCATTGGCTATGACTTTTTTTGATAGACCTTGGTGTTATGTTGGTAATTTAAATTCTGTTCTTTCGTCTCATGAGAGAGATCACAATATGGCTTTCTTCCCCAAACTTTTGCCATAAAAATTCTAGAAGAATATTTAAAAACCATAAAAGGAAAAAGACCTTCAAGATAAAGTTTGAAGCTTTCAGCTGTTTTAAAGAAAAATTTTAAGAGCACTTCACGCATAGACCTCGGTTCTTCTCTAATAAACTTTAGAAATTGAATGCCGAAGTTGCCTTGGACTTGGAGCTGCTATTTTTGGAAAAAGTCAAGGAGGCAGTTTGGAACTGTGGTAGTTCAAAATCACTAGGATCTGACAGGTTTACCTTCGCATTCTGGAAAAAGTGTTGGAACACTGTGAAAGAAGATGTGATGAAATTTGTAAAATATTTTGAAGCTTCAGGTAAAGTTGGGACATGGATGCAATTCCTCGTTCCTCTTTTTGATTCCTAAAAAGGTAAATCCTACTAGCCTAGATGATTATCGGCCAATCAATCTAATTGGATCAATGTATAAAATCATCTCAAAGGTTCTTGCTAATAAGCTGAGATCGAAACTACACTTGTCTATTAGTGAATCACAGTTTGCTTTCATTCACGGCAGACAAATACTGGATGCGATTCTTATTACTAATGAGTTAGTACACTTTGTCAATAAAAAGAATATTGCAGCTACTTTCTTAAAGGTTGGCTTTAAGAATGTGTTTGATAATATAAATTGGGAGTTCCTCTTCGACATTATGCAATAGATGAATTTTAGTAAAAGGTGGATTACTTGGATCATAGATTGTGTGACTTCAGCTTTAGTGTCCATTCTCATCAATGGGAGTCCTAGTCTGGAGTTCTATTTAGGGAAGGGTCTTCGCCAAAGAGATCCTTTGTCTTCATTCATTTTTCTCTTTTGTGTGGAGGTGTTGCATTGTATGCTAGGGAAGGCTTTAGAATTGGGTGAAATAAAAGGAGTTAGGATTGGAAATGACGCGTGATTATCTCCCATCTCCAGTTTGCTAATGATATGCTTTTGTGTGGTGAATGGAGTGTTATAAATATTTTCCAATTCAAGAGAATATTACGTTGCTTCCATTTCATTTTGGGCTTTAAAGTAAATTTGTTGAAAAGCAGTTTAATAGGGCGAAATGTTTCAAACACTGAAGTGCAAAGACTAGTTGGTGATTTGGGCTGTAAGGTGGATACTTTTCCTTTCAAATACCTTGGCATGCCGTTAGGTAAGGCGATGAAAAGATTATCTTATTGGCAGCCTATCATTGACAAGGTGAAAGAAAAATCGGTGACATGGAAGTCGAAATTTCTTTCCTCTGGAGCTCAAGTCACCCTTTTAAAGTCTTGTCTCTCTTGTTTTTCCCTATATTTTTCTCATTGTTTCACTGCTCGCCAAGATTTTTGGGAGTTCTTGATTCTATCAAAAAAGATTTTCTTTGGAGGGCTTGGGGGAAGGTAAAAAAAATCCATTGGGTTTCTTTGAATTTGGTGAAACGGATGAAAAACTGGGAGGGTTGAATGTCAGTAGCTTAGAAGGAAAAAATATAGCACTTCTAGCAAAGTGGTGGTGGCAATTCTATTTAGAAAAAAAAGCATTATAGAGGAAAGTTATTGTGTCAATGTATGGGAAGGAGGGAGGTTTGGGTATTTGTAACTCTAATTCAATCTGGGGGGAGATCTTAAATTTAGAAAGTTGGTTGTCTAATTAGGGGATCATCATAAGGGATTGTTTGACTTGGATGGTGGGGAATAGAGAGTAAGTCAGTTTTTTGTCAGATACTTAGGTAGGAAGTGAGAAATTAAGCATTAGATTTCCCAAAATTTTTCAATTATCCCTAAGCAAAGAGTGCTCAATTGTTTCAATGGGGTACTGGAAAGGTGACAGATGGTCTTGGGGAGGGTGTTGGGGAAGGCAACCGAGGGGTCGTGAAGAGGGGGAGTGGCAAGAGTTCCTTATTTTACTCGCCTCTATTACTTTGTAAAGGTATTTGCCGGATAGATTTCCATGGAGCTTGAGCCCAAATGGTGCCTTTTCAACATTTTCTCTTTCAAAAATGATTGGTGAACACATTTCCTTGGGGCTTAATCAGTCAAGTGGATTCAGGAAGAATGCCTGGTGTCCAAAGAAGGTAGATTTCTTTGCTTGGAAGGCGCTTCAGTCTCGGATTCCAACCAGGTTTAACCTTGTCTTAATAGGCGTGCCCATTTCTCCTCTTTGCCTGCTTTGCTCTGGTCACCCAGAGGAAGTAGAGCACTTGCTTATACGCTACCCTCTTATAGCTCCATTTTGCATTCTTTCTGTTTATGGTAGGGCTTTAATTACTTGCCAACTAACAATTTGGCTCATATTTTCTTTACAATTCAGCTAAGTTCAACCAACATCACATTGACGAAAGGATCGGACTTAATGGTGAAAGCAACTATTTGGTCAATTTGAGGAGCAAGAAATCAATTAGTTTTCAATAGCAAGCCCTTTAACTACTTACACTTGATTTCCACTAGTAAGTCTTTATCTCATTTTTGCTAGTTTCAAGGTTGAGAATGGTCAATCATTCTCTAGATACATGGTGCCTTAATCCTATGACGTCATTCTAGTATCTGGCACGGAGATTTTCTTTATTTCTCGTATTTTACTCCCGCTTGGATTTTCTTTGTATTTCTCTCCAGCCACTTGGTAGGTTGAATGAAAATTCAGTTGTCGATAAAAAAAATCTGCTAGCATTTCGTACGTGATGAAATATTTTTATGCGCATCAAATATTAATAAGGTAGAGTGAAGAAATAGCTCTCTATCCTTAAATAAGGTTTGAAATTGAATCTTGTAAATGGAGAAACAAGTTTGGAGAGAACTTTTCCATTGAAAAACTGAATTTGATGTGTTTTAATGTAGATTAGTCAAGACTCAATATAAGATACTAAAATCATTAAAAAATGATATTTTTATGAGCTATTATTTTATCATTTATATATAGTGAAGTTTGTTCAAGGCATAGAAAGACACAAAGAGAAGTGACACAAAATCATCAATTCTTGTAATATAGACTTAAACTAATGATATATGTGAGTTGGAGGCATTGTATGTGCTAAGAATGAGGGACCCTAGAGGTGTAAAACTCTACAAGTTAAGAGAAAGATAAAAATGTGTACTTGCAGAACACCCTTTAACAATTAAGTTAACAACTGGATTCTGTGTGTGATATGAATATTTGTGATTCTGTGTGATTATAATCATGATTCTTGCTTTTGAAATATACAATTAGATCTTCTTACAATCATCATACATGAGATCATAATCATTTTCATAGAATTGTATCTCCTAAGACGTGTGCTAATGACAAAAACTATAAAACCTTCTTTGCTTCAAGGTTCTTAGAATTAGTCTCCCCACAACAGGCTTCCTAGTGGGCTCCTAGTCTATCATAATAGGTTTCCCTAGTCCATTTAAATCTGAAGTGAATGGGCAATTATAGTTTGGATCGATTTTGGGCCTTGGATAAGTTGGAGCAATTTGGGGCAATAAAACATTCTCATTATTTAATACACTAATATCCATAATAAAAATAGGGTGAATTACAATTTGCCTCCTAAAGTTTGGTCCACTAACTCTTTGCCCCCTTTGTTTGGGAATTTTACAGTTTACCCTTTTAACTTAACTTTCATTTGCACAAATGTTAAGATGGTAGGACCCAAATAAGTTTTAAATTGGAAATCCAAGATTGCCCCTAGAATATCTTTTATTGGTGTTGAAAGTTAAATTCTATTAAGGGTGAACAATAATGGATTTCAAAGCAAATGGGAAAAAACAGAAATGGTAGCTAAAGAATTGGACTGTATTTGATGAAGGATTTTGTTGTGAAATCTGCCAATCTTCTAGTGACAAGGCAATGAGGAAATGAAGGTAACTAATTCGCATTAACTCTAGTTGATGTGTCAATTTTTTTAGGTTAAGGTTCGAACATATAATTAGGATCAATTGGATTTAGCGCTTCTGTTTTGTGATTAGCAGAAGCAGTATAAGTTCCATGGTCTAAAGCCCTGCTTAACTCAAAATTTGTACCCAAGTATCTAACTACAAACCGATACATGTTAGATAAGTTATCTGGTCATTGTCTTGGTCATCTGTTTTGGTCTTTAGAACCATTCTTTTTCCTTGATGAAATTGTATGACATTGATTCTATTAATAAGGGTTCAATTTAAGGGGGATTACAATTTATTTCTTGCATGATTAGAGCAATGCCTTCTGGGTTCATTCCAAGGTAGCCATAGGTACTTGGTTCTCGTATGAAACTAGTTCAAGCAATGTAATGGCAGTGTGTTTATGGTGCTATAAATGGTGGAATGAACCAGTATGGAAAAGAGATTGTAAAACCCTGAAATATTAATAAAAGACCTAAGTATAATCACAAAGAAAGACGAGGGTTTAAGTGTATAAAAAAATAAAGAAAAAGGACTATAATGTAGTTCCCTCATTTTATTGCTACAAAGCCACTAAACCTAAACATATTTTCTTTTCCCCTTGGCTTGGCTACAATAATCATAACAAGAGAAAGGCAGAGCATACGTGGAACAAAATGGAGGAGAAGAAAATACAACCCCAAGTCAAAATTTAAGGTAAGATACTAACCTTATTCTTAAGATGTAATTGTTTATGAGTTATTTCTTGAGAACTGAAGATTGGATAATGCTCATAAAGGTGAAATACTTGGGTAATAGTGCATCTTGATGATTAAAATTTATTAGATTGGGAGGAAACTATGAAAGAATAGAAATTTCCATGCACCATTTTAGTTTGAGGAATTCTAGTGGTGGATTAACATATTTTGGTTGGTTATATGCTAAAATATGACTAGAACCTAGGTTTATAATATATCATTGGAAAGGTCTATGAGCTACTTTAATATAGAAGAAATAAGATTCAATTTAGAGGCCTGAGTAAGGAGCTATGTTGATTCATGTAAAATATCACCGAAATGGCAGCTTTGAATAGGCATGAAAGTTGTGGAATAAACTATATCGACTAGCTAATCTAAAAATTTTGGATAAAATATATATTATAGCTTGAGAAGTCTAATTTTATAGGAAATTTACAGATTATGATTTGAAGTTTTCTACAAAGAATTATGATTATTCTCGTAGAAGTGCAAAATTCTGTCAGTTTTATTGGTGGCGATTTTAAGATGGATGTTATGGTATTCAAGTTGAACTAAAGGTCTCTGGAGATTAAATTAGGCTCTGATGATAGCTTATATTGTTTTGATCAGGTTCTTGAACTTGATTTATTATTGGATTGATTCTAGGGTTGGAAGAAGGTAAGTGGCATCTTATATACCTTGCTCGTTTTCTACTCACACCTTACTTGAGTTATATATGATTCTGATAATTGGAGTTTCATAAAATGATTGCTGTTATATGATGATCTCTTCTCAATTTCTTATTTTATAAATGATTTATATTTGTTTTACCCAAAGATCGAGCATAAGATGGTTTGTGAAATTCTATTTGATTATCAATGTGTTGTGAATTTAACAATGAAAGTATGATTTCTACGACTTGTTTTTATCATGGATCCTATGAATAATTTCTGAATAAAAAGAGCTCATAGTTTAGCTATGTTCTTGGCCAAAAGTATGTCACATCAACATCTAGAACTAGTTCGATGATCCCACCAACAGGAATAATAGTTAGTAATAAATCAATGAAGTACAAAACGTTGATATGACCAATGTCATCGGAATAATAGTGATTATAGCTATGACCCTATCACAGGAATAATAGTGACTCTTCAAAGGACCTATGAGCTATGAATGTTTTCAAGGATGATGCTATGAATGAAGGACACATGTTTTCTTATATGAATGACACATATATTTTTATGAACATATGAATGTTTTCTCATGATAGTTTGGTTTTCCCGATTTATATTTTACCGATACAAAACTTATATTTATTTCGGCAGGGTATGTGAAGTGCTGCTTATTAGGCTATAAATCTTACCCCCTTAATATTTTTTTTTCAGATGCATAACACAAAGTAAAGGAGATGAACATCGGGCTCATGGTAGCTAGCACTTGAGGATTTGAAGGCTTCTTTATATGCATTCAAACTTGTAAAAGACCTTTTTATTTAGAACTATGATTGTAGTATTATTGAAATATTATTGAGACTAAGATATTGGATTTAGTTATGTGACCACATTGATTTTATATTTTTTAATAAAAAGTATAAGATATGAGGTATTTTAAAAATACTTTATTCTATATGATATGTTATATTGTGAAAGAAGGCTTCATGTCACCCAAGTTTGGGTTAAGGTGGTATGGTCATGTTACGCTAGGTTTTGGAGCATGACAGAGATAATTCAAGGGATGGCCATATCAATATTTCACCATTAAGCCACTCGCCATATGCCTATTCTCTAAGCATGAAAAGAATATTAACAGGAGCATAGGCTTGTGCAAGTGAAATTGATGTTGAATACTAGAGCATTTAGCAAAATTTTCTTGAGTATGATGTGTTGGATTATGAATTATTACTAACTTCTAAAGATCAACAATGGTCACTGTTGGATGAATAGTGCCATTGTTATGGGTTGGTTGAGCCAAGTTAGTTTTTGGCTTTGGTTTCACTACCCTTTTTTTCTTTTTTGCTTTTGTTTTTTGTTTTTTTACTTTTTTAGGATATGATTTGCTTTTTCTCGAGTTTTATCTTATTTCGCAAGGCGCTTGCCTTTCTAAGGTCCTAGGTTGTAATTTACCCGATTTTAGTCTGTTTCATATTTGTCTCGGTTAAAACACAGTTTCAGTCCTTAGTTTTCTAATTTTTTCATTTTTGGACCTGAGTTACATCCATGTTACATTTTAGTCCCCAAATTTTATAATTATTTAATTAAATCTTCTATTTGCTCTCTTGGCCCCCAATCTTTTTTTTTTTGTTATTTTTTATGTACTATCTTCTAAAGTAACATATTGGTAACCATAATTTGTTTATTTTTTTAGTTAAACCATTTTTTATCTTCATTAAGTCAATTGTTAAATCCTTAATACCTAAAGTTTTTCTATTTTTTGCCTTGATCCTAACTTTTTTTTATTGATTTTCTTTATTGTTGTTCTCAACAATGGGCATTGTTGGATGAATAGTGCCATTGTTATGTGCTTTTGTTTTTTTATTTTTTTACTTTTTTAGAATACGATTTGCTCTTTCTTGAGTTTTATCTCATTTCGCAAGACGCTTGTCTTTCTAAGGGCCTACATTGTAATTTATCCGATTTTAGTCTATTTCGCATTTGTCTTAGTTAAAATGCAGTTTCAGTCCATAGTGTTCTAATTTTTTTCATTTTTGGACCTGAGTTACGTCCGTGTTACATTTTAGTCCCCAAATTTTATGATTATTTAATTAAATATTCTATTTGCTCTCTTGACCCCCAAGCTTTTCTTTTTGTTATTTTTTATGTACTATCTTCAAAAATAAGATATTGGTAACCATAACTTTTTTTTATTGATTTTCTTTATTGTCGTTCTTTGAAATGAAGCTTTAATCATTATAATTTGCCTACTTTTAGCCTAATTTTGGCTGATTTGACTTTAGTTAGTTTTTTTTCACTTTCTTTTTCTTTTTATCTTTATTAAGTTAATGATTAAAGTGTTAATTGGTTAATATATATTAAACATAATTTTGTACTTCTGTCATCTTTTTATCATTATTGATTATTAAGATTTGTAGCATCAATTATTTACTTCAAACTCTATAGTTTAATAAAGTAATTTGATTCATAATTGTTAAATTTAAGAGTAAATCTTTCATTGATATTAAAACTTAGATTTTGTGTTAATAGGAGATGCAAATTTTTATTGAATTGTTTTTAATTAAAAAATAAAATATGAATTGTTTCGAAACACGTAACGTGTTTTGTGTTGCGCTGTTATTACTAAAATTTATTATAAAAAAATTACCATTATGATGTGTAGGTCACCAAATCTCTCTATTTATTCTCTTGGTCTCTAATTTTTTTGTTATTTTTTTTTATTTTCTTATAAAGTAAAATATTGGTAACTATGATTTGTTTCTCTTAATTTTTTAAATCAACTATAGTGACTTCATTTAACTTTTTTATTATTATTATTATTATTATTATTATTATTATTATTATTATTATTATTATTACAAAAAAACTATAGTCATTATGAGCTGCTTACTTTTTGGTATGGTTCAAGCTAATTCGTTTTATCTAACATTTTCATTTATGTTTTTTCCTTTATTAAGTTGATGGTTAAGCCTCTAATTCTTAAAATTTTTATATTTACTCTCTTGCCCTGAAGACCATTTTTTTGTTATTTTTTAATTATTAATCATTAAACTCTACTTTTTATAATTGAAATTCCACTCTTAATCTTATATTATTAACTTTTTCATATTATTTCTCTTTTCTAAAATAAAATTTTAGTCTCCACAGTTTATCTCTTGATACTTAATTTTTTTTTTTCTCTCTTAGTCCCAAAACTTTATCATGACTTTTTATTCTAGTTCTTGCTTTTCTTTTTTCTTTTTTATAATTTTTTTTTTGTCAATAATCACCACTGTTTATATTCATATTTAATGTTGATACGAACTGAACCACAGCAATGCGCGGGCTCCATAAATCTCATTATATACTACGTTTCAATAAATAGTATATTGCGATTAGTTTATTCCAATTTGCTGTATTGAATATTTCTGTTGTTCACAACTCAAGATTTCGACTCTAAACTTTTTTTGTCTGTAAATTATGGATGGATGCAATACATGTATTACTATTGCCAAGAATGCAAGATCTTGATATAGAATTTATAAGTAATATGTTAATTTTTTTACTTTTTTTTTCTTATAGATTGAAAAGTAGTGGGCAGTTTGTAACTTTGTTTTAGTGAATTTGTGGATTGATTTTTATGCATTGTTATTAGTTTTCATTGGTTACTGAATGGCCATGTTTTGCATTAATTTTTTCTAGTTTATAACGTAAATAATGTCGTTAAGTAGCATTAAGTAGTTAGACCATCACCCACGAGCACAACTATTGTGGTATGCAAATATGTGTTGTTGTTGTAGTCGAAGAGCTATTGAGAAGATACTAGAATCAAATAGGAACCCAAAACCTACTGTATTATTGTTTTGCAGAAAAGAGGTGTGACTTTTGGAAATGGTGTCAGCCTGTGAATGAGTCACATTATGGTGGCAAAAAAGTTTCAGATATGCAAGCAAAGGAAGACATGAAGTGATTCAAGGGATAGAAGCAATTAAGTCTGTTACTAGTGTAAAGAACTTGCACCAGAAATTAGATAGAATTAAATGTAGGTTAACAAGGACTAGGGAATTGCTTATTGTGAGTTTATTGTTCTATGCATTGACAGTTGTTATTTTAATAGCTGTTGGTGTTATATAAAAGAAATAGCCTATTATATTTGCTTGTGAAAATGCATGACATTTTGTAAGGAACAAAATTTCTTTCAAATATAATGATGCTCAACTTTTGTCTGGCAAAGATATTCTTGTAGTTGTTGAATGGTTTAGAAATGATGTATGATTCTAGAATATAATAATTCAACAGGATTGAAGACCCAGTACACATTTTAAGCATTGAGTTAAACCTAGAATCGTGAAACTTGACATGAAGGTCTAGAATATCATTTGAAAATGATGTGAAATTAAAGAATTTGTTCAAACAAGATTTTGAATATGAAAATTTGCAGATGTTTAACACTCTATATGGCAAGCTTGTTAGATCACTTTCACCTGTATTAAAGAAGAATTACAGCAAGTTTTATAAATACTATAAATGGTAGAAGGATTATAGTATGATTTTTTTCCAAATGAGATAATTTTAATCATATCAAGGCACGAAATAGCCATGTCGTTACATTTTATGAAGCCTGAAATGTTAATAACCCAAAAATAAGACTAAACAAAAGACCAATGCCGTCAAAGCCTGAAATCTTAATATATTAAAAGTGATACTAAACAAAAGACCAGTTACCTTCCATGTCCACAGTTTTGCATACAGTTAAACAAAATTGCAACTACCTATGCCTAACTTGCGTCTACCAAAGTCTAACCATATTACAATGTCTTCTACCTTTAATTTTTTAGACTAACAGCTTCATTTCCCTTGCCCTTTTCACATCTTTTAATTGGTTTCGCTCCATCTCTTGTAGATGCTTGCAAATTCTCTTTTTCCTTCGTTAATCATCGAAAAATTCATGGTTTGACTTCAAATGGTGAATAAAAAAGTGTAATCAGAATTATAATTGAATACCAACCATCCTTGAAGCAGATGTTTGGTCTTTAAATTTATACTATTATGACCAATATTGGCATATTTTCCACATGTAATTGTACTTGATCTAGCTTGACTTGGCTCTTCACCAACCTCTACTTTCCTGACCTTTCTTGGCTTGCCAAACTTTTTTGTAAGCGGTGAAGGCAGAACCATTTTACTTGGATTAGTTAGGTTTAGATCAATCTCAAGTAAAGGGTGTATAATCTCATCATAAGCCTTTAAATAGACATCAACCTTATAGTAGTTACTGCAGTAGTTATCCACATCAACTTTGTGGCGGAACAGGGCCCCAGTGCCCTGAATTGCTAACACTGGTAGGCTCTAGGGAACTATGATCCCACTTAAGTTACAGTTGGCTAGTTATTACTTGTAAAATGCCTTAAATCATTACGTGCAACTAGTTACTTAGCCTACCCTGCATAAGAGATATGCATGCGTTGTCCTGGCTATGCAATAATAATTAAATTAAAACTTCATCGAAAACAGTGCCGCGGCAATTAATGAAAACATAAATCAAATAAGCCAAGACATAAATCTTTAGTTGCTTTAACTTCAAGTAACAACTACGTGCATACATTTCCAACTTATATGCACCCAAATGTAACTCTAGTGTTATACACACCAATGGTCATTAGTATAGGCAATCTATGTATGAAATTACCATACATACTAAAAGAAGCATCTCCTAACTACTAAGATCCATCCTTAGCTCTTCACCCAAGCAAGCTAGCTTCAAGTGATGAGCCACACTTTCCTTGTACTCACTTAGCCTCAACTGTAAGGCAAACACTTTGGTCAGTACTTACTTATGCCGTAAGTAACTTAGAAAACATGGAGTTTCCTACTTAGAGAATACCTTTGAACCAATAAAACTTAGCTTTAACAGCTGCCCCTTACCAACTGTTAAGCCCAAACAAAACTGCTTAAACCTGCACAACACTTAAGGGGTGAGTACTCCAAAGTACTCAGTAAGGGATTAGTACCTGCAGGGAAAAGCAATGCATGCATACAAAGCACAACAAGCATATAAATAGACAGCATACAAAACAAAACAAGCAATCAACAAGATAACCAGAAGCAAGAAAATAAACAACAAACAATGCAAGTGATGGATGGATGGATGGATGAATGAGTTATGCACATGCAAATGCACTTAGGACTTCCTTACACCCGTAGGTGCTGGACTTGTCGTGAGCTCTTACGACTGGGGTACTTGGATACTGGCCCTCGTATCCTATGCTAGCACTTAACTACTAACCCCTTGAAGTCCTCTTACGGGCACCTTAGAGTAAGACCTTGCTTACTCAACCTTACCCGCCTTGACGAGCTACTTAGAGTAAGTTTCCACTTACTCACTCCTTACCCGTCTCTTCCCTTAACTTATTGTGCAGAGTAGCTACCTTATGTGGTT
Organism: Aquilaria sinensis; assembly: GCA_005392925.1. NCBI lineage: Eukaryota > Viridiplantae > Streptophyta > Magnoliopsida > Malvales > Thymelaeaceae > Aquilaria > Aquilaria sinensis. Next base: position 396,597 of record SMDT01002991.1, on the reverse strand, counting down.
CAACTTACCAAGCTTTTGAAGCTTAGCTTAGGGCCCCTTAGTGGCTTACTTACCAAACTATAAAGTTTGGTTGGGATTCTCTTAGGTTTCCTTTTCATTGACCATAGGTTTATGACATTCTACTCGGCCAACGAAGAGTCTGAAACCCGACTTAATCCCCTTAGTGCTCACTTGAGAACTGAAGCACTTTAACTTCCTTAGCCACCACTACTTACCCTTCCTTAACCACACCACTTAGCTACTACCTATATAATGCATAATTCCCGACTTAGGAACGAGTTCTAGACCCAACCGAGGCTACGGAACGTCTTAACTTAGCCTAGGGATGGAAACCGAGAGTTTGAGACACTCTTAGGATGCTCGGAGCTTGAAGGCAAAATGCCTTGGCGGCGCCGTTGGCGACGCGTCACCAAAAGCATCAGCGTTCGGAGAACTTTCGCATTTCTCGGCGACGCGTCGCCAACTCGCATCGCCGATGGCGACCCATCGCCAATGGTGTCAAAACTGGCGACACGTCGCCAATGCTTTCCAGCATTGCGCGACAGTGTGCGTTCTTGCACGAAAACTGCTCAAACTCCTTCATCCTATAACCAAATCACTTGGGTCTTGTTTCTAACTCATTCCCACACAAAAGACTACATTTCTATGCATTATTTGAGCTTAATTAACTTAAATCCCTTACCTCAAATCATCTTGAAAGCAAGAACAAGCTATGAGCACCTCCAAGCTCCAATGGGTTCCCTTGAGTTCCAAGCTTGAAATCAACCAAATTGGACACCAATAGCACGAAGTTAAGACCATTTATAACCATTTAACAACCTTAAAACTAACCCATAAGGATCAAATACGTTTACCTTTGGGTTTGAACCAAAAACTTGCAAAAACAACTCCAAATGCACCAATTCCATAAAAAACGAGCTAAGGGCTTGTTGGGATTGGTTCGGGACCTTCGAATTCCATGAAAACTTGAGTGATTTGGGAGGTTTGGGGGGTAGAAAGCAAGGGAGAAAGAAGAGCTACGAAAATGGCTAATGGGGGAGATGATGAATAGTGTCATATCTTCCATTTAAACCAATTTAGCCCAACTTCTTCCTCTTGTCACTTTGGCCCTCAAACTAAATTTTGAATCACTTAGGCCACTTAAACACTCTCATTTCTATCACTCCTTGGTCCCAAAGAAAGGTTATTCTTACCTAAACACGCTGCCCTTGCGTCACCTAAGCCATTATAAGACATAATAGCTTAAATTCTTACTTAGTGCATTTTTCACCCTTAACTTAAGCTTTTGGTTCAAATGGCTATAAATTTCTGTGGTCTTAACTTAACTAGCTCAAAACACTTGCATGGGCCTAATCTTACCAAAATTACGGTCATGCCATTGACTTGGGCCAAAGTTTCCATTTTACCCTTTTTGCCCCTTAGGTGCCAATTACCCTTTGGAACTCAATTTAACCTCAACTAGCTTACTTTCCTTGTTTAATACTACTTTGAGGGAAAATTACTTGGGATTCACTTACCTCAACATTTAATGTAGAGGAAATACTAGGAGAGCCTTTACAAACTTGCTTGAACTTCAAGCACGACATCACATATTTACAAGGAAACCCTGTTAAAATCCATTGCTCACATGTGTATGTTTTAATTTCAAAATTTATAGCCTACATATGTTTCCTGACCATTACCTGAAACTCATCCTTCCCAGCAGATATGAGAGGACATAACCTTGAGTCTTTAATAGCTACATCAATCTCTTTCAATGCAAATGGAGTAAGTTTGGTTGTCCATAAGCAACCAGTACTATATTATTTCTCAAACCTTGTTATTGCTTTTAACCTTATTTTCTCAAGCAAAGTAAGGATAAGGAGAGATTTTATCTTACACAACCAACTATTGAAAGACTCTGTAACATTACTAGTGACATTTTCCATCTTGCAATAATGGTCAAAGCCTATTTTGGCTCAAGTGTCAACTAGCTTCTCACTCTGCCATTTAAAAGCTTCCCCACTCTTATCTCCTGGAATAAAGGTTCTTTGCACAAAACCTATGCCTAGCTTGCGTAAATGCATGGCTTACAACCTAAATTAAGCCCTAAAATTAAGTCACAACATGTGTGTTCAAGAAATCTTGCATGTTACTGTACTGAAACATTTTAAATCCCATTTTAGACTTGTACCCCAAATTTCAAACTAAAATAATTAAAACTAAACCTTGCTATTATTAAAACAAATTCTACCTCAAACCCGGCCAAATCACTTATAGACACTTTAAGTATGTTTCTAGCCAGTAAAACATATGTTACTATCTAATCCTTAAATAAATCTCAAAGGAAATTGAGTTCAAGAATAAATTCACAGCATTACATTTAGAAATTCAAATAAAAAAAATGTCCAACTTCAAGAACAAATTCACAGAAACTAGTAATTAAACCAGTCATTCCAGAATGATAGCATTATTTTCATAATTAGCTCTATATTAACCAACAAGCTATGTATGAATACACCCTAAAGTAACAGATTTCATATAATTGTATGTTTTACCAAGTACTTAGTCAAATGTGATTGTCCCATAACCAATACTCTACTACAAGCACTTAGAAAGAAAATATAATTTGCCTTGCATTCGGCCTCCATAATAACTACCGCCAGTGGTAGTATACCATTATTACCATCAATTGCAACTGCCACTAAGCATATTTCTCTATATAGGCCTTTGAGGAAGTATCCATCTAATCCAATAAATGGTCTGCATCCTCTTTCAAAACCTTTAAAGTAAGCATTAAAGCAAACAAAGATCCTTTTGAACACTGGTTGTTAAGCCAACTAATCGGGCATACAAAACTTCATCTGTGCAATAATTCCAAGGTTCTTATCCACCAACATAATGGCATAGTTTCTCAACTTTGAATATGATTTTGAATGCTTCCCTTCATTCTTTTCCCTACATTTCCACTTTACTCTATAGAGTTGCATTCGACTAAATTCAATACTTGACTCTCTGATAGGTGATGAGTCATCAAGGCATAGCTACTGTATAGGTATCCATCCAGTTTTTTAGTAATCTAACCAATATTGGGATTTGAATTTTTGGATGGCCTAATGAAAGTATGCTGTCCATTGAGTCTCTTCACCATAAATGTATTTTGTCAGGCAATCGAGAAGTAAGAATCAGCCAGGGACATCCCTTACCTTTACAGTAGGCTCTGACCCTATATGATTCATTCTTTAGTCACCCACTATCATAACCTTCTTCCACTTCGTATTCCCTTAGAACCTCCCTAAAATGGTGAACATCCCTAAAAATATGGAATTTTTCAAAGACTATTTTCCCTTCAGTAGTTTTTTTAAACTCTTTTGCAAGAATTCTCAAGTGGATATTAATTTTCTTTTTTGTTTTCTTTTTCTTCAAACCTTCATTTTGCTTATCCATCGAGTACCCATCATATGAAGAGTCTTTTCCACAATTAGTAAGTCATGTTCATCAAAGTCATCTTCATTCACCTTTATATTTTCTCCATCATTAGAGGATTCCTTCTCAATTCTACCATCTCTTGCAATTAACCACTTGTCGTCATTGTCATTTGACAACTCATAATACTTCCCACTCATCATAACTCCTTCCTGGTCATACTTGTAATAATCAACCACAATATAAGCATCAGCTTCCTTTATCCTTCTTTGTCTATTATCTTTGTTACGCTTCATCATACCTTTTTCACTTCTTACTTTTTTGTGCTTATTCTCTGAACTCAAGTCTACACTAATAACCAAAATTAATCCATCTTCTAAATGACCTCCATTGACACCAGATTATCCATGTGTGTCTAAAAAATTCTTTATTTTTCTAGTAAATTCTGTTGTTCCCTCACTGCAAGCAACATTGTTCATTGAACCTTATCTTGAAACAACATGCATTGCAGTCTCTATAAGGGATCCAAAAACAAACACTTCAACAGGACTCCAAGTTTTACAATCAACATACATTAGAATAACTTGAATTACAATGTAAGCAAAAAGCACATTCATCAAGTCTTCATCATTCTTAATCAACACACTATTACTAGTTTGAATTCGAGGCTCTGGTGAAAACATATTCATCATTGTGAAAACAACTTTCAACAAATCAATGACCAGCATACCTGGTGGATCACCATTATAATGGCGGAATAACAACGAATGGAAACATGGTTTTTGCCTAAAAAAAATCAAGTAACAATGAAAACAATAGTAAAAAAGAAGAAGAAAATACTAATTTACAAACAAAACCCATAGAATACGCATATAAATTATACTCTCCAAACAAAATCGATGGAACACCAACCCATTAAACAAATAATATAAAATGAAGGAAAAAAAATTAAAACTCCTTCTACCTAGAACTAGTTCATCCCATTCAAAACATTCTTTTGACTCAAGAATCATTTATCACAAAGATTTTTTCTCGTTCAAGTCCAGTGAACCCTACTAGCTTTGTTGTCTCTGTTTTTTCACGATTATTCACATATAGGTCATTCTTTTAGGAAGGAAGTAATCATGCCAAACTTAGGGTTATTTTAGACTTTGCATATGTTGGTCCCTCCATTCTAATATTTATGCAAATGAAAGTTAAGTTAGATGAGGTAAACAGTATAATTCCCAAATAGATAGGCAAAGTGTAATATAGACCAAACCTCAGGGGGCAAATTATAGTTCACCCATAAAAATATCATTCTGGTCAAAGCTAACAAAAGTTGGATTTCCTACCCAAAATGTAAAATAATCTTAGGGCCAATTCGTTTTAACTTAAGCCAACTTAATTTAAAATAACTTATTTTTATCTTTACATCTTTTTTATTTGAAACCAATTTTATTTGAAAGTCAATATTATTTAGGTGAAATAATCCATTGATTGTAAAAATTTTATAATACAATTAATTTTTTATGAATTTTTCTTTTTTAAACATTAAAAAAGAAAATTTCGTAGAAATTTAATAACATGATAAAATTTTGTTTCAAATGGATTATTACAAGTATATAATATTGGTTTTCAAATAAAATTGGTTTTAGGTGAAAAAGATTTAAATCCATTTTAGATTAAGTTGACTTAAGTTAAAACGAATTGGGTGTTATTCTCTTAATCTATTGAATTGGTCTAAATTTTTTTCAACAAGAATCTAATCTTATAACCTAGTCAATTTTACTTCATAAACGTTGCATCAAAAACCAAATATTATATTCATTTTTTGAATTTATGAAAGAAAAAGGAAAAATTCACTAATTCCTCCATTTCACAAAAGATGATCCTTTTACTTTTTTCTTTTTTACAAGGTTTCACTTAAACATAATCATACTAAATTGTATTATAAAAAATTAAAAAAAAATTATATTTACACAATAGAGTCTTTAAGGTACTATTTTCACATAAAAAATTTATATTTTGATAATAAATTTTAAAAGAAATAAAATCATGAATTAATTGTTGTAAATAGTACAGAGGACAAGTTTCACAAAATGAATATAGTACTATATTTCAATCTTTTGACAAAATCATATCTCACAATGGTTGCAACAACTTTCAAAATACTTTCCATATATACGAGCACTATGACTAATAATTCAATTATTTTAGTTATAATTGAAATCAAATTATAAAAAAAATTAGTTTTTTATTTTAGACGCCGGTAACTAAATAGGCTAAATTTTAACAAAAATCAAAATAACCGAAAAAACTGATGTAATTTCAATTTTTCAGTTTTACACCTAAAAGGAAACTGAATTTTCCTTCTATATTCATTTATGAGGAGCATTCATTCTCATAATTAGCTTAACATATGTCCTTCAACAAGAGAACATTAACTGTTTCTAAGCACAACATAAATAAACATATTTCAAACTTTCAATCCAACTTCCTTCAAGGTAAAGTGCTTAACAAGTGAACAAACTCTATCATCATTTATCATCACAAAATGTTAGTTGTAGTTCTAGTAGCCTACTGGCAATAGGTGTTTATAAGAAAAGAACTAAAAATAATGATCAATCAATTAATAAAAATAAACTCAATACAATGTAATCAACTAAATATAAACAAGCAATAGGCATTCATGTTTCAATTCTGAAGTCATATTTAAACAATAAGCTAGTAACAAAGTATTAATCAATATCATTTATAAAAATAAATGAAATTTATGAATGGGCCAATTTACAATTAGAGATCATACTTGCCCTGAATAGGTAGTGGTCTTCCTCAAACAATTAACTAAATCTTTTCTTCAAATATCTAGGATTGAACTACTTGATGGGAAAACAAACTACTTAATACCACTTTTGAAAAATGTGACAAAAGAAATAAATATAGAAACATAAGAAGAATTATAAGAATATTACAAGAAAACATATGGTAAACTAGTGAATATTTGTAAAAGTACCTACTTATAAATTTTCAATCTCCTCAAAGTCTTCCTTAACACCAATAGGTTGAATATATCCCGTGAGCCAATCTTGACAGTATATAAGAGTTTGCACTAGTTTAGGAGTCAATGAACTCCAAAATGTATCAATAACTCTTCCTCAAATGCTAAATGTATATTCAGAGATAATTAAAGATAACAATACCTAGGACATCATGGGTCATTTGACTAAGAATTAGAAAATGCCCACTACTCATTTTCTACCACTGTAAGACATCTACATCATCCTCATCAGGTAAACACTCTTTATTTAAATTCTTGATTAACTTAGACTTTTTTCATCACTTTGAATGAGTGATTTGAACTTCTTTTTCCTTTCTTTTGAAATTTACCATTTTCTCTTTTTGATTTCAGATTCAGAGCAAATGAAGCTTGATTTCTTACAGTTTACTGATCAGAATATGGCTACAATTTTTCATAGCAACTAAGCATATCATTCAAAGCCTTTTTGGCCTTTTGCACTAACTTAATCCCCACATCTTGCTTAGACTGATACTTCTCACTCAAAGTAAACTCAACATACTTCATTTATGTTACAGATCAACGATAACAACAGTGTATATCAACATATTCATCTTTTCAACATTACCTCAATACTTTTGATATTTTTTTTCATCTTCCTAGTCATATAAGCAAATTTCAAGTTATCACTATTTTCTCACTCTTGTAGAAAACAATCCACTTAAAAAATTTCACAGAAAAATGCATTATATGTAACATATAATGAATATGAAATTCTAAAAGTATGGTCATAAAAGTTCTCAAGAAAAGTGATTAATCTTCTTTTATTTCCTAATCTATAGATGCATGTATTCCACCAGTTAACTTTTTTAGTTCAAGTCCGAGATGACGCTTATTTCCAACATATGTTTCAAAAGCTATCTTAAATTTCTAGGTAGCTTTTAATATTAAATAATTGAAATTTCACCTAGTCGTAACATCTAAGTATAAGCACAACAAAGCCTTGATCTCAATCTTTTTCTTGTCAATACATTTCTTGAAATTAATATATCTTGCTAGAGAATGCCATACAAGTCTAATATTGGCTTAAATACAAGCCACAAAATCATGTATCTATTTTAATCTATCAAGAACAAGAAGATTAATGATTTACATAATACATCTCATATGAAAGTAGTTACAATTGACAACACATATTCCTCAATTGTTGTTTTTTTTTTCAATAAATTAATTGCTACATCATAGAATTATCATTGACAATTGTAATTATAAGCATCTTATCAATACTTCAATCAAGAAGACGATTTTCTAGCCACTAGTTGCCAATGACCTCACCTTTAAGGATAGTAATCAAACAAAAATTCAAAATTTTCTTATACAATTTCTAATTTTCATCTATGAAATAAAGAGTGATACACGTGTAATTAACCTATTGTAAAGAAGTTTATGTATCTATAGTGAGGTAAACCTATTGGCTTATATTCTTAAAATATTTTTCCAGTTGTTTACTCTCATTGAGTATATCTCAAAGCAATGTCTAACTATTGTATGTTATGATGAAATATGAAATATAGGACATGCAATATATATAAGGTGCCTAAATCCTTCATTTTTCACAAACCTTAAATAGAAATCATCAGTAATAACCATGAAAGTTAAACTTTTCTTTATCGACTCCTGATCAAACTTCTGACCTGTTATCTCATTCTTCATTTCCACTAGCAAATACCAATTCACTTTGCTTAACTTCTGATACAAGACAATAATTGTAAAATTTTTTAAGGGAACATATGTCATTATCTTTTAGATGACTTGTTAACAACCTTTTTATAGTACTTGCATTCAGCTCTATGTTCCCCATTTTCAATTATTACCTATCAAAATGGAGTTGCGGAAATGACCTTGTTGTTATTGTTTTTCTCTTCTTTTGGTTGTTACATTTTTCAAGTTTAGAACTTGATGCAAGTTCTCTTATTGCTACTTTTGGATTAGGAATTAAGGATTCATCATTCATGGCATGAGATTTAGGTAAGGCATCACTAGCACTTTATCTTTTGCATTCAACTACATAAGTAATGAATGAAAACTCAATAAATGATAGGACAAAATACATGCAGACAAACCAAAATAGATGTCCAACTGTTTTGGTGATGTTAGACAAATTGGGAAGTGATACAGACATAAAAAACTAATCAACCTAAATAAGAATTAACGCGTAGGATAAATTGCATGCTCCAAAATAAGATTAGTATATATCGTAAGTATACGTCACATTGTTTTCATCTCCTTTACCATTTTCCAGATCTATCATAAATTTGAATATTATAATCTTCTGCTATGAAATATGAGATTTTATCTCATAATTCTCTTCAAAATTTGACAATTTGGTTAATCTTACAACAATGAAGAAAAATACAAAATTTAAATTTAACTAAGTTGATGAGTTATAAGGCTCCTCTCTCAAATACTAGAAGGGAAAGTGTTCTGAATATGCATTGTTACACACCCTTCTGGAGATACACCTAATCTTTCTTTTTAAGTAATGAAAAGACTTGGAAGACAAATAAAGTTCACTTTTATGCTTTTAGGAATTTGAAAAATCCAATATGCTTAAAATAGTTTCTAATTTTCACTAAATCCAAAACAAATTTATTGAATGATACATAAACTACTCCCTTAAGAAAAATCATTATCTTAGTGTTTTGGGGAAAAAGATCATGAACAAAGTAGACTTCTTTCTAACTTATAAAGGCATATTAATTATCATCCAATTCCTAGAATACAAGTTAGATACTCTTAGTGTTTAGTCAACAACGCTGCCTACTAATTTGAGATATGTTCCAAACTAACCTAGCCATATATTCTATTGCATTCTTTCCTATAAATTGTCGAGTATAGTGTGCGATAAATTTTGAGTGTAAGATGATTAGAAAAATGAAACCAGAAAAAATAATATGATTCACCCTTAATTTTAAGCTAAGTCCAAGATGAACTCTATGATTTTCTTTCAGTAATGAAATAGTAAGCTTACAAAGAGAAAAAAATCTCTAGATAAAAATTCTAAAGGTATGAGATAAGTCCAAAATAGTGACACTCAAGTATTTCTCAAATATCCTAAATGAATATCTCACTATTTTGTCATTCACTAAAAAAATTTCTCTCATAATTTTCTTTTACTCTTGAGAAATGAGCAAGCAAATCACACACGAAAATAAGAAATTATGTTGGCTTTTATAGCCAACAAAGCCACCTTGATTAACTGGTTCTCCATTGTTTTGCAAAGGCCACCTACCACTTTTATTATCTTGCCAACTTTTGCCAATTGTAGTTTACTTGTATTCATGCCACCTTTATTACCTTGCCAAGTTTTGCCTCTTGAACTCACTTTTATTCATGCGACTTGGTTGAGTATACAATCGTACTTTTTCTACAAACTTTGAAATCTCATATTCTTTTAAACAAAATAATAATAAATAAAACCAATCTTCTAAATAATGGATCTACATGTGGCAGGATCCAATATTCAACAATCTCCCCCTCTTACCTTATGTGGAAAGTTTCACCATTCTTGCTATCAGTCGACAATATTCAAACTTTTCTATGAGTAGAGTCTTAGTCAGCATATCTGATGCATTTTTATCAATATGGATCTTCTCAAGCTTTAATAGCTTCATCTTCAACACATTCATAATCTAGTGATATATCATGTCAATCTATTTGGATCTGGAATGAAATAAATAAGTTTTACCAAGGTGGATTGCACTCTGATTATCATAGAAATGAAAACCAAGTTCTTTTAAGAAAATTTTCATCTATAACAACTCTTTACAAGCTTCTGTTATTGCAATAAACTCTACCTCAATTGTTAAAAGAGCAACACATTTTTGTAGCATTTATTGCATGATGTAGCTCCCATTGAAAAAATAATCAAATAACCTAATATAGATTTTCTTGAATCAATATCACCAACTATATTTGTATCTGTGTAGCTAACTAATACATTTATTGTATCTCTAAAACATATGCATATTTTATAAATGCCATGAAGATACTTGAAAATCTATTTTACATAGCCCAATGTTCTTTACTAGGATTCGAAAAAAACCTACTTCACTAAACTAATTGAGTAAGCTATATCTAGCCGTGTACAAACCATAGCACACATTAAACTTCAAGCTGCTGAAGCATATGGAACTCTTTCCATTTTTTCCTTTTATTTATCGATAGAAGAGCTTTGTTTAAAACTTAATCAAAGTGATTAGCAAAAGGACAACTAACTGCTTTAGCCTTGTCCACATTGAACCTTTGAAGCACTTTCTTAATGTACTTCTCCTATAACAACTATAATTTCTTGGCATCTCTATTTCTTATTATCTTCATGCCAAGAATTTGTTTTAATAGCCCCAAGTTTTTCATCCCAATTTTTGCATGGCAAAAGAATTACTCATCCACTTATTCGAGCTATTAATTCTAAAAATATTCTGGCCAACAATCAATATATCATTCACATAGAGCAATAGGATAATGAAATCATCATCCAAGAATTTCTGTACAAATACACAATGATCTGAAGTAGTCTCCTTGTAGTTTTGCTCCTCCATAATTGACTCAAACTTCTTATACCACTGGATGGGTGCCTACTGTAAGTCATATAAGCTTTTCTTTAACTTGCAAACATAGACCTCTTTTCCTTTTACTTCGAAACCCTCTGGTTGCTCCATGTAAATCTCTTCTTCCAAGTCTCCATGTAGGAAGACAATTTTTACATCTACCTACTCAATTTCCAAGTTGAGATTGGCTGTTAGTCCCATAACTAAAAGGATGGATGTCATTTTCACAACATAAAAAATTCATCATAGGCAATACCCTTCCTTTGGCTAAAACCCTTGACAACTAATCTGGACTTGAACCGCTATGAGTTAGATTCTACATGCTTGATTCTGAATACTTATATATTTTTCAAAGCCCTTTGCCTCTTGGTAACTTCACTAGCTCAAAAATTTTATCCTCATGTAAAGATCTCATTTCTTCTTGCACGGCTTTAGTCTATCTTTCCTTGTGTTCATCATCCATAACTTCATTAAAGTTCTTTGGTTCTCCCCCTATTAGCCAGTAACACATACTCATTTTCATGATATTTAGTAGAATGTTATTTGACTCTATTAAATCTCTTAAAAACTGGATAACCCACTAATATTGGTGCTTGATAATAAACATCATCTTCATTAGCATTACTTGGTTCATTCTCAATTAGGGCATTACAATCACCTTCATTTGGTTGATCACCCTGTACATCATTTCCAACATGTCTTTGCACTACTTCTAGAGGAATCAATTATGGGTCCATTGAACTATCATTAGATCCTGAAACATCTTTCTCAATTTTCTCGAAATCCTCAATGTTTGAACTTCAATGAATACAGCATCACAGCCTTTGACAAGTCTCTTCATAACTAGATCATAAAATCTATAGCCAATGCATTGACATCAAGTTTGGACCTCTCATCTTTCAGGATGTGCATATAGGCTTTGTAGCCAAACACCCATAAATAGTCATAGGAGACATCCTTTCCAAACCATACTTGCTCTAGAAATTATTTTGTAGATGAATACATGGTGAAAGATTCAACACATAAGTAACTGCTAACAATACTTCATCTTAGAAAATCTGAGATAACTTTACATGTAAGAGTAAACATCTCACTCTCTCCATCAAAGTCCTATTCATGCTTTCAACTAAGCCATTTAAATATGGTGTCTTAGGAGGTTTTGTCTAATGTCGAATAACATGCTATTTACAATAAGTATCAAATGATCAAATATACTCTTCACCATTATCTGTTTGAATGCATTTCAAATTTTTACTAGTTTGTCTTTTGACCAAGTTTAGAAATTGCTTGAAAATTTCGAATACCTTATCTTTTGACTTCAAAGTGTATACCCATATCTTTTGAGAATGATCATCAATGAAAGTTACAAAATATCAAACACCACCAACTAACTTTAGCATTGGCCTGCACAAATCCAAGTGAACTAAAACTAACACATTCTTCATTCTAAAAGGGGGGAAACTCCTAAAAGCCACTTTGTTCTTTTTTTTCTGCTATACAATCAGCACATTTCTTCAAATGAATTTGATCTAATCTAGATAACATCTTCTTCTTGGCTAGACAAATCATGTTTTCTCACTCATGTTGGCCCGGTCACCTATGTCATACCTCTATTATACTATCATTCTTCACTGTATTAACAACACCCTGGTAAAGCTTTGTCTGCATCATATGTAGTTTTAAGTTCTTTTTTTCTTTGGCCACAACCAAGGTTCTTTTAGTTAACTTCCACTAACTATATATTGACTTCAGAATGTATACCCATGTCTTTTGAGAATGATCATTAATGAAAGCCACAGAATATCGAACACCACCAACTAGCTTTAGCATTGGCCCGCATAGATCCAAGTGAACAAAAACTAACACATTCTTCATTCTGGAAAGGAGAAAACTCTTAAAAGCAACTTTGTTTTTCTTTTCTGCTAAACAATCAACACATTTCTTCAAATGAACTTGATCCAATCTAGATAACTTCTTCTTATTGGTTAAACAAATCATGTTTTTCTTACTCATGTAAGCCCAGTCGTCTATGAAATAACTCTACTATACTATCATTCTTCACTAATTAACACATCTTGGGAGAGCTTCAACTACATCATATGTAGTTTTCTAAATTCTTTTTTCTCTGGCCACCACCAAAGTTCCTTTAGTCAGCTTCCGCTAACCATTAAAGAAAGTGTTGCAGTAACCTTCATTATCAAGTCCACCCATATAAATCATATTTAGGCACAAATCTAGAACATACCTTATATCCTTTAGGATTAATCATATACCATTCTGAGTCTCCAGGAAAACATCTTTTTTCTTGCAACTTCTGAGAAACCATCATTTCCCATTCTCACAACACCAAAATTGCTAGGTGTGTAGGATAAGAAGAATTTTTTTTTTTTAGATATGACATGAATGGTAGCACTACTATCAATTACTCCACTAGTCTTAAGGGTTACAAGATTGAAAATATCATCATGGATAATGTTAAACTCGCTGGCAAAATTTGCGTGCTCATCATCGTTATTGTCATTCTTTTTCTGTCATTTGCCTTTCTTTTGATCTTGCATTAATTTTTTACAGAAACTTTTTATATGCCCTTTTTTTTCTTGCGATAATGACATTCAATATTTGTATACTTGTTTAACCTTCCTCTACTCTTGTTTCTTGGCTTTGACCTCTAGTCTCACTTCTTCCTCTAGAATCTGCTACATGGAGTTTTGACTATGATGAAGAAGATCCCTGTTATCTTCATCTCATCTCTTTATTTAGGATTCCAATTTTGATGAATTCCATATTTACTGTACCATTTGATGCAGAATTTGTAAGTGAAATTATCAAAGTCTCCCAAGACTCTAGTAATGAGGCTAGCATTATGAGAGCAAGTACCCCATTGTCAAACTTTATTCCCATAGTGGACAATTGTTCCACAATCCCTTGTAAATTATTCAGATGATCTACTTTGGATGAACCTTCTCCATATTTTATCTAGAGTAATCTTGTAAAATAAAATAATTTGTTGTTACCGATTTTTGAAGTGTATAGCTCCTTAAGCTTGTTCCACAGTGTATGAGCATGAGTCTTCACAGATATGTGAGTGTAAACATTATCTTCGACAAATTATCATATGAAATCACATACTTCCCAATGCTCAAATGGCCAATCCTCGTTTATTCTGTCCTCCAGTTTACTTGTACTAAACACAAGCAAGTGCATCTTCATCACATACAAGAGATCTTTAATCTTGCCTCTTCACATGTGGTAATTTGAGCCATTTAAACTAATCATCATGCTAGTATTTGCTTCCATGGTTCTAACTGATAGCCGAGGTGCCCATCACCTTCCGAACCCACAGGTCCGGATAGAGCGCCGACCTCGGAAGAGGAACCATTTGCCACGGAAAGAAGGATGTTTGACCTCCTGAATTCAACCTCGGCAATTCTCCGTCCCAGGAAACAATAGTACCAGCCTCAGGGGACGATTAAACCACCCTCGGAAATAGGGATATCCCTGAGAAAGACCACCCTCGGGAAATATACTGCTACGGTACTAAAATGACCTCGGGAGACAAGCACTTCTCCGAAGAGGTCTTTTCTACTGAAAGGGACCTCGGAGTACGACAAGAGCAATTAAGGAGCCTCTGACACATCCCTGACACGCCGCTTGCAGGGATACTCTTGAACGCCACTCTCGGGTCACCTAGGCTCCTAGCCCGGCGGCCTATGATTGGCTGAGTGACCCCCTATTCCCCGAAAACGTGGACCGCATCCTATCGAATACGTGTCACGATCTGGGCCGGCCACATAAAGAGGACTACTACTTCTCGCTCCTCTATAAACGCTCGAAAAACACCTCAGGTAAAGGGGGGAGGTCTTTCGAATACAAGAGACCATACTTCTCCACTATCTATCACCTCTTTATCTTCTAAATACTGACTTGGGCGTCAGAGACTCTTTCCCGGAAACATACTCCGGGGACCTCCGAACCTCTGTTTTCTAGACATTTCAGGCACTCTCCCCTGGGAAACCTCCTCCTGAAGTGCTCTCCTCCACCGGAAGTCCCCTCTGCTTCTATCATGTCACATGACGAAACTGCCACCGGCCACCACTAACCATGCTCTAATACTAGTTGTTAGGTGCAACATGTGATAAATTTTGAGCACCAGATGATTAGAAAATGACACCAGAAAAATAATGTGGTTCACCCTTAATTTTGGGTTACGTCCATGAGATGGACTCCAAGATTTTCTTCCACTAATAAAATAATAGGCTTACAAAGAAAAAAAAATTTTGACAAAAATTCTATAGGTATGAGATAAACCTAAAGTAGTGACACTCAAGTGCTTTTCAAATACCTTAAAGAAATATTTTACTAGTTTGCCACTCCTCAAAAAATTTCTCTCTCACAATTTTATTTTGCTCTTGAGAAATGAGCAAGCAAATCACATACCAAATTGAGAAAATATGTTTGCTTTAATAACCAACAAAACCACTTTAATTGGCTGGTTCTCCATTGCTTCGTAAAGGCCACCTATCGCCTTTATTATTCTGCCAATCGTTTGCCAATTGCAGTCAACTTGCCCTCATGCAACTTGTCTTCATGCGACCTTTATGATTTTGTCACCTTTTACCTGTTTGACTCACTTTTCTTCGAACAACTTAGTTGAGTATTTAATTTTACTTCTCCTACAAACTTTGAATCCCATATTTCATTCTTTTTTTTAAGACAATAAATAAAAGTAATCTTCTAAATAATTGATCAACAGGTGATAGGATACTATATTTAACAGAAATTAGTCCAAAAAAGTAAAATTGAACATGGAAATTAAATTAAGAAATGGGCTTACACTTTCTAGTTCTTTCTTGAGTTGCTCTGTTAATTGTTATCGCCTTGGCTGAATTTGAGA
Organism: Aquilaria sinensis; assembly: GCA_005392925.1. Classification (NCBI taxonomy): domain Eukaryota; kingdom Viridiplantae; phylum Streptophyta; class Magnoliopsida; order Malvales; family Thymelaeaceae; genus Aquilaria; species Aquilaria sinensis. The sequence continues at coordinate 380,690 of SMDT01002991.1, read as the reverse complement.
TAAGGGTCACCAAAACACTCTCGCTTATTCTCAGCTATCACTTGTCGTGTTTGCTATAGCTTGGACTAACGCTCTCACAGGATGCAACACTGACTATTGAAACTAATTGTCCTGGTCGAGGGCGATGAAGAAACCCGTACAGATCAGTAAAGAAGAACATCAAATCCCGAGCATATTTATTTGAGTTTTACTTTCTTCTTCATTTGGGCTTCCTTTAAAAAAAAAAAATTGTTTGGGTTGGTTATATGTGTTTACGCGGGTTGGGCTTTTGAAGAATTGGCACAGTAGGCCCAATGGCAAATTAGGCATGTGAAAAAATAAATTATTTCTGTCAGCAAATTTTTTTAACCCAAAACCAAATACAAAATTGAAAACCTATATTGACATTCATTTTTTATCAAGGCTGAACAGATAAAGAAATTGCATAATCAAAAACACAAAAAAAAAAAAATCTCAATTTTTTCGGTAAAACTAACTAGTTGCGTACCCCTAACAAGCACTAGAGTACCTCAATCAAGTGAACTATGGTCGATCTTTTTCTAAGTTAGAAGTCAAATAAAAAATTATGCTACCAATAACTATTAAAAATTAGCAAAAAGTAGCCAACACAAAAAATCTCAACAATTATATGTGCTTTATGATTTCATATGTTTCATGTAAGCATATGCTCCATCCTTTTAGTATGAAATATAACAACCAATAGAAAGTATCAAAATTATTACAATATTTATATATTTTTTGAGTTTTTAATAGTTAATTTACAATATTTCTCTAATCTTGAAATTCCATATGAAGTTACAATATAACCCTGTTCTTTCAGAAATTGTAATTGGTTCATATATCTTCCTTTTTTTAGAAAAAAAATAAATATAAATTATATTACTTTTTTTTTTTTTGTATAACGACCAAATTGAGCTTAATTGGGACAGAGGAAATACAATTTTTTTCCGAGAAAAGAATTCAATCCGTCCATAAGAATTTCTAATTGCAATGTGAAATGCAATAAGTAAGCCTGCTGTAGAAAAAGGACAAGAATCTCTAAGGTGACAAATCTACCGGTCTTTCTTTCAATTTTTTATGGTATTAGTGTGTGTTTTACTAACTTTTTTTATTTACGTACAAAAAGTTAAGAGGAAAGTGAAAATAATATATAAAATTTTCTTTTACTCTCTTAATTTTTGTGTCAAATCAAATAATTTAATTGGTATTGGGCGGAGTAGAATTTTCTCAATCATGTTGTAAGTTTTTAAAGTGCATATACGCTTATTGTAATTACTGTATTATTATTATATTTAAAGAAGATTATAAAACAATACACCAATGCCTCTATAAGCACTGGTGGGCACAAAATTTTTGTTAGTAGGGGTTGATTATTAATATCTTAAAATATTTTAATATAATAAAAAATTTAAAATATATACATAATTTATTTAAATTGTACTCATCATTTCTATATGAAACTAAATTTATCTATAATTATATTGGTATTAATTGTTGCAACGAGGGCATTCTCTATATACATTAATAAAGAATCCCTAAAAAAGTTGACATTTATCTTGTTGTAAAGTTGAGCTTTTGCAATGCTCATAGCAAAAAAGGCTTAGCTTGTTTTACCTACTCAAAAAAGTTAAGAGTTTCAGGATCAGTTGAAGAAATTATAAATGAAAGTTAGATTGATACAAACTCCATAGATGTTATCGATGGACTTGGAAAATTTATGAATATGCTTCAACTTGAAGCTCTTCACTGAATATTAGAATTGTAGGGTGTTGCAACTCAAATTGAACTAACCGACCAACTTTTGATCTCACTGAAAAAGGTAAAAAATATTAGGGCTGTAGACTTCGTGATTTATGGGATAAAAAAAAGCCTAAATTCATTTTTTATGAATTATTTATTCTAAAAAGTACTCTCTTTGTCTCAAAACTTTTGCTTCATTTGACTTTTTTATTGTATTTTGACTTGAATTTTTTCATATTATTATTTATTAGAAAAAGTTAAAAAATATATTTAGAAACTATATGTCTTGATTTATCATTTATATATAAAGATTTTTATTTATATATTGAAATGTTGAAAATAAAAAATCCTAGATTAATTGCAAAAAATAAATAGAGCAAAAGTTTTGAGACAGATGGAGTATTTAATATACTATCTCCGACTCAAGTTCTTTATACCATTTTAATTTTTTTTACTTATGTTTAACTAAAATTTATTTAGATTAATAGTTGCTAATTTTTTTCAAAATATTATATTAAAAAATTAAAAGTCTTGTGGTTTCTAAAAAAAAATTTAAGAAATTTTTTTTGAACATTAATATAAAAATTTAAACTTAAGTAAAAAAAACCGTTAGCCAATTCATTTTAATTTAAGTTAACTTAATTTAAAATATTTTATTTTTATTTTTACATTTTTTTCCCGGAACCAATTTCATTTGAAAATTAATATTATGTAGATATAATAATCCATTTCAGGGACAATTTGCATGATGGTATTACATTTTTATGATTTTTTTATTTTTTAGATATTAAAAATAAAAATTTATAAAATTTAAAAATATTATAGAAAATTATGTTTGAAATGGATTATTACACCTAAAAAAATATTGGCTTTTAAATAAAATTGGCTTCATATAAAAATATGTAAAAATAAAAATAAGTTCTTTTGAATTAAGTTAATTTAAGTTAAAATGAATTGGCACTGAAATGATGCAAAAAATATGAGATAGAAGAAATAATAGCTAAAGTTGAAAAAACTGGTTTCGGTCAACAATAGGAACTCTATATGCGAGAGAGAGAGAGAGATGTAGAAATAAAGCCAAATATATAAAATTACTTAGAAAAGCTCACAGATAAAATTCTCTTACATCTTTCTGAAGACTGATACTACTATTATGTATATTTCTTGGACTCAAGAGGGGGCGAGGCTCTTGCTAGCTTCTCTCTAGTTCGGTTCTTGTCTATAAGTGAGAGGGGTGCCACTATTCATTAGTGAGATAAGTAACACTTTCTTTATTAATATACAGATATCTTAACAAAAATTTAACAGGTATATGTCTCTTCATGATAATACATTGTTATTATTTTGCCATCCTCCTTAAACCAATAAACATTAGGAATATATGTGACATGTTTTTGCAGGCCTTTTGAATTGCTCGTGGTACTTTGGGGCCCAATTCCTTTACTCCGAGGCTAGGGGTAAAAGTAATTGACCTTAACCCAAAAATTGACCCGAAACTTCGGGTTATGGTCAGGTTGGTGTAGAGAATAAGTGAGATTCGGGTTAACCCAAAACCGATCTGATTTAGAGAAACTAAAATCAGGTTGGTTAGAGTTGAACCCGAAACCACCCGAATTAACCGAAAATAAATATTATACCATCCTAACCCACTAAGTATTATCACTATTACTTATCTGTATTACTTAAGCCTAGCCCAAAACCTACTAATATTTATCCCTAACCTTAAGTTGCTAGCCGTCTAGTCCTAATCCCTTCCTTGACTACAAATGCCGGTTGCAACCTTCTCTACAGCTCTGCCTTTCCCGCAACCTTCGCACCATCCTTCATTCGTCCTTCACTTCATCGTCTACCGCAACCTTTGAACCACTATCCATCTGTCACATCATCTGTCGTGTCATCTTCATCATCCTTCGTTTCATCATCCATCTATTGCATCATCATCCATCTTTCACGTCATCGTCCCCATCACATCATCACCCCTTGCACAGTTGTCCTCTGCATCATCCGTCCATCGCCCTTCATGGTGAAAGAAGTGGCTGGAGGTGGAACATTGGGCAAACCCAACCCAATCTGACCCTGACCCAATATTTTCGGATTATGGTCGATTCGGGTTTTCTCTCCGTATCGGGTTAGTTCGGGTTGCCATTTACAGATTCTGAAGAGTCCGTTTATTTTGGTTCCAGCTCAAACCCGAAACTTTCACCTCTATCCAAAGCATACTCTTAGAAGCAAGGTGTGAAATATTGTTATTGTTAGATATATCGTACCCCATATTACGCCGCATATCATTACAGTTTTCATAAAAAGAAAATAAATGCTGAAATATTATTTTAAGATGAAATAAATTAAATAAATTTTTTTGCACATTTTTATATGAATTCCATTATTTTCTCATCATAGTTTGTCAAATATAAATAAATTATATACCATAGAAGATATTTTTTAATACAAAAAAACGTAAAAAAATGTTATATATAGAGCAAAATAAATATTACTTAGTAAAAAACTAATTTATTGATACCAAAGAAAAAAAAGCAATACTTTAATAATAACAATACATAATACCCAAACAAAAGAAAGCTAAAGTGAAAAAAATAAATATTTATGTTAAATATGTGTATTAACTATATTTTACTATTTTTATATATTTATGTATTATATCTTGATGTAAAATGACCAAAAAATATCTCATACATGTGCGCAAAAAATAGAATAATACGGTATGTACCTTGTAGTATTTACAATATATCATGATTTTTTGACAAAATATACATAAAAAGCTATTAGTATGCGTAATATAAAAAAATATCATGATATACCGTAATATTTTGTATGAAAAATAATAAAATATAAAAATATTTGTACCATGTACCACTCACCAACGGTAAACAATATATCACGGTATTTAATTATCCCATGCCTAGAAGTTATAGTTCCTCGAGCATGGAATGGAACAAGAAATAATATCATAAGATTTGATTGCAAAAAAATCAAGTTTTAATCCTGGCATGGTACAAAATGATCTCTTTTAGTAGACAATAAAAAGTTCATCATTAGTATCGTGTTGGCCTGACAGTAGCTTTATACACTGCAAATAGATACTCCCACAAAGAAGATTGCTATTTTAAAAAACACTATCGTTTTTGGTAAAACGTATTTATTTTTGCACAAAAATGACAAATAAGCCATTAATGTTTTCAAATTGGTCACTAATATCTTTTTTTGCCAAATAAACCACTAAATCAGCCTAAATAGGTTATTCATCATTAAATTGCCAAACATACCATTTGAAATTGATAATATTTTGTCAAATAAGGATGATGAGGCAAAAAAATAACCTTATTTTCCTTATTTTTTTAAAATTTTCTGTATTAGTCCTATAACTTTGAATCAAACAATGAACTTGAAAAATACCACAGATGCCAAATTGCTCCAAAGGATCTCTGGCCACCACCCACCACCATTCATGAAAATTACTAATAGATGAATCGATTTTGTAGTATTAAGGATGGAGAACAATAACCTTACGGTTTAAGGGCATGATTTTGCGGCATTTAGTTCAATTTGGAATTGAATCAGATCTGAGTTTTTGAAATTGTTTATGGACTCTAACTAAAATTTTTTAAATTAAATTCTTTGTGTGTGAAACTAATGAATGAGAGTGATTCATTTGTGTTTAGCAGCCTTGGAGGAGTTAAACTCTTCTAGTTCCCTTGTCCTTCAATAGAGTTTAGGGCACCGGGCAATGTCACCATGCATCACGATGGATGCGAGTTTAGAAGGGCCACTAAGACAGTGCTGATAAACTTACCAATCTCGCCACCCTTATTGATGGTTGCCCATAGTCATGATGCATCGCACCTGGAGAAGGCCACGGCTCATCTACATCGTCTACTAACAGTGTAGATGTTTGTAAAGTTATAGGACTTCTATAGAAAAATATAAAATTATATGGCTGAAATAGAAATTTGGCAAAGTTTTTTAATTAAAACTTGATTAATCTTAACGGTAGTGGGTAATTCAATGTAAGTCAATAATTTTAGTTATTTATTCGGCCTCGAAAAAACATTAGTGCTGAATTGTGCTACCTTTTAAAACATTAGTGTTTCAAGTTTCATTTGTTATTTTTGCCTTATTTTTGAGTTGTTTCAATGTTAAAGATTGCCTTTTCTGGAAAATTTAACCTACTATTTTATCTTACTACCCATTTTAAATTCTCATTACACAAAACTTAATAAGAAATTTTTTTTTCCCTTACTCTTCATTAGAATCATACTACATAGAACCCAAAAAGGTAATTTTTCTTTTTTAATCATCATTTAAACCCTCATAACATAAAACTTAAAAAAGAATTATTTTTATAATTTTTTTAGGAGCAAAATTAGAAAAAAAAATATCATAAATTATGTACACTTAATTTCCATACCCAAAGAAAAGTTTCATTTTTTAAATAACAAAGGGAGTATAATTTGAAAACAAAGATACTATTTTTTCTATAATAAAAAAGGAAATTAAAAACTAGAGTTTGAATAAGTTCTTAGAGTTTCAGTAGCTAAAATATGAGCATAGTTGACCATAAGAATGAAGCGACTAAAGAATCCTGCTAATGAATGAATATGTTGAACAACATTAGCTACTTTTAGAAGCAATAGAGAAATGTCTTGAAATTTAGGCCACTCCTTATGCACTATCTGACATAATGGTGATGCTGGTTAGATTCTAGGAATGTGCCACTATAATGGCCTCCAAAATTGCCCAAACTTTAGCAGCTAGAGGAGAAGCACAACTCCCCATAAATCTCTCATGCGAAACCATAGATTTGAAAGGTAGGAATTTGACCATCCACACAGTCCCTAACATGGACAAGGGATTTCATGCACCATCCACATAGAAAAGAACTAGTAAGGATCGAATTTGGGAGTCATCCCAAGATACAAAGCATGATGAGGGTTTCAGCTAGGAGATCTTCAAGATCTTTACATTAAGATCCTTGGCCACTAACCTGATATCCTGGATGATCCCTTTTGCTCGAGACAAGATCATATTAACACCAAAATATGAGCCTTGGAAAACTGACTCATCACGGCTTAGCCCGATACTCCAAAGAATGGCAATCAAACAATCAAATGGCCTGAGTTGTCTATCAGGAAAAGTCATTGTCACCCGAACAAGCCAGGTCAAGAAGTCTTCTTGCAAACCTTACAATGAGCTTAAAGCCATTAATTTCCAGACATTATTAGATTCAATACAACAAAGAAAACATGTGGTACATGTTCTCATTAGCACTATTGCACCTAGGACAACTGGCTGACTGTACTACTCCCCTTTTCATCAACTCAACTTTAGTAGGCAAAACATTATGGATGCACTTCCATATAAAGATCTAGAATTTCGTAGGAAGATTGGCCGCCCATAATCTTTTGAGGTATTATAATGACAAATCTAAAACCCAATTGTCATTCGGTGGCATTTGAGTAGAAATTAACCAATAATAACCTTTCTTGGTGGAATGTATCTCATCACTAGTATAGTCCCAAGTCGGCCAGTCTCTCCCAACAGGATTCCATCAAGTATGAGATAGAACTGCTAGAATAACATCTTTTGGAAAGATAGATGATAACCTATACGTATCACAAATCTTAGATCCTTGAACAAACGAGTCCACCACATTCTGTTGGCAAGTAAAGAATTGAATTTTCTTTTTTTAGTATTCAAAAACCATTTACAAGTAGGATTTTAATAGTTTGGGGTATTTAGAGGGGAATTGATCTATCTCCCAATATCTAGAGGGCATTTGCCACTTTTAAACTATCATAACTTATCATTTGAATGCAAGTAGGAAAGACAGATTTGAATCTTTGATCTTGGAGTTAGGAGATCAAAGCTTTAACCAACTCACCTAAGCGTTGTGTTTGAATTAAACCTAGTTACTCATATTCACAACTTTGGTTTTTATTTTCATGATATTTCATGAAATTTGAGCGTGAAATTTTGTTTACTAAATTTTGTTTACTACAAGTACAAGTAAGCCGATACAGATTTTTTTTTCATAATTTATCATTTTTCACAGGAAATACAACAATATTTTGCATATTACTAAGTTCTTATGTATGTTTTATCAATTTACTACATCATACCGAAGTATTCCGCAGAATATGTATGACTATATCTGATTTACCACGGGCCATATATAAATTAATTTTTTTGGTTGTTCGCATCAAACTATCATACATATATATGTAAAATAAAAAAATACAATTAATAAACATATTTTGACGTAACATTGATTTTATTTTTTTATTTAAAAAAAATTAATTTAATTGAGATTTAAGATTAGTGTACAATTTCGTAACGTGCCTCATAGAAACAAAGTTTCTCTTTTATAAAAACATAGAGTTTATTTTTTAAAAATTATAATAAAAAATAAAATACATGTGTAAAGGTATAAGAAAATTGTATTTAATATATTTCGCCTTAAAAATATATTTTCATAAAAACGTTGATGATATACTGTGCAAAATATCATAATCATAAGGACGATACCAGTATTTTAATACCTTGGTCGGAACTGTAAGTTTTAACCAAAATTTTCGTTTCCGTAGACCGTAATTCATATTTTCTTTGCGCAAATCGCAACAAAAATTAGAAGAATTCCGCTATCAAGTCCCTCTCTTTCAAATCCAAATCATACTTGTAAGGTGACAACTTGTACAAGCTTTTACTTACGAAGACAGAAGTATAGAACAGCGGCAGACCAATCTGCCATACCAACCAACCCAAATATACAGTCCTAAGAGTTAGACCCACCAACGACCAAACCTCACATACACAGAAACCAACCGCCCAGGTCTGAAAGTACTCCCCTGTCTTACCCTCTTCTTCAGTACGCCTCGCGCTCTCCCTGCCATAGCAATTCCCAGACCATGCCAATTAAACAACTATCAGCAAACTTCAACTGCTAAACCAGAACATCGAGTTCTGCTTTTTTCTTTTATCTATTTGGTAGCTGACATACCTTCTTAGGAACTATGAAATCCACAAATTTCTTCTTCCCCTTGCCGTTGCTCTTGCTCTTCCTCTCCGGCTCATGCCTTACCAATCCATATTTCTTAATCTGCTCCCTCACAAACCGCTCATAGATGAAAGCGGAGCCTCTGAATTGTGGCAGGACCAGCCATGACACAAACAACAACTTCACCGTGTACCAGATTGGAATCCTGCAAAATTTTCCCAATCACCAGAAAACAATTGGCAAAACAACAAATTATTCCCTACCCAGTTAGAATTTCATGATCATATATCGAAATATTGCCACTTTTTACCACTCTAAGATTGGCTCAAACACTATCTCTGTCAGGGTTAGAAATGAGTAGAGGATCCAATAAGCAAGCCACTGCTCATCGTCCACCTTGGTTTCGGTTTCGATCGCGATGACCGATGCATACCTAAGCAAATGCAGAAAACCATTTCTTAATTTTTCAGATAAAATCCAGAAAATCCACACCAATACAAGCAAAGAAACTAAGCAACCACTTGATCAAACAGATCATGCAGAAAGGAAAAGATTTACTTACAAGGGATACAGCAACATCACACAGGGCCTGTGCATGCAACAAAAAACCCCATATCAGAACTAAGAAACTTCAATTTTCTTAGCCAAGAGAAGATTAAGAAAACAATCAGGAGAAGTAAACTGACCCAGCAGCTGAATGAAGAAAAGTGAGCAAAGTCCAAACACGATTCATCTTCTTCTCCCTCGAATTCAACACTTGACCTGGACTCTGGCAGTACTATATTTTCTTGAAGAATATGAGACAAAAGAAAGGAACATTCAGGAATTTTTCTGAAGACGACAAAAACTTAGAGCTAGCTGACAATGCCGTGGATATCAAGCAAGCGACCGAGGAGGCTATATAGAGGACGGGATGTGGACACGTGGCGGGAGAGTTAGGGAATCGGGTTCTGCCTTAAACGGGTCCAGGGAGGATTAGCACCATCCAGATCACGAAATGCGTGAAATAGGCGCAAATAACAAATAAATTACCGATATTTACTGGTTGGCTAAAATTGGCCGTCAATATTTTGTTTAGGTCAAATAAACCACTGATGTAATGTCTTCAAATTAACATTGATAGTTAAGTTAGCTGGGTGAATGTACTGTTCCTAGTGAAGAAACTTCCATCAACTAGGATGATGTGGCTTAAAAGAAGTATTATGCAGTTGGGCTTCAACGACGAAGTGTGAATTTGGGAAAGAGGAAACGGAGGCCAAGTCAAGATCGACGGAAGAATTGGGAGAAAATACTAGAGTTTGTAAGCGAGTGAAAATTGATTTCGGAGACAGATGTTGCGCTTCGAGAGTGTGTCTACAACTTCCTTTCCGGCTGGAAGGAGTGAATATAAACCATTGCTGCGAACACAATCATGGCATTCAATGTTCCTGGATAGAGGAAAGCCCAGATTGCCGTTTCCGCAACTGGGGAAATTTGATGATAAGCACAAAGCTTAGTTCCATGTTTACTGATTTCGAGCATGGAAACAAGCTATAGGCTTTCATTTGAACCGAAACCATTGTGTTTGTCAATAGGGTGAAAGATGGAAAATCCATTTTTAACATGACCCAGATTATAGAGAAGCAAAGTATGTGATTAATAAGTTACGAGCTTATGAGAAGTTGTCTCTAATAAAGAACTCTATTACGAAAAAGGTTATGGTCCAGCAAGAGGAACAAATTATAATAGAGTAGTACAAGGTGATGCTCGCTGAAGAGGCGAAACTAATATTGGTGAAGTAGGTGAAAGATAATTTTGAAGATTAGCAGCAAACAAATTCCAAGGCTGCATGTCATGTAAAATTCTGTAGCGGTTCCCCTTAGCATAGTTATGGGTTCTGAAAGAATGTTGTTTGTTACTTGGGGCAATAATTTTTGTTGCAATATGTATTGGTATGTGTAATAAGTAAGTTGGCACTTTGCTGGACTAGAGAATTAGTTTTGTTTCTGGAGCTGGAATGGTTCTAGTATCCCCTGTTGTAAAGCCCTGTATGCCTAAATGTTACTGTTGCACACTCCTGGTGGACTGTTTCACTCAAACAAAACAACAGCAGATGAATCGAGTCAACATGAAAATTTTAGGGGTTTATCAGTTATTATTCCTTATTTTTGGATTTGCCGACCGAAGCATTTGTTTAGCCTCGGCGATTGGAATTGTTGGGTCACCTGAAAGCGGGCCACGTGTAGCAACCTTCTCGTTTCAGGAATGCGACAGCGACGCGTGCCCTCCTTCACGTGGCGCCATCATGCCCACGGGAGGCGTGCGGAAGTTTTGATGGTGTGATACTCTGGGATGGGTTTTGTTATTGTTGGGCTTTGGGTGCTTAAGTTGAATGTTTGGGCCTTATAGCCCATTTGGTTAACAAACATCTTTCCAAGGTTGTGGGAACTTGCATTAGTTACAGGCTCAAACAATTTGATTCGTAAGGTGCACTCTGTTGTGGGAAATGTTGTTAGCGCAAATCATTCAGACTTTTTTGTGATTCTTTCTTTTTCACAAAATTTTATTACATGTGCATAATTACATAGTTTCAAATATTATTTCTGAATCTTGGCTGTTTGATGAGCTCCTCTATTGACATGACCCAAGTATCCATCCTCTTAGTGAACTTTGACTACTACAATAAATGTCTTTATATGCTTATAAGAACTAGACCCCTAACCTTATAGTTAAACATACACCTTTCCCAGTTAAGCTAAGTTCTGGTTACCTTTTCCTTTATTTTTCCTTTTTGCTTTTTTAGTCACTCAAGAGCTAGTGGGATTATACTTTGACTGAAAAATGGATCAACAGGACTAATTTTTCAAAACTATATGAACATGAACCATTTTTCTTTTAAATAGAAACAACATATAACAATGGGATACTTAAAGAGATATGTCTCAAGTCTACATTTATCCTCCCCTCTTTTCAACCCATAATTAATGATATTTTTCGAATAAAGTTATCTCAAAATAGTTGACACTTTTATAATTTTATGCATCTTCTTCCAATTTTAATATTTTCATTCTATCTCAAAATGGAATTATATTTGAGGAAAATATAACATACAAGATACAATGACTAAACGTGGATTTCCATGCAAGATGCAAGAATATATAGTTAACGATGCAAAATATACCATCGTGCAAGGTTTTGCATATGCACAGCTCTGGTACGTTCAGTCATCAACGACTAAAGTGTAAAATCAAACATATCTCAAAACTCGAACATGCTTATTGTTGATAGTTTCTTTGGGGTTAAATAAGGGCTAACTGCAATGACCAGCCTAAATTTTGGATAAAATCATATATGGTCCCTCAACTATAGTTGGTCATCTTAATGTGGTTCATTACTTTAATTAGTGTCATCTTTAAATCTCTTAACTCATATATCATATTTTACGTGAATTTTTTCAATTTTTTTTATGGAAGTTGCTTATATAACACTTTCTACCCCTATGTTGGGTATCACATTATCACATGGCCTCCTCTTTCATAATAATATATGACTATAATGAAAGAACAAGAAACTTCATAGTACAATTGACATAAACACAAAATCTTAGGACTTAAATGTAAATTATCTAAAACTTCATATTCTTCCCCAAATCTTCTATGCTAAAGATGATTCCCAATCAAACAAATCCTCCTCGATTCCCCCAATACACAAATTCTAGTAAATACCACCTATCATCCTTAAACTAAGACCCATGTCATGGATTCATCCTGAAAACTATAAAATGTTATATCATTTGTCCTCTAACTATGAAAATGTTATACTATTCATCTTGTCATTAGGTCTAGCCATAGGAAGTAACAAAATAAACACTGGTGGGAGCAAAAGTGCACAATTAGTCCTAAACTTAGTAAACTTTTTTATTTGAGTCCTAAAACTTTATTATTTTCTACTTCAGTCATAAAACTATGAAACTATGCTAATATGAGAGGCACAAAATTAGGGACAAAATACATATCCAAATACTCAATCAATTGAATATAAAAAAAGATAATAAGAAATTCTTGGCCAGAAGAACAATCAGTATATTAAAAAATCCTAAGCAATTGAATGGAATTATTGCCTAAGCAATCTCTTCAAAAGGCATTGGGGTGGAAGAGGTGAGTGAGTGAGGATGACGACCCAAGGCTGGACTTGATTTCGAGTTTGACCAGACAGTGAGTGAACTTCTCCACTGAGTAATCGCGACACTCAATCTGTCCGATCATCATGATTTCTAGAGGTCATTCGACCTCTGGCGAGGACAGCTCTTGAGATTGAAAATGAATAAGGATTCTAAGTCATTTCCACCATGCGCTCAATCTACAACGGCTTTTCTCTTCTCCGCCCTCCTCGCTTACTCAATTCTGCCATTGGTGGTAGTTGATTCAGCCTAGTCCACAAGTTAATGTTACCACTCTAAAAACTCAAATACAATAATATATTTAGTATACCAAGTCCCAGGAGCTGTGCATGTTCTGTAGGTTAAGCAGTACAATGCTCACTATGTTACCCAAGTTGCCCTATTGGCCTTTATGCGGATATATGTATATTGGTCATACCATTACACACATATTCACATATAATTTCATTTGGAAGTAATGATGACAATCAAATTTTTTATTCCTGACCAATATGAAAATTGAGTAAAATCCCTAAGTGCATATACAATCATATGTACACTTGGTGATATTGGTGCCCATTTTAAGTGATTTATGGATCAAACCCATCCTATTTCATTTTTCATCCATATTCCCCTACATTTTTATGATGCCAATCCTTTCATTGTACTTAAACAAATGTAGGGAAATAGATTTGAAGTGAAAACTCCACCTAGAGATCAAGTTATGAATTTTCCTAGACATTAGAACACTATGACCAAACGAACAATAAACAGCCAACTTTGCCAGACTATAACTCTGACTACAGGGCACCAAATCTAGTAATTCAAAAGCCAAATTCTTTACCTTGAAATGTTCTAAGTATAGTCAAAATTTGATAACTAAACTCATTATTTACAGCAAGTTATGGTAGTTGAAGTACATGGTACCAAATTTGTGCAACTAATGACCATAATGCTTATACAAAAATTCATAAAATTCATTTCCAAGCACAACGCCAACGTGGGCACTTCCATACATGTCTTAGATACATGGGAAAATCATTCCCTTGATTTAGGATCATTCCATATACCTCAAATCAAATTCTCAACAAATAGTCCATAAGTCGCACTATGGACAAAACTTGACAAAATTCACAAAATCAAGCTCTAGCCATACTTCCAAGATCCAAACAACATTCATACAACATTAATAACATGTTTACATGCATTTATGTACTACATACAAGCCTTAGCTTAGTTGGGTGCATACCTTAAACTTTATAGAGAACTTTGACACAAAGTTATAATGACCCAAGTCCAGACTTAGTTAACGGAACACCTGCCCACACCACATAGGCTATCTTTTGGAAAAGGATAAGCGTTAAGTACTTAGGAATAGACTTTTAGTGTAAGGAAGTTCCCCCGTCCCATATCGGTAGACTCAATCATATACTTTGAACCAAACCTAGCTTTGATACCATCTGTAACGACTCAAGTCCAGAGCTGGTCAATAGAACACCTACCAACACATGGGCTATCTATTATGGAAAGGATAAGTACCAGGTGCTTATGTTCGAGAACTAGATCCTATATATCTACATATATATATCTACATAAGCCCTATGTAGATATATAGGATCCAGTTTCAAAACATAAGCATCTAGCGTTTATCCTTTTCTAAAAATACCCCATGTGGTGTGGGTAGGTGTTCTATTGATCTGTTCTAGACTTGGGTAATTATACATGGTATCAGAGCCGAACCGGGACCATAATGGTGTAGCATAATAGGTGTTCATATGCATTGTATACCCAAACTAATCCTAGATTTGATAGGCTACTTGGCCAGGAGCTAAGTAGTCCGATTAGAGAGGTTACTTGGTCCAAAGAACCAAGTAGTTTAACTAACCCCAATGAGGACGTTGGGTACATGAGGGAGGGAGTTTGTAACACTCCCATATCCTACATAAGTGAATTGTGGGAAGCCTTATGTAGATATATAGGCTCCAGTTTTAGAACATAAGCACCTAGTGCTTATCCTTTCTAAAGGATAGCCCATGTGGTGTGGGTAGGTGTTTTGTGAACCGATTTTGGACATGGGACGTTATAAAGTGCACTCCTGAACCTCAAGTGGTTAGCTGGTACGTAGGACAAAAAGTACCATTACTAAAAATAGTTATTATGCTCCAAAAATAATGAAAATTTCTATTTAAATACTAGATATTTGGAAGTTTGTATACCTAAAATTTCACAAAAAACTCAAACGCCAACTATTAGTTTGAGTGATTACTTTCAAGGGTTTCTGAAATGGACAAAAAAGGGGTAAGTTTCTTGAATGAAACGTAGTAAGAACTTATTAATAAAATCATCAAACTCCAGCAATATAAATGAAATCCAAAAACACTAAAACATAAAAATACAGTACAAATACACAAGCATAGCCATCCAAATGCACAAACAACATAGCAACAAACAAATGAAATGCTGACAGCAATAAACACATTAAGGTTAGTTCATAATTCATCAAATAAACAATGAATTAACACTATGGCAGCCCTTTTCAAGCTAGTGCTTGGTATTAAGAGGTTAATTAGTCTTAGTTAGTACTAATTTAGGCTCTAGAAAACCTAAATTTTACTGTCATAATAGAGCACCAAAGCTGTAGAGCCAAAACCCTTAGTGCGATTTTTCCCTTAATCTAAACTTGGTTCATTAAGCTTTTGGCTTTCTTCTAAGATTAGGGTCTTTGCTTAATGAATATTTGGGCATTAGTATTGAACAATAAAAATCCAAGAAACCCATATAAAACCCTTTCTTTTTGCTGAAAATTAGAGTAACCATAGATAAACCTGAAAACTAAGGTTTATGGTCTTCCTCAATGCTTCGGTTATTTTCACTTGCTTTTTCTTGATTGTTTGCTATAAGGTAGTTATGGTGGATGGTGGAGGGCTCAAGGAGATGTAGCTAGCAAGTGGAGGATGAATTTAGGAAGAAATGGGAGAAAATGATTTTTTTTCTTGCTTCATTTCTTTCCTTGTTTTTAGTAATGGCATGTTTGTAAATTTTGTAAACTTTAAGCCACACTTGAACAACGTTTTTACTAGTCATTTGGGATGGGAAAATGACAGGTTTTGACATCCCATTACGTTAGTCAATGGTCATTATGACCATATTAAAAGTTAAGGACACTTGGGTCCTTAAGTGTCCAAACACATTAAATGCAAATCTTTGCTCCCATTTTGCAATCTAGCCCCTACCTTTAGTAGATACCATCCATGTCCTTTCTTCATAATTCCATCCATGTCTTTTCCATAACCATCTTTGAAAATTTGTGCAATTGAGTACCCAACCTTTGTAACTTTACAATTTAGCTCATAGGTTACTTAAGAAAACAAGCAATGCATTAATGCTTTCTTAAGGACATTGAGTCATGATATTTTATTAAGGCAGTAATCCAGCAATTATGTTTGTTGTTTTGTTCCTGCATAACTTAACAAACATAATTGTAACCCTAGAATAATGATATTCTTAAAAGTCCCTGGTCTAGTATTATTGTGGAGCGGGTTGCAATAATACATAACGACTAGCATATGTGGAGACTAATATGAGATATGTAGTCTACATATGGGTAAAAGTTGGAGAACTTGTGTACTGGACCGACCCACCATGAGAACACTACATGGATCGTTATATGAGTGACATAAGTGATTCTCATAGTGATCATGGTATATGTAGTCCTTTGACCTAAGATCATCAAGGTTCCCTACATATGAGTCACATACTTTGATACTTTCCTTTGTTGCTCGTAACTGAGTGAACTTGAAGGAGGTCATTGGGTATGTCACATACCATGCGGAGGGATTTGTATGATCAAGATGGGATTTGTCCCTCCTATGTAACGGGAGTGATATCTTCGGGCCCCTTGATAGAGTAAGACTTAGAAAAATGCATGGCCATGCTCGGATGAGTTGATATACGATATCAATGTCATCAGTTTAAGTTGGTCTACTCGGTAATCAAGAAACCAAAGATTGGGCTATACGAGAGTGACACATTCCATGTCTCGTGCTTAGTCTTGATATCTTGGACAAAGGGACAATGGCATATATCGGTGATGATCATAAAGGTTTAGTCGAATCATCGACAATCTTGTCACTTGGGTAGCAATGATGTGTTGCTAGACACCGCTCATTGCTTATGATCATAAATGTGATTTATGATCATTGCCAACGTGTAAGAGCCTATTGGGTCGCACACATAGAGCTATTTGGATCATTAGAGTGCATGGGCTAATTATTTGGGTTATGGTTTCACAAATTTCGTATTAATAATTCCATTATTAAGCCCGAAATTAAAGCCTAATTGGATTAGGGCTTTGAAACCCATTAGGCCTGGAAGTTGAGTCTCACTATAAATACAACTTTTAAGTGAGAAATTCGCAGGTCTCCTTGCCCTAGCCTCCCAAAAAGGACAGTCGCACTCTTCTCTTGCAATTCCTTGGAGGACGCAAGCTAGCACTGCGAGCGCAAGAGAAACGCATCTGCCGGGACGTGGTGGAAGCGTGGTGATCCCGAGAGGCTCGTGTGGATACCATAGAGAGCTTGAACACGTCAACTGTTCAGGTTTTGTGATTCGACTCTATAGTTGAGTGAGAGATCTCAACCGAAAATTAGGTATGAAAATTTTCGAACACCCGGTTTACCCCGTTTCACTTGGATCCTGGAGGGTTTCGGTTAAATTCCGCTGCGCTGTTTGGCTCCCGAAACCCAACAAAGTTTAGGTCCTTATGCTGTAGTTTTTTCATTTTGTGAAGATGTAACAGTTAGTTTCCAAAATATTTCCATCATCATCTCAGTAGATGATATGGTCACCATTCATGATTTAGGTGACAGGATTAGAAGTGTGATAAAATCTATGGTAGCTTTAGTAGAAGAGCACTGGAAAGAGTGATTCAAAAAAGAAATAAGTCGCTTCCAACTTTGATTCGAAGAAGATATCAAAGAGAAAAATCAGCAACCAAAAACTAAGGGAAAACAAGAAACAAAAGAACCTTATGGCAAACTTTAATGACTTTGATTGCTCGATTGTTAGCTAAACTTATGGTTATTTGTTGATTTACTATAAATAGCTTTCTGGGTTAGTTCAATTTTATGGTTTCTGCAAATTGAATGATGGAGGCTGCGACACGGGGATAAGGTAGGCTGGTCAATGGTTGATGAGGTAGAAAACAGAAGGAATGAGTGGTTTGGGAAATGATGGCACCATACGAAGGCTGCGGTGGATGAGCTATAGAGGAGGTGAAGGCGAAGGCAATTTAGGACTGAACTAGAAAATAATAAAGTTTCATGACTCAAATCAAAAAAATTTCACTAAGTTTAAGACTAACTATGCATTTTTATGCTACTAAATGTTCATTTTATTACTTCCTAACTACCTGACTTAATAAACGGATGAATGGTGTACCATTTTCATAGTTAGAGAACAAACAATGTAATATTTTGTAGTTCTAGGATGAATCCGCAACTTTAGTTTTAGTTTAGGGATGATGGGTGTTATTTACCTTATAGATTCACAGCTTCTGGGAATCGTCCTAGGGCCTTCATGCCCCAAGGGACATTGGTGTTGTAATTAGCCTTTGGTGGCCCATACTTAATCCAAAGGTAGTCATTCTCTTGCCATAGGTACATTATTGACTTTTATTATGACAACAAACCAAGTCTAAGGTCTGTGGGAAGGGGTGCACTTTGAAATGAGTGAAGATAAAGCATAAGCCTTAGGTTAGTTGAGTAGTGATGATAGTCATCACAAGGCAATGGAGAGAGATCAGGGAGTCAGCAAGGGTGGAGGAGAGGTACGAAGGGTCAGACTAAAGAAAGAGGGTTGGCCAATGAGAGGCAAAGCCAATGTAGTGCAGTTTTGGGTTTTGAACTAATATGTGGCCTCAGTACCTAATTAACCTCCATGACTATTGTCATTTTTAGCCTAAAAGGTTTGGAGAAGAAGATGAAGTTTCGGCTAGTCCATGATTTAAGTTCATAAGATTATGTGTTTATGTGAAATTTTTAGCACGAAATTTCTTATTTTGTTATTATAGTCATTTATTATTATGGAAAATGAGTTCACATGACAATATGAGACCTACCATGGGGGTTGACAGCGTCACATAAATAACATCGGTCCAAAACACTGGAGAAACTGATGGAAATGACTCAAATAGAACATGATATATGAGTTAAGTGATTTTAAGATGACAATAGTTGAGATAAGGAACCACATTAGGATAGCCATTATAGTTAGAAGACCATATATGAATTTTGCCCTATGAGATTTAGAGCTGCAATTTTTCCATTCTACTTTCATAAACTTATACTTTATCCCTTGAAATAAGGAAAATAAGAAAATGTTCTACATTAAGTAAATGAACAATTAAGAATTGAAAATTCTAGTTAATTATCAAATTATTGTTATACAGATTAGCATTGAAAGATGTAGATAATAATTTTAAAAGTTGGTATTAGATATTATATAATAAAACTAATATAAAGGGGCAAAGTGTAAGTTGTTAAAACATAAGACTGCAAAATGTAATTTTTCAAAAACCTCAAGGGGTTTTTGTATGCGCCAAAGATAATTGGTCACTACTAATGATTATGCCATGGTAGTATTGGTGAAACTGACGTTTTAATAGTTTATATAGCTTTTTATTTAATTAAATAGGGGCAAGTTTTATAAAATTACGTAATACATTGATCAAATATACTATACCTCAAATTTTTACCAGTTTTATCCCAAATTATTTGAAATATTAGCTCTAGTAAGAAGGTTTTTTTCTAAAAAAAAATTGTGTGTTGTGTCAACTTTTCTCAGTCATTTTTTGCACTTGAATTCAGAAAAGTTGAAAAGTGAATATTAAAATGATAGTTGAAAGGTGATATATGTAAGATAATTATCTATATACCAAATAGACCAAATAATAATAAATATTATACAATTATTTATATTGACTCTACATTTATAACGTTATTTCTTACTAATTTTGGACTATATGTTGTATATCCTTCTTTAATTTTAGATACAAAAGGTAAAATTTTGAATATTTATTTTATCTTTTCACTTAACATGTGTTTAGGTCTTCAATCAAAAGAAAACTGAATAAACCGAACCAAATAAACTAGAATATAATTCAAACGGTTTGGATTGGTTCTAACATATGTAATTTTGGCAATTTGAATACACTTTATAAAAATTGAAAACTGATCAATTCATTTTTTAATCTGTTTTAAACTAAACTAATCGAATGCTAACACCTAAGAGTGCTATGCCCCTGCTTGCCATGATAAAGCTTCGTTGATGCATACAATTCAATCTAGCTAACATTTGGCATATATGGTTTGCTTATTGCTGAAACTATATTCGTTGAAAGTCGTGAAGGATATTTGTACTACTGTTGGAAACAATGGGGTAGTTCATTTTAGGTTAATGGGATTAATGGGAGGGCATTATTTATGGCTTACAATCAGGCTTCTCGCAGGTTGAAGTGACCCACGTCTTAGGATGAAAAACAGTCATTGTTTTCGAGTTATTTACATTTATTTGCCATTGAGTTGTGTGTGCGGACAGACGACAATAGATTACTTGCATTTACATGGAAGATTTCATATCTAAATTCCCACCCCTATGCTAATCCCAATCCCTACCTCAACAAAACAAGAACCCTAGCCCTAAAATCCAGCTCACCCAGTTCGATTCTTCTCCAATCGAGCTCATACATAGGAGATTTCAAATCCAAATCACGTGTCGCTAGGCAGACAATGTGGCAATAAATAGCCAATCATAGCTATGGTGATGGCTCGACGGTGTACAAGACTACAACATTAATGCGATGCAAGATCTCAATTGCTACAACGAGTCATACGCGACAAGCAAGTGAGCCAGAGCCGGACCTAGAGGCAAAACAAATTCAAGATGAAGAAAGGGAAATAGACAAATAGGGCTGTAAAAGAATTGGAGCTTGACTATCCAGAGATGCAGAGTAAGAGATGGTGGTGAGCCATAGGGTGTACGCAATGGTATGTAAATGGTATAAGGCACATGCAATGGTCGTAGAATAAATGGAGCTTGACAGATCACTCCAAGATATGTGCTCCAGAGTGATATGTGGATGGTAGCAATAATAATTATTAATTAATTTCAACTTTAATTGATGAATCAAGTTTTAAGATCTTTATGTCATATTCTATTTGGCGTTATTTGCATCTTTAGAGAAATTGGATTTTACTTGCCTAATGGTCAACGTTTGTTGCCGTATGGGAACAAATGCAGTGCTATTAAGGTATTAGCAAAATCAATTTGCTGGGTGCAGCTCACAAATACTGCATCCGACTGTGAATTGCCAGATCCACAAGATCAATGGCAAGTAAATGTAAATAAGATAAAAATGTTGACCAATTTCCCACCCACAGACATCGGTCACTTCAACCTGTAAGCAACCTCGTTTGTGATCCGTGAATAATAACCCCCATTAATCCCATTAATCCAAAACAAACTTCCCCAATATTTGTACACCTTATAGTTGGGTGACAAGAAAGCAAGCCATTAAAAGATCAATAGATCACCTAGACAAGTTTAATAAAGTTAAGTTAGATTTATAGGGTGTTAGAAATAAGCTAGGAGAAGAAAAAAGGGCTTATATTCTCTTCTATTATTTACCTCTATTATATAAAATTTTGTCAATACATTGGTAGAGATAAAATTGTCATAGTATGTAAATGACATGAAAGAATAAGAGCCTTATTGTCACCATAGATAAAAAATAAATTACAAAACTATAGCCACTTGACAGTGTAACTTTGTCTACCTTTGGCATGTACAACTGTTAATTCAGTACAAGCGTTTCATAAGGGATTTCTTAATGTACCCATTTTTTTAATTTTGTCCATAACTCGGTTGCCACTGTTGGAGTTTCTTCAGCAATAACTTCCATAGGAGTTAGAACCCTATGTGCCAAGCATAGGTGTAGCTTCTGGTGATGCTTGTTGGTCCCAAGGCATAGCCAAAAGCTTATCTACAGGGATAGTTAAAACTAATTTCATACATTTTAAAATAAGTGAGGTCATCATATAAAGTTATATAGGTTATAATGAATACTTTTTAAAAGAATATATACAATCAATAGTTTTTTGAAAAATGCTACCTCTGAGTTGCACATGCCTTCACCCTTGGATGATCATAATCTTGCTTCTCCGATTTACCCCACTTATAAAGTTATAGGCTTAGTTTTAACCATTTGATTCGGGACAGTGCATCTGATGGTTTTCTTAAAATGATTTTCCACTTGTAGTTTAAAAATATATTTCCAAACCATGGTACGAGTATGACATAAATTCCAATCTTATCCATCGTGTATCTTAAAAGAACTTGTGCTTTGTGCATTTTTGGGTGGCCTAACTAAAAACCTCAAAGCGATTCTATGAATGCCCACAATTCAAGGCAACTTAAGCTCTCTTCATTAAAGGTGAAAAAATGAACAAACAGCTCAAACTTGGCTTTAGTTTGGTTCAGTTTAAAACTCGTTTATGACTCATTTGAAAAATTATCAAGTCAAACTAAACCAAATTTAAAGCTCAATATATAATTCAAACAAAGCGTGATTTGCTTACTACTCAGCTTGACATGGTTTGATTTTAGTTTCTTTTCCTTAATTTAAACGAATAGCTCAAGCTCTACTCAGGGTCGATTGGATAAAAGCTCGTCCCCAGCTTGTTCATAATGATTTCAATCCAAACATGAACAAAATATTATACTCGATAAATTATTCAAACAGAACATGATCACTTTACTACTTAGCTCGGCTTGACTCATTTTTAGCCTTATTCTCCATCTACCCTAAATTCTTTTTATTATTCACACCAGTTAATTTATAATTTTTATTTTCAAAATTTTAATATATAAATGTAATTTTTTATATATAAATTATAGATAGAGACTTATAGTTTTTATTTATTATTTTTAAATTTTTTTCTAGAAAATATACTCCTTCTGTCCCAGAAAGTCTGCACCATTTGTTTTACATGAAAACCAAGAAATTAACATTGTTTTTCTTCTCTTTTCAATTCTACCCTTTTTTTATCGTTGCTCTCCACATCTCCACCTTCTACTAGTTCATCTCCGCTGCTAAGCTCCATTGCCTCCTTCCCCAACTCACCCCTTTACTTTGTCACCTCCTTCCTCGACTCGCCCTTTGCTTCATCGCTAACTCGCCTAACTTGTCGTTGGCGTTATTCTTCCACCCATGATCTCTAGTATTAGCGTACCACCACCTCCGCATCTCCCCCATTATCACCATCAACCATCATCTCATCATTCTCAGCTTCTGCTTGGCCTTACTTCCTTCCCTAACTCACTCCCTTACTCTGTCTGTTACTACTCTGAGTACTTAAATACAGTGACCATATTTAATTTGTCAAGTCCCAAGAGCTATGCATGTTTTGTAGGCCATTAGAACAAGGCTTACTATATTGCCCAAGTGGCCCTCTTGGTCTTTATGCAAATATATGTATATTGGTCCAACCATCACATACATATTCACATACAATTTCATTTGAAAGTAATAATGATGACAATCTATTCTTTATTCTTGGTCAATATGAAATTTGAGTAAAATCCCCAAGTGTATGAACAATCATATGCACAGTTAGTACCATTGGTGCCCATTTTACATGTCCAAACTGTCACACCATGTCCAACTCAAATTCTACCCATGTTCCCCTATGCCCTAAAAGTCTTAAACCCTTTAATAAAATTAAAACTTTATAGGGAGACAAATTTGAAGCATTAAATCCATACAAGTTTGCAATTATGGATTTTATATTCAACCGGATAAAATTGACCAGATAAACAATACAGAGCAAAATCAGCCAATTTTGACAGGCTATAACTCTGGCTACAGGGCACCAAATTTAGTGATTCAAAAGCCAAATTCTTCATCTTGAAATGTTTTAAATGTGGTCAAAATTTCACAGCCAAACTCATTATTTACAATAAGTTATGGCTCTTGGAGTATAAGGTACCAAATCTGTACAATTAATGACCATAATACCCATACAAAAATTCATAAAATTCTTACACTTCATTTCTAGGTGCAAAGCCAACATGGGCAGGTTTTTACATGTCTTAGAAACTTGGTAAGGTCATTTCCCTGAATTTAGAGGCATTTCATAAGCATTAAACATAATTTTCTTTAAAACAGCCAATGAGTTGCAAAATGGACAGAATTGAACATTCAAGCTAAAACATCACTTTATTGCATCATATATCATCCATACATCATCCATAGTGTATTTACATGCATAGATGCATCATACATATGTCCTATCTCAGTTGGGTATATACACTAGCTTCTTGGAGAACCTTACAAACATAATGTACTCCAAAAACTTCAAAAGGCGGCTGCTACATAAAGTAGAAAGTACTAACGCTAAAATTAGCAAATGTGCTCTAAAAATCATGAAACACTCCAATTTAATAGTAGACATATTAAAGTTTATGTACCTGAAATTTCATAGGAAAACTCAAACTTAAAGTATTAGTTTTGAACGTTCTCTTTCAGGTGTTCCTAAAAATGGACAAAAAAAGGGAGTAAGCTTTTTATAAAGAACCTAGCAAGGGCTTTCAATGTAAAGTCTTCCATAGCAACGTACCACTTGAAATCCAAAGACATAAAAACATATAAAAACAACACATACACACAAATATGACAACCATATGCACCAGCAAACGTAACAATAAACATATGTAATGCTGGCAGCAATAACACATTAGATTAGTGCATAATCATTCAATAAAACAATACTATATCACTTTAGTAACACTATGGTAGCCCTCCTCAAGATTTTTCTTGGTCTTAGTAGTCTTTTAGGTCTTAGTTAGTACTAACTTGGGCTCTAGAAACCTTTTTTTTTTTTTTTGCAGTCATTTTTAGCATGGTAACACTAAGGTAGAGACCTTGTCATGCTTCTTTCCCCTTAACCCATACTTAGTTTCTTGAGCTTTTTGCTCTCTTTCACGCATGCTATTAGCCTCATGGATGTTTAGAAATACAGTAAACAATTCACAAAACTTTAGAAAACCCTTACCTTAAGGTCTTAAAGCCAAAACCCTAAATGAACCCAAAAACTAGGGATTTTGTGCTCTTTGTTGAATTCTATTGCTTTCTCTTGATTTCTTAAGGTATGGTGGCTATGGAAGGATGTAGAGGAGTTCAAGGAAGAACCCTAGTAGGTGAAGGTCTAATTTTTGTGAGAAATGGGGATAAAACGATTTTTTTTCTAGCTTTATTTCTTTTTTGGTCTTTAGTAATTGCATGTTTGCAAATTGTGTAAACTTTAGGCCACACTTGGACAATGTTTTCACTAGCCATTTAAGATGGGAAAATGACAGTTTTTGACCTCTTTTAACCTTGGTCAATGGTCATTGTCACCTTTAAAAATGTTTGGGACACTTAAGCCCTTAAGTGTCCTTAAGCAGTAAATGACTAACTTTGCCTCCTTAAGAACTTTGGTCCCTAACAATATCCTTAATTCCATCCATGTCCTCTCCACAGCCATCTTTGGAAATTTTTACAATTGAGTGCCCAACCTTTGTAACCTTACAATTTAGTCCATAGGTTACTTGAAAATTAGGCAATGTGCTAATGCTTTCTTAAGAACCAAACTATCATTGTTTGGGCCACTTAAGGGAGTGTATATTGAATACTTTACACTTCACAATTCATACACTATGGTGAAAATTAAAGCATATAAGTTTAGGTCTTTATGTTGTAATTTTTTCATTTTGTAAAAGTGGTAACACTGTTGCCTGCTTGCATACATCGTTGTTGTTGCTTGATTCTTGCTAAGACCCAACAGCACTTCATTAGCAAACGACGGCTACCTTTCTATAAAGAACTGCCTCAACATTTCACCAATTGGGCAAATAGCTTACACTTGATCGTTCTCAACCAATCGTTCTCATCTACATTTGGTTGATCGTTCTCAGCCATCACCTCCCTAGATCAAGCATATCCAACTACCTACCCACACTTGAAATCATTGGATCTGAAAACCCACGACCTCCCAAGCAATAGTTGAACATTGTTGGAATAAGAAGAAGGGTGAAAGCAAACAGTGCTCGGATGGCAGCAAGTCAAAGTGAGATGAGAAAAGGGTATAAAAGTCATTTCAATTGATAAAATTTGCTAAAAGAGAAAATTATGTAAAGAATTTAGGTCGGACTAAAATGGCAAATAAAGCAGAAAACCTAGGATGGAGGGAGTAATATAAATAAATTTATATTAAACTTAAGTCACAACAATGAAATGGAGAAATGAATATGAAACAAGGAAGTAATTACTTGTATTTCATGGGTCATGTTGCAAGGGCTACTTTAGAGAAGAAGACAACATATGAACCGGGTACAATGGAGTTTTGGTTTCAGATAAAATAGGGTCACTTAGTTTTCCACTTTCAAAAGATACATCACTTAAATTATATTTTCTTTAGAAGTTAAATCAACTTTTATGAATTATTTTTAACTTATTCATCATAAATAAAAGGCAATTAATAAAAAATAACTTTTTATATTTAAAAAACTAAAGCTTTTTCTCTTTAGGTGACTCAAAGTGTAGGGCTTCAAGAAGTATACAATTTAAGCAAATAATCAGCATACAAAAATAAAAAACACTTTCAATTCATTTTTAGAATGAACTACTTCATGATTTAATAAGTTACCAAATTATTGTTATTTTGTTCTCATTAAGAGCTAATTACACATAAATGGCAAGGTATTAGCTGAGAAAGAGGTATAATAGGAGAAAAAGTGGGAAAAAAAAAAAAAGGAAAACGTGTCAAAGTAATTGGTGGGAAGAGGTATAATAGGAGATCCCTTTTACCCTGAAATCTCTCAACAACACAAAATCGTGCTCCCTAATCCAAACCACTCCAACAATAATTGTTTCAGGGACGTCGCCTATTTCCGGCACTCTGAGTCTGTAGTGTGCCGGAGCAGGACTCGCTACCCCTCCCAAAACTATCTCCTTATGTGCTGCTATAACTTTTATTATTAGTAACATAAATTAAATTCTCAACAGCAAGTAAACTATTTAAAATGGGATTTTTTCCGTCGTCTCAATTTCTACTTGCCCCTCAATTTGCGTGTGATCAAGCTTTTCTCCCCATTTCCTTCCACCTTCTCAACAAAGTTGTTGAGCTGAAAATCACACGTTTTCAGGATCCAAATTCACACTGTAATTTTGTACTGCTCAATCTCTTCCTTCATTTCACATTAGTCCCTAACTTTCAATTTACGTCATTTAAGTTCTCACCAACCACAACTTAATCACAACCACGATGGCTTCGGAATGATGAAATTCATGATTTTTTCCAACAACAAAAAATTCATAGTAATGCCATAGGTTAATTTAAAACCAATGTATCGATGTGTTACATGGATGTGGTTTCTAACACAAACGATATGGAAAGAAATGTAACTGGTCAGAAAAGTTGAGGACCAGGCGAAGAATTATTCGAGGGAGAAATTCTGGTTGCCCCTTTCTTCCATTAATTGGCATGGCCAGAGTTCTCGAAATTAGTTGAACAAACCAATAACTTGGTGCTGTACTTTTATTGTTCCGGGGACAAAGCCTGCTAGAATATACCGTCGATCGACACAGTCAAAGTCCCCCACGCTTTAAATTTTAAAGGAATGTTCATTTACTAAAACCATATTCTACTACCAAGTGACATCAATGGCAACTGCCGCCGGAAACGCCGCAGGAGTATCGTTGACGGAGGAAACCAGAAACATGAAGACATTGCCGGGCATGTACGAGGTGGGTCTCTGTTCGTCGTCTTTCAGAATTACCCCGAGAAGGAGACGAAATCGGAGGCTACTTTTGGTGATGGCGAGTGGGAAGAACCCGCAGAGTGTGGAGACGATCAATGGGAAGAAAGTGAACGGGATTTCGGTGGCGGCCGATTCTGATATGCTGAAGAAGGTGATGATCCAGAGCATACCCGAGACGGGGACACCTCTTCAGGCGTCTTTGGTCGGGAGATTCGTCGAGGGGAGGTTTGTGTACCGGCAGACTTTTATTATCAGATCTTATGAGATCGGACCCGACAAAACTGCCACCATGGAAACCCTCATGAATCTACTCCAGGTTGGTTCGCGTACGGATCCTTATCTTCAAATGTCTGAAGAGTTTCAACCGTGTGAAGAGTCTGTGTCTGTGTCTGTGTATGGCTATCTATGTTTTGTAGTGAAATTTGATGTGAATAGAAGTAACGCAGGAGACAGCTCTGAACCATGTGACGAGCTCCGGGCTGGCAGGGAACGGATTCGGGGCTACGGTTGAGATGAGCATCAGGAAGCTCATCTGGGTGGTTACGCGCATCCATGTTCAAGTTGAAAGATATAGCTGCTGGTATATATATATATGTTGCCCGAGCACAGTGATCAGAATCTTACAATTTTTTGATTTGCATGACCTCTCTACCAAGCCACCTGAGGTATGACGCTGAAATTTTCGACAGGGGAGATGTGGTGG
Source organism: Aquilaria sinensis (assembly GCA_005392925.1). NCBI lineage: Eukaryota > Viridiplantae > Streptophyta > Magnoliopsida > Malvales > Thymelaeaceae > Aquilaria > Aquilaria sinensis. Next base: position 352,241 of record SMDT01002991.1, on the reverse strand, counting down.
AGATAGACACATGGGTGGATGCATCAGGGAAGAACGGGATGCGCCGGGACTGGGTCATCAGAGACTACAACACACAGGAGATCATCACCAGAGCAACCAGGTGAGTTAAACCTACTTCACCAATAACACTTACTAACCAAAACAATAACAAGAAATATCTTCCCACAACCTTTGTGCGCGTCTTGTGAATGCAGCATATGGGTGATCATGAACAGAGAAAGCCGGAAACTGTCCAAAATACCGGAACCGGTGAGGCAAGAAGTGATGCCCTTCTACCTCACAAGGACGGCTGTTCCTGAAGAAACCAACGATCTAGGCAAAATCAACAAGCTTACTGATGAGAATGCACAAATACTGCGCTCTGGTTTAGCTGTAACAAGCCCCCGACCTTTCCCCTTTTCTAATTTCATTTGGCTGCTTCAACAGCAAGTAATCTTGTATCCTTATGATTCCTTCAATCCAGCCAAGATGGAGTGATATGGACGCCAACCAGCATGTGAACAACGTCAAATACATCGGCTGGATTTTGGAGGTACTTTCTCATTTTCTGTCCACAGAAACAAGATACAGAATTGCCCTCCTGCACCAAAAATAATACATCTATGTTCACCTTTCGGAGCAGAGTGTGCCAATAAATGTGCTAGAAGACTGCAACCTGACCAGCATGACGTTGGAGTACCGGAGGGAGTGCCGGCAGTCGAACCTGCTGGAGTCGCTGACGAGTTCGACGGCGAGCGTGGCAGAGGACAGCACCAGCAACAACAACTCCGGTAACCGGAAGGCGGATCTGGAATTCACCCATCTGCTCCGGATGCAGGACGACAGGGCAGAGATAGTCCGGGCCAGAACCGAGTGGCAATCCAAACCAAATACCACTTCTCATTTGACAACTGGAAATTAATCCCACAAACAGCTCAATTTAATTCCATCCAAACCTCACACCCGCCTTTAGTTTTTGCCAACTATTCATGTGTATTTTTTAAAACTTCTCTATTGATTTCTAGTTTTTTTTTTAATTCCATGGATTGTTTACTTGGCCTGTTTGTCGCTTGTATGTATATTACTACTTCTCTTTGCCTGAGGTTTAAGAAATCAATGTGCCATTCACATTTTTTGCAAGTGCCTTAGTGCTTGTTCAATAAACATTCAACTAATAAGAGATACTCCAAGCTTTGTACTTTTCTCTCTTTTTTTTTTTTTGGTTTAATTGTTTTCTAAATGGTCAAATCCAAACCCTGATAAGTGATAACCTGCCTCAAATCATTCTTCAAGTGGGCTAAATATGGGTTAGGGTTCAAGTCAGGCCCATATCCAACTCGGGATTAGTTGGGCTTTCTTCTTTGGGCGTGGACTGGTTGTCCCAGTTGCCAGGTGTTTTTCTTTTTCTTTTTTTTTGTGCCCTTTTTAACACATTCTGATGGTGCTTTTGGGGAATATACGAAGGTTATAATGGAAATAGCCTTTGTTTCTTTCATTTCCTTCTCTTTTTCTTGTGTTTTTATTTCTATAACTCTATTTATATCCATCTCGGAAAAAACAACTTTTTTACTTCTAAACGCACAATTGGGATTTAAATATAGTGAATTGAAATAACTTTTCAAACCAATGCTGAAAACAATACATTTCGGGCGGGGAACCTAACTTAGCAAAAGCTAATCTATGATCTGGGCCCAACTGTTCAGATCCTTTCCCTCCTTGGGGCATAGCCCAACAACTTTAGGGCCTAGTTGGGCAATCTTTACAATTCCCAACTATAGGCCCATATTGTAGATATTAGAATATCCACTAGATGTATATACACCAATTGACACCGTTAAATCTCAAAAAGTTAACTTCCGCCAGTAATTTTTTAAAAAGATGGAACATGAGAAAAATTTGAAAATAATCAGACAGTTATCATTTTAGGAGTTTTGTTTTCATTCAATAACTTCCTAGTAAACCCTAAACTCATGATCTATGCCTCCCAAAATCCATTCTACCCTTCCCCCCCCCCCTAGTGAAAAAGAGAAACCAGAGTAGAAAACGCGCTATCCACTGGAGCCACTTTTCTTGTCCTCTGCTGCTGGGTTTCTTAATCCATTTATTAGTTTGTGGTTACTCACCAATTACCTTCTTAAGGCCGGCAAGCAAAGAGAAATCAATCTCCTTATCACCTACAACCTTTGCAATCTCCTCCCATAAGTCTTCGTGCCATTAGGGGTGCTCCGCCAGCAGTAGCAACGCCCAGGTCAGGGCTAGTGTTGTCGTCTCATGGCTGCCAAAGAAAAAGGTTTTGCACTCGTCCACCAGCTCCCTGGTCGTCAACTTCCTCATCTCCTGATGCCCTTTATTCACCCCTAGCAGCAGCCCCAACAAATCCTTTCCCTTCTTCTTCTGACCATCGCCTCTGCCTCCCTTGTCCATGGCTTCTTTTTTATTGGGGTTTTGGGTCTGATTATGGTATTTATCACATGGTTGAATAGTTTAATACAATGAATGTATAGAATAATACATTGGATTTCCAGTTTAATATAAGGAATATATAGAATGATACTTTGGATTTCTAGTTTAATACAAGAAATGTATAGAATAATACTTTGGATTTCTAGTTTAATTCAAGAAATGTATAGAATGATACTTTGGATTTCCAAAATGATACATTGGATTTCCAGAATAATACATTGGATTTCCAGGGTAATACATTGAATTTCTAGTTTAATACAAGGAATATATATAATGGTGCATTGAATTTCCAGATTAATACAACGAATGTATAGAATAATACATTGAATTTCCAAATTAATACATTGGATTTCCAGTTCAGTACAAGGAATGTATAGAATGATACTTTGGATTTCCAGAATTATACATTGGATTTCCAGGGTAACACATTGAATTTCTAGTTTAATACAAGGAATATATATAATGGTACATTGGATCTCTAGATTAATACATTTAATTTCCAGAATTATCTTCAACCGGTGGGTTTTCTTTCAAGTAAAAAGCTATTATATATCAACTATCGGAACGTAGAACTATTTAAAAAATAAATAAATAAAAGTCGATATAATGGTCGAATAAATTATAAGATGAGTGAAGGAGGGAATCGCTGAATTCAAAATTGGTATGAATAAGAACTATATTAAATATTTTATTAAAGGTAAATGGATCACACTTATCACCTAATCATGGCAATTATCTTAACTGAAACTAGTTTCCATATTTTCTTAAAATAACCGTTTGCTTAACCGTTCTTAACCGGGTGTATGTCCACCCGGTAGATACAAGAATTCTCGCCCAGATTGTGTTAAGTTGTTTACTTATTTATATATTTATTTATTTATTTCTAATTCTATGATTATGCTTGTAATGAACTCCTACATTATTAATAAGATAGTTTTATTAAAAAATTGAGTTCCACTAACAGAGGTATTGATTCATAGTGCTGGTAAAAACTTATGATTCTTTTGACCTAAGCCTACGACAGAAGTAGAAGTATAATGCTCCACTTTTCTTTATCTTTTCGGCCTGGACCTGACCTTAGGTTTCTGGAAAGGGCACATAAACTATAATAATACTAATGCTACTCCTGCCCAACCCAATAGACCATTACAATATTTGACTCTCCCAGTTCCATCCATTCGTGGACAAGTTTTCTGAACCTTGTCAAAATGTGATCAAGTGCAGGGGACATAAAGTTTATTTAGTAGTTACTTTTTTAATGAAAATTTATGCGTTGGCCGTTCAATTATCATTTAGACAGATAAATTTGCAGCCACCCAATTCAAATCAGTGGCCTGCATTTTAAGGTGCTCCACACAATAAATGCCCTCCATTTGTCTGGTGGAATGAGTAACAAGCAACCGAAACCCGTTTTAATTTTCTCCTCAACACATAACTCATATGCTTATATTTGTGACTGATAGGAAACCAGACTGGGTCTCTGGCTCTATGGCGGGCCTTCTTGTATTGAAGCGGGTCTATAACAATGGATAATGTTAGACGTCCCCGAATTGTGTGTCCAAAATGAAACCAAGGGAGATCAAGTTGGTATATTAATGGAGAATCATTAGTAAGTGCTAATAATAGTGGATATTGAGTGCCTTGATCGTAGCTGTGCCGGTTTTCTGTAGTTCTAATTTGCTAGCTGAATATGGGATGGGAGCACGTCTGCAATAATGGATGAGAATAACCCCCCTCCCCAAATGATTGCTCCAGGTTCCCTGTATGACTCTAGTTTGTTCAGCAAGTTGAGTTCCGTAGGATGTGGTCCTGTGTGTTTGGAATTGCATATTGCTTTTTTGGACCCAATAACCTATAATCGTATCAAATTACCGATAGTAAATTGATATCAAACATTTACGGGGTAGAGTAGAAAGAGCTTTTTATTATTTTAAATAAGATCTTGAGTTTGAGTCTGTTAAATAAAGAAACAGGTATTTTTTTATTTTTCCTAAAATGAGATCCAATACAACTCAATGCTGATTAGTTGGGATCGAATATATTTACTAGACTCCATATGTGTTACGCCAAAAAATTGTAAATTGATAGCAAACAGAACTATATATAGTTCTACAGCAATTGGTGGGCGATCAAATCATGGCATTTCAATCTTTAGGGTCCTTATAGCTAGCTTCTTTATCCAGGTGGGTTCCCTACGATAGATAGACATAGCATCGATCGGGGCCTACTTATCACATTTCTAGATAGGCTTGCTAGCCCACTACGGTATCGATTTATACATACGAACACTAGCTCGATTTCGTAAGTAAAAGTGTTTGGAAAATGTTCTTCTTTTATCCTTTTTTCTTGGATTGAAGTCAAGCACAACATGTCGTGCCGTAGAATGTCAATGTACAGTGTATGAGACAAAAGGAAACTGTATGGTTATGGGGCAGGAGAAGAAGAAGACAAGGGTAAGGATCACGTGAGGTTGGGTCCTACTTGTACGGCCATTCCGTTGGACCCATCTTCGTGGCAACGAACCTACGCACCTCTATTCGTCCCTGTTAGGCTTTTACCTCTAACTGTAACCTTATCTCTGCTGCATGTAAACATTTGTACTGTACAATGTGACAACGTACCACTCTCGGTCCTGGTAGCCGAAGAAGTTTTTTTTATTTTTTATTTTAACTCAGAATCATTATAGGTGTAACAGTTTGAAAGTACTTTAAGAAAATTAAAAGGCAAGGTTTTGGCCGTCTGAAATTTTAGAGGACTCTGGATGTCATTCGATCACTTCTATATACTATTATGGGTAGGGATGGTAAAAATTGACCCAATTTGAAGACCTAAGTCGACTCACCTGAATTGACATAATTTGATTAGAAAAGTTAACGATTCAAACCTAACTTTACTTAACCCGACCTGAACCCGAAGCCGAATAAAGTGGAACCCGAGCCCAACCTGACTCAAAACTAAAATGACTTGATAACTAAACCCGATAAGACCCGATTTAACTTAAATCAACATATATTATATGGTCGGAAAAGACTTTAAAAAATTATAATTTAACATATGTGACTGAGTTTCTTCTATTTTGTTAACCTTTTTTGCGTGGTAGAGCGAACAACCGAGAATTATGGGAAATGATTAGTGAAACAATGAGAGAGATATAGGAATAATTAGGTTTTAGAAATTATAGTACTCATTTCGTCCCATATTTTTTAAAACATTTGACCTTTTTGAATAGTTTGAATTGAATATATTTATATTAGGAGTATTATTTGTTAGAAAAAAAATTAAAAAGTACATATTTAGAAACTATAGATCTTTATTTATCATTTAATATAAATTTTTTTTATTTATATATTAAAATTTTGAAAAGAAAATAATTGATTAATTGTTGAATAGCAAATGTTACAAAAAACTTGGCACAAATGGAGTATTTTATTAAATAAATTATATATTAATATATCTTCATAAATTTTATATTATTTTTTATGTCTAGTTAAATTAAATTTTTATCAAAATTTAACAAAAAAATTGTATTGATTCAACCATTTCAGATTATGCATTAGTGAACCGAATAAATCCGATAATTAAGTTAAATCTGGCATAAGACCCAATAACTTGACCTGATTGGATCCGAACTCAACTAAACCTAGACCCAACCTGAACCCGAAATCAACCCGAACCCAAATAACCCTACCTAGACCCAAATACATGCTAACCCAATTAAACCTAAACCTGAATGACCTGACCCAAATTTGATCTGACCCACTCAATTATCATCTCTAATTACAGGGTGTAGAATCACTCAAACTTAGGTCTTTTAATTGAGATGTCTCATTACGTTGCCAGAACACAAGATAAGAAAAGTTCTTTTTAATTCTACCCTAAATTTAAAACAACTCAATCCAGACTAATTTGAGATTATATGTGACTATCAAATATCGAAAGTGTTGGTGTTAAAATAGGAGTCAAATTAGCTCACCTTCCTTGAGTTGCAACCAAATGGACAATGAACCCTTCCTTTGCTCCTTCCTTTTAATTGCTTGCTAGTGTAACCTTTAGTTCGAACTTCGAACAAATAGAGGAGGGAGAAAAACTAATCATTCTATTTTCATGGCAGAAGGTTGTCTAAAGAGCCAATCATCACTGAAAGGCATGGGGTAAACTCACAAGCTTAAATTGTAATAGTTGAAGGGATTGTGTGGATCTAATCCAGAGGTGTAATGAACTCCAAAAGGAGGTTCTACGTACAAAAATAGTGTCAAAGCCTGGAGATGTTTTCCATAGGGAAAACTTTTTGACGATTAAGTTAGATTTACGGTGAACAAACAGAAGCAAAAGGGTGGAGAGTCACAGTGTTATATTTTGATATTGACAATTAGATGGGTTTATATAGCTAAGTGAGATCCGAGTAAATAGCTCTTAGATGTGGATTTGTCTGTTATAGCCTTGTGTTGGGCCTATTTCCTAGACACAAAATTGATTAAAGAATAATATCAGAATTATATACCTTGGTAAGAGAACCAGTTCCTGGGCAAAGAGCCTTGAGATACTAAATTGATTGATGCCTTGGAAAACTGATCAGAAGCCAACTGTTGGCTCGAGACAAAGAGACAGTTTTTAATTTATAGGAAATTGACCGAAGTAATTAAATGGCCAAGTGACAAAAACAAAGAAGCCACAATTACATGGCAAAACAAAGCATCTAAGGGACTCGGAAAATCTACACTTGTGCTTGCTCTCCGATGCACGTTCGTTTGCTAACCAAAATAACAAACTCTGCCTTAAAAACCCCTCAAGATCACATCCTCAGTAACACCCACAAACACTCTCCCTATCCTCTCTTTTCTCTGTTATCTCGTCTACTGTAGAAAACTTTAACTGATTTAGTGACTTGAGCATTAATGGAGGCTCATAACAAAAATCGACAACAGGTCGGGAAAATCACATGGGCTCGACTTGTCTTCGTCTATCAGGATGTTGTGTTTCTTTTGGTTATCCAACAGGTCGGGAAAATCAAATCTATCTTTTGAAGCTTGGTGTTCAAAACCCTACCCTGGCAATGTAGGTAGTTCATAATGAAGAGTTTGGGGATACTGTAAAACTTGATGTGTGCTGCGCTTTCCCAGTTTGATATGCTGGTCACTAATATATTCACCCTTTTTTTTGTCTTTTTAGACAGGGTTCAAGAGCCAAATCATGCTTTTAGGTACACTGTTTATAACTTTTACCGTATATACTAAATGGTATGTGGACAATGATTGGACACGAAAATAAGTAGACGACTCATTTGGATTTGAAGTATTCACCAACTCCCTCGCACATGGATATGAATGTGGGAGAGATTCTCATAGCAGTTTAGTGCCTATATATATTCGCCCGGCAACTCAAATGGAGGGCATGGGCATCCACCAACATCCTTTCATGCCTCCATAATTTGGATGATTTACAGGCTACCAGTTGTCCTTGTACTTGCAATAACTCAACAAAATTCTCACCACACAATCGCTATACTGTTGTTAACTACATACATAAAGCTTCATTTACGGCCCCCACCCCAGAAAAAAAAAAAACTGGGGAAAGATTTTTGCATAAGCTGCACTAATCCTCCTTCAAGAACCCTGATTAGGTTAAAAAAATTACGCAATTACTCGACTTAAACAAAATTAACAATAAATTAATTATATTATAAAAAATTGTTTGGAAATTTGTTTTAGTGGAAATTAATATAGCTAGCAGAAAAAAAAATAAAATAATTCCACTTTAAATATTAAAAGAGTCTTTTATAAGCAAATAGACAAATTTATCACTAAACTATAGGGATAGAGTTATTTTGTCATTAAACATTTTTAAAAGCAAATTTGCCCAGATAAATTGCACGGTTTGACCCCAACCTTTAATTATTATTCCAATTTTAACTCCAACATCCAATTTGCTTGTTTAGACTCCCTAACCTTGTTAAAACGTTTCATTTTGAACTTTTGGATAAAGGAAGTCGTTAGTTCTAACAGAAAAGGCCACATTAGCATAATATTCTAGGGAAAAATACTAAGTTTAGCCCTAAAAACTTTTCTCTTTAACAAAAAATCCTGAAAACTTTGAAATCTAACAGCAAAGTCCCATCTTATCTCAACCTCCCTCTCCGGCCTTCCTTTCTCTGCTGTCCCTCTCCGGCATTCCTCCCTTGCCACCCTCACTCTCCCTTCCCTCATTTTTGACCTCCTTTCCTCTCCCCACCGCCATTACCCTTCCCTCATTCACGGCCTCACCCGACTCGCTCATCACCTCCCCCATCGTTGAGTTTCCCTCAAGCAATTCTTGTCGCAATTTCCAGATCTCCACCAATTCACTCATCACCTCCTCCATTGTCGCATTTCCCTCATGCGATTCTCATCGCAATTTCCAAATCTCGCAATTTCTACGCCTGCCTTCCTTTCCCCACCGCCATGACCCTTCCTTCCCTCTCAGCCTCACCCGATTCGCTCATCACCTGCCCCATCGAGTTCATGTGGAGGTCGACGGCGTGATGCGCAAAGGCGAGTTTGCACGATGAACGGGAAGGGGAGAGTTGCGAAGGGCTCCTCCCCCGAATGGCATGGACAGTGGCTGGTTGCCAGTCATAGTTCCTCAATCAGACGCTTCAATGGTTGAAATCTCATTTTCCTCAATCTAACGCTTCAATTTCCTTCTATGAGGTAACTCAAGGAATTGATGAAATCGGGCAAGTCGAGGAGGATGGCGGTGGCATTGATAAGGCAGGTAATGGGGGTGTTGGTTGTGACCATGGAGGAGGTGGTGGAGCGAAGGTGGGAGAAACAGTTGTTGGAGATGCCAATGGGGAGAGAAGGGAGAGAGTCAATGGCGGGGAGAGGAAGGGAGGCCAAGACAGAGGAAAGAGAGAGCGAGGACAGCAGGGGAGGAAGATTGGAGAGGGACGGTGGAGAGAGGAAGGCTAGAGAGAGAGATTGAGATGAGGTAAGAACTTTATTGTTAGATTTCAATGTTTTTAGGATTTTTTATTAAAGAGAAAATTTTTTAGGGCTAAACTTAGTATTTTTCCCTAGAATAATATGCTGATGTGGCATTTTCTGTCAAAATTAATGACTTCTGCCATCCAAATGTTCAAAATGAAATGTTTTAACAAGGTTAGGAAGTCTAAACTAGCAAATCAGGGGTTGGGGTTAAAACTGGAACAATAATTAAAGGTTAGGGTCAAACCATGCAATTTATCCAAATTTTCCCTTAATCTTTTTCAAAAGGTGCAAAATTATCATCAATGTTTTGTATTGGGAGTGAATTTGTCACCGAAAGTTAAAATTGTTTAATGTGACAAACGTGAAAAAATGAGACAAATGTAAGTTTTAATTTCAAATTTACTTTGCCTATCACCTTGCCCCATAAGTTTCTAAATTTATCATTTTCACCATCTTCTTCACTCCATTGTACCCTTCGTCCCCCTCCACCCTTTCCACCACTAACATTACGTTCATTCTTTCACAGATCTCAGAACCGTTCCAGGAAATGCTTCTTAGAACAAACTCTGACCAAGCAGGATTTGATTGATACAGGTGGGACTAAATCTAAAGGTGGTACAGTTTTAAATAAAAGATAGATAGCAGTGGCAATGTAGGGCTGCTCAATGACAATGAGAAAAGTGAAATAAGAAGGCTCAGCAATGATGCTGCGTTACAAAATATAGGGTTTTGACCCATTTAGGTGTTGTGAAAAATTTGGATAATTAGGCAAGGATAAGGAGAAAAATTTTAGGAACTAGTTTAAGACTTGTGTTATAGATATTCTCTGAATAAATGGAATATTCCTTCCATCTAACCAGGCAGCGGCAAAATTTTCAACAATGGAAACATTAATGACAAGTTTGCTTGCAAAAGAGTTTAGTGGTAAAATATATAACTCTATTCCTACAATTTAGTGGCAAATTTACCCCTTTTACCCTCTTTTATGTTTAAAAAGAGTTCTAAAACCATTGAATCTGTTGATTCGTAGTTATATTTCAGAGTCATCTTCAATATGTTTTTCAACTAAACAATGAACTAATAAATACGAGTACTGTAACATAACTTTTATATTGAATAAATAAATTATTTCTTTTAAGAAGATACTTTTAAGGTGTAAAAAGTAATGTCCAATCGTCTAAACTTAAGTTGAATTAATTCAATAGGGCATATTTTCATTTTAACATATTTTTTATATAGAACCTTAATCCATTGAATAATATTTTTTTATAATGTAGTTAAGCCTTAATGTTTTATGAAAAATTTTACTCATTTAACCTTCCATGGTTGACCGCAAAAAGCTTCGTGCATAAGATGCACTAATCCCCCATTCTAGAACCCTCATTATATTATAAAAAATATTATTCCGTTGATTATTGTACTATATATTATTAGTTATCAAATGGTACTGATTCAAAACAAAAGAAACTTTAAAAATAAAAAAATAGTGCTAGATTAATTACTTTAAATATAAAGTTTCAATTGGTATACAAGTTGAATGAATACTCAATATATATCAAAATAATTACTAATAACTCATTTTTAAAGATAGTTTATGGATAATTAGTGCTATTTATAACTTTTTCTTGCGTGTGTTATGTACTCAGAAACATCTTTAAAATGTATATATAAAAGGACATTTTATATAGTTAGTGAAGGTTAGAGGTGTGACTTGGATGTCTTCAAGCCACATTTGACATTCCAATTTCGCAGTGGTGTGGAACCAAATGTTTCTACGCCTTTTGGGCTTGCCTTTCAGGAAATGTGCATATCTTTTAATTGAGCTAATTATAGTTTGTGTCCCAAGATTCAGGTGAAATCACAATTTAACTCACCTATTTCAAAAATTTTAAAAATAAAAACCAATCATTACCCACAAGTGCATAGTATGCAAATGTAGTAGTGGTAAGTTAGGATCATTTTCTCAAAGATATCCTTAGTGGATTTTTCAACTAATTACAACAACTTTCGAGTCAATTTTAGCTAGGCAAACAATGAAACAAGAATTTGCCTAAATGGTACTAAAATAAAAGACTAATAAAACTATTGGAGCTAAATGGAGAATTGCGCTAACTTGGATAGAGCTAAAGACTAAAATTGATATAACTAAACCGAGATTAAGAGGCATTCCCTAGAGTTTTCACTAACTTGAAAGGTTGCTTATGCTAACTAAAGCATAATCCTCTACTCTCCTCCACTTGCTGGTAAATGAACCAAATATTGAAGACCTTTTCTCTAAGATTGAGTTCATTTCTCCCATAATTAGCCTCCGATTGGATTTCTATTCCAACCATACTAATAAAAAAAAGCACCTTTTCCAACAGCTTCGCATTGAAAAGTTTATTTTTCCAATGCGAAACCATTGGAAACATGACTGTTGGAAAAAAACATGAGTTGGAAAAAAATTCCAACGGCTTATTTTTTTGGCCGTTGGAAAATAAGCCGTTACAAATTTCCAATGGCCGTATATCACATAGTTTTAAAATATGTTTTTCAACGGTCTCAGCCGTTGGAAAATATGCCAACGGCCAGAGCCATTGGAAAATAAGAAAAATATAAAATATTATATATATATATATATATATATATATATATATATATATATATAATATATATATATTACTTAATAATATTTTAGATTTTATAATATGATAAAAAAATTTAAAACATTATATCTTATATTTACAAAACAAAATTCAAAAGCATAAACTATGAATAATCAGAAAACTTACAAAAAATAGAAAAATACATAAATAACATAATTACAAAAATTACAAGAATTTAAAAATTCAGATCTACAAAATTACAAAAATACAAAAAATAAAACCAAATCCGCAAAACGATGGACGGTGAGGAATGATGGACTGCTAAGAATAGTGGCGGTGAGGGGCAGCGAAACGATCTGGTACAGATCTGATGCGACAGAGGGCGGATCTGGTGCGACGGAGAATGGATGGTCAGCGAGCAGCTCTGGTAAGCCAGAAAGGGGACAGTCGGTGAGCAGATTTGGCACAACGGAGAGAGGACGGTTCGCGAGAGCATTTGGTGCTACAGAGAGAGCGATGGACGACTGCATCTGGTGCGACGAAGAAAGGATGGTCGGCGAGTGCATCTGGTGCGATGGAGAGAGCGATGGAGGGCAGAGAGCACCACAGACAGCAGAGAGGAGAGCAGACAAAGAGAGAAGAGAGAGAGCAGAGGGAGAGAAAAAGATGAAGAGAGAATAGAGATGGAGCAAACGAAGACAGAAGACAGAAGACAGAAGACAGAGCTGACAAATTAGAGAGAAGGCGAATTAGACAGAGCAGACGAATTAGAATGGCGAAAGAGTAAGAGTTAAGAGTGGGAAGAGGTTATAAATAACTATATATAGGTAGGGTTAGATTAGGTATGGGTTAATTTTGGGCCAACTAGTTGGGCCTAATAATTTGGGTTAACTTGACTTTTTATATAAGCTTTATATATGATATATATATTATTATTTGATATATATTAAATATATCATTATACATTATGATATATGATATATTATATATTATTAAATATATAATTATATAATTATTATTGTTATTATTATTATAAATATGATAGATATGATACACACACACACACACACACACACATTATATAAACGTATATAAATATAGATAAATATAAATATCAATGTGTGTGTGTGTGTGTGTGTACATATATATTACTATAACTATTATTATTATTATTATTATTATTATTATTATTATTAGAAATATTTAAATTTTCTGTTTCCAATGGCCTAGACAATTGGAAAATTCAAAAGATGTTTTCCAACGGCCTACAGCGTTGGAAAATTCACAAGATGTTTTCCAATGGCTTAAGCTGTTGAAAACAATATGACTTACATATTTTCCTTTTCTAATGGCCTAGATCTTTGGAAAAATATAGAAGATGTTTTCCAACGGCTTCAGTCGTTGGAAACAATATGACTTACATATTTTTCATTTTCAACGGTCTAAGCCGTTGGAAAAATCAACAAGATGTTTTCCAACGACTTAAGCTGTTAACATGACTTACATATACTCCAACAGCATAGGCCATTGGAAAATTGCCCGTTGGAAATTTTTACAAGCCGTTGGAACATTTTTTTTTACCAGTTTCCAACGGCGTTGTACGTTGGAAATTTCCAACTGCTGGGCGTTGGAAAAAAGGTTTTTGTTAGTAGTGCCAATTGACTTATGGTCTCTAAGCATCCTAGTCCATTTTAATCACCTAGTAATCTAGAAGGGTTTCCTAAACTCCTATAGGGTTACTACAATTTTTCCTTCTTCCAATTAGCTAAGCTTTCCTAAACACTAATCAAATTTATAATGCTAGTCAAAGTTGGCCACAATCCAACAAGTATAAACATAAGCACAAGAAAAAAATTGAGCAAGTAACAAAAGAGAGTATGGAGAATAAAACCTCAAGTTAACATAAATTGACTAAGTTAAGTAGCTACAACTCTAGGAGATAAAATAAATCTACTCCATGCTCAACATAACTACAAATTCAAACTCTACAAAAAAAACATGAATAAAATGAGAAGAAAAGGCCAAGAAAACCCGAGAAGAAAGTTGGAAGAGTAACCAAGTCCCCTTGCTCAATTGTTCCTTCAAGCTCTTGCTCTTCTTATTCAAACTTCTAGCTTCTTTTTTCACCTCAAAGTGAGGTTGATGAGATGAGGAAAAAATGGAATGTGGTGTGTAAAACCCTAGGAGAGCAATGGTATGGGGCAAGATGCCTCTAAAAAATGGAGATTTTGGGAACACAAACTATCAAGAAAATTCGAGAAATGGAGCATCAGGTTGCTGTGAACAGGGCTGCAACCCTGTGTCTTGGAAGCTGTGGCCCTGGTGCAAATTTTAACGTGTTCTGGGCGTGGGAGAAGCTGGGGCCATGGCTTTGATTTCTCTGGAAATCTCTGGCCATTCTGGGGTTTTGGGGGCTGCGCCCTTGGTGCAATGTTGGCCTTCGAGCTTCTGGAGAGCTTAATTAGGACTGTGGCCCTGGTTTTCTTTGGCGCCAAGAAACTCCATTTTTACTGCGCACTCCTCCGGTCCGATCTGGCCTTTCTATGCTTTTGTCCCATCTACGAAACAACAAAATAATGCAAGAAAATAGCGATTTCATGGACATTTAAATGATAAAACTGAGATTAAGGTTGACAAAAATTAACCTTTCAATCATGTGAAATTGGCATATATCAGATGAGACATTTTTTTTTCTATAGTGTCTTATATCAGATTTCCAAATTCTAATTTTAACCTCTACAGCATCTGTGTCCCACAAAATTCAAATTATTTACTAACAAATTTAAATAGTTTCCTTATGTGCCTTTTGTATCAGATGGGACAATTATATTTGTTTATAATGATAATTGGGGTTCTAAGATACGACTAATTGCCTTCGAGATAAGACTTCATAAACAAAGTTTTCTCCACCCACAGAGATTGCGAGTAATAATGGACATAGTCATGTTTTAGTAATATTATCCATTAGCTTATTACTATAGTTTAATTTTTTTTGTTTTATCTTTTCATTCTTTGTTTATTCTAGCTAGCTAGAGTGATGTTACCACATGCTAGTTTTAATTTAATTACAGAATACAATTTTTCATAACATTAACTTCTAACTCATTGTTACTATAATTGACATCATATACTTATAAGTGAAATTTTGTCTCCCGTAATATTTTGCTGATGTTATATGAATGACATTGCAGGAATCATTTCCTTTATGCTGAAACCTCCTAAATATGCAATTTTAATTGATTCAATTTTGTTTTAGAGTAAACATCACCAAACATCATGTCCTATATTGCATATTCATCTTAAAAGTACAAAATATTACATTATTCATTCTGAAAGTATGTATTATTGCATCATTCATCATTCTGTCAAGTCTTATCATTAGAGAGTGATGGAAAGCTGACTTGACAGAATGAACAATGCAACATAAGACATGCTTTTAGTGTAGTTAGTGCTATATAAGACATACTTATAAAACGAATGGTATAACATAAGACATATTCTCTAATGGCAAAAGTTAACAAAAGAATGAATGGTATAACAATTGTATACTTTTAGGATAAATGATGCAACATTTTATATTTTTAGAACACTTATAGGACGTATGGTGATGTTTACCACTTGTTTTATCATTAGTTGAATTGCATTAACTGTTGGTATTGACCCCAAACAAGAAAGATATATGGGCATGCGTGTAAATTGAGAGAACCAATGAATTGATCAACTTAACCTGAATCAAATTGAATTGGTTCAAGACTTCAGGTCTATTGGGATTATATGTTCAGTTTAGGTTTAGAAAAGTAAGAAATCAAACTTGAACCCGCACTGATTCCCTCAATATCATTCAAAATATAGTGGCTATTTTCCGGTAACATCTAAAGGCTTAGTCTAGCACTGTATTAAATTAAATATGATGAAAGTTATCCTTTATATATGGGTTACTTGAGAGGAAAAATTTGAGAATTCTATTATAGCTTTAGTTGTGTTATTTTCTTTGTTTAAAAATGAGAGATATAGTAGTGGGAAATTGATGATTAAATGATGATCAACAAACTTAAGCAAACGACATGCACCCTTATCATAAAGGAAAATGATTAGAATTTTGTCCCCGACGAAAGCCGTCATCCTCACTCATTGTTTACGATTATTATTTCACATGGAGACGGGTAGCTCCAATAAAAGATGACGGCGAAACAACATGACGGTCCCCGCTCCGTTGGAAAATCCAGCTGACGTGGCCTGAGGGGCCATGCCAAAGCAAGTGGTACCGTCATTTCTATCCTATAAACCTCACATCGGTACCCTAAAGGGCGGAGCCAGAAAAAATTATCAGTGGGGGCAATGATAATTTTTTTATAATATATAGATGTAAACTTTAAAATTTATAGGGTCAAGTTACAAATTTTATT
This sequence comes from Aquilaria sinensis, assembly GCA_005392925.1. Taxonomy (NCBI): domain Eukaryota; kingdom Viridiplantae; phylum Streptophyta; class Magnoliopsida; order Malvales; family Thymelaeaceae; genus Aquilaria; species Aquilaria sinensis. Next base: position 335,843 of record SMDT01002991.1, on the reverse strand, counting down.
AAAGATACAATACTAAATATGTAATTTTGTCAAAATTCAGTGGGGGCAATTGCCCCTCTCACGTGAACGTGGCTCCGCCACTGGGTACCCTTCAAAAAATTTTATGCACAAAATCAATCACATTTAACATATATGCCGCAAATGTACACAAATTTTGGATTATAAAAAGTGCAGAAACTAGGATTTTTTACTTGAGGGCAATGGCGAATGGCGACTAAAAAGGTGAGATTGAGCCTGAGTGGTATGGTGGAGCTGTGAAGTAGAGGAAGGAAGTGGTAGCAGTCGATGGGTGTTTGGTGATTTGGGGTTTCTAAGAGAAATTGAGATAGGGTGTTAAAAGATTGGAGGAGATGATGCGGTTTAGTGAGGGAATGGGTGAGACCAAAAAATGACTTCATTCTACTTAGGAGATATATGCACTTCAATTGCTCAAGAAAGAATTATGCACGCAATTCTTAAATTTTCGTTTTCATGCTAGACTACACCCATTTTCATATTGTTCCACCATATCTGTGGTGAAAAATTGCACACACAATCCCTAACCCCTTTCAAAATATCTAGGTTAATACCCTTTTTCTATGCATTTTAATTTCAAAATTCCTGGTCACCCCTGGCCCCATAGTAGTTCCACCATTGATCGCAAATAGCAATGTTACACATTTTCTCTAGAAAACAACATTAAACAGTGTCTTGGAATTTTATATAAATAAAAAAATACCACAATTTTAAAGAGTATTCTTATGAACCCTAAAACAAATGACTGATTTGCTACTGAAGTCAAACGTGACTAACTTTCAATCGCTTTTTTATTTTGTGTTGTAGTGTGGTAGCATCACAAGCAGTCAGGAGCATATTCAGGATTCTTAGCTAGGGGGCAAGTTGTGTAGTGAGATATTTGTTGCCCACGTTGATGGTGCAATATATTTAAGAACTATAACTTCAACTGGCAAGTGAAATTTAACTCAGCCAATCTTTGAACATAGTCTTATGTCAATAGAAATCAATATGAACCTCTTATAACATAATTGAACTTGTATCCTCATTAAATCCGAAGTCCCAATTCGATGAACAAAATCCCAAATTTGTTTCTCCAATTTTTTGTGAAAATTTAAAATTCCACCCTTGAGAGTTTGCCTACATTTTTATTAGAACAAGAAGAAGAATAAAATGAAGACAATTTTTTGAAATTCTTCTCAAAATCGGAGAAACTAGAGATGGAGACTTAGATGAGCCAAAAAGCTATATTATTATTGTCGTTGGAAATAAAATCATTCTTCTATTGACAATCCTACTAATTCCTAAACCAAGGGAAAAACGAAAAAAAAGCTGTACATAGCACCCTTATTAACTCTCCAGTATGTAATTAAGGGTCTAATTTTTATAATTGTACAGTTTCATCTCATATTTTATATAGGATAAAATACAAAAGCCCCCTTGTGGTTTGATCTAACTTACACTTTGCTCCCTCTATTTCAAAAACCAACACTTTACCCTTACTTCTTTTATAGTGTCTGACAATAACTTCTGAAACTCTAAATTAAACTGTCTAATAACTATGTTTCAGTAATTTTAAGATTTTTTATATTTTTTCATAACTAACCAACTTTTAAAAAATACTGGTATGCATTTATAAGAAAAAAAATACATTTATAGAAAGGAAAAATGATAATTTAAAATTTCTATTAATTATAAAAAAATATTAGAGAGACCGAAATTACTGGAAGATGACTATCGTATAGTTTAAATTAAACTTTCAAAAGTTATTATTGGACAATATAAAAGAATTAGAGGGTAAAGTGTATATTTTCAAAAATAAAAGGGTAAACTATAAGTTAGGATAAACCTTAAGGAATAATTGTAACTTTCCCTTTTATATACCGCCAATAAAATTTTTAGAATCCTAGGGGCCTAAGATCAAACCTCAACCATCTTCTTTAAACATTAAAAAAAAAAGGCTGAAGTATATCAAAGCCCCTTATTAATTCCAAACTTTACATCTAAGGATCTAACGTTTACATTCTACACTTATAGCTCATAATAATTCAAGTACCTGCAATGAAAATTTTTAAAACTTTAGGGGTGGCTACTACGCCCATCCCTTCATCGCTATGCGCCAGTGATGTACAAATGTTGGCGAGCTAGAGACCATCAGTTAATTATGTGGCTCTTTCAATTCATGTGCAATTGATTAGCGTATGATGATGCATCACAAGCATCACGGATTGGAATTTTGTTTTGTTTTCGATGAAACGAGTAATTATAAATTCTTTTTCTTTTCCCTGATTTTGGTCACATTTCGGCCTTCAATTGATTGCGCTTGCGTGAGCAGGAGGCATATGAATATCCCTAAATCACTTTATTAACATCCCGCGCAATTGAATGCTACGCCCAGTCTCATTAGCTGCGCGTCGAACAACGCGAGGAGAATGTTTTGCGGCGTCTTTCTTACGAGAAGTAACAACTCATGACATCATTCCACGCACATGACCGCAACGGAAATTAAACACGTTGGGTGTTTTTCATTTCTCGAAGTTTTGGTTTACCTTTTTTTTTATAAAATTAATTATTTCAAAAAATAATATTCTGTCCCGTTAATAATTTCCTTTTATACAATTGGATAATATCCTTCGAAGATATAATTATTTTTTTTAATTTTAATTTGACCTAAATTTGTTTATATTATTTTTATTAATTTTTTTAAAATATTATATTTAAAATCATAAGTTTTCATTTATAATTTTCCTATAAAATTTTATATTTAGAAACCAAAATTTTAAAAAAATAAAAAATTTAGATTAATAATAGTGAATAATAAATATTGCAAAAAACATAAGGTGGAATATAGCTCATTTCAGGTTACAACCAGTACATAATTTGAGCAAATAAACAGTATACATAAAAGTGCTTTTTCTTATAAATTTTAACATTTTCTAGAGCAAACTAGAAACATTTTATTTGTGTATAATTAAGATTTGTGTATAAATTTTAATAAACAATATAAATAAATAAGATTTGAGAAATTAATTGATTTCTTATAAATTTTTAACATTTTCTAGAGTAAACTAGAAACATTACTAAAATTACATGCTTTTTCAAAAAAAAAATATTTTTTTGGACATCTTGAAGTATTATATTTTAATTTGTGTATAATTTATAAAAAATAATCACTTCTAATCTCTTAAAAATAATTTCTGTAAAAGATAAAGTTTTTTTAAAAATTTTTTTTAACTGCAATAGAATACATTTATTAAGAAGACTAATGTTTGGTCAGGATATTATCCATTGGTTGAGATCGAAGTCAAGTTAGTATTCATCTAAAAAAGGCTGTGCATCTCATTTATGCTCTTTGAGGTAGGAGCTTATTAATTCATTGGCCACATCCTCTCCTGCCACTTGCAAGTAGTCTTAAAAAGGCTCTGGGGTACAAAGATCCCCGAAAAATTTAAAGTATTCCTTTGAAAGTGTCTTGTGAATGGCTTACCAACTTCTTCCAATTTAGCCTTGCATGGAGGGTTAGTTAGTCCACTATGTTTAAGATGCAACGTCCAAGAGGAATCTGCTATGCACTTATTCTAAAAATGTTATGGTTCGGATGCCATTTTGGGAAATTTCTATGTTAGGCCTACTGGTACTTCCTTTGAGAAATGACTCTTAAACTTGTTAGCATCAATAAAAAAAAAAAAAAAGGCTTCAAGACTAGTTATAATTCTTGGTGTGTACACTTTGGATAATCTGGTTAGGTCAAAATGAGGCAACTTTCAATCATGTTGGCTTTAATGTCTATTCTCTCATCTCTAGAAGAGATTCTTTTTCAGCAGTTCATCAATGATACTGCATACTCGGCCTTGTTTAATCAATTCAGCTCCAATCCTCCTAGCCCTTTATATCAAGTTTGGGGAAATAAGAAATATCTTCATCAAAATTGTATTCCTTTCCTCTGTATAGTTGATGGGGCTTGGCAAAGAACTATGAATCTTGGAGTTGTTGCATGGGTGTGGATAGGAACAAGTGGTCCACCTCATGATCCTAAAGGTTTCACTTGGCAAGGATATTTATCAATTCTTCAAGCAGAACTCTATGCTATTCTTGGAATAGTTTAATCTGTCTTATCTCTGCCTTTTAATCATATTATTATCCTAACTGATTGCTCGTAGGTGCTGACAATCTTACATTGTGAAGTGGAGCTCAATCCACCATTGGTCCAAATAGTTAACTAGATTTACTCTTTGATGAAGTCCCTAGATTGCTGCTTGGTGGTAGTGCTTCCTCATCACTATGTGACTCTGACTCATATTGCTACTTCGTCCTTTGTTAATTTGCTTCTCTCATAACTTTCCTTGTTGTTTCGTATGAGTATAAAAAAAAAAAAAAAAAGGAATACAGAAGGTTACCCCACAGCTAGAGGCTAGAACTCCATAAGCACAAAATGACAATTATCCCCAGCTTTACATATAGTTCCTTATTGCGACCAAAGGAGCTTTTGATTCCAACCAATCCAAAGTAGTTTATCTTTTTGAACTTCTGTTGACAATCCATGGGTGGGAAAAAAAATCTGAATTTTAAAAAAAAAATGCCCGTTAACTCATTTGAACTTTTGCGGACAATCCATAGGATGGTCTTTAATAATAAAAGTTTTGCCATTTTAGAAGTTTTTTTCGGAAGTCCAGATGTATTAGTTTCTTTGGGTTCGGTATAGGTGGTTTAAGCTTCAGTGTTCATGGGGCGATTGACTTCGTAATCTGGGTTTGGCAATCAAGCTGGCTGTAGGTGGCTTTTTAAGTCCGCCATAAAATCCTACGGCTCAACTGACAGGCGGTGGAAACTACCAAACTGGATTCCGGTAGGGGCAGAGGAAGTGCTCCTAGCTGGACATATCTTTTAGAGGGGTAATTTTTGTATCCGTCCAGCTGCTTGCTGGGCTTTTGCACTTCTTTTATTTAGTCTAATTATATTTTCTTGTGGCAGTTCAAGAAAAAGAAAATACAGTGAACTCATTTGAATTAAAGACCAAATTTCCTAGCTGCCTTTCCAAACTGACCAAGCCGGTATTGCTAATAAGGGTGCCTCACATGCCTTCAGTTGTTTCTTTGCTAGACGATGCTGGGGCTTGCCTTCAACATACACATACCCGAGGTCTGGTACGTTGGGGACTCACACATACCACCAGTACACTACCTTCCACACCTTTGAAGCTGACGAAACCAAAATAATATATGATCTGCAAGTTTCAACAACAATACCACAATCTGGACAAAGATGATACGCTATTTGTATATTTCAGACCAGCATGTTCTACTTTTTTGGGATCCTATCTTGCAAAACTTGTCAGATCAAGATATTTACATTTGAAGGGATACTGTTTTAATGGTACATTGTTTTATATCATTGACTGAACAATACCAGTTAATCTTAGTATAACAAATTGTTAAATTAAGCGCGATCCTCTTAAACGTTAGGAATTTTATGCCAATTCGACATTTTCTAATGCATCTATCTCAGAAAAACTGTAGGACGGACCATCAATGAATCAAAACTCTTTTCTTTTTTTTTTTTGTGTGTGGTACATTTAACGTGACATATTTAGACATTTTTGTAAGAGCCCATCTAGTCATATTGTCGCATTCTATCATTTCAAAACGCTATATACATTAGAACAAAAACTGGAGTAGTGTTTAGTATGTGATAGTACACCGACATTATAATACTACTAGACTTTGTTTGATCATCAAAAGTAACCTTAACAGAAACACCCAAAAGAGACACATAGGTTTCAGCTTGGACTGGGAAAGCTAAAGGTGGGTGAGAGCCAGGGGCTAAGGTAGTATGGTAACTAAAACACCAAAAAAAAAAAGGATGGAAAGGGAAGGACATGGCTGAAATTTGAGGGGCCAGCGCAGACTGAATTATGAGAGTGGGGGAGGGGATAGACCTCACAAGAGGGGCGGATGACGAATTTACCGTCTTATCAGCAATCAGGGTCTGTCAAAAAATCTAATCTTCCCTGCACTCGGATCTCCATCAATAAATGGCGCTTTTCCTTTTACATCATTCATCTGCTTGCTGCTGAGGACCACTAAGGTAGGTAACTTCACCAACCAATAATGAATAATCTATTCCTTCAAACTGCAGTCTCTCATCTTTAAGTACACTATTACTAGTTTTTGAATAAGATGTTATATATCATTATCACTAAATCTATTATATCTTAAATTTTTAAAATATATAGTATTGTATGTCACACCATATATTATTACTATATTCATAAAAAAATATATGTTAGAATATTATTTTAAGATGAAATAAATTTAAATAATTTTTTTTACACATTTTATATATATTCTAATTTTTCTCATCATAATTTGTCAAATATAAATAAAATATATATGATAAAAGATATTTTTTCAATACAAAAAACATAAAAAAAATGTTAAATATAAAAAAAAAAATAATACCTAGAAAAAAACTAATTTACTGATATAAGAGAAAAAAATTAATACTTTAATAATAACAATATTTTTCTAATAACACATTTGAGTTCCTAAATGACTCAAAGTAACCATTAAATTTTTATGTTAGCTAAGAAAATTAACCAAAAAAATAAAAATCAATATTTATTTTATGATATGTTTATTAATTATATTATAATATTTTATATATTTATGAAATTTTAATATAAAATGAAAAAAAATCTCACACGTATTCGTAAAAAATAAAATGCTGCAATACATATCTCGCAATATTTTACGGTATATAGAGATTTTTGGATAAAATATACACAAAAAGTAAGTAGTATGCAAAATATCATGAAATACCGCGATATACTGTACTATAAAATGAAAAAATATGAAAAATATTTATACTGCGTAACGCTTACCACAAATAAATATCGTGGTATTTAACTCTATGGTTTTGCCTTTTACAAAAGAAAATGTCATGGTGATAGACACACGGACTCATGGATGCATTTCATGCGTTCATTACTGTGGGGCTCATGTGAATTCGTGAGTCCGTCACCTAAATAGAGCTTTTTACTAAATTTTACTTTGTGTATTAGGGTAGAGACAAACAAGTGGTTTTTGTTTGGTGTTAGTCATAGTAACTGAGATCTGGGTGATACTGTAATTCTCTTTATTTCTTTATGTTTTTTCAGTTGGAAGCATTTACAATGCAATGTATTATAGAGTGTTTGAAAAAAAATATGAGTTAAAGTGTTCTGATATTTGAAGAGCATTAAACTATATATGGCACAAAAATATTTGCATTATAATGCAAGCTGAGCAAGCGGTTTCGAACCGGTCTACAGCTTAAGTTGTGCATCCTCAGATTTTTCATTTTCTTTGGAGAGCCAAAAAAAAATATATGAAATTTATAATCTAAAGATCCAATAGAAAGTTGGAATTGAAAAAATTAAAACTCAATCCATTTTAACTTATGGCTTATTTTTATTATTATTATTTTTTTACCTAGAATCAATTTTATTTAAAATTTAATATTATATAGTAGTAATAATCCATTTAAAATAATTTTTTAATAATTTTATTAAATATTTATGCCTTTAAATTCTTAATAATTTTACAATTAATGGATTAGTACACTAAAATCATATTAGTTTTTGAATGAAATTGTTCCCAATAAAAAAATATAAAAATAAAAATAAATTATTTTGGATTAAAATGATAGAAGACTACTCTGAGTAATTACAAGTTCGACAAAAACTAGAAACCTAAGTAATACCACCTCTTAAGTCTAACACCCTTATTTGTTTTCCCTGTAAACTTCGGTGAATTTTTAGTGCACGACATGAAAATCTTGTTTTACTTTTAAGAGTATGTTTGATCTAAGTATGACTTTCTTGTCTTTTGTTTCACCGTCTCAAGAAATGTCATCATTCCTTTCTGGATGTTGAACTCCTCACTTTAGAGTTTGTGGACCGTGGTGCATATACTTTGATAATTGAGTTCATGGGGCTTAGATTAGATATCCACCTAAGCCGCCCTTTATTGCTTTCTTGCTTAAGTCTTATTTTACCATTTATTTTTCAATAGGGGCGAACATAGGTTAAATAGAACCATGGTTATATCCAATACAGTAGGGGTTAGTTGGGATGGGTAAAAATTGATATGTGTCATAGGTTGGTTTCATATTTATAAAAATCATCAGCTTTTCATGTTGGTTTTGGTTTTATATGGAACCGAGAATTGAAGAGATATATATTAATATAGAGTAAAGTACACTAATGGTCTTGGAGCTATGCCTTATATTGCAAACTTGTCCCAAGACTATCAATTGTTATAACCTAGCTTCCACCTCAATTCCTTCCCAAAACCACCGCCCTTTATCATCCACTGCTTATTGCCTCCTATTCCTCTTCTTCCTCACTTTCTTAACCTCTTCTGATCTATTTTGTTTCACCTGAGACCACATATCTGTAATTGGAGAATTGACCACCCATTTTAGATGATTCATCAGATGTGAGCAAATAAGCCACCAACTTAACCATCACTCTCAAAGCCCCTCCACCCTCCATGGAGGATGGTTTCCATAGTCACTTGGCAGGCACACTTGCCAGTTCCCTGTTCAGATTAGTCTGACTGTGCCATTCACTATGTGGCCTCAACATCGAAGAGCAAACGATTTCAACTAATCTAAAGAACTGACAAAAACTTGAGAACCAAAGCAAAAAAAATCTAGACCCTTGGTTCTGGTTTTGTTTAATTCTCAGTTCTCAGATTAGGTTGAAAAATTTTTAGAACCATGACAATTTCAGGTTATTTCAATTCCATAAAAAATCTAAACCTGACCCATGCTCGCTTTTATTTCTTAATAAGCTTATTGGGAAATTTATAATAACATCATTCAAGTTTGACCTAACCTATATTTTGTTTCCCTTAACTTTGAAAATCTACTCTTTGCCTCTATTTCTTTTACCTTATCTAACAATAATTTTTGAAATCATAGTTTTAGCTGTATTGTAGTCATCTTCCAGTAAATTCAATTTCTCAAATATTTTTTTATAGTTAATAGAGATTTTAAATGATCAAAATTTTTTTTCTATAAATGAATTTTTCTTTATAAATGTAAATCGATGTTTTTCAAATGTTTAGTTAACTGTGAAAAATATCAAAAATTTTAAAATTATTGGCACATAATCGTCAGCCAGTTTAAATTAGAGTTTCCAAAGTTATTATTAGAACCCTCATTAACATGTGATTTGTAAATTTTTACTTATATTTGGAGTTTGATCTAGCCTTGGACTAGGTAGGCATGAAATCAAACAGTAAAACATTTTTCAAAATCCTAAAAATTCTAGCAAATCATCAATTTGTGTTACAGGGTTGTATTTTGGGGGTTTCTTTTTTTTTTTTTTAATTTTTATTTATAATTAGAAATAAAAATAAAAACTAAGGTAATAGAAATGAAACTAAATCGTGTACCACAGGAACATGCTGTCTCAGGACAATAATCACCATACAACATTCTAAGCTCTTGAGAAGGTTTGCCTCATGCCTTTTCATGCTATTTTTTTTATGCTAGCATTGATTTTTGAAACATTAAATTTAAATAAATTTAATTTATTAATGATATTTTTATATTTAATGAATAATTTAAATTATTATTTTTAATTTGAATATAAAATTTTATTGTTTTTCTAGAAAAGAAAAGGAAAATTGCTCTTTAAGCTTTTCCTAACCAATCCCACAGTTGAAAGCATTGGATAATCGAAGACGAATTGATCATAATAACTTTTTTTATTACTTAAAATCTCTACACTACAAGTTTAGGAGTTTTTTAGAAGAAAAAATGATGAGGGTAGGTTTGAGCAAGAGACAAGAAGATTGTAAGAGCCCATGTCCCTACTTTTTCGATCAATGAACTAGTAGTGCAAGACATAATTGAAGGGAATTTAGTGCACAGCTAATGACCACTTTAATTTCCATGATATTAAATAAATGTGAAAATTAAAGTGTATTTGGTTATCATTGAAGAACCGAGTGATAGCTTTCTTAATGAAAAACATCTCTCTGAACATATTGTTGAAGATATGACTTGTTGTGAACACTCAAGATCAAATATTTAATTAACTTAAAAATACAAGTAACTAAATATGTTGGTTCACATCCAATACTCAACCATAATTCTTTTTATGGTAATAGAGAAGTGTGTATGGCGAAATAGAACAAGCCTCTAAAAATTGTATTCGCAACTTTTATTTGCACAATTCTATTGCCCTTTATTTATAAGGGATGAATTGGCACTTATGGAATGTCATAACCCTTCATTAAATAGTCATAACTTTTCATAAAAGATTATACTATTTTTGCCAAGATGTGTCTTTATTCACCCATAACTTCTTCCCTTAAAATAAAGCAATAACTACCTTTAGAAGGGATGTGTTGATTTGGCAATAGAGTCACAACTCTTCTAAGAAATGTGTTTCCTTAAATCAAGGTCATAACCACCTTCTAAAGGTTATTAAATTCGCCTAAAACATGACCCTTCACTAAAAGTAATGTTATTTCACTAAACAGGGTAGTTATGGTGTATAATTACCTCCCCAAGGGTCATTTATGTTGGGATAAACATATTCTTTCATTTAAAAGTCATATCCCTTTATAACATGAATAGGTATATGGTAGGTATTAAATAATTATCCCATGTGTGAAGGTGTACATATACACTAACATATAATGTGACTACACTAAGCAATAGTAAAACAAGTATATCTTAGTGCTTCTATGGAATTTAGTAATCATTCTTAATAACTAAATTCCAGCAACTCCCACTCGCACTAAATATACTTGATAGAACACATGAATAATAATTAAGGAACACCTGAAACATACTATGATAAAAGAGAAATTTACATATGCAAGTTTAGGCGTGTGACCCTAGACATGACAACAAATCTCCTAACTATTTAGTGGATAAACATACATAGGAGAATTGTCTTTACCATAAATTCTTGAACTAATCAAAGATCCTTAAATAAATCAAGGTTCATTAATGATACATATATCATTAATCATACCTATATGCCTCAAGACTTTGTTGATACATAATTTGGCTATAATACATCTCTTTTATGAGTTTACTAGTAAACTCTCTGTCATGTACCAAACTCGGGATGCATCCATTTTTAAAGTCACTTTATACTTGAATCGTGTATTACACAAAGTAATATAATATTATATCAAGTACTACTTGTACGCACTCATATTCAAGTATAAATGACATTGTATCAACTACTTGATTTGCAATACATGCGATCAAATTGTAATTTACAACAATTTATAAACACATTATAAAGTCTTTCCTATTGCACTTACTATATAGTAACTTAAAACCTAGTGGTTACCTAATGAGAAACATATCTGGCCACATTATCATAGCCATAAGAAGCTCAGCAAAGTAATACTATGATTTTAAATCACTAAATAGCAGTTAATAGTAAATAGAGACATAACAAAAAAAAACTTATACATAAAGAAGATAAGAGAAAACTTACTTAGTTTCTTTCTATAGTCAATTTGACAAGCCAAAAGAAACACTAGATATGTACAAGTGCTATGGTATATTAGTGTACATAATCATAATGTTTGATAACCACTATTTAGGATGTGTCTATCTCCCTCTCAAACATTGTTTGTGTGACTCCATGTGGACTTCCATTAGGAGTATATGTCCTTAACAAACCATGCAAATGTCAAACTTCTCACATATGAGAAATTCACTTGGCCACATAGGTTAGGATGTATGTGTGGGCATACAAACACAGTGTGACTAACACCTTTCCTTGATTTTAAAAAAATAATTTAAATCAAGATGACCTTCATCCTAAAGTTGTAACAAGTTGGATTATGTGACTCCCACTTGGATGTAAGTTTTTGTTAAGTCACATATGACTAATTTAAATAACGACTTACATTCAAGACTTTAGCGGTCTCATCCTTATTCAAAATCCAAGAACAATGACAGGTTATTTGTGTGAGAAAACCAACCTTCAACTATATCTGGACATATATTTAATTTTTTTTGTGATATAAAGCTACATATATAATGATATGTATGACACACATGTAATACAGATATCTCATATAAGTACATGCATATATATGGTGAACATGCACTACACATATGTAGTGCAACTTATCATATCTTCGTACTAATAAGGAGGCAAAATGAAGTTAATCCAACTAGTTAGTTAAACTAACTCTAACTTTATTTACATATTTTACATTTCAATAGTTATATCATTGGTTTTACATTTTCATGAAATATGAACACCAATGATGCATAAACTATCGCTAAGATAGTTCAATGTCAAAACCATCACTAAAATAGTACTTAGTCTACATGAGTCACTAATAGCTCTTATATTTCATGAAAACAAGCTCATTTGTATATAAACAAATAACACATAAACAGATTGCTTACATAAAGCAATTTTTTTTGCACAAAGCAAAATGATATAACCAAATGTAGATACGTATTCATCTCTAAACTTGACCATATTTTAATGTAGTAATGTTAACTTAAGAACATTTACTGTTGTCTCATTACATCCAAATGATGTAATATAACATATATTGTATACTAATATGGTTCTTAGGATAAATTCAAAATAAATACTTGTACTAATTATCCCGATCAACTTGGCTAACATGTGATCATGTACACCTTATGATACATGTTAGACTTAGATGAAGAACTAATCCAAACTCTTTTATTCCAGAAAAAGTGCTCAAGGAATTATTAGTAACAATCATAAGTTAGACTTGAAGTATGGCCCAAAAATAAAATAGTATTTTTTTATTATCTAAGACCAAGTTTAAGATTGCATATACAGTGCTTTGAGACCTTAGTCTCGAAGCATATTATACTATATAGTCTTTAAACTATTTTGTGAGTTTAAGGCCAAAAGTCATGAAAAATTATATGATTTTCATTGGGACTTCCTCACCATTTGGGAAAGGTTGAGCTTATCATCCACTAGATGTATGCTCACATCAAAATCTAAATTTTGTTACTATAATGAACCATATGAATATAAATTTCATTCAAAGTATGAAGTTATCCACCTATTGATCTTCAACTTTTAGATATAACCCTATTGAGCCCTCATTGTGTTTAGAACAACTAATGATACTTAAAACTTAATGGTTCTCATGTAGCCTTTTAATATAAATGGAAGATCATCAAAATTGATGTCAAAATTATCGTTTTATGATAATTTGGTATTTCTAATTTGGACAACTAATGAGCCATTTTCACTTTTAAAAATTTAATTGATTTAGCACTTATGCCAAATTAATGGATTCAATATAAGGTGCATAAGCCCATGCCCTAAACTCATTTCTCAATCACCTTGATATTGCACTTATGCTAGATACAAAATTCATTAATATGATCAACATATGGTTTTGATCATATATTGAATGATCAAGAATAAGAAAAAACTAAAATATCTTAGTAAGCCTTGGACCATTTCTTCTTGAAAGAAGAAATTTATAAGCTCTATGTATATTAAGGTGTCCATATAAGAAAATTAAAATAAACATTCATAATCACTAGCCTCCTAAAACGTAACTAAAATGACATCTTTTCAAGATTCAAGATTATGATCCTCTACACATTTCATAACTATTGACATTCTTCTTTAAATGTTAATTTGTTAACTAGGAAGACACATTTTCTTCTCCTTGGTACATATTTTCTTCAAGAGTGGCAATAACATTAAAATCAAATTTTTACAACCCTTTATATGTTAAAGTTTGTTAAGATGTCCATTTAACCATATCACAATAAGTATGGTCTCATCTAACATTGGAAGACATTTCATTCTAACTTTGTAAATGACCTTCAAAAAGATATTCTCCACAATAGGAAATACTCAAATTAGAATATGTCTTGTTTATAAAGAATACATAATTCTTGTTAATGTTTTTTAACTAAGTCGAGATGTGTGCATGTGTCGGCTACCTCTATAACTATATATACACTACTTGAATCTTGTTGATAATTACTTCATACTCATAATTATATACACTACTTGAATCTTGTTGATAATTACTTCATACTCATGATTATATCATAAATACATGATCAATCAAGTTCATATTCACATTTTGCCAAAATGATGAGAATCGAGCACAAAAATTGTATAAAAATACATAATATCAATTTTAGATATTATTTGGTTCATCTATATCAAAAAAATACCAAGTGCGCCTCCCTCTCAACCAAAATCAACCATTTTTTTTGTGGCATAGTTATCTACTTAAACATCTCAAGATAGACTAATAAGAAAAAAAATATTTTGATCTTGCACATTTCTATGATCATTTTGATATTTGAAGGGTATTGAGTCCTTGGCTTTTAGGCCTATTTTCTGATGGTGATCATCAATCTAACCATCATAACCATAATCATGATGATTTTTATGACCAATCTCTTTATGTTCAATAAATGGTGGTAGCAACATATTTACCATCGGCTTTAACTATTCCTATATAAAATAGGTTGTATCCAATGCTCCTTAAGCATTAGATCGTATAAACTCAAAACCTCTTCCAAGGAATATTTTTATAATTGATAGTATGAAGTAAAATTTAAATGATTATATCTAGAACATAATCTAGACGTGATGTTCATTGAACCTTAAAGGATTCTAAGTAAATTGTCTAAAAGACATGTTAATTGAAACATTCTCAAAATATGGCCAATCCTAGTTACTTTGCACATACACAAAATAAACACATTTGTAATACCACTTTATAAAAAAGAACAAAGTGTATCACTTATGACACACCAGTACCTTTTTATCAACCTAAATGTACATTATCAAAACATCACTTTTTATATCCTAGTAAAAAAACTTATTAGAGTTTGTGGAAAAAATTAGTCACTAAGACTATATAAGCATAATTTTAAAAAACAATGAATTATTATCATTATCATTAAGATAAAACATCATGTATAGGAAAAATTTGCATAGCAAGCAAGATTTGTGCAAAGAATTTAAGAGGAACACATTCTCTTAAATGAAGTACATATTATACACTAATGTGTATTTTTCACAAAAAGCCTCACATGACCAACTCTTTATCTTCAAACTTGAAGTTTTGTGAAGTTTCGTTCACCATAGACACATATGTCTCTTTAAACAATCATTCTCATGATAAATGTAAGTTTGAACATTGAATCACTAATTCATAAAGAACTTTAATTCAGCCAAAATGTATATATCACATATATTATACAGTTTGAAGAGAACGAGAAGCTACGTACATTAGTCATTAAACAACCATTTGCTTAAGTTTCTTTACAATCACAGACCAAACATTTAGTTTATTTTTTCTTGAATCTGCTTTTCCCAAAAACTTCAAACATGATGATTAATAACTCTACTTCATTAGCTCTCCTTAAAACATCTTTGCACGTGATGACTTTTTTGCTATCATCAAGTTTCAGATCAAAACTTAGTTCATTGATAACTTCACTTATGAAGTTAGTAATATACAACATATAATAGGTAATACAATAAATAGGTGTATATATTATCACAACAAGATAATTTCAAGCACAAGTAAAATAAAACAATTTATCCATGCCAAAAGAAACGAAAAACATGGCATGCACATGCAATCAAATTTATTTGTACAAGTTTTTATTATTTAAGTTTTGCTTGTCTTAAATTGCCTTATAATATTTATATATTTAATAGCCATTATTGACATAAAGTCAATAATACAATTAAGTAAAAAGATATATGCAATTCGACCTATCAGTATGCCTAGAAATTTTTTTAAAAAACACAAAGTTCAAAAAAATGATGCTCAAATTACATACACACAAGGCCGAATACACCAAAATAATCTATATGCTCATCACCATAAGTTTTGGTTAATTTATTGTACGTAGCAAGTTTAAACATGCACACAAAGTTCAAATTTAGTAACCAAAACTAAATCCTAGCAGATAGATTAGAGTTAAGGTCAATCATATTGGTATTACATGTAAAAGGTTTTCAAACAACTTAAGGCTGTCTAAAGGAGTATGCATATTGAATCAAGGTACTATGATATCAATGAAGGCAATTTAGTGCACAACTAATGGCTACTTTAATTTTCATGATATAAAATAAATGTGAAAATTAAGGCGTACTTGGTTATCATAGAAAAAATTGAGTGATAGAATCCTTAATCAAAAACACCTCTTTGAACATATTGTGGAAGACATAACTTGTTATAAACACCCAAGATCAGATATTTAATTAACTTGATAATACAAGTAACTAAAATGTTAATTCACACACAATACTCGACAATAATTCTCTTTATGATGATAGATAAGTGTATATGGCAAAATAGAACAAGTAGAGTTTCAAAAAATTATGTTTTCAACTTCTATTTGCAAAATTCTATTGTCCTCTATTTATAGGGGATGAATTGGCACTTATAAAGGGTCATAACCCTTCATAAAGGAGTCACAACTCTTTATAAAATGTTATACTATTTCACCAAAAGGTGCCTTTATCCACCCATAACCTCTTTTCTTAAAATAAGGCAATAACTACTCTTAAAAGAGATGTGTTGGTTCGGCTATAGAGTCACAACTTTTTTAAGAGTTGTGTCACCTTAAATCAATGTCATAACCACTTTTTAAAGGTTGTTAAATTCGCCTAAAATATGATTCTTCACTAAAAGTCATGTTATTTTACTAAACAGGGTAGTTACGGTGCATAACTACCTCCCCAAGGGTTATATATATTAAGATAGACATATTCTTTCATTTAAAAGTCATATCCCTTTATAATATGAGTAGTTATAGGGTAATTATTAAATAATTATCTCACGTGTCAAAGTGCACATACACGCCAACATATAATGTGATTACATCAAATAGTAATAAAACAAATATATTTTAGTGCGTCTATGGAATTTAGTAAAAAACTTTGATAACTAAATTCCAACAATAATAACCTACTAATAGAACAAATGTTCCGTAGAAAAGAATTGTAGAGATACCGATTCTTTTTTCTATTTTCTTTTTCATAGTAATGTATTCTAAAATATGATAATTTAAAAAAGTTGAATTCCTTATAAGTATGAAAAATGGAAAAAAGAATTTAAAAAATTAACGAATATTTGAATGCATTGTACAGAAACGTTGTATTAATCAATAGGAGGGGTAAGGTGAAAGGAAAACAAAGCACATTGTGGATTGGCGTTTCCGAGACAGAGGGTACAAGTTTGGTGTCTCGATGAGATAAACTTGTGGCAAATTTGAGGAAGAAAAAAAAAACAGAGGGTCTAGAGAGAGAAAGGATGGGTTGCTCCAATTTCATAAAAGATATTTTCCATTCTTATTTTAAAAGTCTGTATTAATACTAGTTTTTATAATAGTAATTTTTTCTGTCATAATTTAAACTGTTAAAACTGTTCAAAATGTTTGATAGTTTAAAATGGTTCAATGTACTTATGTATCAGTTTATCTTTATTCATTGACTGCATAGCTTTAAAGGTAAATACATGCTTCCCAAATAAAGTGAATAAAATACCCATCTGTCTCATATTACCTGACCCTTATTCATTCTTTCAAAGAGTCAAATTATTTTCCCTCATTTTCTTAATTCAAAAATATTAATATTTCATCTGATTGGAGAAAAAAATGTAACATATTTTCATTTTTTGTTGCTCCAAATCTATACAACGTTTACCATATTATCCTTCAAAATATTGTTTTAAATATATTTTTTCTATTTTTCTTAATTTATGTGTAAAAGTGTAAGAAAGACATAAACTTTTTTCTCTTTTTTAATATTTGTATTAAACTCAAGCGTTCCCTCTAAATGGGACAGATAGAATATTATTTATTTATTTATTTAGTAAATTTATTAAAAATATTTTTTAAAAAAATTTGTGAAAAGAAAAACTGATGTTTTCACCGAGTAAGGCCAATAGCAAGGAGATAGAAGCGGCTGAGGAGGTGGGAATGAACGAAGAAAAGGCAGCCATTAACGTACGTAGTACTACAAAGTGTAAAAACAATGGCCTGCCTGCCCCCTGCACGGCGCACCCGCAGGCTGCCAACTCAAAGGCTGAGCCTGCTGCCTCCAACTTTTCTTCTCTTATTTTTTCTCTTATTTTTTTTTCTCATACACATGAGCATTGTTACAAAAATAAGTAAGGATCAGAGAAATCATACAAGATAGATATTAAGGAGTATCAGTTTTTTCAGATTTCGGATAGACATCCGAACTGGTATTATTGTAGCACTCTTTAGAAAAGATAGGAGAGGCGGAAGTCGAGCCCCCAACCTTAACCTCGTCTCGTATAATACTCATCACTACCTTATGAAACTTTAAGTTATCTCGCTTTTAACCCTGTCCACTGTTTTCTTCCTCCGATTCATTTCTCCATCCGAAAACCTTCCATAGCGCGTCAGGATCCATGAAATCAAATCTCCCCCAGTAGCCAGCAATGGCCGCTAATGAACAATCATAACATTCTTGAACAATGCTTTGTCAGATTCATCCTACACCTAATAAAGTAAAGGAAATCCAAAAAAAGGGCGGAAATGAATTATCATCAAATATTTATAAGCGAAACTTACATGCTCTTCTAAACAGTTGGTTAACTTCATGAATTTCCCATCACCGACCTCTATTTATTAGATGTTGTTCATTATCGTCTATCCATTGAGCCGCCTTTGTGGTGAGGAAGATGATTTTCTTTCTGACCTATCTAAGGACAGACCACGTCAATTTCTTTTTTTCTTACCATTAATTTAACATTAATTGAAAATTTTGAAACATTAGTGATCTTTGTGAAAATTAACCTAAATATTACTGTCCAATAAAGAATTTACTATTCACCAAAACGCACAAGATGAACTTTCACGAGGGTAATAACTTCATTAGTACCCAAACAAACTGTACACGGAGAGCAGAAAGTTCAGAAAGATTAAGGCCACGTTATGGACTTCCACCACAAAATACCTCTCATAGTCGAAATGTTATCTCTAACACAAATTCACAATCATCAAATTTCACTCCTCCAACTACTTGGTTAGCAATCTCTTCCTTCTCTGCAAAGCATCGTGTATCGCATTAATTCCCTCCACATGTCATAAACTAGTGCAGCTAACACAGCTAGAGCAGGTTGGCAGATTATTAGAGATTTCCCCTTCATTTTATAGTTGAACCATCCAATTTTGTAGAAGGCAAAAATCTCACTTCCAATAGTGGCCAGAGCTTTTGTTTTTCTTGGTAGTAACTTCCCAAAACCCAAGTTTGATCATTTTGTGTAAGCCCTAGATCTCAAGCCAACACAGAAGTAAATTGAATCTCAAATGACTAGACCTCTGACTCCAATAGCTTTAAAACTAAAACGATGATGAGAAAGAGTTGGCTAAAAAAGCCCTAATTAGGAAAGTTAAGTAGGCCAAAACCACATAAGGGATCCAATTTGGAGCTCCAAGTCTGCAGGAAAAGGTTAAATTATCTAAAAGCGCTAAGTTTTTTTTAAAATTTACATTATCACTTTAAAATTTTAAAATATGCTATTTCCCTCATTCTTGGTCCGTCTTTTAATTGTCAGTAGCCAATTTGAGCAAATTGTGAAAATTAGTAGTTAATTTGATCTATTTTAAAATGTTAATGAGAATTTGGGACCATAAAAAACCTTCAGTGACAGATTTGGTTTCAACCTAAAATATTATTGGTAAATTTGAAACTTTTCCTTGTAGAATTTGGTGGACTTATATTTTTTAAATATAATTTTTTTAAAAAAAATTGTTAAATAATAATATAAATAAACTTAATTTAAATTTAAATTAAAAAAATTGAAATGAAATAGCTAATTTTGGATGGAGGAAGTAAAAGAAATACCATTGATAGCATCCACCACATTTTTAGACACTACGAGAATAGGAAGCAGCACTGATTGAATCAACCGAATTCTTCCTTCGTACCACAGGTGTCTTGCTGGAGTAAATTGTATAAATGATCTCTAACTTTGACTATTGTTTCATTTTTATCCCTAACTTATTAAATATTATGTTTTGGTTCTAAACTTATTAAAAAGTTTCATTTTAGTCCTAAATTTATTAAAAATATCAAAAATTTGAAAATTACTAGAATATGGCTATTAGATAGTTTAATTTAGGATTTCAAAAGTTGTTGTTAGACACGATAAAGGAAGAAATGGATAAAGTGTAGGTTTTTTAAAATAGAGGGGTCAAAGTATAGGTTAAATCAACCCATAGTGGGCTTTTGTAATTTACCCTAATTTAAACTATTTGATAATTGCCTCACAATAAATTTAATCTATATAATAATTTTTTATAGTTAATAGAAAATTCAAGCCATTTTTTTTCTATAAATTAAACTTATTTTATTCAGAAAGAAAAAATTACTAATTTAAATTGTCTATTTGTCATAAAAAAATATTAAACTTTTTTAAATTCACTAGAAGAAAATTATCACATATTTAAATTAGAATTTCAAAATTTTATGTCAGACAGTTATTCTAAGTCAATGAATTTCATTTGGTGAGGAACCAAAACGAAACAATTTTAATAGGTTTAAGACCAAAACAAAATATTCAATAAGTAAGAAACTAAAACAAAACGACAATTAAAAGTTAAGAACTATTTAAACAATTTACTGCTTGTACTTGCTTCTGAATTTTGCTTGGATTTTACCAATATTTTCGAACCCATTTATATACTTAAGGACCCCCAAAAAAATTTAATGCACTAGACAGTTTTTGGTATTTCATAATTGGGGAGGATTTATTTCCACTAACATAAATGCTTATATTGTATATATACACTTTAATAATTTCATATAAAATAAAGATTAATTGTTGAATGTAAAGAATTGTTCTTGTAGATCATACCTGTCAATTTTTAAGATTATTTAAAAATCTCTTACATCTTTATCTAACAAGGACATTTTAATTGATAAATTTGAAAGGTTTAAATTTTATGGAATTAATTAATTACGAATTAAAGCTTAATTGCAAATTGAATCAAGTATAAATTTTTCCGCATAATTAGAATATTGGTCATATTAACTATATTTGCAATGTCTAAAACTATTCAAGATATGAAATGGTGCAATGAATAAATCTTTGCACTTTCAAAATACAAACTATTTCACCCAAACCAAGATATTAGGGCCGATTCAATTATTGGACTAGTTAACTTCAATAAAGAAGTTTTAAAAAATTTAATTTTTCAAATTAAGCCATTCAAATTTTGTTAACTATGTAAACTAGAGCTCAAGCTAATCATTAAGGGTCAATTTGTTTTAACTTAAGTTAATTGATTTATTTTTATTTTTACATCTTTTTTACCTGAAACTAATTTCATTTAAAATTCAATATTATATAGATGCAATAATCCATTTGAAAGTAAATTTTTATAATGTTATTAAATTTTTATGAATTCTTCTTTTTTTATTCCTTAAACTAAAAAATTTATAAAAAATTAGTAAGATTACAAAAATTATATTTTAAATTTATTATTACAACTATATAATATTAAATTTTAATTAAAATTAGTTTTGAATAAAAAAAATATAAAAATAAAAATAAAATATTTTAAAGTCAATTAATTTAAGTTAAAACGAACTGACTATAACTTATCGCATGGTATTTTTTGTAGGGGAGGAATTTTGTATTTACAAGTTGTACTTCTATCAATTTTCTATATAATTCTCGTATATAAACTTTAAACAAATTTAGGAAAATCAGCAATAAGAAGAAAATAGTATAATAAAAATGACCAAGTACTACCTGTGTCTCAACTTGTCTGGCAAACTTGCCTCTTTATTTAGTTTAATGTCATTTTAATTTTTGCTTTGGAACTTACGACATTAGATCACTTTAATTCATGCTATTTTTTTTATATAAACTTTAAGTTAGATACGTAAAGTAAAAATTCTGTAACAAACTTAGGGGATGACGTATTTAGTACAATTATTCAAATTAAGATTGTTAAAATCAATACTTCACATGTGAAATTGTTTTTAGTTTTTTATGTATCATAGAATTTAATCAAATTATTTTTTTCATCATAAAATTCTAAAATTTGAATTTCACCTACACAGGTTTTATTCAAATTAAGATTGTTAAAATCAATACTTCACATGTGAAATTGTTTTTAGTTTTTTATATATCATAGAATTTAATCAAATTATTTTTTTATCATAAAATTCTAAATTTTGAATTTCACCTACACAGCTTTTCAATCAACATTCTGATCATATTTTAAAATAGTATCATAAGTGCTTGCATTGAGAAAGTATGGGAAAAAAAAACACATAAGCTAAAGGTCTGCATCTGACAAAACCTTTAAGTAACATGATGGACACAATTGAACATAGGATTTTGGGTCCATGCGCCTCTCTGATTTATTCATCTTAAATTATAACAGAATACTCCAAACTTTTCATTTAAAAAAATCAGAGCTCTAATTAACTAATCATACACTTTTAGTACTTCTGTGTATCACATGATAGATAGCACTTCTATAATTGGGTACAAATCCAAAACGGCCACCAACTTTTTGATTTATTCTCCTTTGATCATTTATTTCTTTTTCTAATTTAATTCTGTTAACTTTTCTTAAACTTTCTAAACTTTCAAGGGAGAAAAGGTTACATTAATTATTGTTTTAATATACAAGTCTAAGAATATCTGGAGCTAGCATAAGATTTTTTAAACATAAAATATTTTTATAATATTACGGATACATAGCCTTTTTCTTGTTTGGTACCAACCTTTTTTTTTTTTTGTTTATAATCTTAAAGATTGCAAGAAAGTGTAGAAAAGAATGTGTAACCAACTGTAAACCTACACTTGCCCCAACCACCATTTCGACTCTTAACAGTCGCAAATTGTTGCTTGTGTATTCTGTTTTCACTGTTCTAAATCTTTAAAATATTTTCATATGTTTTATTATATTATATTATTCTTTAAACTAACATTTTAATAATTATTTTTATCTGATTTATGTGCAAAAATGAAGAAAAAGAATAATAGTAACTCAAACTCTTTTCATACCAAATTCAAATATTTCAATTAATTTAAGACATTTTCTTTCTAAATTTTCATGAAAAACCAACTATTTCAAGTAATTTAAAAAATCAACATATTTTAACTAATTTGTTAAGTATGACGTACGTTACTCGCCAAGTTCATTACCTCCTATATATGGTAACATTTGAAATATCGTAACATTTTAGCCAACATATTATGGCAGGACCACCTGAACCAAAAAGTGGAAGAAATTGTACTGCTATTAAAGGTTCGACCAATATAAAAATCGAAAAGGTGCAAGAATACAAAATCTAGTTTCATGCTACTACTAGTTTTATTATTTTATGTATATGCTTAAACTTGAAAACCAAAAGCATCACAAAACTCTACAGCTTATCTGTAGATTATACTTTCTCTTTTCATATAGGAATAACCTACATAGAATACAAAGCGGCACATGCAAGGCAGAACGCCATTTTCTTGTCTTTTTATTTTTTTCTTTTTATTTTTTTCTTCTTTCCATCCCCATGAAATTCACCATTTTACCCCTGACCACCTCTCTAATTTACATCACAGTGCATGCATTTGGATTCTCATCGCTGAAGATCTGAGGTGGTGGTGGATATGCGTACATTTCCATTGCATACCTTTGTGGGTAGTAGTAATACTCATTCCTTTTGAGCTCCACCACCTTGGTCCCCTCCATGGCGGCATCTTCAGCAGATTCTGCCGCCGCGGTTTTGGGTTCGGCGCCGCCTTCTCCTTCTTTCTGGTCCTTGGCGGCGCCATCGGATTCCTTCTTATCTTTGTCGCCGCCTTCGTCCCCCTTTTTCTCGTCTTTGGATTTTATCTCCTCTTTCTTCTCTGGCTCTTGCTTTACGATGGCCGCGTGCTTGCCTGTTCTCTTGTACACGTTCTCCACCAGCTTCTCTGCTTCGAATACCCCTTTTACGGTTACCAGTGAGCTCTTCAGATCTGGCTCTGCAGATTCCACCCCTGTACGTTGTAATTCCATCAGATTTGTTAGAATTAGGTTCTGGGATTTCGTTTTCTTTTCATAACTTTTCCCAGCAAAGACTTGACATGGATTGGGATCTTTAAAAATAAAAGTCGGGGTAGGTAGGATTTCGTGCTTATTGTGAAACTTAAAAGAAGCATATTGGAATCTTAATGGAACAAATAAAATAAATTACATGCTATAATTAATCAAGAAACTGATTGATTTGGGAAAACATTGTTGAGGGAATAAAAGTGATTCAAAAAGTTCAAAAGGAATTAGACCAGTCTTGCATGAAAGGTAAAATTAAAAAAAAAAAGCAATAAAGGAAGAAAAAGCATGAGTCTTAAACAAATACACCTCCATCGAATGAAGCATCAGTAACCAAAATCACACCTTTCATTCTCAAAATTCGCTTCTTGATTTCTTGTGCACAGGCCTCGCAATGCATGTAAACTTTCAGCACCACCGTTATCACCACAGGCTGGAAAAGAGGATGACGAACTTTAAACAAACAGCCCAGAGACCAGAAGAAAATTTTCGTTCACAACAAAAAACGAAAAAAGATAAGGGATTTAATTAATTTAAGAAGGGAAGTAAAAGGACCTCTTCTTTCTTCTCTTCAGGCTTAGGCTTCTCCTTCTCTTCAGGTTTCTTCTCTTCCTCAGCTGGAGGCTTGGGGATTGGGGAGAGGAGCTCAACTTTCCTGTGGCTCTTCTTTTGAACTCTCTCCAGAACCTTCAATGGATCAGCCTTCTCTCCCTTGACCACCACCTTACTGCTTTTGCAATCTGTAATCACATCTTCAACCCCTGTTTTTTAATCAAAGAAAAAAACTAACTTTCAATAAAAATTAAATCGGGAAACAGAAAAAGCTCCAAGATTTAGACAGAAAGATGGTTAATTTCCTCATTATTTTCACCTTCAAATCCTCTGAGACACTTCCGGACTTTCCGAGCACAGCCCTCACAATGCATGTAAACTCTCAGGACTATCTCAGGCGGGGGCGGCGGAGGTTCAGCCTTACCTTCTTTAGACTCACCTCCTTCCTTCTGCTCTTCCGCCGCCGCTGCCTTCTCCGATGCGCCATCCTCTTTCTTCCCTTCCTCCACCGCCGGCTTCTTCTCCTCCGCCGGCTTCTTCTCTTCCTGCAACCCACAAGCCAGAACGAACCCAAAAGACTCAGAATCAAGATGCCAAACCAAAACCAAAACAAAAGACTAACAAGAGATGGATTTTCCATGACCTCCCCCATTATTTCTCAAACTTTGGGAGCTTGTTTCTTTCTCCTTCACTTGTCTGCCCCAGTACTTGACTTGAGTTGGCTTCTCTCTTTCTCTATCTTAAAAAAAATACTCTATATGCAAGCTAGCACCACTAGCTGTGGAGGCTCAGGACCATCAGATCTGACTGGGTAGGAGGCGTTGATGGAGAAACAAGAGGCCCTTGAGGTATTTTATCACCAGCGGAGCGGCCCATCATCGTCACGGAAACTGTTCAGTGAGTGGTGACGTGGCATCATGTAAGGTGGCACGTGCAGGGGAGGGTGGAAATGGTTCGGACATATGGTGACCGGAGGTCCCTGCCTTTCGGGGGCACTTCCGTCATTCACTTGTTCTTCTGTTCCTGGTTACGTTGTCACGCTGTTCCTCTCTGCCCAATCCGTTACGTTCATCTCTCCGTTTCTGTGTACTTTCCGAATAAGACTTCGTTCCCCTTTTCTCTCTCTCTCTCTCCCTCTCTCTTCTTCTTGTTTTTTTTTTTACACACTTACACCCACACTTCTCACAGGTGAGAATCTCACGAGGTAAATATGACAATACATCTTGGAAGTATGTAACATATTACATTTTCATTCTAGAAGTAAAAATATTTCACCTTTGTCTTAGAAGTATGCAACTGTTATACCATTCATTTTTCCATCAACGCTTCCATTAGAGGACATATCTTATATTGCACAATTTATCTTGAAAATTTGTCTTATGTTGCATCATTTATCTTAGAAGTATATCTTATATTACACTATTTATCCATGCATCTCATTAGGTCAGCTTTCTATCATTTTCTAATGATAAGACTTAACAGAAAGACAAATGGTGTAACAATTACATACTTCTAGGATGAATGGTGCAATAGTTTATACTTTTAAGACCAATGTGCAACACAGGACAAACTTTTAGGATGCTTAGTAATATTTACACTAATATCAGAATTCATAAAAATCATTGTAGCAAAATTTAAATAGATGATAATAAATTGGCTCACATGGTTAAACAACCCTCTAAGTTAGCCAACTTTAACGAATTAGTCCTTCAATTTCAGCCTTCAAAGCTCATGAAATGTTTTGGGATGTAAAGAGGGGGAAAAAAAATCTTCTTGTCACCACTTTTCTTAAATTTACTATGATTACATGATTGATGATAGATGTCACAGGTCCGTTAGAGTTGTTCATTTTTGTGGCTTTATTATTGATTATAATATACTTGTCTTCTCTCAAATTCGCCAGTACCATCAAATTTTGGAACAAGTTTGAGTCTAACTAATCTTATGCTATATTACTCACCATCCTTCAAATTATATTAAAAATATGAATTTTATCCTTAAATAAAGTTATAATTTTTTAAATTGTGTGAATTAAGGGTGTTCATGAAGCGGATTCATGTGGTTTAAGGCCAGACCCAAACCACACTGCATAGTAAACAGTTTTATAATTTAGAAACCGTAACTGCATCGCTTTATATACAAATAAAAGAAAACCACACCACATAAAAGTGGTTCGGTTATGGTTTTTTCATGTGACAAATCTAGCATACTAAATCAATATAATTAATATAAGCATAAAACATAGACAACAAAATAAAAATACAATCCAATCCATAAAACCAACACACATAAAAAATACAAATATCAAATAAGTCAAATTTATCATCCTAAATTGAGAGGTTATTTCAATTGGCAAAGGTGCAAGAAAATGTTTGAAAGAAAAAAAGAATGGTAAGGTTTCGACGTTTTGTTCCTAAGCTACCTAGCCCTCTTGCCTTTCACCCTATTTCTTCCAGTTAATTTTTTAAGAGAATTAGCTAGTTTATTTGTTGCACATAAATTGCTAAAAATGAACAAGAAAATTTTTGCACCTTAAGAAAAAACCTTAGAAAACATTAATAAAATTTCTCCTACCTATCTAGTAGTGGCAATTGAAACAGACATGAACAGCAGCATCCGTCATTTGACGAACAACCTAGGTCCTGATGATGGTTGTTTCGCACCTATGATGGTTGTTTCTCTCTATTCTCCAGTCTCCCTTGTCCTGTTTGAATGTCTGATAGTGGTCTCAACTCGTGACTCTTGTCTGGGAGCAATAGGGAGCAACATAGCGTTGCAGCTAAGGGAACAAAAGAGAATTTGAATGGGCTAGCGGTTTAGGCACTAGGGGAAGGAAATATGATGGGTAATGGATTGGGTTGTCCTTTAACTATTGGACTTTAATTTTAGATTTAAAAAATTAATTTTAAATGATATAATTAGTGATCAACAGGGACAAAGAATTACACAATGAGGTATATAATTTTAATTTATCTATCTTATCAGGCCGATGTAGTTTTTACTAGTTATAACATTAAAAAACTGCAACTGTATCATATGGTATTCAATTAAGATTTCTAAACCCGAACCATAACTGGAATCACATAAAATCATATATTGTCGATTTGGTGCATATTAGTTTATGCGGTTTTTTTATTTGACTAGGTTTTGTTCACACCACTACTGTGAATAGCCATCAACATTCAATTATCGTTCTCTTATAGTCCATAAGCTATCGGCTATTCTATTTTGGTCTTAAGCCTATAAAAAGCATTTTATTCTGGTCGTTATTTGATGAAAGTTATTAACTTGGAATAAATTTATAGTATCAACTTTAAAATTGAACGCAACTGTATCATATGGTATTCAATTTTAAGATTTCTAAACCCGAACCATAACCAGAATCACATAAAATCATATATTGTTGATTTGGTGCATATTGACTTATGCGGTTTTTTTATTTGACTGGGTTTTGTTCACACCGCTAGTGTGAATAGCCATCAACATTCAATTATTGTTCTCTTTTAGTCCATAAGCTATTGGTTGTTCTATTTTGGTTCTAAGCCTATAAAAAACATTTCATTCTGGTTGTCATTTGATGAAAGTTATTAACTTGGAATAAATTTATAGTATCAACTTTAAAAGTGAAATTTAAATTAGCTAGTAACCATCTTATTGTAATTCTAAATTGTACACTTATTTTTTTTTATAAAGTCAGTAAATAATTTAAAATATCATTTTTTTGTTCTATAAAGTGGACTTATTTCATTTAGAAAGGAAAAATTATTAATTCAAAATTCTCTCTTGGTTGTTAAAAAAATATTACTTGGTTTAAATTATTGGAAGAAAATTACCAAATACTTTAAATTGGTATTTCAAAAATTAATGTTAGAAAATTATTTTAAGTTAATGAATTTTACCTATTAAGGGTCCAAAATGAAACGCATTAATATGTTTATACCAAAACAAAACAGTAAATGGGTTAGGGATGCAAAGAGAATGATAATTAAAGTTAAAGGTTGTTTGTCAAATTTGCACAATTATAATTAAATTTAAATTAACATATATTACTTTATTTTATGAAATGTTTAGTTATTTTACTTTAAATGTTCATTTTTTATGGAAAATACATAAAAATTAATTAGAAAAATCTAAATTAATAATAGATAGGTTTACACATAGGACGGGTACTATCCAAATCTCCAAACCCATTTACTTGTGTAGAAGGCATAGATTCAAATAATTTTGTTCCAAATTCTCCATGTTGACATTTTTGTAAATGGTGCAAGTAGGTTCAAGCATTGAAGGGACAATGCACATTTGGCCTTAATGTCTTGCTCTTTCTATTTATAGATGGGAATGTCAAAAAATAGCCTACTACCTCCACACTCCCAAATCTAGCCACAAAACCTGAAGTGGCCTATGCTCACTAAGCCATGGGGAGAATATGAGCTTAACTAATTTTACTTAAGCTTACAAGCATTCATTCCAAATTAGTATATATTTATATTTAAAATATGATTCTTATTTTAAAATAAAATTGAAATTTAACATATATTATCATATATTACTTTAGTTTATGACTTTTAGTTATTAAATATTTGTAAATGTACACATTATTTTGAATACATATGTAACATTAGTTTATGACTTTTAGTTATTAAATATTTGTAAATGTACACATTATTTTGAATACATATGTAAAAATATAAAAAAAAGTCTAAAAAAATTAAAAATATGCCTTAAATAGGTTAGTAGATATTACCCCCTACCAGTATCCGCCAACTACTATGACTAGTACTGCCAGAGCCTATTTACTCATGGGGAAAGTTTAAGATTACCTAAATTTGTTTTAAACACGACCGTTGACATCTCTATTTATAGGTAAATCTTATTGATTTTATATTGTTTTATCCATCCAATTGGTGGTTATATAGTTATATGAATATAGAAAGCACACTCAAGGATGATAAAGACCCATGAAAGATAGCTAGTGTACCTATTACAAGGAAGGGAGCTAAGGAGAAAGCTCAAATACTTCATGCCTTTGTCATTTGCTATTTCATGAACAATGAACTTGGATCTTCACATTGAGCTTCTGGAATAGTCAAAGAGTTATATTGGAGAGATGATATAGCTTGGTGCTCACTCTTAGAGTTTCAAGACACATAAAACCTCAAGGAGCGCAAGAGCACAGTCGAGAGTGCACCCTCGAGGCGCCCTTAGAGACCCTTGTGTGCTATTTTCTTCTACAGCTTGAATTTATGAGCCCTAAAGCTTTCAATGCCTTTCTACATGTCCTAAAGGAAGGTCTTAAGCTAATTAAACTCAAAGATTTTAGCCAAATCTAAGAAGCACAAACACAAACCCTACATATGCCATGAAGTGCACTCGAGAGTACCCTTAAAGGTTTATGAGATTTATTTTGTGTTCTGGGTTGAATTTCCATTTAATTCCAAGTTATTTATAATATTTAGGATGTATTTAGGCCCTGGGAAGTATGTTTGTCTCATGGGAAACATGCCATACACATTGCACACAAAAACAAGTACAAGCTTTGTGTAAGACTCCTAGTTTGACTAAGTTTTATAAGTTCTTTAGGTTTAGGGTTTCTTGGTCGAACCTAGGCCTTATTTTACCCTATTTTTTGGCCTATATAAAGGACTCTATTTTGCTTGGAAAACCTAGAATTCATTGCTTAATGATATTGCTTTCGATAGTCATTCTCTTGAGTTCATGGTGAACTTACCTTAGTGCACAAGGAAACTAGTTTTTTTTGTGTTCTTTATGCTTATTGTTTCTAACCATAGGTTGGTTTTAAGGTGGGGGTTGAAATCTAGTCTTTGATACATGTTTGTGGAAGTTGCTAGCATCTTGAGATGTATTTTTTGGTACATATACAAAATGGGTTCGCATCAAGTGGTATTAGAGCAACAAGTTTCATCTAAAGACATATATTTGTGTTTTAGTTTCTTTTCTTTATTTCCTTTCATCTTTCCAATTTATTTTCTTTGAGCTTCATTGTTTCTAATTTTTTTTCCTTTGTGTTTCAAGTCTACCCTTTTTATTTTCTAGTTTTTTCTCAAGTGTCACCTTGTTTATTTTGGTTTCATTGTTTCTTATTTCATTTCTCTTCCATTATTTTTGTTCTAGTTTATTAATCCTTTTTTGTTTCTGTGTTTCCAGCTTCAAAGAGTCAAGAAAATATGAAAAAGAAAAGAAAAAAAAGACCCCAAGCTAGGTTGTTTTGGTACAAAGTTGCTTTCAATTGTGTCAAGTAAAATTAGGGTTTCTTGTTTCTTTGCCAATAAGTAATTGAATCTTTGTTTCTTTGGCAGCAAGGACCCAAGAAGAAAAGTATTTCTAGAAATATTAAAAAAAATAAGAAAAAAAAAAAAGAGAAAGGTTTGCAAAAAGAAACTTACACAATTATTTGGTTTTGCACCCAAAAACCCTAAAACCTTTGGTTTGAGCCTAAGCCATTCTTTGTGGTTTTTGAAGTCTTTTATTGCAAGGGCTTCCTAGAGTCTTTCAAATTTTGTTTAGCCCACCTCTATTTTGGAGTCAAAACATTGTTTTCAAGGAAAATCATATTTTTTTTTGTGTGCTTTGAGAATAGTTTTCTTAGAACTTTTGAGGATTCTTTTGAAAGCAATATTCTCACTAACAAATGGAGTGTTTGAGTGCCCATCTTTTAAGTGAAACACATGAGGCGTATATGTGTGAGGATCATTGATTTCAAGAATCATGGCTGATCATAAGGATAAGAGCATTGAGGTAAGGCCAGATGAGGAGCCTTCCATGAGGGACATTCAAAATGACCTTAATAAATTGATAGGGAGGATGAATGACCTAGAGATGAGGTTTCTAAAGAGGCCTCATCCTATTCTCCAACCAAGTAAGGGAGCAAGGATTAAGCAACCTGAAGAGGAAGAAGTTGCCTTGCTAAAGCAAAGAGTCCCAAAAAGGAGGGAGCCTAGAAAAGATAACAACCTAAGCTCCATTAAGCTCACCATTCCAACCTTTTAAGGGAGAAATGATCCGGATGCCTATTGGGAGTGGGAGCACAAGATTAAGATGATGTTTGATTTCTATCATTACTTAGAGGAGAAAAAGGTAAAATAGGCCACAATTAAGTTTACTGGCTATGCTCTTGTGTGGTGGAATCAAGTTATAACTTCTAGAAGAAGGAATGAGGAAGAACCCATTAACACTTGGAGAGATATCAAGGCTTTGATGAAGAAAAGGTTTGTTCCTAGCTACTACTATAGGGATCAACAACTCAAGCTCCAAAGATTAGTGCAAGGGCAAAGAAGTGTGGAGGACTACCATAAGGAGATAGAAATGACCTTGACCTAAGCCAACGTGGTAGAGGATGAAGAGACCACCATTGCTAGATTCCTTAATGGTCTCAACCCAGAGATAGCCAACAAGGTTGAGATGCTGCCCTATGTTAACATGGAGGATTTGCTACACCATGCCACCAAAGCTGAGAGGATCATCCAAATGACGAAAGCATAAAAAATGGCTTAAGGAAGCAGCTCCAACATGGAGTAAGGATGCCAAATGGGAAATCCCAAAGCCAAAGATGAAGGCCACATCCAACACCGAAGGAGTCTTGTCTTGCCCTTCCAAGACAAAACCTACCTCTACCAATGGAGTCTTGTCTTGCCCTTCCAAAACCTAGGGAGATGGAGTGCTTCAAATGTAGAGGTAAGGGGCACTACATGAAGGACTATTTGAACAAGAAGGTGATGATCCTAAGAGATGATGGAGAGCTTACATCCTAGGATAAAGATGAACCTACTAAGGAGGTACCAACACCATTGAAGGACATTCCTAATGGGAAACCGAGGCTAAGGATGATGACTTTGCCTTTAATGCTAGAAGAGCGCTTAGTGCGCAAGTCAGGGAGGAGACCAACCAAAGAGAGTGCATCTTTCACACAAGATGCCAAGACAAGGGCCAAGTTTGTAGCCTCATTATTGATGGAGGAAGTTGTACCAATGTAGCAAGCTCAACAATGGTGGAGAAATTGAAGCTTCCTACACAAAAGTACCCTTAACCTTATAGATTTCAATGGTTGAATAATATAGGAGAGGTAAAGGTGGTTAGGCAAGCTTTTGGCACATACTGTGATCAAGTGCTTTATTATTGTGGCCATGCAAGCTTGCCACATCTTGCTCGAAAGGCCTTGGCAATTTGATAAAAGGGTCATACATGATGGAGAGAAAAACTGATACTACTTTGTCCACCAAGGGAGTGCAATCATGCCTGTTCCACTTTCTCCACAACAAGTCTTGGAGGACCAAAGAAAGCTTCAAAGTAAGGTTGAGATAAAAGAAAAAAAGGGGAAAGTTGAGGGTAGAAATAATGAGAGGTAAGTTAACAAAACATTTGAGAGGTGGAGTACGAAGAGTGGACCTGAGGGGAAGAATATAGAAGAGTTCCCAAGAAAAAAGAATGAGGGGAATTGAAGTGAAAAGAAAGAGTTTCATGGCAAAAATGAAATATGTGAGGAAAGCCTTTCAAGCACAAAGACCATTGCTTCTTTTACTTTACAAAGATAATTTTCTTGTTATTAATGATCTAACACATCTTCCTAGTGTTGTTCTGTCTTTCTTGAAAGATTTTAAATATGTGTTTCCTGAAGATCTGAGAGGGTTGTCACTTATAAGAGGCATTGAGCACCAAATTGACCTTGTTTTGTGAGCACCTATTCTAAATAGGCCAGCTTATAGAACCAACCCTGAAGAGACTAGGGAGATCCAAAAGCAAGTGGTGGAGTTGTTGGCCAAAGGTTTTTGTGAGAGAAAACATGAGCCCTTGTGTCGTTCCTGTTCTTTTGGTGCTTAAAAAAGATGGCTCATGGTGCATGTACATGGATTGTAGGCCAATAAACAAAATTATTGTAAAGTATAGACATCCTATCCTTAGACTTGATGATATGCTTGATGAAATGCATGGTTCTACCTTATTTTCTAAGATTGATTTGAAAGTGGTTACCATCAAATTCAAATGAAGGAAGGGAATGAGTGGAAGATAACCTTTAAGACAGAATTTGGACTTTATGAATGGTTAGTGATATCTTTTGGTTTAACTAATGCTCCTAGAACATTCATAAGACTTATGAATCATGTCTTGCATGACTACATTGGTAGGTTTGTTTTTGTTTACTTTGATGATATCTTAGTTTATAGCAAGAACCTAATGAGCATGTTGGACATTTGAGACAAGTGTTAGGAACATTAAGAGAGTAAAAGGTTGTATGCTAACTTGAAAAAGTGCTCTTTTTTAGTTGACAAGGTAATCTTTCTTGGATTTGTTGTGAGCTCTCAAGATATTGAAGTTGATTAAGAAAAAGTGTGAGCCATTGAAGAATGTCCGACCCCAACATCTATCACTGAGGTAAGATCATTCCATAGGCTAACTAGCTTCTATGGAAGGTTTGTTGAGAATTTTTCTTCCATTACCGCACCTCTCACAGAAGTAATGAAAAAGAATATTGGGTTTAAGTGGGGTAAGGCTCAAGATGATGCTTTCTTGTTGTTAAAGGAAAAGTTATGTAATGCACCTCTTTTAGCTTTGTCTAACTTTACTAAAACTTTGGAGATTGAGTGTAATGCTTCAGGTATAGGCATTGGAACTGTCCTAAGGCAAGAAGGCCACCCCATTGCTTAATTTAGTGAAGAGCTTGATGGTGCCACATTGAACTATCCTACCTATTATAAGGAGCTTTATGCATTAGTGAAGGCATTAGAGACATGGCAACACTATCTATGGCCAAGAGAGTTTGTCATTCACACTAACCATAAAGCCCTTAAATTCCTTAATAGGCAAGGTAAGTTGAATAGGAGGTATGCAAGATGGGTAAAGTTCATTTAATCATTCCCATATGTTATCAAATACAAGTAAGGTAAGGATAACATAGTGGTGGATGCACTTTCTAGGAGGTATGCTTTGCTTTCTGCTTTAGATGCTAAAGTGTTAAGTTTTGAGCATGTAAAAGATTTGTTTGCTTCTGATCTTGATTTTGGTGAGATTTATGCCAAGTGTTCTAAGTGTGCTTTTGAGAAATTTTATCAAGTTAATGGTTTTGTTTTCAAGGAAAACAAGTTGTGTGTGCCTAAGACTTATTTGAGAGAATTACTTGTAAAATAAGCACATAGTGATGGATTGATGGGTCACTTTGGCCTAGCCAAAACTTTGCATACTTATTACCATTGGCCAAATATGAGTAAGGTTGTTAAGAATATTTGTGATCAATCCATTGCATGTAGGAAGGCTAAGTCTACTCACACTTCACAAGGATTATACATACCACTCCCTACACCTTTTCATCCTTGGGAAGATATCTTAATGGATTTCATAATAGGTATGCCCAAAACTAAGAAAGACCGAGGTTCTATATTTGTTGTAGTTGATAGGTTTTCTAAGATGACACATTTTATCCCTTGCAATAAAACAAATGACGCTATGAATGTAACTGAGTTATTTTTCAAGGAAATTGTTAGGCTCCATGGGTTTCTAAGGACAATAGTCTCGAATAAAGACTCTAAGTTCCTAAGCCACTTTTGGAGGACCTTGTGGGGGAAGCTTGGCATAAAGCTTTTGTTTTCTACTTTTTGTCACCTATAAATGGATGGACAAATTGAAGTAACAAATAAAACCCTTGAATCTATGCTTAGAGCTATCATTAGTAAGAATTTTAAATCTAGGGCAAATTGTTTGCCTCATGTGGAGTTTGCTTACAATAGAACTATGCATACTACTATAGGATTTTCTCATTTTGAAATTGTGTATGGCTTTAATCCTTTAACTCTATTAGATTTATTGCCTTTGCCTACTAATGAGATTTCTAGTTTAGATGGCAAGAGGAAAGTTGAGAGTATTAAGAAGTTGCATGAAAAACTTAAACAACAAATTGAGTTCAAAAATCAATAGGTTGATAAAAAAGCTAACCAAGGCTGAAAAAAAGTAACCTTTGAACCTGGAGATTAGGTTTGGTTACATATAAGGAATGAGAGGTTTTCAGCTACAAGGAGAACAAAGCTTCTTCCTAGAGGAGATGGACCATTTCAAGAAAATTAATGACAATGCATATGTGCTAGACTTGCTAGGTGAGTATAATGTAGTGCCACCTTTAATGTTTCTGATCTTTCTCTCTTTGAACATGTAGATTTAGGGATGAATACTTCTAAGGAGTGGGGAATTGATATGAATATGGAAGGCACACTCAAGGATCCATTAAAGATAGCTAGTGGACCAACTACAAGGAAGAGAGCTAAGGAGATGGCTCAAGCACTTCATGCCTTTGTCACTTCTTATTTCATAGAAGATGAACTTGAATCTTCACATGGAGCTAGTAGAACATCCTAAGGAGTGTCTTGGAATGATGGCATAATGTGGAATAGCCTTTTAGAGTGTCAAGACACAAGAGACACCAAGGAGCCCATGCATGCACCCGAGAAAGCCCTTTTGGTGTCCCAATGTGCCAATTCTTCATACAACCAAATCTTATCTAACTTGAAGCTTCAAGACACCTCTACACATCCTAAAGGAAAGCCTCAAGCTGAATAAATGCAAAAATATAGCTCAAAACTAATAGGCCCAAGCATGAACCCCAAGTGAAGCCAAAAGTGCACCCGAGAGCACACTTTGGGGGTTTTGAGTGCTAGATCATTTATAAAGCTTTGTTTTTGTTATTTTCCAGTTTAATTACATTATTTACATTATTATTTAATGTGGAAACTCATTTGGAGGACATTGGAATTAATTAGGCTGAATTTCCCCTATGTTTGTGTCGAAATCAAATTCAAAGTCTTAGTTTGACTAGGTTTGCTTGTTCCAATTAAATTTTGGGTTCTTAAAGCTTTTATGGTGGCCTAACCCTAGCTTTCTAGGCTATAAATAAGTCTCTTTTATGCCTGTAAACATACAGATTTTGTTGGTTAATAATATTACTTTTGAGAGCCAATTCTCTTGAGTTCTTGGTGAACTTACCTTGGTGCACAAGGAAGGTACCCTCACGGTATATTGCATACTATGAGATAGTAATTTTTTATTTTTTATTTTATTATATATATTTACTTTTTTTATATGTTTTCATATGAAAAAATATTTTATTTCATATATTTTTATTTAAATTAGGGAAATTGTGATAGAAATAATTAGAGTAAACATAAAAATGTCAAAAAATTTATGTTTGATGTTTTTCTTCTTAAAATCATATTTTAATTTTATTTTTTACAAAAATAAGATTTGTATGTGACACGATATATCATATGATATACTCATGATTTACAAGATGCGATGTATCTACAGTAACCATATTGAAAACCACATTCATACCATTTCCCGAAGTTTGAGGGCTAAAACACACTTAATTTGAGTTGAGAGACTAAATAGTATATGTTTACTAAGTTTGAGGGTCGACCATGCATTTAAGGTAATGTTAACGGATAGAATATTTTTATACTGTGAATGCTCGGTTTCGTGACTACTCGGTTGTTTTAATCTTCACTCTAACATAAAAAAATATCTGGAGCTCTTTTCTATTATATTTCTCTCTCCTCTTAATAGATTTTCAATTTGCTCTTAAAAATTAGTTTTTTAACTGCAATATCTAATTTTTTAGTGAATTGAGATATTACAATCATGTTTGAAAATTTTTTAGAACATAAATAATGTTTATGGGAAACTATAAACGAGATATTCTTTATATAGCAAACTATAAACGAGAAATTAAAAACCTAGAGATGAACCCTGAATACCTCTTTCTTTCTTTTTCTCTTTCTCTTTTGTATTTTATATCACTCTCAACTAGCCGAAAAGAGTCTGAAATTTAAATAAAAAACAAAAAAATGTATAATTATATGAAATATATTTGCTGGAAGTGATATAAATAATAAAAAATTTCAGGGTGTCTTATATGGACTCTTTTGCTTTAATTATGTCTAAAAATCTATTTTCTTTTTATATGTAAAATACAATATTCATGTGTGCACACATAGCATACAAGTTAAAAATAAGTATGAAGAAATAATTACTTCATCCCAAAAATTTTTAATTTGCTTTTTTTTTTCTCTTGTCCTGAAATTTTTGTTACTTTTATGTATTTAATTGTACAATTTCTTCCAAATTTTATATATCGTTCTCCATTGAGTAGCTTATATAGGTGAAAGTATTTTGAAGCAAAAGAGAGGAAACATGCAATTTTGGACTATATATCAAGCTTCCAAGTGGAATAAAACTTGCTTAGAAGATGTGTATTATTAGGAATATTTTTAACTTTTCATCTAAAATTAGTGTGATTATGTCAAAATTCTCTGAACAATTCAAAAGTAATATTTCCCGAGGGAAAATTTGAAATATACCTAAGTGTTCCAACATCCATAATTTTTTAAGAAGTGAAAAGTGACTACTATTTTCGGTCAGAAAAGTATAAAAAGTAGGTGTAGTTTTCAAAATCAGTAGATACATCTAGAAAGAAAAATAATTTTGTTTGAATATTTATATAATTTACACAATATTTTCTTTTTAAAAAAATCTAAACCCAGTAGGCTTCAGGAAACGCTTCAACATTTACTTTACGGAGAGCGTCCCCATTTTATAGCCAGTGTAAATTAAAGAGATATCATTTAACTTGTTGATGATAGTTTGTTATTTTTCAAGATAACTCAATTGGGCTTGAGCCGCTCAAATGCTTGGTGCCAATCCATCTTTCACTAATTTCAATATATTGTTCTGCATTGTTCTTATATAAAGTGATTATTTTTTAAAATTATCAGTTTATTGAAATCCTACAATTTAAAAAAATAAAAAAAGTAATTAAAAATATTTTGTAAAAATAAATATTTTTATTAATTTTTTTAGTTTAGTTAAGTTAAAAATTAATGAAAAATACTTAATTTTTACAAAAATTATCTTAAAATTACCTTTTAAACATCTTAAAATGTAAGAATATTTAAAACTGTTGATTTGGGCAATCACTTTATATAAAAATAATTCAAATAATACATTAATGTGTAAAATGAATTTAACTCTGGTGGAGTAAAAACCTAACCAGTTGAGCCACGTCCACTCGGGAATTCTTATTTGTTTAACATGAAACAATCTTCAGTTATACTACACAGATCTCTAACGAAGGGAGGTGTATGTGCTCCCACCTCACGAAATCCTACAAACCAAACTCGGAGGACGCAAATGAGGAGTATATAACAAACATGCAAAAAGGAGAGAGAGAGAGAGAGAGAGAGAGAGAGAGAGAGA
This sequence comes from Aquilaria sinensis, assembly GCA_005392925.1. NCBI lineage: Eukaryota > Viridiplantae > Streptophyta > Magnoliopsida > Malvales > Thymelaeaceae > Aquilaria > Aquilaria sinensis. The sequence goes on along the minus strand of SMDT01002991.1, from coordinate 296,945 downwards.
GAGAGAGAGAGAGAGAGAGGGACGTAAAGAAAAAGAAAAAAAAAAAAAGATCTTGAAGCAAAGCATATTTCTTGTATTTTTGGGATGTGAAAGCATATAATGTAGTGCTTTTTAATTTAGAGATCAGACATAATTCGTAGACCCACAAGTTTCTTTTGTTATTAGCTAGTAGTCAGCATTTTGCTTTCGAACCAATTATCAGGCTTTTCTGGGGTTCCATGTGTACTAAGTATTATTAGTGGTGGACCATAATAATGGCAGGAGTACTGCTGCCCCTTGAAAATTTTAAAAAATTTTAGATATGGGTACTTAATTGGTTAATTCGAAAGAAATTAGAGGTTGAATATACATTCCTGCCCCTTAAAAATTATGGAAGAATATAAAGATGGGGGCAGTGAGATAGGCACTGAAGAAAATAGGGGTCAAATTAGTAATTATTCCCTCTAGCCTTAAACATATATTCTAACATGGCTTAAATGCACCGTTAGTTCTCTCTCTTTTCCAATTTGCAAGATTTGGTCCCTTAGCTTTAACTTAGTACGGCTTAGTCCTAGTCTCCATCTTTGCCTTGCATCGATGTAGTTCCTCCCCTCCGAGTTCCTCCCCTTGAACTAAAAATCCTGGTTCCGCCACTGAGTATTATTGCATGCCACCTTAATCATATGCTCATTAATGGAGAAAATCTATTGTAGAATGTTCTTTTGTTATTATTAATTGGCAATAAAGCTGGTAGTTGATAATTAGGTGTTACGTATCAGAGGTTAAAAATGAAAAACATCACATTTTAAAACCTTCATATAGAGAGTGAGAGTGATAATTGAGATTGAAAACATGAGCGCGAGAGTTAAAGCAGCAACACCTACTAAAATGATCGTGTCACTTGGTTGAGAATCATTCTTCACCTTTAATCATCCCAACTTTGATAAAAAAAAAAATAAGATCAACTAATTTGACTCCATGTTTTTCAAATCTTCAAAAAAATTCAAGTTAAAGCTTGTTCAATTTTTTAAATGAAGAAAGTACCTTGTTGGCCCTCTAGGTTTCAAGTTTGTGTTAAATTGCCCTTAAACTCTTTATCATAATGTGGCCACTTGGGCTAAAAGTCAGGTTGGGAATGTTGAGTTTGGGTCAAACCAAGCCCAAATTATATATACTCTTCTCCTTGTTATGTGGCCCGAACCCAACCTGATTATGTGTGGAACCTAATTTGACCCCTGCTTATTTTGAGTATGGGTTGGCATTAATCGGGTTGAACCAATTCTCCTTTCTTTAATGTCTAGAACAATAAAGAAAACAAAGTACCAACTTTGAGGGTGGCAGGGATAAGAGAGGAACGAATGATTTAAGAATAAGACAACAAGGGGAAGTCCATGTAGCATCGACATAGAAAAGGAGGGTGACAGGCTACAAATAGAACAGTGAGCCAAGGCTATGCGGATGAGGAGGATAACGCGACACAGATGAAAAGCACTAATGGTCACATGATGTTCATACATATTTTACCCATTTTGTGCTAAATTATTGTTCAATTTTCTAGATCTTAATTGAATTTTATGTTTTGTAGGTTGCATTACATATTTTGAGGCTTTGAGTGGTCATATACATAAATTTTAGGCACATTTGGATGAAGAAATAAATGAGGAAGACAAGAGAACTGAAGATAGAGAAAGCTTAAGAAGAGGGTTATCTTACAAGTCAATTTTGGAATTTTTTATTGATAGATTTAGGCTTTGGTTAAAAAATGAAAGTTGTAGCTCTTTTCTTAGCTTCACATGGATTCTTGAATCACCTCAGTTTGACACCCGTAGCAAAAATTATGGTCAAAGTACTAAAGGGTGCTGAAGTTGTCAAAATAAGCAAAAAGTGCTGTTGCACTCTGTAGCTCGAAAATCAATCTAAGAGATGGAAGTGCAATCGCTTATCCAGAAGTGCGACTACACTTTGTCTAGACGTGAAAGAGGGTACCATTTTGGGACTTGAGAGTTTTTCTACATCAAGTGAGCCTTAATTCTCACCTACCCACCTTCCAATTAGCGCTCTATAAGGTCACAAAGATCACAACTTCTTAAAGAATGGGTAAAAGGCTAGGATTAAATGAGAAAAAAAACACATCTTTTGAATTTATAGAGGGTGGAACACTCATCTTCTATATTCTCTCATTTTTTTTTTCACGGAGGAGGATAGCACTGGAGGGTTTACTTAGAGGAGGCTTGGAATGGTCAAAGAGACTTTCCTGGAGGCTTGAGGGATTAAGCTTTACCAAGTCTACTTTGGTTCCTTCTTTTCTTTTCCTTATAGCTATCCCTGGAAGTTACTTTTTCTATTTTTATGTTTTCTTTTAGTTTGAATATAGAGTAATTTCTCCTGCACTTTCTATGGATGTAACTACTTGACATGATTATGCTAGTTGAATGAATTGTTATTTGTATTGGGTTTTCCTTTTATACTTGTTTACTTTTTTCCTTGAGCTTATTATTGTGTTGATTGATTAAGGGCTTAGTCAATTGCACTTTAAATTCTACTTGAGTCTTGGGAAAGGTTAATTAAGAAGAATTGGAACTAGGAGATAAGTGTAGTGAGAATTAGAACTAGGAGATGAGTGTAGTGACCATGGGCTTGTTGTAAGACTAGTCTACGACACTAGGTGAAGGTAAATTGAACTTGTAATACCTTTCTTGGGCTAGAATAAGATGAGAGTCTATTCTAGTTCAAACTTGAGAGAGTGACTCTTAACTTGGGAAAGTGATGGTCCAATTAAATCACTTCACCAATAAGTAGGAAAATTAAGACATTAGTCATAATTCACTAGCTAACCAAGTTAAATAGTGAACCTCATAGGAAGTGTGCTTTCATTAATTTATCAAAAATCTAAAATTGAATATCTATGTTTGCTCTTGTTTAGTAATAGTGTAATTTGGGTTAATTTATTATCATTTTATCTCCTACCTTTGATTGTCTAGCTAAAGTTAGGTGTACAAATTAGTGGTAATTGTCAACCAATACAAATCTATTCTTATGGGATTGACCCATACTTACCACACTATAAGTGGCAATCATGCACCTGTAGTTTAGATTTGGTCATAGGGATGGCAATTGGGTGGGTCGGGTTAGATTTGAGTTAGGCCATTCAGGTTCAGTTTTAATCGGGTCAACATGTATTTAGGTCCAGGTTCGGTTATTTAGGTTCGGGTTGACTAGATTTTGGGTTTGGGTTGGGTTAGGTAGGGTTTATTTGGGTTCAAATCCAATTTGGTCGGAATTTCGGGTTTTAGACCAGATTCAACTTGATTGTTAAGTTTACTCAGTTTATTGATGCATAAGCCAAAATGGTTAAATAGATTCAATTTTTTTTGTTTAATTTTGATTAAATTTAATTTAACTAGACAAAAATATAATATAAAATTTATGAAGATATATTAATATATAATTTATTTAACAAAATACTCCATTTATGCCAAGTTCTTTGTAACATTCACTATTCAACAATTAATCTAAGATTTTTTATTTTCAAAATTTTAGTATATAAATGAAAAATGATTATATTAAATAATAAATAAAGGCCTATAGTTTCTAAATGTATACTTTTCAAATTTTTTTCTAACAAATAATCTCCCTCCATCCCATTTTCTTTGCTCTATTTAACTTTTTTGACTAGTTTAACTTGAATTTATTTATATTATTATTTATTAAAAATCAAAAAAGTACATATGCAAATTATAGATCTTGATTTGTCATTCATATATAAATTTCATTTTATTTATATGTTAAAATGTTGAAACAAAAAATTATACTACCCCCATCCCAAATAAGTTGAAACATTTGACTGGGCACGGAGATTAAGGTGTATGTAATTTGTGTTAATTTTTTATGTAGTAAAAGTTTAAATAATGATTAAAAAAGAAAATATTCTTTTTTGGGTTTTATGCAGTAAGAAATTTAGTAGATGTTAAAAAAAGAGTATTTATTGAGTTTTATGTAAAAGGATTATTTACTTGTTTAAAATTTTTCAAAAGAGGAAACGTTTCAACCATTTGGGACATTCCAAAAAGGAATATGTTTCAAGTAAACTAGGACGGAGGGAGTAGATTAATTGTTAAAATATGAATGATGTAAAGAATTGAGACAAAGGGAGTAATATGAATAAATTTAATTCAAACTATTTGAAAAATCAAATATTTCAAAGAATATAGGATGGAAGGAGTGTTGGGTTTCGGGAGCCAAACAGCACAGCGGAATTTAACCGAAACCCTCCAGGATCCAAGTGAAACGGGGTAAACCGGGTGTTTGAAAATTTTCATACCTAATTTTCGGTTGAGATCTCTTACTCAACTGTAGAGTCGAATCACAAAACCTGAACAGTTGACGTGTTCAGGCTCTCTATGGTATCCACACGAGCCTCTCGGGATCACCACGCTTCCACCACGTCCCGGCAGATGCGTTTCTCTTGCGCTCGCAGTGCTAGCTTGCGTCCTCCAAGGAATTGCAAGAGAAGAGTGTGGCTGTCCTTTTGGGAGGCTAGGGCAAGGAGACCTGCGAATTTCTCACTTAAAAGTTGTATTTATAGTGAGACTCAACTTCCAGGCCTAATGGGTTTCAAAGCCCTAATCCAATTAGGATTTAATTTCGGGCTTAATAATGGCTCAACTCTTGGGCCCATTATTAATACGAAATTAAAGTGAAACCATAACCCAAATAATTAGCCCATGCACTCTAATGATCCAAATAGCTCTATGTGTGCGACCCAATAGGCTCTTGCCATGTTGGCAATGATCATAAATCACATTTATGATCATAAGCAATGAGCGGTGTCTAGCAACACATCATTGCTACCCAAGTGACAAGATTGTCGGTGAATCGACTAAACCTTTATGATCATCACCGATATATGCCAGTGTCCCTTTGTCCAAGATATCAAGACTAAGCACGAGACATGGAATGTGTCACTCTCGTATAGCCCAATCTTTGGTTTCTTGATTACCGAGTAGACCAACTTAAACTGATGACATTGATATCATATATCAACTCATCCGAGCATGGCCATGCATTTTCTAAGTCTCACTCTATCAAGGGGCCCGAAGATATCACTCCTGTTACATAGGAGGGACAAATCCCATCTTGATCATACAAATCCCTCCGCATGATATGTGACATACCTAATGACCTCCTTCAAGTTCACTCAGTTACGAGCAACAAAGGAAAGTATCAAAGTATGTGACTCACATGTAGGGAACCTTGATGATCTTAGGTCGAAGGACTACATATACCATGATCACTATGAGAATCACTTATGACACTCATATAACGATCCATGTAGTGTTCTCATGGTGGGTCGGTCCAGTACACAAGTTCTCCAACTTGTACCCATATGTAGACTACATGTCTCATATTAGTCTCCACATATGCTAGTCATTATGTATTATTGCTACCCGCTCCACAATAATACTAGACCAGGGACGTTTAAGAATATTATTATTCTAGGGTTACGATTATGTTTGTTAAGTTACGCAAAAACAAAACAACAAACATAATTGATGAATTAATGCCTTAATAAAATATCATGACTCAATGTGCAAAAATACAATCATCTCATGATTGGCTTTTGAGCACAACACTAACAAGAAGTACTATAATTTCTAAAACCTAATTATTCTTATCTCTCTATTACCGTTTCACTAATCATTTCCCATAGCTTTCACTCACTTGCTCTATAACGCAAAACAGATCAACAGAATAAAAGAAACTTATTCACATATATTAAATCATAATTTTTTTAAAGTCTTTGCCGACCATATATTTTATGTTTATTTAAGTTAAAATTAGGTCTTGTCGGGTTTAGTCATTGGATCATTTCGGATTCAGGTCAAGTCAGGCTTGGGTTTAGGTTTTTTCAAGTTTTACTTTAATCGAGTTTAGGTTCAGGTCGTGTTCAAGTCGTTGACTTTTTTGTTCAAATTGGGTTTGGTTGGTCTTGGGTTCGGGTGGATTAGGTCACGTCAAATTATGTTATCCTTAGGTTTGGAGGATTTTAAAACTTAAGATAGTTTGCATTTAGACATATATATTTCACTTTAACCCTTACTCCATCAAGGACAACGAGACTACGCAGAGAGGACAATGGCAGGATGCAATGGGTATGAAGTCATGAGGAGTGGCCAGACAAAAAAAGAGTGAGTGAGAAAGTGATGTGACAGGTGGCTAGGGTTAAGACAAAGAGGAGCGGGCAATGTGAAATTATATTCTTGAGTCCCTTATTTATTTTCTGTCTGCCACTTAAGCGCCAACTGTACATAGTCCCACACTCTTAGTACTGTCTTTCCCACATCTTTCACCATTTATCGGGTTTAACTCAACCTAAAATCGAGTTGAGCAACACAAAATTGGGTCGGGTTAAGTCAAATTAAACACATTTCTTTTTCAAAACCATCCCAAACCTTATATTTTTGGGTCATAGTCGTGTCTTGGGTTATCCTTTCACTCCTAGTTGCCACCAATCCTTTCTGTGAATTAATTGGGGGTTAAGTTAAATAAAAGTGGAGAAAACATAATTTTAGACAAACACTATTATAAACTAGCATCATACCTGTACAATTTTCACCAGAAAAACATAGGTGCGGCATGGAATTAATATAGATAAAGTTTTATGTCCTAATAGCTTTACTAGGTAAGATGACGTAGGTTCAAGTTTGTACAGTAAGAAATCTTGGCACTTCAATTGAACGAGCGAAGAGAAAAATAAGAACCAGGGGAAGTATAAGTCACATTGGTATCCTAACAATTGTTACTAAAAGATCTGTTTGTAATTTCAGCATGATATCAAGGACACATTTAGTTCTAAAACATTAGTTAATTTTCTATCTAAGTCATAAAACTTTTAAAAAAATGTAAAGAGTTAGTTTTGAATTGTTGGCTACATGTTTTGGGGTCAATTTTAGGAGTAAGTGTTTACATGTTTTGTAAATTTTAGGATTGAAATGGAGATTTATAAAATTTTAGGATTTAAATAGAAATTTATAAAATTTTAAAACTTAAATAAAGAGATTACAAAAAATTTAAGACTTAAATAGAAACTCTAATGATAATCACAAAAGCTATTTTAAAAATAAGGTGTTAATAAGAGATGTTATATATTTGAGGCGTATGACAAAAATAATAATGATGATGATACTGTTATCATTAAAAGACTGTCAAAATAAACTTACGTTATTGTTGTAATACGTTTTAGAATGTACGTAAAAGCTTGAAATATTCTTTCTAGGAGTATTTGAATAGTTCTGTAGCCATTTATTATTTCAATTTCCAATTAAGAGTTAAGTCCCATTTCATGAATATATAAGGACAAAAAAGGGTTGCGTGTTAATAGTACTATGTTGCCCTTCTTTATGTCATATAGCTAATTAGTATTTGTACGCATTTGCTTTTACCTGTAAAAAGATAAACTTATTAATGGAGTTAGGTGTATTGATTATTGCAACGAAATAAATCAAGTTGTCAGATAAAAACAATCCGGGTAAGATGAGGCATCCCCATCCAATTTATTTCAGATGGTAATTATGCTATTTACCCTTTAGTCAAAACTGGCAAACGTTAGTCACACACATATAGTTTATTGTGTCATCATAGAGTGAGGAAAACCGAAAAAAGACAACAACAAAAAAAAAAAGAGGAGAAGAAGGCTACTCTAAAAAACTTAATTGTTACCTCAGGGTAATAATATGGTTTTAAATACCAAAAAACAAAAAATGTTGCCCTAGCTAGTTTCTTTAACAAGGTGGTTTGGTGAAACAGAAACCTGAAATTATGGCCTCCGATATGATGACTAGAGGACACAAAGATTGGGCAATTTTAGTTGTTTGGGACATCCTAACAAACACCAAACTTGCATTTTAACTTTTGGGTTAGCTGTATCAGCTAATTAATTAGGTGAAAATAGAAAAGGTTTTGGGCACTAAACAAAGTGGGTTCATCATTATAATGTGACTTAAGCTGGCTTGTTAAGCCAAAACAAGAAAGACGTTTGGAGGAATTAAGAATATGCATGTTTCCCATGAGAATTGTGTGGATAATTTTCAAACTATCAAAATTCATGAAAGATCACCCATCAATCCAATCGGTTACACAATTCCCTTCACATGCCACAGCCTAAAGCACGATAAGCAAAATATACATACATGCTTATATATGTGTGTGTATGTATATGTAAGGCTCTTATTATGTTTTAATAAGGGAAAATCACAAACCTAAGTTTGCTCTAACTTACAATATCTACATCATATTTAGAGAATATGATATTATTATCCATCTCAAGTTTCCTAAATCTACAACTGCATCTCTGATATTCATTTGGTTACCAAAAGCCTACTAACTAGTTCCTAGAATGCAAAGTAGAAAATATCAATAATTAGGAAGAGTGTCTAGCCAAACACAGATAATTAATTGAATCTGGTATTTTCGTTTGGAGTCACAAAATGTGTGATATATTTCTTTAGCTAAATGTCTTTTTGGTTAAAAATGATTTTTATGAGCCGTTCCAAGAACTTGCTAGTAGGTTTTTAATGTCCAGAATGAATAATAGAGTTGTGACTGTATGTTTCAGAAAACCTGAGGAGGGTACTGATATGTTTTTCAAAATGGGATGAGGGTAACTGTAGGTTAAGATAAAATTTTAAAAATTTTGTAATGATCCCATTTAATAATAAACTTCTCTTATGATTCTTTTTATGTTACTGTCACAACACAAATCTAGAAAAAGTGCACGGATCATTGATCCAAATCATATGCACTACTCTTTAATAAAGAAAGAAGTCCTAGCTCAGAGAATGTGGCATAACTAGCTTGGAAAGGCATTTTAAGGAAACCAAGATAACATCTTCAGATGAATGACCCAGTAAGAGCTTGCCAAGTTTACTAGCTTGGCATAAAAAAAAGCCCTAAAATTGAGGCCAAACTAACATCCTGGAGTTGGGAACTTTTTAACCTTATAGGGAGGTTGACTCTAATTTAGGCCTCCATATCTTCACTACCGATATACATGATGTCACTATTCCATCTTTCGCTAATGTCTAGTGACAATTTGTCCAAAACCTTCATGAGATTTTTGGTGGAGGAGGGTGGACCAAGAGAAGGACATTCATTATCATAACTAATTTACCTTATCCCTCTTTAAAGGGAAGAAAGGGCTTGGAATTCATGATTTGAGGTTGCTCAATCGGGCTTTATTGGCTTGTACATTATAGCACTTAATGCATAAAAATCCTAACCCTTTGGTCATTTGTGTCGTCCAACCTAGATATGGGCAATCTACGTCTTTATTAAGGCAAATGAGGGATCAAATCCCACTGTAATTTGACAAAGCCTTATTTTTTGTACATCAACAACTTTTTCCAAATTTGTGTTAGATGATTGGCAATGGTATGTCGATTGACATTAAAAATGATTATTGGATCCTGGGTTACCCTTCTTCTATTCTTTGAGAGCAGGTTGCCAACATGGAAGCATCTCTTTCTCTTGGATTAATATTGAATCTATTTTAGCATAGATTTGCAAATTGGAACATTCCCAGGTTATCGTCCCTTTTCCTTAGTGACATTGTTCAAGTTGTTCTATATTTGACTCAGAGAAGTCCGTCTAAAAGGGATTGGCTTATATAGGACTATGATAATGATTGGACGTACTTCACTAAGAAAGGTTATGCTTTGTTAACTTCTAGTTAGGAGCTTCCTACTAGTTACCAAGCTTTGGACCATTCATGCAACGGTATCTTAAACAAGTTTGGGCTGCAAAAATTTCAGATAAATTGAAGCTATTCATGTGGAAATTTATCCATAATGCCCCTCTCACAAAAGTTGAATTGAAGAAATAGGGCATGGTTAGCTTACCTAGATGCCATCGGTGCAATGAAGCTGAAGAAGACCTAGAGTATCTTTTCTTATTATGCCCAAAATCCATGACCATTTGGGACTTAAATAGTTGTAATTCTCCCCAATCCTCTCAAGAAAACTTATTGGCTTGGTTGCTTCGGGTAATACAAATTGAACGAGATAGGCAGTTGAACCTTTTTTATTGACTTATTGCTATTTTATGGAGAATCTGGCTATGTCGTAATGAGGAAATGTTCCACGGTTCTTAGGATGGGGCTCTTTCTATAATTTCTTGATTGGATGGAATCACCTAGGATATTAGAATGGCCATGGAGTTCAAGATAAATGCGCTCAAATTGGGCTAGCCGACTCCATCTCTATGCTTTAACTCCTTGGGAAATCCCAGATCGAACTCTTATCATACTCTCTTTTATGTAGATAGGGTGTGGCACCTAACCTAAAAAATGAGTGTAGTGGTGTGGTGGCAAAATTTTCTCTTTTGGGTTCTTAAAAGTCCAATAGCTGATTCCTAGGGAGTTGCCCTTCCTATATGGCAATTGTAGTTTGTTCTATCTTGGAGGGTTTTCAATATGCAACTAGCAATAACTTGGCTAATATCACTGTCCTCACATATAATGCCAAATGAGTAGCTCAAATCTTAGGTAGGACTCCAGTGCTTCTGGAAGTGGTGGTGTATGTTAGTAGCATTCGTTCAGTAGTAGGAGCCTTTAGCTGTCTATCTCATTTAGCGGTTAAGAGCAAAATGGTCAACAGCACTCCTGAGATTGCTACTTACTTTTCGGGATCAAACTCAATTTCTAGCTTTTAATTTTTTTTCTAGATAAAAAAAATTACCAGCTTGGATACAAATAAAAAAAAGATAATAAAATACTTTATAACAATCTTGTCCATTATTAAGTTATTCCTAGTCCATTTGTGTAACTAAAGGTTATGAGGAATTTATTGTTGAATAAAAAACTAAAGAACAAGGAAATTACAGTTAGTAGAGGAGATGAGCTGCAATTTTAGCAGTAATCAATCATTCATGGATGGAAAGAAAGAGAAGACAATTTTAACGTAAACCATTAATTGCTAAGGTATTAAATACTACTGCAGTTAGGTATTGTTGACGCCCAATTTTATCTAGGTACTAACTTTTGTTTAGTTTTAGGCTAGGAAAATTAGTTTAGGTGGCATTTTTGTTTTTGGGGACAATTTAGTCTTTTTGGTCATTTTATAGCTTAGGAAGTTGGTAGGATTAGGTTCGTTTAAATTATGTTGTCATTTTGAGTTATGCATTCTTAGGAATTTAAAATGGTCGTCTAGGGTAAAAATATGAATTAATTTAGTTTAGGCATTAATTTGGAGTCCTAAAGATTTTTGTAGGCTCAATTTAGGCAAAAGGGGAAATTTTGGGTGGAAAAAAGAATCTGAGAAAGTTATAAGCAAAATTGGAAAGTTTGGGGTAAATCTGGCAAAATCATGAAATTTTGGGCAAATCTACTCAAATTTGTGAAATTTTGAGCTAATTTGATAAATCCTAGAAGTTTTTGGGCTCAATTGGTAAATTAGAAAAGTATTGGGTGAAATTGAAAATTCATATAAAGGGTGGGGCAAAATCATCAACTCAAGAGTTTTCCAAGACTTGGACAAGCATTCTGGCCAAATTATATCCTAACCTCTTCAAATTGAATTTGGAGGAGTTTTAAACTTCTAAAAACCTAGTTAATCTCACCTAAGATCCCTTAATATAAATATGGGTTACCATGTGAAGGAAAAAAGATGAAGGAATTTGTAATTTTAAGCTCCAGGCAAAAATGGGTAAAATTGCATCCTTACCCCCTGGTTCTTTGCTACCTGGCTTCTGAACCTTAACCTTTCCTTTAAGATGCCGTCGCCCTTAGTTTCGTCTTGGCTATGGTCTTTTTGCCCGACACCGCTTTTGCCCTCATTGACCGTCCAAGATCACTACCCTTGACATCCCTAACTGCTAGCGGCCACTTGTTCCCCCATTTTCGTCAAATGCTGAAGCAGTGAGGAAGAATTCGATCGCATCCTCCCTCCTTCCTGCTATCTTCAACGTCGCTAGCTACTGTTCACCCTTCCTACGGGTCACTTGTCACCAACAAGCGAAGCCCAGGTCGCCAATTGGCCAATCTACACTATCGTTGAAGAAATCGGAGCCAGATCCATGAACTCGACCTACTTTTAGTTTCATTCGACCAGGGCAACCCTCTTTGTTGATTGGTCATTGACAGCAAGCTTTTTATTATTTTTTTTCTTTTCCTATTTTTATTTGTTTGTTTGTTTGTGTCATGTCTGTGACTTGTATAGGCTATAGGCTGTGATGCAACGTACGCATAATGTACATTATATGGATATATGAACAATGCACAATGCAAGTCACAAGTACGAAACAAAGACTAAATAAGAACAAGTCTCATATGAGAATGCCTTAAAAAGTACTCTAACTATACTTCAGAGGAATCCAAAGAAAGTGGTATGGTTGTGAGACAAGCAAGGCTAAGCTTAAGTCTTAAGCCCATCCTAAGGAGGGAACTTAATTTTGAAGGCAAATTTGGCCAAGAATCCAACTAAACAAGTTGCTCCCAGATAGGGCACAAAAGGGGGAATCTAAGCACACCATTGTGTGCGTTTATGTGAACTTAAGAGCTTTAGACCCTAAGAAAATTAAACGAAATTATGTGAGCTCAATGCCTAAGGTCATGATACAAGTTAGGGTAGCTACATTAGCCCAAGAAATGTGAAACACACATAAGAAAGAACAAGAACACCCTAGAGTGTACTAGAGGAGGACTCTTAAGTGCACCTTTGTGTGCAACCATGTACTTATGACAACTCTAAAGCCTAATCCCATGAAAGGAATTTTATGAGATTGATGCATATCATTAAAAAAAGAAAGAGTACTACAATGCGGGCTAAGTTAAGGTGGAAAACACAAAAAAACCTATGGAAACACCTTAAAGAACATAAAAGTGCTCTATGCACTTTAAGTGTGTCTACGTTCAATGAAAAGTTTAAGGGCCTAATTAGCCAAATTAATTAATGAACTGCGTGCTTAATATGTGCCGCTTGAAGAGTAAAATAGGAAAAAACAAATTGTTAAAGGAATTGAGCTGCCTGGAGGAGGATTTGACCAAAAATTGGTCAAAATTCCATCGCGGCTATGTCATTCAGCCACCATTTGATTCCTAGACTTCAAAGGTAGCTTATTAGGTATTTCCAAGTTGTTTCCTAGCTCATTTACTACATGTAATCATAGACTAGGTCTAGCCAAACTCACCTAAAATAAAAGAAAGAAAAACCAAAGGCAAAAACAAACTAGTTCAGAACCGAAGCTAAGTTAGCATGCCAACGTTGGTGCCCTTTGTGAGCTATTGTCTTCTTGATTTCTTACTATTTTCTTACCTTCTGCTACCTAACCAAACCTCTACCAAGACACCCTAAAGCTACCGAAAAGAAAGGAGGCAAAAAAGGACAAAAAACAAGGCAAATTTGAAGCATGTTGGTGTAAGACTAATTTAGGATGGTGTCTATGTTTGGTGCTTATGTTCAATGATATGTGATCAAGCCTCCTTGCTACCATTTCAACCATAGGTAAGGATTCACATGAAACTTTTTCTGCTGTATTTTGAAGGGAAAAACTGCCCTAGTTGATGACTTAAGCCAAATGAACCTAGAGGTTATACAATGGGTGATGTGTGCATAAAGCATTATGGTAAGCTAACTAGTTTGCTTTCAGTAAGCATAGGGTTTTTGTTCAAGTTGGGCCAATCTTGGTCAATCACCTGTAGCTCTATGTTAATTGGACCTAATCAAAGTGATCACATGAAGAAATTAAAAGAAAATCATGCTTGCTATGTTAAAAAAAACAAGTGTATGTGGTGTGTGTGTTTATGTGCTTCTCTATTTGGATGTGTGTGTTAACCTCTATTTTATGCATATGTATTTTATATATGTTGCTTTTAGTGTTTTATTTGTCTTTGGATACAAGTTATTAAGCAAAGGTTCATATGTATAATAATGTTTTAAGCATTGTAAAGGCACTGGGTGCTGTAGTGGGTTTTTTTTTTTAGTTCCTATGTACTCACGCCATCTTTTGCCCATTTCAGGTGAAGAAGTGAAAGAGTGAAGGGCTAAGGAACCTCTAGGAAAGGTTTATGTACAAAGAGGTATACTCTAGAATTTATGACTTATGAAAAGAAAGCATGAAACAGTTCATCAAATTGAACTAATGATTGTGTTCTATTATTGTGTTTATAAGCCCTGATGGCTGCTGTGGGAGTTGCTGTGTTTGGCCCCATCCTGGTATGGGCTAGGACTAGGAGATTAATATCAAAGAACTATGGCCTAAGTGTTAGGTCAAAGTGACTGTAGGCTTAGAGACAGTTTAAGCCTTGTTTGAACCATGCATAACACTTAGTGACCCCAAATTTTTGTGTACTTAACTTTTGGGCCATGTAGTCTCTATTTGCAATTTTGCCATGTACATATTTGTATATAACTGAAGGTAAGGGGACTAGACTTAGAATAAAACATGGTTTGTGCCTTGTATGTATTCTTGGGCTTAAGTAAGCCATAAGGCACTAAGTATGATATGTTAGAAAAAATGCATGCATGATTGGTAACCTATTAAACTAATATGTATGCATGTATGTATGCGTGGGTGTGTGTGTGTGCATGTTTTGCACTAGGTAAACCCTCGTAAACCCATAAAGACACTAAGACACACTCTCATGCTTATGCACCTCATATGCATTAAAAGAAAATGGTTAAGTAAATGCATTCACTAGAATAATACATTAAACTGATAACTTAATGTGTTAAAGTAGTAGCTTAACCTATTAAACTGTTCGTCTAAAGTGTTAAGTTAGGGTTAAGAATCTTGGGAGTCAGAGTCTAATTCAGCCTAAGAAAATCAACCAAGTGATTAAAATCAACCTAGTGATTAAAAACAACAGGTTGATGTCAAACCTCTTAAGAAGGTTTGGGGTAGGGGTGAATTGGGCACTAATAGAGTTGGTATCAGAGCTTAAGGTTTGAGTTTGTTTAGGACCTAAAAGGTCTGTTACGTAAGTTCCCACTATGATACACAATCATTGTTATGTTTGTAAGATTAAACGGCTAGAGGTAAAAATAGAGGAATCAGGAACCAAATGACTACTAAGGCTGATTAGTTACCTGATCAAAAACCTGAAATGAGGAAGTAGTTGAAAGCAAAAAGGGAACTCCTGATAGGGCCACAGAGCTTGAACTCAATGTACAGAATCAGCACAAAATGGAACATATGTTGGAAATGATGTAGGCTACTATTGCTTAGCTTGTAGTAGGCATGCAAGCTCTTATTAGGGGCCAGGCCTTGGCACCTAAAGGCAGTACTATTGATGAAGAACAAGAAGCAGAAGAAAGAATAGGCAGAATTCCAAGCAAAAAACTAATAAGATAAGAGCAAGCAAGTAGACTTGCAGAAGAAGAGCATGAGCTTGATGATGACAAAAGACATCTAAAAGGTAGAAGACTGAGGTCAGAAATCAGGAGAAGCAAAGAGAATAGATAAGGGGCAATTAGGCACTAATGCTGGAAGAATGGAGCCAGTCTCAAAAAGCTCAAAAGAGTTGGCTTCTTTAAGAAAGACCAGGATTCCTGAAAAAAAAAGGATAAAGATCAAGAAATGAGAGTTTAAGGCAGTTGGAAGGCTTTCTAGCACTTAAACCTCCAGTGTTTAAAAGCAATGGTGATCCATAAGAGGCTAAATTCTGAATTTACCAAATAAAAAAGGTATTTGAAAGGATAGAAGTCACATCCACTCAACATGTGTTGTTAGCGACCTTTAAGCTGGAAGGTAGTGTAGAGCTTTGGTGGAGGACAGTACAAAAGGCATATATGAGCAAGAATGAGAGGAAACCCAAAAGGAAGAGAGAACCTATGAGATGGGCTGAGTTAATCCAAGTGTTTCAACAATAATATGTCAATGAAGTTCTCAAAGATCAAAAACAAAACAAGTGGAGTTTGATTTACTAGAACAAGGAAACCTCTCAATCAAGGAGTGTGGAGACAGGTTCAGTAGTCTTCTCAGATATGCTCCACAATATGATGGACAAGAAGAATTAGGCACAAAAAGGTTCATCAGGGGACTAAGACCTAAATTGAGGCAGATATTGAGGGCTATTGGCTTCAAAACTTATTTTGAAGCTGTCTAGAGGGCTTTGACATTAGAGTAGGAATTTTAGCATCCTATGGTAGGAAACATTAAGGAGGCTCCTATGGGACATTGAGGTGGAAGAAAAAAAGCCAGAGATAGGCTAAGAAAGACTGAAATGGGCAGAGAACAAAAGAAGCCCAAAGAAGCTCAAAGGTTTGGACTTCAATACTAGACCTGTGGAAAATATCATGGTTTTAAACCATGCTACATACTCACTGAAAGGTGTTTGAAGTTTGGTCCTTAGGAACACTAAGTAAGAGATTGCCCAGTTAAGAAGGAAGAAAGAAAAGTGTTGGGCGAATTTGAAGCTCATTGCCTAAGAAACCAACAAGGAAAAGGGGATGGCAATACCTCAACCTCCTAGACAAACACAAAAATGGCAAGGACAACCCATACCAGCTAAAGTTCAACTACCAGCTGAGAGGGTATGCCAAATTGAAGGATTGAGGAGAAAAGAAGATGCTAGCCGTGAAAAAGAGGCTACAAGCCATGGCAAGCTAAGGAATGAAGCACTGAAAGGTAACCTTTACCTTTATGATAAGCTTATTCTAGTGCTATAAGATCTGGTGCATCTATATCTATTATTTCAG
The DNA here is from genome assembly GCA_005392925.1 of Aquilaria sinensis. NCBI lineage: Eukaryota > Viridiplantae > Streptophyta > Magnoliopsida > Malvales > Thymelaeaceae > Aquilaria > Aquilaria sinensis. The sequence continues at coordinate 280,275 of SMDT01002991.1, read as the reverse complement.
CTAATTTAGTAAGAGAATTAAACTTAGAAGTCACAACACTACCTCAAATGTATATGATTAGAACAGCTGGAAATGAAATGATGTTATCACATCACATAGTTAAAGCCTATGTGATTAGGCTAAATGGGCTGGAATTAAAGGCTAATTTGATCATTCTAGAAACAACTAGTTATGATATGATATTGGGCATGAATTGGCTAGCTAAAAATAATTTGATCATAAATTGTCAAGATAGAGAATTGATATTGTTAGGATCAATAGAACACTCCTTAAAGGACTCAATAAAATGTGATATTGGGCAAGTAAAGGTAATGGATTGCAAACCTATACTTTCTAAATAAGAATATATAGGCTTGAATGACAAAGAGTCTAAAACTGAATTAGACAAAATTCCTATTGTGAAAGAATTCCAAAAGGTATTTCCTTCTGAGCTACCAGGCTTACGTCCCCTGAGGGAAATAGAATTTGAGATTAAACTAACTCCAAGAGCAATTCTTGTATCTACTACACCTTATGGGATGGCAATTCCTAAAATGAATGAACTGGAAAAGCAGTTAGATGAACTCCTTGAAAAATGATTCATTAGGCCAAGTGTGTCTCCTTGGGGGGCACTAGTGCTATTTGTGAAGAATAAAGTTTTGAAACTTTTAGGTTATGTATTGATTATAGAAAGCTCACTGTTATGACTATGAAGAACAAATACCCCTTCCCCACAATGGAAGACTTTTTTGATCAACTTAAGGGAACCACAGTGTTCCCAAAGATTGATATCAGATCAAAGTGATTTCAATTGAGAGTTAAAGAACCAGATATCCCTAAAACTACTTGTAGAACAAAATATGGTCATTTTGAATATATAGTAATGCCATTTAGCCTTACTAATGCTCTAGCTTTCTTTATAGACCTTATGCAAAGAATATTTAGGCCATATCTAGATGATTTAGTAGTGATCTTTATAGATAATACCCTGGTATACTCAAAAGATAAGGAGGAGCATCAACAACACTTGAGAATAGTGCTAGAGGTCTTAAAGAAACACCAACTATATGGCAAAGTGAGCAAATGCCATTTTTGGACCAATCAAATTGAATTTTTAAGCCATGGTGATCAATAGGCAATAAATGGATGTAGACGCAGCAAAAATTGAGGCTATCTTATAATGGAAGCAACAACAGAATGCCAAAAAAATAAGAAGTTTCTTGGGTCTAGTTGGCTATTATAGAAGATTTGTGCCAAAATTTTTTTGCAATGGTAGCTCCTTTAACCAAGTTAACAAGAAAAGGGTAAAAATTTGAATGATCTGAAGAGTATGAAAGAAGCTTTCAGGGGCTTAAAGACAAGCTTACTTCCACTCTTGTGTTAATACCGCCTAATCCTAATAAACCTTTTGAGGTTTTTACAGATCCATATATTATGGGATTGGGATATGTATTGATGCAAGATAAACAAGTTATAGCTTATGGATCAAGGCAATTAAGATCATATGAGAAGAATTATCCAGGACATCTAGGATTCCATATCCAGTTGGTCTGGTAAAGATTCACGGTTTGGAATTAGATTAAGTTAAAATTAAACATACCTAAATAAAATTCATTAAGGCTATTTTATCAACAATTAGGTAAAGAAACAGAAATTTAGGAAAATATCAAATTGAAACCCAGTGATATCAATTTATGGGTACTATAATAAAATTATTTTAGTGTAACCGATTCATGATCTTAGAATCTTTTGTAGACCATAACAGGTATCCAATCGAATTATGTGAACCAGATTTATAGCGACTCTAAAAAATATGTTACTACAAGTATAATGCACCCCATAAATTATACATTATAGTGCACTACATATCTTAACCCTTTTTGCAAATAAATAAACATTACAATATTGCTACAAGATGAAATACCATAAATGAAAAGACAAATGAATTAGATAGCTTGTACAAATTTGTTCAAAACCATGCTAGGTAAGACATATGATGAAATTATGTAAGAATTATAATAATTTTCAAATCAAAATTATGTCCATATCATTTGTAAAATAGATTTTATTTGTAAATAAAACTAGATTTTTATTTTTAATTAACAATAAAATTAATATTTATTTCAAAATATGTGCATTAATTAATGGGTTAAATTACAATTTGCATTCTGAGGTTTAGGTGAAATTGCAGTTTGCCCCATCCTGTTTGAAAACTATAGACTTTACCCTCTTCCTTTTTAATGCAGTCAAATATTAACTTTTGAAATCTTAATTTAGACTATACGGTTGTCATATGCAAGCAATTTCAATCATTAAAAGTATTTTTTAAAGTTAATTAAGATTTAAAAAATATTGTTTTAAAACTGAAAGAAACACAAAAAAAAATTGATAATTTAAAATGTCCATTAACTATAAAAAAATATTATACAAATTGATAATATTAAAAGACGGCTACCGTAATTTCTAAATTAAGATTTCAGAAGTTACTGTTAAATTGTATTAAAAAGGCAAGGGCAAAGTGTATGAGCTAGTTCATTTTAACTTAAGTTAATTGATTTCAAAATGACTTATTTTTATTTTTACGTCTTTTTTATCCGAAACTAATTTTAATTAAAATCCAATATTATATAGATACAATAATCCATTGAAAATATAATTTTTATAGTCTGAATAAATTTTTATGAATTTTTATATTTTGAGGAATTAAAAAATAAAAATTCATAAAAATTTAAAAATATAATGGATTATTGCACTTACATAATATTGGCCTTTACATGAATTGTTTTCTGAAAAAAAATATATAGAAATAAAAATAAGTCAGTTAACTTAAGTTAAAACGATTTGACCCTATAATTCTAAATAGGAGGGAGCAAAGTGTAATTTCATGTAAACCTATGGTGGCAATTGTAATTATTCCTTAATTATATTTTACTTATTTATATATGGTATTTTAATGTGAAATGACAAAAAAAATTAGCTTGCACATGTGCCGCAAAAAATAAGATGATGCGGCAGGTATCACACAAAATATCGTAATATATCACAGTATTTTGAAAAAGTGAACATAAAAGCTTAGCAGTATGTAAATTACCGTAAAATATTTATATCATGTAGGTACATGATATTTATCAGTATACTGCGAAATTGAAGACACAACTAACTATTGATTCTTTAGTTTGGTCAATACAAATTGATATTCTTAGGACGGTTTTTTATTTCATATTTAGAAACATCATACCATTATTGATGCACAAAATGGTATATACTAATGTTACAAATTAGGAAAGAGGAATACTAATTTTTTGGGGACTTGAATTGCAACCGAACCAGGTTGCATCTTAAAAACCCGATGTTTTGGTAACGTCAATATTTGTTGAAATCGTCCGTGTATGTACTGCAATTTTTGGCTCTTTAAACGTTAAAAGGATTACCCAAAATTAAAAAAACAAAAACAAAAAGAGAGAGATGCAAGAGGATTGATGAATAATTGGTGGTCAATGAATTGATCTGCATCCGATAACGTTCGCCCAAAAAATTTCAATTGTGGGGAGCAAGGTTGACTCATATCATATGGATGCCAATCGGATGAGAGGAATTGTACATGGAAATGACATGGTTGGCTCTGGTTCATGACGAAGACGATGATTCATTTGCATGAAAAATTTTTTGATTTGATTTTAATGTGACATATAGTATAATTTGACATGTATATTCTTTTTTATTTTTCGTTTTGCATTAACATACTATATAATAAAGTCAGTTGAGTTGATTTATTTTCCTTGGCGGAAAGGCAAAACAAGTCTTCTAACTTTTGTCACTTTTTTAATTAATGCTTATATTTTCATTTTTTTTTTCTGTTTGAGTCATATTTCTTTATAAACATTATTCCTGTTAGTCCTATAACCGACAGCCTGGATGGAAATCCTACGTGGTGAATAAAGGATGTTAAAATCAGTCATTAAACTTTTGTAATCTGTCTAATTAAGTTCCACGAGTACATAAAAGCCTCGTTTTCGTCACTCTATAGTCTACTCCAGACAATTGCTCTTACATCCCGCAAAGGCTCAGTCTACTCTGGTTATCCCTAGCACGCGCCCATCAATTCCCTGCATTTCATATATACAGCAGAAACCAATTTAAAATAGTCTGATACCCAAGAATTTTAAATCACTAGAAATCCAATTTGTTTTTTTGTTTTTTAATGATCACGTGACGGAGGCCTAGTTGTTGCCTAGTTTTCCGGACATTTACCAAAAAACATCCTACAAACAGGTTTTGTTTTCTTTTTTGTGTTTTAAACCAAAGAAAAAAAGGAAAAAAAAAAGTGGGAGAGCAGTTTTGGTCTTCAAATCCAGATCCCAAACTCTCAAATTCTTGCCCGTGTTCCTCGTTGAATAAGAATGGAAGAATTATGCGTCTTTAAGCGGTAGATCATATCAGAAATCAAATTTTCCCGTACATCGTAGGCTCAATTTTGAACTTCGATGGAATGAAACACAAAATATGGATCTTCTCTTCTTCCTCTTCTTCTCCAGCACCCAAGTGGAGAAAAGTGGCTTACAAAGGAATGCAACCAGGTTTTGCCGACAACTAAGCGGATGAGACATTTCTGGGCGGCATGGTGACGAATACCAATGTTGCCAAATGAAAGATCCTCAAAGTGATGCAAGACTCTGTCTCGATTTCCTAATACCTCTGCATCGCCTCCCCTGTGGTCTTGGTTTGGATCTTTACTCTTTAGTCCTCCCTCAACGAGAACTCCTTCCCACTCTTTGATGTTACTCTTGTTTATTTTGGGTTATTGATTATGCTATTGACAAGCGCAAGCTCATATTTTCTTTTCAATGGAATAAAAAAGAAAACAAAACAAAAAACAAACAGAGAAGCTTATGGGACCTAATGGCAGACGATGGCCCTTTGTTGTCGGCCATGACTTGGCTCTGATTAGTGTTTGTGGTGGCAAGGTTGGGCAGAAGTAATACAGAGAATTATGTTGATATGTGGGGAGACAACCAAGGAGCAAAATGATCCCTTTTTTTTTCTGTGGTAATTAATTAGACAAATTATGAAGATAGGTGACTGATTTTGATAGTTTCCCTTTAGTTTTAACATCCGTTATATGCCACAAAGGTTTCCATCAAGGCTGGCAACTATAGAACTAACAGAGATAAAGCTTTTGAAGATATATAACTTAAACAGAAAATATTAAAAATATAGGATTTAATTAGAAAAGTAGCAAAAGTTATGGGACTTTCTTTGACCTTCTCCGAATTGAATTTATCAGCTATTGGTTTCTAAAGTCTACTCAATTCAGCTAATTTTTTTTCTTAATTTAAAATTATATGGACATTCGAATGGAAAACGGGCCCCTATATATTGTCTGTTATCGACGACATGAATATTTCTAATCCATTATCCCACATTTAGTGGTCACAGCAAATGTAGCTTAGCAGCTAGTGTAGGCCAAAAAGTACCTAAATTTATTACTGATAAATGTATGCAAACAATATATATAAGGTTTAATTTAATTCATAAAGCCGGAGTAATTTCAATCGCTTGATTGAGATGTAAACACCTATTTGAATTTTCACGCATCCTTTGGGTGGATGTACTCCAATTAAACGATGTTAACGTTGGAACAGAAAGTGGAAGAGATAAAGGTGTTAGCAGTCAACCTTATCAACTTTATCAGTTATGGAAAGTTTTAACTGGATTTTCCTTTCCTTTTCTATGCACGTTGGAGTTGTGTAAATAGAAATTTTTTTACCGTAAGAGTTGTGGTTCTTGTTGTTGCCGTGATCATCAGTTTAGTGCCATGTTTGATTTGAATCAGTCAGCGGAAGATGTTGTTTTCGATGAGGTCGAAGCAAACTTATATACTTGGAAGTGAAGCAACTATGGTGTCTGGTAGTTGTGAAGGGTGGAGACATTTTTTAAAGCTTGTGTGTGTTTTTAATGGTTTGAGAAGTGTAAGGGGACCTCCTTTTTCTCTATTCTTATGGTGGTCTAGTTATATTTGTTTTCAGGAATAATTCAAGATTCATAAGCCGGAAGAAGTGGAAGAAGGCAATGACTTTGAAGATGTGTCAGGTGATGTGCAATAGAGAGCCGTATTTGTATTATTTACTTTGTTCATTTTTGTGTCCTCATCATTGTAGAATGTAGATGCGGATCACGAGGCAGGCCAACGACGGTGCTACAAGTAACGGTTCAAGGCTTTCCTTTTTTTGAGTGTATTGCATTCATTTTAGAAGGCAACAACAGTGCTACAGGTAATGGATAAGGGTGTTTTTTTTTCTTTTGAGTTAGTTGAATTCATTGTCGCGAATCCTTAAGTGTACATATCGTCAATTTTAATATAGTAATGAGTATCAAAATATCGTATTGATAAAGGCTGAGTGAATAAGCAAAACTTAGTTAGAATGTGCAGGAATGAATTGAACTAAAAATTAGAATTGAATGGGATAGATTGATCCAACAAAGCTGTAAATAAAGATAAACAAGATAACAACAAGAGTTAATTAATTCTAAACAATTGATTGAAACTAAACTAAATTCAAATCAACCAATAACTCGAGAAATTAATGAAAATCAATGACATAAAGCACTCTCCCAAGGGTAGATTTTTTATCTAGTTTTAATACTATCTAACTTTTATGTACTTTTCACTACCCTAGCTTGTAGGTGAATTTACTATTATGTAATTTCCTTTTTTTAGGATGAATTATCCTAAGCCCTTATAATTTTATTGGTAATCTCTTACCCTGTCTAAAATTAGATGATTTTATGCTTAATTTCATCTATTTAGCCTCCTAGATGCTTAGGTGTCTCGACCATCAAATTGATCAAGCCAATTTTCTCTCCATCTTCTAATACAGGTTTGTCTTTAGAAGACAGCTTATATTAAGAAATAAACACCTGGCTACAGAGTTTTGTTAATCACAAGAGAAAATCAACAACAAACAAATGGTCATCAACGTTAAAAGTTAAATATGCATTAAAACATCATCAAGATTCTCATGTTGACTAAGGGAGTAAAGGAATTTAGCTACTAAACAACATAAAGAAACCTTGAAAACAATTATCCAAAATTCTAACATTGAAAAGAAATTAAAAAAAAAAAAGAAGAATTATCCAATAAGAAAATTAATCTTCAAGTGCTGGGATAAATCTCTTCAATTTTCCACCCCTTTTGTAGCTATTCTACAGTTCTATTGCTCCCCAATCATTTCTCTCAAAAACTTCTCTTGAAACCATCGTAAAAGCCTAAGAATTTGTACTGTTGTCTCACTTCTTGTCAATGGAGGAAACTAGCCAAACACTACGGCGCCAAATTGGCATCACTTTGTACGAGTTTGGCGTCACAAGCATTAGCCTTTGTCTCTGCCCATGCCAAACTGTGATCACTGTTCACAAGCTCATGCACTATGATGTTGAATTGGCATTGATGTTTTTCTTCTCTATCTTTTTTGTCTCTTTTTTGTGTAACTTTCCAACAGATACCAACCTACAAAATAATCATAAAATGTTATCAAAATCACTTACTAAATAACTAAACTCATGGAAATGATCCTAAAATTTACTCATTAAATAAACTCTATCTGACGTGGTGAGAAATGAAAATTGACCAAGCAACACGCTCAATTAATAAGAAAAAATGAGAATATACTCGTAGAGAAAGCCAAAATCTCTGAAATACTTCAATATTATTGATAGGCTGTCTCATAATAACGAAAAAAGGCCTCTTTATAGGCTTACAAAGAAACCCTAAACCAAAATAATTAAGAAAACAAAAAATAAATAAAAAACAAAATCGACAGAAACTTTATTGGCTTAGATACCCCTCAAAATGATGGAATTTTAACCTAAAAATTGTGGTCATGGAGAGCGATTCTTTAATACTACCAGTAAAGCACAAAATTTCCTTCGAAATGACATATTATAATAGTCATTTTGACAACCATAGCAAAAGTTATGGCTTCCGGAAGTTGGGGTTTGTGCGAGACCTATTTTTAGGATTTCTTCTTTGGTTTCGCCCGCTCTACCCGCTCCATCAACTCATCCACTAAACACTCCATGTCAGTCCCCTCTACTTGGGAAAAACTCGACCTTGAGTTACTTGGAAGGTCTGGATACAAAGGTTCATCAGAACAGTAGTAAGGGAAGATATCCACCACATTAAATGTCTTGGAAATTTCCATACTGTCCGGCAGATCAATCATATAGGCATTGTTGTTAATCTTTTTCATAACCTTATATGTATATTTGCATTGCTACAGCTTGCCATAAGTACCAATTGGGAACCTCTCCCTTCACAGAAACACCATCACTTCATCACCTGCCTTGAAAATCTACTCATGACGATGTTCATCGGCAGCCTGTTTATACCACTTATTTGTCTACTCCAACTTCTATTTAACTTCACCCTAGATGTTCTGCCATTGCTCCTCCATATTTTTTATGGCTCTATTCACTCCAATTCCAGCCCTCACCAGATCAAGAGTATGCTGAGGAGGTTTGGTGTAAACCACTGAAAATGGTGACTTTCCTATGGCACAATGAACAGCATTGTTGTAGGCAAACTCTGCTTAAGCTAATGCAAAGTCCCACTGCTTGGGTCTGTTTTCACAAATACTGCATATCAAGTTCCCCAACATTTGATTCACCACATTCGTCTATCCGTCTGTTTGGGGGTGGGCAGTGGTGCTATAATTTAAGGAAGAATCAAACATCCTCCATAAAGTCCTCCAGAAGTGCCCTTAGAACTTACTGTCTCGGTTTGATGTGATTGTTTTGGACACCCTATGCAAGTGAACAACTTCCTTCAAAAATAATTTTGTAATCCTGCTGGCATTCGATGTCTTCTTGCAATCAATAAAATACGTCATCGTGGAAAACCTGTCCACCACAACAAACACAAAATCTACCCCTCTTTGGGTTTGAAGTAATCCAAGAATAAAATATATCAGGAAGTCTTCCTAAAATATTATCAGGAACAGGTAAAGATATACAAACCCACATTCTGAGGCTATCCCTTTGCAATTTGGCACACATAACACCTTATACAAATTTAGAAACATCTCTTTGCATATGCGGCCAATAATAATGTTCTTCTACGACTGCAAATGTCTTATCTCTGCCGAAATGACCAACTAGACCTACACCCTGCAAATCTTGAGTTATCTTTCTCTTAATGAAGTCTTAGGAATACAGAGCTGGTTACCTCATAAGTGAAAGCCATCAAGAATGTGGAAATCATCTGCAGGTTTTTGTTTGCTGCACTTTTCCGAAATGCCAAAAAATTTATCATCGGTAGCATACACCTCCTTCAACTCGTCAAAGCTAACAATCTACTTCCTCAAAGTTACTAGCAAATCAACACATTGACTTAAGGCATCTACAACCTTGTTCTGAACCCCCGCCATGTGCTTGAGCTTGAAAGGAAATTTTTGCAAAAACTAGGACTACCTCGCGTGCATATCCTTACTAATCCTCTTCTGGCTATTTAGGTACTTTAAAGCAACATGGTTAGAATAAATAATGAATTCACGACTAGTCAAATAATGTTCCCACACTTTCAGGGCACACATAATATAATAGAACTCCTTATCATAAGTGGTCCATTTTCGCCTTGCATCAGAAAGCTTCTTTCTATAGAAAGCAACCGGCCTACATTGTTGGGAAAAGACAGCACCGATCCTCACACCACTAGCATCACACTTTACCTCAAAATGAGCCTTAAAATCCAGCAAGGCAAAAGCTGGTGTGTTGCATAACTTCTCCTTCAACAAGGCAAAACTTGCCTCTACCTCCTCACCCTAGTGAAACTTCTCTTCCTTCAAACACTTTGTAATAGGGGCAGCAAGGTTACTAAAATCCTAAACTAAACTTTCGAAACTGTCTTCGGTGTAGGCCACTCTTTAATGGCTTGAACCTTGGTTTCATCTACTTGAATCCCCTCTGCATTGACTACACAGCCAAAGAAAAATATCTTACGGGTCATAAAGCTGCATTTCTTCAGGTTCATATACAGTTTATTCTCTTGTATGACTATGAGTACTTGGCACATGTGTGAAACATGTTCTTCTTCCAAAGGACTATAAATCAGTATATCATAAAAATATACAACAACGAAACGCCCAATAAATGGTTTCAGTACCTGATTCATCACCTTCATAAATGTACTCGACACATTGGTGAGACCGAATGGCATAACCAACCGTTCATACAACCTATCGTTGGTCTTGAATGTTGTATTCCACTCATCTCTAGGCCGAATTCTGATATAGTGATATACGGCCCTGAGATCAATTTTGGAAAACAGCTCTGACCCATGTAACTGGTCCAACATGTCATCAACTAGGATATAGGAAATTTGTAGCCCATGGTAATCTTATTCATGGCCTAGCTGTCAGTACACATCCTTCAGCTCTCATCTGACTTAGGTGTCAACAAAGCTGGTACTACACATTGACTCATGCTCTCCCTGATTTATCCTTTTTCCAGCAACTCTTCCACCTTCTTTCGTAGGATCTCACTTTCTTTTGGGCTCATCCGGTAATGGGGCAAGTTGGGCAGACTTTCTCTAAGAACCAGGTCAATGTGATGCTGAATGTCTCTCATGGATGAAAGACCATCTAGCAACTCTTCTAGCATCATATCTTGAAACTACTGTAAGAGTGCTTGAACTGCTTCTAAAACCTTTTCTACCTGAGACACAAAAATAGGAAGGACCTGTCTCACTACCAATGGATAGAACCCCTTGGCCTCTTTTATTTCCATGAACACTTCTCATTCGGACTATGTAAGGATAAGAAAAGTCTACCCCTCTACTTTAGAAGTTTTGGGCAGGGAACTTTTCTACTGCTGTGGATGGAGCACAAATTTCTTTCCTTCTTTCTTCAGCCTGTACACATTGTCTGACCCATCATACTGCTAACAAGTGACAAACATCCATATCCACAACATCAAAATAAATCTCGTCTCGATATTGCCCAATGGAAAAGGGTACTTTACACCATTCAGTCACCTAAATTTTGTCCACTGATTTAATCCACCCAATTGTGTAAGGTTTTGGATGCTTCTCTGTCTTTAGTCCCAAACGGTGCACTACATCCTTACTAATAAGATTTTCGTAACTCCCACTGTCAATAATCACGTCAAACAACCGACCAATTATCATGTACCGGGAATGAAAAAACTTATGGAATTGGGTTCAGTCTTCTTGCTTAGAGGTCAACAAACAACTTCTGTACTACATAATTCTCCTGCTCATCACCATCTTCTTCCTGGCTCTCATATTTCCCTTCTTCCCCGTCAGGCCCGTACATAATCTCTTCATCATCCTCCTTATCAGCAACATTTACATTTTGAAGTGGACACTTGTTGGATAGGTACCTGAGCTCCTGACAGTGATAACAGATATTAGGTACCAGCCTCGAATAATGGTTTGTTCCCTTTGGAGCCTCCTTATTTTCTCCGACCTTTTACCTCCCCACTTCCTTTTTTTCTTAGTAACGATTCCAACATGGGGCAGGTTCAGGCAGCACCTTCATCTTCTTAACCAAACTTCCCGATCCCTCTATTGGGTAATTTCCGCGAGGAAACTCTTGTCCCCCCCACTCCTAGACCGAAAGTTCTACTCTCAATGCTAAATTCTGCTTCGGCAAAAGTCCTCACTGATAGAATCCAAATCTTGTCCCGAAGAACAGGCTTCAACACATCCAAAAATCGTGAAATCATTTTTCCTTATGTTTCTCCCAGATCATTATGTCGAGACAGCCACACAAATTCTGTCGTGTAATCCTGGACCGATTGTGACCCCTGTCGACACCGTTGGTATTGTTGGAACAAAATCCAATCATGGTCTGGGGGTAGGAAATCCCTCCAAATCATCCGCTTCATCTGTGCCTGTTGGCCCAAGTGCAACCAAGAGGGGGGTGAACTGGTTGTATTAAAAACTTTAGCAAAATCAAATTTTACAACTAAATTTACTTAACCAAAAATTAAGAACAAACTAAGCAAGTATAAGGACCATATAAAGCAAAATATAAAGAGAGACAAGGAAAGAGTGCACCGGGATTTATAGAGGTTCAACTCCACCAACCGGAGTCTATGTCCTCTCCTCAAGCTTGCCCACTTGAGATTTCCTCCACTATCTCTTGATCAAGAATACAATGGTGTTTTCTTCAAGGTTCACACCCAACCAATCTCTAGTTTTCTCCAATGCTCACTAGAAACCACTCTCTAGTTTTCTTCAAGGCTCACCAGAAACCACCCTACACTCAAGAAATTCTAAGACTTTGAATGTTTACAAACTCACAAGCTCACACAATAGCACTCAAGGTAGATATACAAGTGAAAGCACAAAACTTGGCTATTTTCTCAAATGATGTAGACTTTGATGAGCATTTGATGATGAATCTTTGATCTTATTGCTAAGTTAGTTCCCAAAGTGTTTCTCCATGTTTTTATACTCATTTTGGGGGCCAAAGCGACGTTGGAGTCCTGCTGGGGAAGTCTGGGAAAGGTCCACAAATTCTGGTGACCGTTGCTCTGTTTTTTTTTTTTTGTGTAAAAGAGGAAAAGTTCCAGACTTCGCGTTAAGTTTCGAGTTAACGGGTTAAACTCGATTTCGTCCTCCAAAGGTCAAAAACTGTTAGAGACAGGTCATAAAAAGTTCTGTCATACTGTCCAGGTGGCGTCCTCTAATTCGTCCGCTTCACATTTCAAATCTTAACTCAAATCGCGCCAGTCGAAGGATTTTGGGGAAAACTTTCAGACTTGTGAATAATAGGTTAAACTCGAAGTTTAACACGTTACCTGATACTTAGAAAATAGACAGCACTTCCAGACTTCGAATTAAACTAGTTTAACGTATTAAAGTATAAACTTGGGAGCAACTTAGAAACACTTGTCATTTGTAAAATAAACTTGATTTTAACATTAATATATTTTGATGACCTACCAAATTCTCTTTAAAAACAAGTTTTATCATCAAACTTAAAACATCTTTTTTGAAATAACACTTGAAATACTTGGAATTTAAGCACAACTTTAACAAATCTATTTTGACCCAATAAAATGAGATTAAACACAATAACACAATACACTTGTCATAACCAAAATTAAATATTTTCTTGGAACAAATCCAACAATCTCCCCCTTTTTGATGATGACAAAACAATCTTTCAAAAAATACATATAACATCCAAATAACAAGCATAAACAATGATTCTCCCCCTTTATTAAATATTCTTCAATTTTATCTCTCCCCCTTTTTGTCATAATCAAAAAGATATATAGGTAATCAAAATAAATCATGAAAAATTCTCAAACAGGATTACCATAACATGCAATAAGCTTCCCCTTAATCAAAGCATATAAAAAAATTCTTCCCCCTTCCTAAATTAACAAAATAGCCAAGTATTAACTAATAGGATGGCCACATTATTAATATAAAATCATATCATCAAAAATATTGGAACAAATCCACAATGATCATGGTAATATCTAACATGTCATATATCTTCTAAAAACAATGAATAACTCATATGTACTCATCAAACAACATATCAAAATCAAATAAGACAATGTATCAATAGTCACCATTAACCAAATAAAATCAACACTGTTACCATAAATGAACTTTGTCTCAAGCATTTGCTATTGAACTTCAAATCCCTAATCTCTTGGTGCATAGAGCTTCATGTTTAAGCTTTTAATTATTACTCCATGCTCTAACACCTTACAATAAATCTCAAGTTCTGATTTTTGGTACCCAAATTTCTTTGGGTCCTTGAGGGTTAGCTCCAATAATTTTAGTTCCTTTAGGAACCCATACTAATTTGTAGCCAAAAGAAATTTTTCCTCTTTTGGACATGCATTCATAAGAATAATGACCTTTTCCACCGCAAGCATGACATGTTACAAGTGAAGTATATAAGGATGTAGATGCATCAACAAATCTATTCCCAAATTTTCTTTCTTTCATCAAGGGATTAAAACCTATTCCCGCTTTGTCATAAACTCCTTTTTTAGCACCAATTAACAAATCAAGGTTTTCTTTACCTTTAACAAATTTAGACAAAGATTGGGTAAGATCAAGTTTATCCATTTTTAATTCATCTATTTCTTGTCTCAAGGATAAACTATTATCTAAGTTCTCCTTCTTTAAGTCATCTATTTCTTTTGTTAAAAAAACATTTACAACCTTCAATTCATCAACCTTTTTGACAAGTCTTTTTGAATTTTTGAACAGCTCATGAAATGCATCTAATAATTCTTCATATGAACAACTAGATGAGCATGATGAGGATGATGATGTGTTACTAGAATAAGTACTTGTTACCTAATTTTCTTCTTTTGCCATGAGATACAAGTTGGGGTAGCTTTGATTTGAAGAGACTTCATCTTCTTCAATCTTCAAGCAAAGATTGGGTTGATCACTTGTGTCATTTGATGATGATGAGCTTTCACTATAGGATGAGCAATTATCATTCTAAGCTACCATAGCTCTAAGTTTCTTCTTTCCTCTCTTGTGATTTTTGTTCTTCTTTGGCTTGTTCAATGGACAATCAAATTGTAGATGCCCAAGCTTTTTACACTTGTAGCAAGTGATCTCATTCTTCTTGCCTCTAGAACTCTTATTTTTCAACCTCTTGAGAATTTTCTTGAACTTCTTGGCCAAGAATGCTACATCATCCGAATCATCTTCATTTGAAGAAGATGAAGATGAATCATCTTCTTTAACTTTGAAGGCCATTAACTTGTTCTTGTTGTTGAGCCTTTCTTCCTTTTGCTCCTTCATCTCATATGTCAATAATTTCCTAAATAACTCATCAATGTGCATGGTCTTGATGCTTCCACTTTCATTAATAGCTTCAACTATACTTTTCCATGAAGAAGGCAAGCTCCACAAGATTTTTCTCACCAACTCTTCATTTGTATATTCCTTTCCAAGCAGCTTGAGTGGTGTAAGAATTTCATTGAACCTTTTGAACATATCTTGAATGCTCTCTCTTGGCTCCATGGTGAAAAGTTCATATGCTTTAACTAGCATATGCATCTTGGTGTCCTTAACTTGTGAAGTTCCTTCATATGTCATCAACAACTTGTTCCACATTTCCCTAGAATCATTAAAAGAAGAGACTAAATTGAACACATCGGGGTTAGTGCACAATATATAATATTCATAGCTCTAACATTCATAGTGCACATAACATCATCCTCCGATTTAAATTCTTTTGAATCTTTTGGTACTTGTTTACCATCAACTACTTTTAAAGGAATATTAGGACCATCTTTGATAATTCTCTATAAAGCATAATCAATAGTTTTAATATGAATCTCCATCCTAGTTCTCCACCAATTAAAATTTGTAGAATCAAACAATGGTGGCCTAGATGTTCTTTGCCCCTCAAGATGCATAAAACTAGCGGTTTCCATGGATCTTTTGATTTTGAAACCGCAAGGTTTTGAAAGCAAAAATCACTAAGCTCTGATACCAATTGTTGGCCTAAGTGCAACCAAGAGGGGGGTGAATTGGTTGTATTAAAAACTTTAGCAAAATCAAATTTTACAACAAAATTTACTTAACCAAAAATTAAGAACAAACTAAGCAAGTATAAGGAACATATAAAGCAAAATATAAAGAGATATAAAGAGAGACAAGGAAAGAGTGCACCGGGATTTATAGAGATTCAACTCCACCAACCGGAGTCTACGTTCTTTTCTCAAGCTTGCCCACTTGAGATTTCCTCCACTATCTCTTGATCAAGAATACAATGGTATTTTCTTCAAGGTTCACACCCAACCAATCTCTAGTTTTCTCCAATGCTCACTAGAAACCACTCTCTAGTTTTCTCCAAGGCTCACTAGAAACCACCCTACACTCAAGAAATTCTAAGACTTTGAATGTTTACAAACTCACAAGCTCACACAATAGCACTCAAGCTAGATATACAAGTGAAAGCACAAAACTTGGCTCTTTTCTCAAATTATGTAGACTTTGATGAGCATTTGATGATGAATCTTTGATCTTATTGCCAAGTTAGTTCCCAAAGTGTTTCTCCATGTTTTTATACTCATTTTGGGGGCAAAGAGATGTTGGAATCCTGCTGGGGAAGTTTGGAAAAGGTCCACAAATTCTTGTGACCGTTGTTCTATTTTTTTGTGCAAAAGAGGAAAAGTTCCAAACTTCGCGTTAAGTTTCGAGTTTAACGGGTTAAACTCGATTTCGTCCTCCAACAGTCAAAAATGGCTAGAGACAGGTCATAAAAAGTTCTGCCATAGTGTCCAGGTGGCGTCCTCTAATTCGTCCGCGTCACATTTCAAATCTTGACTCAAATCGCGTCAGTCGAAGGATTTTGGGAAAAACTTTCAGACTTGCGAATAATAGGTTAAACTTGAAGTTTAACATGTTACCTGATACTCAGAAAATAGACAGCACTTCTAGACTTCGAATTAAACTAGTTTAACGTTTTAAAGTATAAACTTGGGAGCAACTTAGAAACACTTGTCATTTGTAAAATAAACTTGATTTAAACATTAATATATTTTGATGACCTAACAAATTCTCTTTAAAAACAAGTTTTATCATCAAACTTAAAACATATTTTTTTGAATAACACTTGAAATACTTGGAATTTAAGCACAACTTTAACAAATCTATTTTGACCCAATAAAATGAGATTAAACACAATAACACAATACACTTGTCATCATCAAAATTAAATATTTTCTTGAAACAAATCCAACAGTGCCCATGACCATATTGAGTCTTTTCTGTCACACTATCTCCTTTATTTTATCTTCTCCCACCAAGTAGAGGATGCTCCCTTCAATTTACAGGCTACTAGCTTCACTTTCCTTTCCTCCGGGACATCATGATATTCAAAGAACCGCTTAACCTCGGCTATCCAATCAATAATACCTTCAATACAGAAGTCTCCATTAAAGACAGAATATCCACCCTGAATAAAAAATCCCCATCACGACCTCCTACATCCTAATCCCTCTGAAATTCGTCAAAAGGATCATAATCTTCTTTTTACTCAAATCGTTGTCATGGACAATGTGTTTATGACCTTGAGCAAGAACAGGTCACCAAGCAGCATGGCCCGGGGTGGGTTTTTTCCTGGCATGTTGCCTTTTTCCATCAGTATCTTTGTTGGCAAAAGAGTTAAGGGGACCGAGTCTTTCCAGGATCTCCTTGAAACACACCCCCAAACAATCCTCTAATCGTTGGACGATCCAATGCTCCATTTCCCATAACGCCTCCCCTTGGTCCTTTGACCTAGGGTTTTTAGCTACATGCTATCCATTCCTGTTACCGTCACCAGCCATGGAGTAGGCGATATAACCTGCTTTGATACCACTTGATGCAGCAAGAAACGAAGATTGACCAAGCAATACACTTAATTAAGAAGAAAAAATGAGAATCCACTCATAGAGAAAACCAAGGGCTCTAAAATACTTTCATATTATTCATAGATTGTCTCATAATAATGAAAGAAGGCCTATTTATAGGCTTACAAAGAAACCTACACTAAAATAATTAAGGAAACGAAAAATAATTAGGAATCAAAATTGACAAAAACTTTGTTGGCCCGGATACCCCTCAAAATGATGGAATTTTGACCCAAAAAATTTGGTCATAAAAAGCAAAGCTCTAATGACACTTGTAGATCACAAAATTCCCTTCGAAATGACATATTATAATAGTCATTCTTACAACTGTAGCAAAAATTATGGCTTTCAAAAATTAGGGTTCGTGCAAAACCTATTTTCTGGATTTCTTCTTCAATTTCATCCGCTCAACCCACACTATGACCTCATCCACCAGACACTCCACATCACTATCATTCTTCTTACAAAAGTTATGGGCACATATTGAAATTTATGGAACTAGTATGTTGTTCGTGCTTGTTAAGTGAATGTCTGAACTTGGACAACCAATGTCCGAAACTATGAAGTGCTTGTTTAGCAATCAATTGTTAGACTGATTAGTGAAAGTCTAAAGCTATTTAGCTTATATCCAAAACTAGTTCTATAATTTTAAAATTGTATTCATCCCAAAATTTGCCTGAGTTCAAAATTTTGGCCACATCTATATGTTTTAGTTTTTATTTCACTTTGTTATAAGAAAAGTTGATTAAAGCAAATTATAATGCCATAACAAGTGCGAGAGTCATCTTTCAAAGGCTTGACCTTTGATAGTGCTTCTTATTTTTTAGCAAATATGTAATTAAGAATGGCTTCAACACACTAAGAAACAAGAATCAACATGGAAGACCTTTTTATGTGATGAAAAATGTAGTGTTGCGCAACAAGGTTTCAATTCTATCATTCTACAAGCAAATGTACAGTGTCAATTGTGTATTTGTGATGAGTGAAAGTTCAATCACATAAAGACTGAGTGTGTGAAAAGTATTCTCATGTACTAAATTTTGAGTTGCATTCTAGCTAAGACAACAACATGAATGGACCAATTATGCTCATTATGTGTACTTACCCATACATTACATAGGAACCTTGCTATTCTAAGCTAAACTCGCAAAGTTAATCATATAGCTTGTAGGTAGCATAAGTTATAAACTGTCACCACTTGCTATTGTAGGGATCTTCTCTTAGAGCTTAATTTCTTGAAGTAAAGCTTACTTACCCCTTTCAACTACCAATTGAGTATCTCATTAATTGCATAGCTTATAGGTGAATTAAACTCTAATAGCCTTTAATTACACCAAGGACCTTTGGTTAGATCTTAAGCTCCTTTCCATCTATTTAGGTCCAACGTAACCAAGTTCTTCTCAAGCTTAAGTTAGATCTAAAATAAGCTCGCCAATTGTGGCCGACAATCAATAAACTAACAAATAATCCAAGAGAAAGATGAAACAAGATTCAAGAGAGTGTTTGAGAAAAATGCCACATTAATTAAGCATAAATAATCCAAACTGTAGTAATTACATCCTAGGATTAGATGAAATATATGCTAAATAACACATATTCAAGATGCATACAAAAATTCCACCAATATATGATATTACAAGAAAGAAAATATAGATGAATACTTAAAAGAAGAAGCATTGCGGTGCAAGTAGCAAGTTCCCTTGACTTCAAGCTCTTTTGATCCCTCGTCCTTGAAGCTTCAACATTTCCTCATTGTAGAAAATGAATCATATTGGCAAGAGATTTTGTAGCGATAAAAACTAATCTAAGATGATACAAAACAGTGAAGACGAAAGAGAAAAAATAAAAAGAAAGTGATGATGAGAGATATGGATTTAGATATAAAAATACAAAATTTGAAAATACAAATCTAGAGTACTCATTTGATCCATCATTAATATACCAATAGAATAAGGGTTAGGTTTGCCCACAAGTGATAAAAACCCATCCAATCTACTAAATCATGAGTTTACATAGGAAAATTGTGTCCCATATGTTCTAGGATGTATTGCAATTGCACAATGTGAAATGTGCTATTACATTTTGCGACAGTTGAGCTTCTAAAGTGATCATATAAAATAGTTTGAGCAATTGCATCGAGCTGCTTTTTGATACTTCAATACCTTTTGGTATTTTGAGTATAACTTACCTTAGGAGTTTTCAAATGATGCGATTCAAAAATTCACATGAAGCTAAGAGAAAGGGTACAAGTTTCATTCTTTGACCAAATCATGAATTATTACCCCTTTTCTCAGCTTTCTTTAGGCTCAAGTTTTTTAATTTCCACTGTAATTGCTTTCTTTCCTCTCCCATGCTTCTAATACCTCGTAACACCTACATAAAACATTAATAAAAACACTTATTGCAAAAAGAAGCCTACTAATTTTTCCTTTTTATGTTGGTTATGTTAAAACATTAATAAAAACACTTGCTTATTTAAAAGAAACATCTTTAAATTATTTTTTATAGCTTTTAAAAATATAAAGTTTTAATAAGTTGATAATTTGAAAGAATGATCAATTTATATAAGAATAATGCATATTAATACATTAACATTGATGCATAATGAATTCACCTTGTAATGACCAAACTATTAACATTTTATAAAAATAAATTACCAATCTAATGAGAAATGAGTATATATAATTTCAAAATAATATTAATGAATTAAATTGGTTAAATTTATTTAACCATTAATCATATCAATTTACTAAAACCATAAATAAAAGAAAACTTGTTTGCTTTTCTACTAAAAAATGCTAAGATTTTTTTAATAATATTTTTATCTTGTTTTTTTCTTATTCCTAAAAACATTCTAGTGGTATATTATATTTGAAAAATAGTTTGCAGAAAAAGAGAATACAAAAACTAGCATGCAAGTAAAGCAAAAAACCTCCAACAAAATGGTGATTGATACTTGAAAAAAAAAAAGAACAAAAGAAAGATGGAGAAGAGAGGGACCTCACCATGCTCGGACCTTCCACCTTTAGCTATATTAACCTTTATAAGAGCCTTGTTGGGAAATTGAATTTTCCCTCATCTCACAAGTAGTAGATTTTGATAAAAATATAACATAAATGGCACAAGGAGACAATAAGAATTTAACAAGATTTGGTTAAAAGGTTGCCTATGTCCTCGGAGAGTTTTCACCTTTGCTATGAGAGAAAATAACAAGTATAAGATAATATTACTCATGTTTATACCTAGCCTGTGTCCCTATATCCAATAGGATATGCCTGCACTCTATCTCAACCTAGAAAATTACTCTACCTCAAGAGTTATGCACACTCTTGAAACACTCACAACTAACCCCTACTTCTATACTCGAAATCCTTAAAGTTGTTCTCCTTAAACTGTCAAATGAGGCCATACCTCCTTCTTGTATAGTGCCAATGAAGTCTTTAGAACCAATCATCAAAACTCATTCATGAATTTTCTTTGAATCTTCCACCTACTGTCATAAATGCTCTTTTGTGAATCATCCACATTTATCTTTATTCAACATTCAACCATGTATGAACTTTATCATGTATTTATTTCTAATCCACAAAAAGGCATAAACTTAACAATCTTCCTATGCCGACTTATGTGAATAATTTCATACTGCTAGTTCAATCCCTGAAGTCCATTTGAAACTGAGACATTACTTGCTATGCAAATAAACACTCCATTAGCCTTGTTCTTGTACAGACTATGCATATCTTGAATCAGTTTCATATGTCCTAGCTTCCCCTGATTCTAAACAGCCAATGCTATGTGTAATTGCTCCGAATCAATAATCATTAGTTAGATCCAAAGAGGGACCTTGACTTAACTTCTTCCCCAACATGATTTTCCTTCTCACCATCATCTAAAACCAGGAAACATGTGATTGTGTCTTTACTCTACTCACGTCACCCAAAATGTGAACAACTTCATAAACTTCTTGATCTTCACCATTTCAACTCTTATGCACGATGCCTAGTGTCATCACACCAAGTCACGAATCCCTGGACTTTTTCAAGCTTACCAAAATATTCCTTTCTAGAGGAAAGGTGACTAGAAGAACCAATATCAAATATCTAATCATGTCAAGAACAAGTGTATTTACCTTTGGAAACTATGAGAATTTCTCCAGAATTTGTAGACATCTCTGCTACACCGACCAAAGACCCGTTAGTGCCCCTATTGTCCTTTTCTTTCAATAAGAGAAAATCTGGCTTATGCAACCTTGCATTTATAGCATTGCTTCCTTTTTCGTCTGCCCTTGTATATAGACTTGCTACGCTTATTAAATCCCCTGGCAGTTGACCTTTTTTTATAATTCTGCTCATGAGCAACAGAACCCTGAGAATCATTGGCTATTGTCCTTTTCTCACGTGTCAAGGGAGTCAATTCCACCACCTCTATCTTTAACGTATTTTTACCATAAACAATTATGATAACAATATTTTTAGGGGAACCAGGAAACAAGGTAAGAAGTAGAAGGGCCTAATCTTCTTCCTCAATTTTGACCTTAAACATTTTTAGTTGATTCAACAATCCTTTAAACACATTCATATGTTCCATGAGATTCTCACATTTTTCCCATCTATAGCGTGTAAAGTTGCTACTTTAAATTAAGCTTTGTTTGCAAGCCTTTCTGAGGATAAAAGTTCTCCAACTTTTCCCAAAGCTCAAGTGCTGAGTCTATATTACCAACATCATTGACAATATTGTCAATAATATACAGCATAATAATGCTAACACACCTTGACTCCAACTCCTCCTAATCTTCACTTAACATTTTTCTTCAGCTTTGCATATTTTCCCTTCAATTGTTTTTTTATACCTTGTTGAACTAGAATGTCCTTCACTCCTTTCTGCCAAAGAGTGAAATTTCCTCTTCATCAAATTGTTCCACCTAAAATTGTGAAGTGCTTGAACTTTCCATGACGAATAACCCATGGTCGATGAGCCAAACTCTTAAACCATTATTGGAAAATTGGATTCTTTTTCATCCCATAAGTAATAGATCTTGATAGATGATAAAATAAACAACTCAAAAAGACAATAAGAATTCAACAAGGCTTGACCAAAAGATTGTCAACATGCTTGGATGTAAGGTTTCAGGAGTCAAGCAATTACAACGGAAACAAACCAAAACCTTCCAAAATCTAAGTGAAACGAAGTAAATCGGATTTACAAAATTTTTACATCTAGTTGGTTAGGATCTTTCACCCAACTGTTGAGTCAAATCACAAACTTGAATAGTTGACGTGTTCAAGCTCTTTATGGTATCCATATGAACCTCTTAGATCACCACGCCTCCACCACATTTCGGCATGTGCATTCCTATTACGCCCGCAGTGCTAGTTTGCATCCTCTAAGGAAACATAAAAAGAGAGTGCGGCTATAACCTTTTAGACTCCTTCTGATTTCATCCTTTGGGAAGCAAGGCTGAGGCTACGAAAATTCTCACTATATGATGTATATACAGTGAGTCTCAACTCTCAAGCCTAATGGGTTTCAAAACCCTTATCCAATTAGGTTTAATTTTAGGCTTCATAATAGCTCAACCTTTGGGCCAATTATTAATCCAAAAGTATCACGAAACCAAAACCAAATAATTTGGCCCATACACTCAAATAATCTAATTGGTTCTAAGTGGTGTGTGACCTAATAGGCTTCTATCACATTGACAATGATTATAAATTAAATTTATCATCATAAATAATGAGCGGTGTCTAGCAACACATAATTGCTACCTAAGTTAAAATATTGTCAGTAATTTGACTAAACCTCTATAACCATTATTCATATATGCCTTTGTCTCTTTTTCCAATATATCAGGATCGAGCACGAGACATAGAATGTGTCACTTTCGTACAACCTAATCTAAGGTTTCTTGATTACCAAGTAAACTAACTAAAATTAATGACATTGATATCCTATAACAACTCATCTGAGCATGGCCATGCATTTCTTCAATCTCACTTAATCAAAAGACTCGAAGATATCACTCCCGTTACATAGGAGGGACAAATCACATCTTGATCAAAGAAAACCCTTCGCATGATATGTGACATACCCAATGACCATCGTTATGTTCATTCAATTACAAGCAACAAAGAAAAGTATCAAAGTATGTGACTCACATGTAGGGAACCTTGATAACTTTAGATCAAATGACTACATATACCATGATCACTACAAGAATCACTTATGACACTCACATAATGATCCATGTAGCATTCTCATAGTGGGTCAGTCTAGTGCACAAGTTCTCCAACTTGTACCCATATGTAGACTACATATTTCATATTAATCTCCACGCATGCTAGTCTTTATGTATTATTACAACCGACCCCACAATAATACTAGACCAAAGACGTTTAGGAATACTACTATTCTAGGGTTATAATTATGTTTGATTATGTCACACAAAAACAAAACAATAAACACAATTACTGAATTAATGCCTCAATAAAATATCATGACTCAATGTGCCAAATACAATCATCTCTTGATTAGCTTGATTGGCTTTCAGGCATAACATTAACAAAGTTTTCACCTTCACCATGAGAGAAAATAACAAGCACAAGATAATATCACTCGAGATTATACCCAACCCAAGTCATTGTATTCAATGGGATACCTTTTACATACCCTCTCTTAACCTAGAAGATTTACTCTATCCCAAAAGTTATACAATCTCTTGAAACACTTACTGCTCACCCTACTTCTATACCCGAAGGCCCTTAGAGTTATTCTCCATAAAGTGCCATATGAGGAAAAGGCCTTCTCTTTATATAGTTCTAAGGAAGTCCTTGGAACCATTCATTAAATCCCACTCATTAACATTCTTTGAATCTTCACATACTCTCATAAATTTTCTTTCATGAATATTCCATGTTATCTTTATTCAAAATTCCACCATGAATGAACTTTACCATGTATTTACATGAATCTCATGTATTAAATCTCAATGTATGAATAATCCACTTTGGAGGCATAAACTCAACAAGCCTAGACCATTCTTGTACACCACTGCCCCCATCATTGCGTTCTAATCCACTTTATTTCCCTTCACCAACACCAAGCTTTTTCTCCAATTTCTCAATCTTCCACATTTATTTCTTTGCTTGAAATCTCAAAATTAGCACTATGGTTAAGGATGAAACTAATTCACCTAATCTATATAGGAATGATTTTCTGTTCAATGACCAATTCACAATAAAAGGTGTACTTTAGGGACAACCAATACAATTTAGCAAAAAGATAATGATAATAACAAAGGATAAGCAACCAATGTATCAAATAGCACTTCAAAAGAAAAAGTGAAAAACCAACCAGAGAATTGGTCATTAATCAATCAACATTCTACCTTTTGGTGACTAATAAGGGTGGAGACCAATCAAATGTCATGTTCATGATTACCAGGTAAGAACGACCGGCTGTGGGACCAACCAATAGAATTGACCACCAGCTATTCACCCATGTCAACACATTGGCACTAAATATCCATCACTTCTTTATAATAAAGATTGAAGATTTTTTGCTAGATTATTTTTTAACAATTTTTTTATTCTTTACTAATTTTTTTGTTATTATGAAGTTTCATGCTCTTCCATATTTTTTTAAGGAATGAACAAAAACCATAAACACAGGAAAAAGAGATTACCAGTTTCACCAAGACTTTTTTTCACAAGAGCATTTGTAATGAAGCAATGACTTACATCTCCTAACTTGTCCTCAATGACCACTCAAAGGCTCGATTGAACTACTCCCAATTTGCTCACTAAGCTCTTAGTCCTCAACTAAAAGCACAATGAGTTCAGTGGCCTGATTTCTAACCGCCAATCTCCTTCCCTAGGCGTTCTCTTCCTCTCACATAGCTGCTTTGATGATTGCTCTTGGACTTCCTCAACTATCTCTTTCTTTTGTACCATTGAAACCTGTGCTTAAATAGTTGCTTCGATAAGACTCCAATTCTGATTCAAATCCTGGGTCTTTTGCACCAAATAGAGCGCAAAAACAAATAGTGGAAAACAAGAGAAAACATAGGCTAAATGGTTGCAAGATTTGTGTGTACATGGCAGAGATTATGGAAGTTAATTGATCTGTCTTATTTCTCAGGAGTTTCCAACTAGGTTTATTCAGTTAAAACCAAATTGAATTATTTGGTTTATTCAATTTTTTATTTTTTTATTATTAGAAATTGAATTAACAAAAACAAGGGCTGAAATGGAATTAAAACTAAATTGAAATATTTTAGTTTGGTTTGTTATAAAACTAAAATAACCAAAATAAAATTTATGTCCAAATCTACTGATAAAACTGAAATATCTAGGAAAATAGGTAACTTAAGAAATTGTACAACAAGATCTGGACGACTAGCTCTGGAGTTTACTCACATTAGTGTCTCCAAACTCATCGTATCTTACTGCTAGATCAAATTGTCCACATTTCCTACCACCTATTTTCCCTCTGTACCTAACTTGATCCCACTCTAACCATCCTTGGCTTGCAGAACTTTCCCAGGAAAATGTGCCACCTCCACCTTCCTCAATGCTTTATCTTTCATTGTTTCCATATTCCTAGACTTTCTCGATTCAATTATGTGCTTTTTGTTCATGTATCTCGATGAGTTTTTGGAAGACAAAGCCTTAGAATGCTATTATTTAGATATGGGTGGCAGTGGAGGAATTGAAGTATCAAAAAGTCTTCATGGATGGAGTGATGGCCTTGCTGTAGAGAAGGAGCAAGAAAGAGGCACTATATCTAAAAGTCTAAGTCCCTTGTGGTTAAAAAGGAAAAAGTAGGTTTTTCAAAATAATGATGTAATTGTAGGTTAAGTTCCTTGTAGCTTTTTGGAGAAGGTCCTTCGGGGCCTTGGGCGTAATACCTGTGCCGAAGATGGACCTTTTTGTCCGGAGACATAGGCTGTTCGTCCATAGCCTGTCTTTTGGTGTCTTCGAGGTAGCCTACTTCTCCCTTCTGTAGGTTTGCTCAACGTCGCGTCTTGTAACCAGGCGTGTCAGTCTGGAGCGACGCGCCCAGGACTCTGGGGTGTCAGAAAGCGTGTTTTTCTTTTGGCGCAATGGCTGACATGTGGCAGCTTGTTATTGGCAGGGGGTGCATCGGATAGGGCAGGCGCGCCTTTTTATGCGCACCGAGCAGTTATGGCGACTGTTCTCCTTCGCGGAGCACTCATGACGCCGGTTCGCCTACCCCCCCTCGGCCTATATATACACCACTCCGTCATAATCTCTTTTTGCTTCTGCTTTTGCTCTCCTCTTGCCTTCCGATTCTCTTTTGTTCTTTGCGACGGTGCTGTTTGATGGAGTTTTTTTTTGTCAGTTTTCGCGACGACGTCTTCAAACCCAGATTTCGGCAAAAGATTTGGTGGGTTTTGATTTCCAAAGCCTTTTGATTTTAACACTTTCCTGAAGTCAGTTTTTCATTCTCCAAAGTCATCTTTTCCTCCAAAAATGTCTTCGCGAACTGTTTCTCCTATCCCGGAAAGTTGGCTTCCCCTTGCTAGTCATACTTGTTGTACGACCTCGGAAAAATTAGAAAGATGGACCAAGAAATTTTTTCTTCCTTCTTATGCCACTACCAGACTTCCTGGTCCTCAGGAGGTCAGTTTTATGAACCGTCAAAACGAGGTTACCGTTTTTCATGCCCAACTGAAGGCCGGACTTCGATACCCCCCGTCGAGGGTGATTTGCAACTTTTGCCAATTTCATGGCATTGCCGTAAATCAACTTCCCCTGAACTCGTACTGCTACTTTAACACCTTCCTTTGCATGTGCAGCATTTTCAAAATAGAACCCCACTTCATTCTTTTTTTGCAGTACTATAAGCTCTATACGGTCCCGAAGAGTGGCTTCTACTTCATGCTACCTCGAGGATCAGGGAGCAAAAAGTATAAGTTCACTTTCGCCACTAAGGACAACTAACGAGGGTGGCAACAAAAAGTTTTCTTTCTCAAGATGGAGGAGGCCTGGTCGTACATTCCGACCAAGTGGGCTCGGGGAAAGTTGGAGATGGATGTCGTAGACCCGATGATGCTGCTCACTCCTGAGTTGGCACCCAGATTCACGAACTTAGACAGACAGATCCGAGCAGTCTCCAACTGGGATTCTGAGGTCCCTTCGCGCCCCCTCTACCCCTTCCCCATCAAGTGGAAATTGATGACCGAGGAGGTCCTTCGGGAGCTAGGGGTAGTGAAGGAGCACAAGACGGACCTCGAGATGCCGGCTCCTGCCATCGCTGGGAAGGATTCCTGGTTGGTGCAACTCCTTCAAGAGGAGGTCACTTACGAGTCTTTTTATGAACGTAAGTTATCTCAAGAATTTTTCAGTATAAGTACTTCTCGGACTCACACTGATGTCTTTCTTTTGTTTCAGAGATGGGCGACGAGTCTGCCGACTATTACAAGTCCCTTTTTCTCGGTCAAGCCGGGAAAGGCGAGCAGACGAAGAAGGCCGTCTCCCGAAGACGGAAAGCATCTGGGGCCGGGCCGTCCTCGGTGAAACGAGCGAAGAAGAACGCGCCTCCTCCTCAGCCAGAAATTCCCGAGGAGGCTCCCGAAGAGCCCGAGGTCGCTGCTGCCCCACCGACCGAGGTCGTTGCCGACGTCCCTCCTCGGAGTCCTATTTCCTCGGTGACTCTTCTAGACACCTTGGTAGAAGTTCCTTCTGCCGAGGAGCACCACAAGAGCAAAGGCAAGGAGATTTCTGCCGAGGAGGCCCGGGACTCCGACGACGATGTGGCCGAGGTGCCGCCAGGTTCGTTCACTTAGGCAAGCTTTGGTGCCCTTATTTTTTGAACTTTGGCGATTACTTGCCTTGATAAGTTTCTTGTTTTGCCGTACAGGGGAGCTGCTATATCCGAATTGGGCAGCCGAGCACGCCCGGAAACGAGCCCTTCGGGATGCCCATATCCCGAAGGGGAAGATCCCGAGGGAGCCTTTCTGGTCGTTTACGGAGGACATGAACTTGTACTCCGGAGGCGACTGCCCCCGAATGGCCAACCAAATCTCGCGGGGGATCCTCACCGAGGCCTCTTTTAAGGCCATTTCCGAGGCGTGCCCGAGCGACGAGTCCCTTGCTGCAAAAGTTTCCGAGCACGCTGCCCAGGTATACTTCATGCCTTTGTTTTGTTTCCTCTTGATTTCTTCTAAGTGTTTGGCTCATTTTTTGCCTTACTGACTTTGTTCTTACTACTTTGCAGCTGCTGGGGCTCACTGGCCTCCTCAGGGTTCGGGTGGCGAAGCAGGCGGTGTTCAGAGTCTCGGCCTTAGATTGCCTAGAAAAATCTAAGGCCATGTGTTCTGAATTAGCTGCCAAGAACACGGAGATGGCCCAAGCTGCGCAGAAGGAGGTTGCTACCGTTCGGGAGGAGTTCTTGAAGGAGAAAGAAGAACTTTTGAAGGACTCCTCCCAGAAGATTTCTGACCTTGGCTCCAAGGTGGCGGAGCTGACTTCGGCGAACGAGGCACTTCAAAAGGAGAAGTCAGAGTTTGAGGCTCTCCTGGCGAAGGCGCTTGCTGAGAAGGCCGAGCTCCAGGCCAAGGTCGAGTCTTTGAAGAAGGAGCCGAAGAAGAAGAAGATGAAGGCACTGAAGAAGGAGGTCGCTGATCTGGAGAAGGAGCTTAACGAGCTAGGGGTCGAGAAGGAAAAGGCCGATGAAATGACCAAGGTCGGCTTTCAGGACGGCTTTTGCCTTGCTCGGCACCAAGTCCTTCAGAGGTTCCCAGATCTGGACCTCTCCTTTTTGGAGGCCCTAAACATTCCCGAGGGGCCTCGGTGGTCTTGGTCCAAAATTGAGCATCTCAGACTGCCCTTCTCTCTTCCGGCGCCGAAGGCAGTGGATAAGGACGCAGAAGCTGGTGGCTCCCGAGATGCCGAGATCCCTTAGTCTGTATTAGGGTCCTTTGCCTTCTTTTTCCTCTTTTTGTACTTCTTCTTTTTGGCAAGCTTCCTTCTGTGTAAGCAGCTCCATCCTCAATAAAGGTTCTTTCTTTCTTTTGTAAAATTTTGGCTAAGTGTTTTGCAAGATTTTTCATTTCCCATTGTCCCGAACACATTCGCTCAAGAGACTTCGGAAAATCGGATCTATGCTTGCAAACTTTTGTACTTAGAATTTTTTGCAAGATTTTTCATTTCCTATTGTCCCGAACACATTCGCTCAAGAGACTTCGGAAAATCAAACCTACACTTATCCCGGCGATCACCCTCGCAAAATTCTAACTTGTACAATTTACGCTCAAGAATTTTGGCTAAGTCTTTTGTACTTAGAAAAAATTTCTTCTAACTTGTGCCATACAACTTTCCTACCAAAATCCTAAGCATAGAATTTTTTCAAGGCATCCGAATGCCATGTATTTTTTAATTCTATGCCTTCGGCGTTGCCGAGCTTGTAAACTCCTTTTCGCACTTCGGCAAGTACCAGATAGGGACCTTCCCAATTTGCGCGAAGTACCCCGTGAGATGGTCTTCGGGGTCCAAATTCAGCTTTTCGGAGAACAAGGTCCCCTTCCTTTATTCCCTTTGGCCTGGCTCGCAAGTTTATAGCTGCGGCCACTCTTTGCTGGAAAGCTTTCCTTTTCAGCTCGGCTATTTCTCTAAGTTCGCCGACAAGGTCAAGCTTGGTTCTTAGGCCGAGGTCATTTCCCCTTTCATCAAACACTTGCACTCGCACCGATGGTTGCACTACCTCGATTGGGATGATAGCCTCTGTACCGAAATCCAGTGAAAAAGGTGTTTCCCCTGTGGCTCTTCGGGGTGTTGTTCGGTAGCTCCATAACACACTTGGGAGCTCTTCTGGCCATTTCCCTTTTGCTTCCCCCAGTCTCTTTTTCAGACCATCTTTGATAGTCCTGTTAGACACTTCTACTTGTCCATTGCTTTGGGGGTGAGCTATTGGGGTGAAGTGCATTTTTATTCCGAGGTCACTGATGAATTCTTGGAAGCCTTTGTCTATAAACTGGGACCCATTGTCGGCTACTAGTACCCTCGGTATGCCAAATCTGCATACAATGTTCTTCCATACGAACTTCTGTACCTCTTTTGCTGAGATAGTTGCCAAGGGTTCTGCCTCGACCCATTTAGAAAAATAGTCTACTGTGACTACGCAGAACTTCACGCTTCTAGGCGCTGTCGGGAGCGGCCCAATGAGGTCTATGCCCCAAACTGCGAAGGGCCAGGGATAATCAGCCGAAGTTACCAATTCTGAGGGTGTCCTTTGGATATTCGCATGTCTTTGGCAATTACCACATTTCAGGACGAACTGTCTAGCGTCCTTTCTCAGGGTAGGCCAAAAGTATCCTTGGCGAAGTATCACTACTGCTAGAGCGTCGATTCCAATGTGCGAACCACAAGCGCCTTCGTGAACTTCTTCGAGGATCATTTTAGTATCCTCTTCGCCAACACACCTCTGTAGTGGATTTGCATATCCCTGCCGATATAATTCTTCTCCAATCAAGAAGAAACGACCGGAGCGTCTTCGCACTTTTGCTGCTTCGCTGGGGTCTTCGGGGAGCGTATTGGTTGCGAGATATCTTTTTATTGGGTCTTTCCAGCCTTTTTCCGAAGTTACTATGCTCAGCACTGTGATGCTCGGGTGATCTAGCACCTCGGTGCATGTTTTCAATTTTTCCAAGCAATCTGCCTCGGCATTATCTCAACGAGGCACATTTTCGATTCGTACGGTGTCGAACTCCCGAATGAGCTTCGCCACCAGTTCATGGTATTTTGCCAAGGTTGGGTCCTTCGCCCCATAGTCCCCTGCTGTTTGCCGAACTACCAGCTGGGAATCGCTGTGGGCTTTCAAGTTTCTCACACCGATTTTTCTGGCTAGGCGCAACCCTGCTATGAGAGCTTCGTACTCGGCCATATTGTTGGTGACGTTAAAGCTGAACTTGATGGCCTTCATTACTTCCAGACCTTCGGGACCTCTAATAATTACTCCGGCTCCCTGGTGTTCGGACCCCGAGGCTCCGTCGACATATAAAGTCCATTCTGGCTCGCCTTCGCCAGAATCCGAATGGCTACCTTCGGTGATGGGTACTTCGGCAATGAAGTCTGCCAAAGCTTGAGCTTTTATGGCTTTTCGAGGTACATAAGTGATGTCGTGTTCGCCAAGTTCTATGCACCATTTGGAAAGCCTTCCCGAATGATCAACCTTCCTCATGACGTCCCGTAAAGGTAGACTACTTCGGACGATGATAGGGTGAGCCTGAAAATATGGTCGTAGTCTTCTTCCTGCCAGTACCAAGGCATATATAGCTTTTTGTAGCTAGGCGCAACTGACTTCGGCACCATGCAAGGACTTGCTTACATAGTAAACCGGCCATTGCCTTGACCCTTCCTCTAGTAGGTAGCTCCAGCATTTTTGAGCCCGAAGGGCATCCTGATGTAACAATATGTTCCACCCTCTGTGATGAAGGCAGTCTTCTCCTTGTCTTCGGCCTCCATCCTTATTTGATGATATCCACTGAAGGCGTCTAGGAAACTTAGGAGCCCGTATTTGGCAGTTGAGTCTACCAATTGGTCTATTGGTGGGAGAGGGTATGAGTCTTTTGGGCAAGCATCGTTCAAATTTCTGAAGTCGATGCACATTCGGAGCTTACTGCTCCCTTCTTTTGTGGCAATAACCACATTGCTTAACCACTCGGGGTACTTGACTTCCCTGATTACGTCAGCGTCCAATAGGCGCTGAACTTCGGTTTTGACAAAGTTACTTTTATGGGCTGAGATGCCCCATTTCTTTTGCCGGACAGGTTTTGCTTCCGGACTTACTTTGAGACTATGCTGTATTACGCGGGGGTCTACCCCCGGCATATCTTTCGGCGAGTAGGCAAACAGGTCTTTATTCATCAGTAGAAAGGATACAAGTTTTTTCTTGTCACCTTCGGCCAAGTTTTTCCCTATTCGGGTATTTCGGCCTGGGACAAGTTCTACTTCTTCCATTTTTTCCTTCGTGAGATCTTCTACCTCGCCCATCTTTGGTTTTTCAGCTGGCAAGGCCTCTGCCTCTACAGTTTGCGCGAAGTTGTTTGCTGGAGCTTTTTGTGCCTTGACGAACACTTTCCTTACTTTGCCTTGATCGATGAAAATCTCTGCGTCTCCATCCTTGGTGGCGAAGGTGACAGTTAAGTACCTTACATCAGGGCGAATGTACAGATTTCCCTGTGTTTGTCTTCCAAGGATGGCGTTGTATGATGAAGGAACATCCATGACAATAAATCTTGTCATTGTGGAGGCGAATAATTCAGCTGTCCCATCTACTGAAGTTCCTCTCATCATTAGGGGAAGATCAATCCATCCGAGGACGGGCAGTTCGGATGGTCCTACCCCGAAAGTAGGCGAAGTGACGGGCTTGAGGTTGGTGTTGGATATGCCCAAGTTCGGCAGCAAATGTGAGAACAGGACGTCGGCGTTTGATCCATCGTTAAGCAGCACTCTCTTGACGTCCCAGTTTCCTATCCTTACCATGACCAGAAGGGGATCATCATGGGGGAAGATGATAGTGGTACCATCCTTGCGGGTCAGCTTCTTCGTCGGACTTTGATACTCCATCACTGCTATTTCTCTGGCCTTCCTCTTTCTTTCCGAGGATGGGAGCCCTGTCGTGATTGTTTGTATTATTCCCGCGGGAGGTGGAGGGCGCCTTTTCGGACTTCGGTTCCTCCGTCTGTCGGAGTCGTAGTCCTCGTCATCTGCCTTTCCTTCTTCCTCCTTCCTCCCTTTCGGGGAAGGCATCCGCAGGTATCGCCGAAGTTGGCCTTGTTTTATCAGCGACTCTATGTATTTTTTCAATTGGAAGCAGTCTTCGGTATCGTGGCCGTGGTCGCGATGAAACTGGCAGAACTTCTTCATGTTCTTTTTGTTATCAGCGGTCATGGCCCTTGGCCGCTGAACTTGGGTCCCCTGTCTCTCCATTGTCATGAGGATGTTGGTCCTCGTGGTGTTCAGAGGTGTGAAGGTTGGGGGTTTCCTTCCCCTAGTCCTTCGAGGTCGTCCTGCTTGGTCGGTCGGATACCGCGTCTGCTGGCTGGACCCTTCGGCACGGGCGTGATCAGTCTTCGGTCCACCCATCCTCAGCTCTTCGGCTGTCATGTGCTGCTCGGCCCTTCGGTAGAACTCGCCAAGCGTGTCCGGAGGGTCCTTTGAAAATTCGTAGAACAGCTGTGAGTCTCTCCGAAGGCCCCGTATCATGGCGAGGATGCGTATTTCGGGCCGAAAGTCTGGGACACTTAGGGCCTCTCTGTTGAACCTTTCGACATAGTCACGGATGGTTTCTCCGTTCCTCTGCGCTATGTCGAACATCTGGACAGGCATCTTCGCCGTCGGCCGACTTCCAATGAATTGCTGTGTAAAGGCCGTGGATAGCTCCTGGAACTCCCTGATGGTCCCCGGGGCCAATGAATTGTACCACGCTGTTGCTGGTCCTGTGAGGGTTACTTCAAAACACTTGCACAAGGTAGCATCATCAGCACCGTGCATCATCATGCTGCGT
The DNA here is from genome assembly GCA_005392925.1 of Aquilaria sinensis. Lineage (NCBI taxonomy): Eukaryota > Viridiplantae > Streptophyta > Magnoliopsida > Malvales > Thymelaeaceae > Aquilaria > Aquilaria sinensis. The sequence goes on along the minus strand of SMDT01002991.1, from coordinate 246,360 downwards.
TTGTACTTGGTCAGGTGAGCCTGTGGATCTGTCCGGCCATCATAAGTTTCCAGCCGAGGTACCCGGAAATCGCCTGGCATGGCTGCCTCAACCACTGTTCGGGTGAACGGGGACTCATCCCCACAGAAGGTTTCGGACAGCCTAGCCCAGACCGGCTTGCGAGCTACCTGTCTTTCTACTCTCTCCAGCCTCGCCAATATCTTCTCCATAAGGAGCGTGGCACTAGGCTCTTCCTCCTGGTGTTTGTAGGCTCCTGGGAAGGGAGATTGTCGGCGCCTCTTCGGGGAGTGACTTCGGCGCCGAGGAGATGGGGACTTCGCCTCGGGTGATGAGCTCCTTTGGCGTGGAATTTTAGGTCGCTTGGACCCCGTTTGCCCCGTAGGTCGGTCCCCAAGTGGCACGTTTTCTGTTGAGGACTCTTCTTGTAGATCCCCGCTCCCCGAACTGCGATAGGTTGGTTTGGGGCTTTTCTCCCGAGGGCGTGCTGGCGAGGGAGGCCTTTGGGCCTGAGTTGGTTGTGGCCATCTTCGGTCAATCTGTTGTGTCATTTCAGCCACGACAGAGCGCTGAAAGTCGCGCAGAAAGCTCATGGTTATGACCAGAGGACGCTCTTCCTCAGGCGAGGAAGTCCCTGGAATGGTTTGCTCAGTAGCCGGTTGAGCTTTAGGCGCGGACGGGGACTTCAGGAGTCCCTTGTCCTTTGAACGCCGAGTTTCAACAACGGCGACCTGAGGGTCGGTTCCCACAGACGGCGCCAAATGATGCCCGGCAGCATCTTCGTCATGTGACATTGTGACTTCGGGAGAGACTTCCTAAGAGGGAGAACATATGGAGTGTAAGTTTCCCAGGGGAGAGTACCTGAAATGCTCAGAAAAGAGGGTTAGGAGGTCCCCGGCGTGTTTTTCCAGGGAGGAGCCTCCGACGCCCAAGTCAGTGCCCTGAGAGGAGATAGAGGAGGGACAAAGAGGAATAGATGGCCTTGCCTTTGTGTGTTTTCTCAGGGGAGAGAAGGTCCGATGCCTTGCCAGGGCATTTAGATCATGACATGTGTTCAGTCAGATGTCCTTTGTACCTTCGGGCGTAGGGAACATGTAGCCGCTTATAGGCTCTTTGAGCCTTGGACTGAGACAGGCTGTGATAGGACTCGAACGGCGTCGGCGCGTCAGACTGCCGTTTGAGGCGGCGTGTAGCGCCTGTGGATGACATGTCAGAGGCTCCTTAAATGCTCGTGCCGTACTCCCGAGGTTCCTTGGACGAGGTCGTCCTTTGGTACGAATGCCCTCCTTCGGGAATTATGCCCGTGGTTCAGGGACTTCCCTGGTTCGGGGGTTCCGCCTTCGGGGAGGGTCTCTCCTGTTTGCGATAGCTGGTCTTTTATCCCCAAAGGTGATCCGTTCGGTCCCCCGAGGGAGCTGGCAACACCTCTAACGTTTCTGGCGTTCTAGCCGAGGTCATGGGTTCGGGGCGTTCGGCTTCGCTCCTTCCGAGGTCAGTGTTAGCGCCTCCTTCGGATGACGCCAGGTTTCCCGTCCACGCTTCTGGCAGGAAGTATGTAGTGAGAGAGGCGATAGCCCTTCGGATATCACAAACTATACATACTTATGGTAACTCTTCTTTAGTTTTGGACTAGATGTTATGAACTAATCTTTAACTTCATGTATGAAATGTAACAATATGATTTCTTATCGTATTGTTTTCAAATTTTATAGTTTTTTTTTTAATGACCATGTGCTTAGTTTCAAGAAACAAGAACCAAATTATGAAAATTTAATACAATGAATTATAATTCACTTTTTTAATAATATGAATTTTTATCATATTATTTTCCAGTTTTATTTTTTTTTCAATGATCATGTGCTTAGTTTCAAGAAACAAGAACCAAATTATGAAATTTGAATAAAGTGAATTATAATTCAGGTGAACGGATGAAAATAAAATAAAATAAATTATAATTCAAATGGTTCGATTTAGATTTAACTTGTAATTCATGTGATATGAATCAATTTTATAAGAACTAAAACCTGTTGGATTGTTCTGATCAAGTCAATTTCAAAACAATCTAACCAGAACACCTTTAATTTCATATGTGATATAATCGATCTTCTGAAATGTTTAATTAGGCAAAGATTTTTAATGTTTTCATAGCCACAATTTGTAAAATAAATCATACTTGATTTCATAAGTTGTGATTCATGCGTGATTGCTTCAAGTTGAAGTAGAGAAGTAAAATTGAACAGAGCAAAAAGAGAAAAGAATGCGTTGTGACAAGTACTACTCTAAAGTAATTGCGAAGGACGAGTTATACCTATCAAAGGCTCAAGAACACACCGGCTACCTCTTTCCTTAACATCCCACGTTCCACACTCCGTTTTAACCGGCTTTCACTTCCCACGTGGCCTTGCCCTAGATTTCTCTACCCCTCATGCCACTTCTTTTTAAGTTTTTTTTCAATAATAAAAAACATATAACTACTATATATATATATAAAGTAAGAGGAATTATTAAGAAAGTTGGGGGTAAAGTTGTTTGCTTCATGAAATTTGGAGGCGTCGAGCTACATTTTACAACTTGCTGGCCAGTCTTTGGGTGGAGGGGCAATCGTTGCAACTTAAACCTCAGTCTCGGCTCGGGTGATGTTTTACATTTATTAGCTAAGCTAGGTAGGCAAACACAATTTTTTTTTTTTACTTCATTCATCCCAATTCTTTTGCCCCATTTTAATTTTTTGACTTAAATTCTTAGAACTGAGGTTTGTTCTATTTTTTATGTCACTTGTCATATCATAGTATTTGTGTAAGTTGCGGTCAAAATTTTAAAGTTATTACTCAAATTAGTTTAACATTCAATTCTCTATTTCCCCCTTACCCCTCTTCATGACATGAGTATCAAATTAACTTTAATCCATCGTTTGGATTTATTTTCCTAATTATAAAATGGAGTGTTTAATTGGTACACTCAGCTCACCAACTCGGCTCATGCTACATGTATCAGTAAGTTTATTACTGAAACAAGAATTTCATCAACAGCTACTTAGAGATTTAAGATTTCAGTATACTGTCCTCGCATGGTCTATCATACCCAAAAGAAAAAAAAAAAAGAACAAAACAAAAACTACTAGAAAGCAAACCTACAGCCCATGATGAATGTTAGAAAAATAAGAAAGGATGAAGATGGAGAAAAGCTTTGAGGTGTTAAATGATTTCATTTTTCTAAAGATGATTATTCCCCACCTTACAGTGCCAAAAATATGCTTTCCAGATATAACAAAGCTCTGCGAGAAATCTCTCTTAAATTTGTGAAATAATTCATTTATATAGAAAATGGAAAAATACATCTCTTCTTCTAATGGTGACAACCATTCATGGATATGTATCTCTTTGAATAGCAACAATTATTTGTAAAGAATTATGTCCCTTGGAAATGGACATAAATGTTAAAAGAGTCACAATTTTTTGAAGTTTTTGAATTTTAATTAATTTATAAAATTAATTAAAATCAAATAAGAAAAGGACGGAGATGAAGAAAAGTGTAGAGATGTGAAATCATTTCACTTTCCTAAGGACAATTATTCCCCCACTATAAAGTGCCAGAAATATATCTCTAGGATACAACAAACTCCATAAATAATATATCTTAAATTTGTGAAACAACTCATTTATATAAAAAAAAAATGAAAAAAACACAACTCTTTTTCTAACCGACACAACTATTTATAAATATGTGTTTTTTCAAGTAAACAATTATTCATAAAAAATGTGTATATTACAAATGACATAATTATTAGAAAAGTCACAATTATTTGAATTTTAATTAATTTATGATATTAATTAAAATCAAATAACTAAAATGAAAGCATGATTTGCGTAAATGAACAGTCTTGGAGTCCCACGTAGAAGCTGGGTGCAATTGGGTCGACCTGATTTCCTGTTTTTGTGTAATGATCTGAGGCAGAATATAGCTTTAAAGCTTTAATGGCCTGTGATTATGCCTTGTGGTCGGGTTGGTAACGGGAAAAAGCCAGGTTTGATGCGTGGAAATCTGCCAGCTAAGCCGCCGGCAGGCCAATGGCAATTGTTCCGAACTGGTTCTCCATATGCTTGGTCGTTTGCCTTTCATTTTCTTGCCGAACCACCAGACATGAGAATGCAAGTCGGTAGCGCCGTGGCATGCCTGAGCCACACCCAACCACACACCTTGGCTCGATGTGGCCCTCAAATCAAATATTTTTCTTTTTTTGTAATGAGAAATATATGTACAAGTATAAAAGTTAATGTTACATTATAGTTAAGAGAATAAAAAAATGCCTATTTTTGTGAAACCCAAAAAGACATTGAACTAGTATAACTAACATTTTATAGGAAGTTTGTGGAACCTTGGTGTCCTAAGTCTTAACTACTTGGACCGAGGTTTCAAGACATTAACATTACAATAGAACTTGATTTTTGTGACTGATTATGGTGATCGATTAAGTGGTCAAGAAGCTCTTGGGCACCAAATGGTCAGCAAAAAATGCAACAGTTTTCCCAACAAAGAGACTAACCAACTAGTGACCCCATGAGTTTTGGTCACTATGGTCGGTCACTAGGCGGTCAGTAAACGGTCACTATAGTGACCGACATAGTGATCAACTTTATTTTGTCACCAAAAAGCTTCCATATTGGCAATCCGCAAGAATTAATCCAACCAATCAAATTTCACATACTTCTTCCATATAAATTAAAATCGGGGTTCTCGCCATTCTCACCAATCTTGCCTCCCTCTGCATTCTAACTCTCTCTAATCTCTTCCCCCTTTACACTATAGTTTCTCACTACTACTAATGAAGCGTGAGAAGACTAACTAGTGGAAGTCACTGGAGAACGATGAGCCAAAGATTGATACCTAGAAGGCAGAGCTGGACAAGCAAGCTATCCAATTTTGATGAAGAGGGGGGGTGGTGGAGAAGATGGTGTTAGATTAAATTCACTCTTTTTGTTTGGTTCCAAAAAAAACTGATAAGTGATTTAAAGTTGAAGTTGCAGAGACATATCAATTTAAACGGTGGAGCAAACATCTTCAATTTCTGGAAAATTGAGTTAGGAGTCTTCAATAAACTTACACAAAACTTCATCATAACTTAAAATTAGTGAAGAATAAAAGAACTGTTAAAAGGAAAATTCAATGAAAATCCTAGAAAAACAAAAATCAAAGAGATGAGATGGGTATTTAGTGTTATGACCAATTTGATGACCGATTTTTTCAGTCGCTAGCATTGGTCACTATGTCGATCACTACTCCTTAGTGACCAAGGATTTAATGATAAAAAATCGATCACCAAAAAGTAAAATAGTAACCGATTAGTGACCAATTTGTTAGTCAATTATTTGTGTTTTTCTTGTAGTGTAAATCACTTCTTACTTTGGGCTTTCTATTGTTACTCCTAAATTTTGGGTGAACTTGCTTTTACCCCCCTTGAAGTTTGGAAACATACTATTTTCTCACTAATTCTTTAAAGCTACTAGAAAACAAATTTTTAAAATTACAGTTATCCTCCTTGAGCACAAGCTAATATTACAATTACACCTTGAGATTTATAAATATGCACTTTTCCTATTTATTTTCTATACTGTGTTGAAGCAATTCCTAAAATTAATGTCTGATAACTATTTTATATAATTTCAAGTTATGTAATATTTTTTTAACAATTAATTGATATTTAAAAACGCATTAGTTACATTTATAGAGAGTAAAAAATGATAATTTAAAAATGTTTGTTACTTATGAGAAAATAAGGTACAAATTGCAAAAAACATTCCAATAAAAGTTCATTTACTGGAAAATAATTATCAAATAGTTTAAATTAATTTTTCTAAAGTTACCATCTATTAATGAAAAGAAAAAATAAGTGTACAAGTGTAGATTTCCAAACCTTGAGAATACAATTATAATATCTGTAAATTTGACTAACGGTGTTAAAAAAGTATGGGAAAAGTATATATTTTCAAACATTAGGGGTAAGTGTAATATTAAGGCGTAAATGTAAAAACCCTTTTAATTTGTATACAAAGGGCTTAAACTATTTTAGAAAAAAAAAAACAAAGTTCAAGAGTAAGGGCTTAGTCTTATCTGTTTATTTCAAGTAAATGCCCCTCCATGGTAACCCACGATAATGCCTCCAAAGGACTTAAATCGCACTTAGCTCTTGTTGAGTTTGTTAGCTCAAATTTAAAAATTCTAAGGATTTTGATTTTTTTTAGGATTTTATTTTAATTTTATAATTTATTTTGGATTTAATTTCCCAATTTTAATGTGGTTTCATGAGAGAGGGGAGATCCAGAGGCCAGAGAGAGTTAGGACGGAAAAAACCTTTTTTTATTCTTATATCTTGCAGTTATGTGATGGCAAGGTCATGTGGTTATCGGTAGTATATAGGGGATTTATAGACCATTGTAAGCATAAGGACATATCTCCACTATAATCTCTAAATTTTGTTTTGAGTGAATTTTTCTAATTTGTGGATGCATACTAGTTAAAAGCTGAATCATGTTAAATTTTTGTGTGCTTGCTTGACCATATTTTCTGTTGCACTATGTGTTATAGGTGATTAGGGAATTTTTTTTCTTACAAGTGATAGCAGAGCTTGTGGTTTGGTTTTGACATGGTGGAGTTTATGGTACATTTTTTGCATGGTGGAGCTTGTGTTCTTGATGTGTTTCGAGTCATGTTCATAATGTTTGTACTCATTTATGTTCATTGCTGTGTTCTTATTTTGGTGATGTTTGTAGTGTTTGTTCCTATGATTGTAATCATGTGTTTATGATGTTTATATTCATAGTGAAGAATTTGAGTCAATGTGAAGATTAAGAATCTTAAGAATTTTGATTTTATTTAGGATTTTTTTTTTGTTTTTCTATTTATTTTGGATTGGGGAAAGGACACTTTTGGTCCTCTTAACATTTTCAGATTTGCAATTTTAGTCCTGTAATTCATTGAGTTGCAAAACAAGCCGTCCAATGTTAAAACTATTAGCTCTGTTAGTCCTACAACTTGTTTGGCTGACGGAAGTGCTGACATAACAATTAATTCTGTTTTATTTAGATTTAAATTATCTATTAATTATTTCATATTTAATTTAGTAATTAAAATTTCTTTTTCTAAAATTATTTGTAGGTGTCATACTACTACACTTGATACTATTCGTAACAGAATTCGCTGCCTTTTTTTGGTTATGAATAAGTCAACTAACTAACAATAAATAGTACTCCTCAGTGACAAAATAATTGTCCACATTTTCATTTTAAGTTGTCCCATTTTAATTATCCACTTCCCTAATTAGAAGACTCGATTTAAATTAGTATATAAATTATTCATTTTTATACATTTATATACTTGTGTTGGAGAGGTTAGTATATAAAAACACTGATACACTAAATTAAGGTTAAGATTGGTAGAATACACAATTACTTTGGCCGAGAAAAAAATCTACAATTGCTATAACTTTCACAAACCATGAGTTTTTGTGTGTCGCCAATTATTTTTGGGCGGGGCGAGACTTTGAAAATCTTCTTTTGAAATGGTTATTTCTATTCGCGGGTTATTTGCTAATTTCTTGTTGACTTACTAACTTGATACCAACCATTTTTTCGTATTAGGATTTCCCTTGCACTCTCTGTTTCTAACGTAATTCCTAAAAACCATTCGAAAAAAAAATTTAAAAATACTAACTACGTAGCAAGACTGCCACTGGTGTAGGGAAACATGTATAGGAGAAGTTGATAGAAGCACATGCAATGGTGGTGTACCAACTTCCGATTTCAACTTGTAAACAATGTTTATGTAGGACAAAAATCAGAGAAAAATCATTCCTTTTCGCTGTAATCAAAATTTTCGGTTTTAAAACAACAAAACAGTGTGCTGGGAGGTTTGGTGGAATCATAATCATCAACCAACCAATGTGTTTTATGCATAGATTGAAAACCTGAAGTTTGGAACCCCACTTTCTTGGAGTTATTCTGTTTAAATGGAGCAGATGGGCCAACACTGACGCGGGGATGGGCCAGCTTCCCCGGTAGCCCAAAGCAAGGGCCCAGCTCTTATTTGAGGAGTATTATTAGTACTTGATAGAGAGGAGTTCATCTTCATTGTTTTGCGGGAAAATTAGGCTGTAAATCCTTGAGGTAAATGACATATCCATGGATAAATAGCTCAATCAATTGGATTCAAATTCAAATTTCAAATGTGATGCATCTTTGAAAAAAAGGGAAAATCTAGATGTTCATTCTTTTTTATAGATTCTTGAAGGCTTAATTCCCTGATTGGCCCTAAAATTATCATGAATATGCCCCTAAGATAAAGTTTGTACTTGAACAAGCCCCAGAACATTCAGTTTGTTGTCCAATTAGCCCCTGAGTGCCCAAGCATGGCCGCGATTATTACCATTAATCAGTGGGTCTTGTATAAGTTTTCATGGCAACAAAAGGTAACACATTGTTTCATAATCTAGTTACAACTCTACAATTGAATTGCCCCATTGAATTTTAGGAGATAGATTAATTGAATTGATTCAATTGAAGTTATTAAACACAGATTGATACAAAGATATTATGAATCTAGCCCAATGGGGAACAATTCTTGAACCACCCCTTGCGCACACCAAAATAGAAAACATGAGCAAGCAACCATAAACAAATTTACATAGTTCGGCCCTTAAATAGCATACACCTATATATGAGAGAAATCTACTCAAATAATATATGGAAATTATTGTAGAGGTTTGTCCTAAATGTTTATGTTAGCTGCTATGGATCCCTTATACACTCTTGATAATCACATGATCTTATCCTCACACAATTACAAAATATAAAAATCACAAAGGACTTCTTGTTAAATCCTTCTTTGGCCTCTGAACCAATCCTCCCTCCTGAAACCCTCACATTTTGTCTCTTCACAACAAATGATTTTTCTCTTATACTCAAAACCCTAATACAAAAAACTTTTTATATGCTACACACAAACCCAAACCACATCAAAATAATAAAATTAAATCCTAAAAGGGAAAGGACATTTTTTATACTCTAACCTTTTCAAATTCGCCACATCAGTCCTATAATTCGTCGAGTTGCCAAACAAGTCCTCTAACGTTAAAACCGTTAGTTTTGTTAGTCATACAATTTGTTTGGCTAATGGAAGTACTAACATGGCGCTTAACGTCGTTTATTTCAGTAACTAAATTGATACTTTTTCAAACATTAGTCACTTACTTGTAATTTTTTCAAAATTTGATGGTTATTAACTCTAAATCACTCAAATCATAATTTTATGACTCATTTGGCAATTTGACTAATTTTTGGACTTGTTTGGTAACTCAAGTAATTTTAGAACTCGCATAAAAAATTTGAAAAAAATTATAAGATTGAAAATGAAAAAAAAATGAAAAACTTATAGGATTGAGAATGAACTATCAACTAACAAAAAATTACAAATTGAGTAACAAATAATTATAATTCAAACTAACAACAATACACACTCGGATGAGAATACTGACGTGACATTCAATAACACTAAAATAAATTTGAAATAACAACAACCAATGTTTGAAATTTTGTTCCGAATGCCGTACCATGTTTTAGCGGTATGGTACAATCTCGAGTACCGGTAACATATCAACCGTATGTCTCGGATGTACCGATTTATAATAAAGTTTAAACATATTTGAATATCACATATATACCTACTAATTAATTATTATTCCCTATTTTTTTTTCTTTGTTTGTCATTCTCTTTGAAATTATAGAAATAAAAATAAAATAAAATATTAGAGAGAGAAAGTCAAAGTGATTGTCTTGGAACTTACAAAAATTAAAAAAAAAACAGTGAATATCAAAGAGATTTCTTCCCCACCTGTTCCTCTCTCAAACCCAAGAGCTTTTTTTACTTATTGTTTAACCTACAATTTGAGCACCTCCCTCTTCTTTTTCTCAACCGAACACGAATCCATGTTTCTTCATGAAAAAAATGCCAATTTGCAAATCTGGAGAGACAGAAAAATGAGCATCAACTATAAATCCTTTTATCTCAAGCAAGAAGAAGATAAAAGTGCACTATGACACGTGAATAATGTAAAATATTGGGTGAGGTTACATTTGGACTATGCTAATCAATAAGTGAAAAAAGCTCTCAACTAGGTGTGAGAAAGTGAGAAAAGAACAAATGAAGATGGAGTCTTTTTAATATTCATTGTTTTTTTTTATTTCTATAAGTTGCAAGACAATCATTTTGACTCTCTATCTAATATTTATTTATTTATATTTTCATAAGTTCCAAGACAATGACAAACAAAGAAAAAAATAAGGAATAATAATTAATAAGTAGGTATATATGTGATATTCATGTATGTTTAAAATTTATTATAAATCGGTACATCCAAGACATATCATTGACATGATACTAGTACCTGAGATCATACTGTACCATTAAAAAAGGATACGACATCCGGTACCAAATTGAAAACATTGGTTGTTGTTATTTTAAATTTATTTTAATGTTATTTATTGTCATTAGCATTTCTTATCCGAGTCTATATTGTTGTTAGTTGGAATTATAATCCTCAGTTACTCGATTTGTAATTTGTTATTAGTTGATAGATCATTTTCAATCCTTTTTTTTTTTTGTCATTTTCAGTCTTATAACTTTTTCAAAAATTTTAAGCAAGCCCTAAAACTATGAGTTACTAAACTAATCCTAAAATTAGCCAAATTGCCAGATGAGTCCTAAAATTATGATTTGAGTGATTAAGAGTTGATGACTCGCAAATTTAAAAAAAAATCAGGTAAGTAACTAAGGCTTGAAAAGTGTCAATTTAGTCATTGAAATAAACAACGTTAAATGTCATGTCAGCACTTTTGTCAACCAAACAAGTTGTAAGACTAATAAAGCAAACAGTTTTAATGTCAAAGGACTTGTTTGCCAACTCGACGAATTGCAGGATTAATATAGCAAATTTGAAAAAGTTAGAGGACAAAAAATGTCCTCTCCCTTTTAGGATTTAGTTTTCTTATTTGGGTAAATTACAAAAAAAAACCCTGTGGTTGGTCTAATTTACAGTTTACCCACTCAATTTTTAAAAACCTACACTTTACCCCTACTTCCTTTATAATGTTTGACAATAACTTTTGAAATCCTAAATTATACTATCTACTAATCATGTTCTAGTAATTTCAAGATTTTTTATTTTTTTTCATAGACAACAAATCTTTAAAAAATACTAATATGCATTTAAAGGAAAAAAATGCATTTACAAAAAGGAAAAATTGATAATTTAAGTTATCTATTAACTGTAAAAAAAATATTAGAGTGACCGAAATTATAGGAATGTAACTATCATACAACTTAAATTACAGTTTCAAAGGTTGTTATCGGATAGTATAAAAGAATCAGAGGGTAAAGTGTAAGTTTTCAAAAATAAAGGTGGCAAACCCAGTTGTTATTTATTGCTAGTGTCCATATTTTTCTCATCAAAAGCCCTCACAAAATGGTGAAAAATAGTGGAACGTTACCTAGGAAACCTATCGCTTAGATTGCTAACGAATTTGCCGAATCCCAGCGGAACATTAGGTTGTGCTCCAGGAGCTCACCTACCAAAGCCATCTTCCAGATGCACTAAATTGCGTTACAAAAGTAGTATGGTGGAATGGCTTTCTAGTCTATGGTGCAAGAGAGATTGGGCGGCTGAGAGGTAACAATGGGTGAGATAGGGTGGCTGAGTTCCGTGGCAGGAAGTTGAAGAGCTTGAGGCTGAGGAGCGACGGAGAACAAGGAAAGGTCAATTGATGTGCACAATCGAGACAATGGCTAAATGAAACTAGGGATGTAAACAATAGATTTAGAATGTTAGGGTTTGGAATTGTTAATAGAAAAAATTAAAAGATCATAAGTGTTATTTTATGATGTATTTTAATATTTTTTAAGCTACATCAGCATTTTTCGATGGACATAACTTTGAAATTAACGGAAAGTACCTTAATAAGATGCACAACAAGAGATAAGGTACCGTGCTATTACAACTTGAAGGTGAGGTACTCAATTAATATAAATAAAAAATAAGTTAAGTGACCGTTGATAAATTTTATTCAATTTTCCTGCAAAACGATGAAAATGACCCCTCTCTTTAAAGTACTAATAATACTCCTCACATGTGAGTTGGGCCCATGCTTTGGGCTTCCGGTAGCTGGCCCATCCCCGCGTCAGAGTTGGCCCATCTGCACTATTTAAGAATAACTCCCAGAAAGTGCGGTTCCAAACTTCAGGTTTCCAATCTGTGCATAAAACACATTGATCGGTTGATGAATATGATTTGACCAAACCTCCCAACACACTGTGTTTTGTTTTTTTCAAAACCGCAAAACTTGATTGCAGCGAAAAGGAATTTTTTTTGTCCTACATAAACATTATTTACAAGTTGAAATGGGAAGTTGGTACACCGCCGTTGCATGTTCTTCTATCAACTTCTTCCATACATATTTCCCGACATCAGTGGTGGTCTTGCTACGTTATTATTTCTTTTTGTGCTTTTGTTTTTCAAATGGTTTTCAGGAATTACTTTACAATAAGAGAAATCCTAATAAGAAATTGTAGCTAACAAGACATTAGCAAATAACTGGCGAATAGAAGGCACCATTTTAAAAGAAGATATTCACAGACTTACCGCGTCCAAAAATAATTGGTCACATGACAAAAATTTATGGTTTAAGAAAGTCATAGCAAGTGGAGATTTTTCTTCGGCCAAAGTAATTGTATTCTACCAATGTTAACCCTCATTTATTGTATCTATGTTTTTATATTCTAACTTCTCCAATATAAGTTTACAAAAGTTATAACAAAAAGACATTAAATTGAGTCTTTTAATTAGAGAAGTGGATAATTAAAATAGGGAAAATGTGGACAATTATTCTGGCACGTCAGGAGTACTGTTTCTTGTTAATTAGTTAGTTGGCTTATTCATATCCACAACAAAGGTATTGAATTTTGTTATGAATAGTACCAAGTGTAGTAGTGTGACACCTACAGATAGTTTTAGAAAATTAAATTTTAGTTACTAAATTATATGTCAAATAATTAATAGATAATTTAAATCTAAATAAAACCATTATACGATTTTGTTCAGTCACTACCTATCACGCTGCTTTTTTTTTTAAATGAATCACACTACGACAAAAATCATCATTGGTTTGAATTAATTAGGCTAAGATAGGTTGATATTACAGTTATACCTTTGAGGTTTTAAAAATCTGCACTTTCTCAGTGCTTTTTACATTGTCCACTAGGAACCTGTAAAATTATAGTTTAAACTGTATTGTAATTATATCTTACTGATTTCAAGTTTTCTAACATTTTTTTACAGGTAATTAGCATTTTAAAAATATTGTTTTGTATTTATAAAATAAGAAAAATTGATAACTTAAAAGGTCTATTAACTATACAAAAATTATTGGACATATTAAAATCACCGATAAAAAAGTATAATATAGTTTAAATTACAATTTAAGAAATTGCTCATGGGCCATTTAAAAAAATTAATAAAAAACATGAATTTTCAAACCTCATCCCTTTCTAGTGCCTATGAACGAGGTGGTTACTTTTCTGAAGTATATGGCGTTTTTTGTTGTTCCTCACCACTTTCCCAAGGACCAAAAAGCAATAATTATAGGTGAACACTATTCAAGTCAAACAAAAAAAAAAGCCAAAAAATTGAAGAATTTGGAAATTTGATTCGGTTTAATTGATATTTTAGTTCAATTTTGAGGGAAACTGAACAATATTAATTTCGGTTTCAGTTAGGGTCCTCAGTTAATTCGGTAACTGAGTTACTTTTTCACTCACACACACCACAATGTTAGGCCACTCACTCACACGCATAGCCTTGTCTCACCTCACTTATTCGATTATCTTGTCCCCAAACTGCATTGTTGACTCTATGCCAGTCCTAAGTTTCTAGCACCAACCAAGGCCTCGCCATCGAGAATCAATCCCACGACTTCTCAGTTCTCTTGCAAGATCAAGCTTAAGGACTTCCCCCAACAAATCACTACAGTCCCTTTGGTCCAGTATGAAGAAATCAACAACTCTATTGTCACCTCCTCCAGCTTGAGCAAGTCCCAGATTCGAGTTCTTGAGTTCCTGTGTTGAACTTATTAGTTTTAATCTTTGGATATTTCATATTTTGCTCCTTGTTTGTTTGGTAGCAACTAGCAAGTTGTTTCTTCTTTGAATTTTTACAATGTTTTTCAGGTAATTCCGTTTTTGGACTAAACCAAACCAAATTTGGTTCATATTCGATTTTTGGGGTAACTCAGTTATTTCAGTTTCTTATTATTCAAAACCAAAAACTGAATAAACCTACTAATACAGTTTAATTTAAACTGAATGCTAACCCCTCGTGACAATTGTCTGTTTGGACAAAGGTTCGTGGATTTTGGCAAATTGGCTGTGAGTACCTACAATCTTTGGTTTTTTGTAATTGGCCAAAACTTTTGTATCTTACACTTGAGCCCATGATTTTGTTAGAATACCAAACTCACTACCTTGATCTTATGTTGTAATTTTACCCCTAAACTTTCAGGACTTGGTTATTTTATCTTCAACTAAAGTGCTTTACAGTCACCAACATTTTATAATTTTGTAGTTATCACCAACAATTTTGAAAATTTTCAAATTTTTAATAATTTTTATTTATCATTAAATAAATTTAATTCAGGTTAATTTTGATAGATCTTCTTTATCATTTTTCCCATTATACAAAGATCGAAAATATGGAATTCAAGGAGTTATGAGTACAAGCAAAAGTCCGCACTTTGCTAAGGGCAATGTTGTTTTCTTTCATATTGTTGAGGTAGATGGATACTTTTTTTTTTTATCCATCTACCCCTACAATACGAAAAAAACAACAACGTCGTTCTTTTTGAAAATGTTCTAGATATAATTGAATTTCTAGGATACATTTTGCATAAACGACTTCAACGTCCTTCATTTCTTGTGTGGTTTTCATCCTTATTTGCCTATTTTTTGGAACTAATCCTTTTTCGGGGTAACTGCATCCATGGCCCCTAAACTTTAATTATTGTTTTATTTTTTACTCTAACCTCGGTTTCTTGCATGGAAAGCCTTAAACCTCATTTAAGTGTTACGTTTTGGACCTTCCATTAACTTGAGACATTAAGCTAGATGAAAAAAAGTGAAAACTAGTTTTAACCCTAAAAACTTTTCCTTTGCCTTTGAAACCTTGAAACATTCACACTTAACAATCAAACCACCTTTTCTACAACCCACTACACTTACTCTATCTTCGGCCACCACTGTTTTTGAAAGTCACCGATGGATAGCTTAGTTTTGTAGTGTTAAAGCTGGAGAATAATAGTCCTATGGTTTGAGGGCAACTTGATTTTGTTTTGGTTGGCTCAATTTTTTGTTCGTATCATATCTTGGTTCACGAAATTGTTCATGTACCCTAATATTGATTTTTGAAATTAAATGTTTTTTTGTGTGAAATTGATGAAAGAGATTGGTTTCTTTGTATTTAGTGACCTTCGGGGAGCAAAACCCATTTGGTTCTGTCAGCATTTGTGTTGCTGGTGAAGATTACAGTGAAATCGTGAATGTCACAATTATGAAAAGGCTATCGAGCTAAAGATGGTGGCTACTAGCCGTGGGGGTGACATCAATGAGGTTGTCAGTCTTGTGGGTAGCCACGCCACCCCTGCTAAAGGTAGCAAATGGCCTCTAGCAGGGGCTACTTCTATTGGTAGCTAGTGGGAGCACGGAAGCTTTGGACATAGCCTCGACGATCGTCCTTTATCTTAAAAAGAAGAGCAATCGCTAACCCCATTGAAGGAAGACTGCCTTCCTCCACTATGATAGTGGTGCGGATAGGCATCACTAAAGGGTGGCCGTCGAAGGAAGTGGAAATGGGGTGGCACAATGAACAAGAAGAAAGAACACTAGAAGAGATGAACCATGGCCATGTGGGTCAAAAATTTGTGGAGAAAATTGGGATCCGTGTTATGGGAAGAAAGCAAGGAAAAAAGAGAAAGTGAAGGTACCGGGCAATGGAGGACGGTGACCAGAGAGGGATGTGAGTGTAGTGAATTGTAGAGATGATGGTTCGATTGTTAGATGAAAAAGTTTCAAGGTTTCTAAGGCAAATAAAAATTTTTTAGGGGTTAAAACTACTTTTTCACTTTTTTTTTCCTTTGATCTTAACGCCTCAAATTAATAGAAAGTTCAAAACAGAATACTTAAATGATGTTAGAGACTTTCTTTGCAAAAAATAGAAATTAGGTCCAAAATAGAGCGATAATTAAAGATTTGGCCTTTTTCTCTAAATTTTGGGCAAAAGCATTTTCAACCATAAAACTTATCATGTTTTGATAAATTAGTCATAAAACTTCTCAACATTCCAAAGTTCCCAAAAGGTTTAAATCTTCAATTCTATTAATCCTAGTACTCTCATATCTCACCGACCTAGTTGTATCATAAAGCACTAATGCGGCACTTAACATTGCTTTCTTTTCGGTGACTACACCGAAACTTTTCAAGTTTTAGCTACTTAAAAACTGAGTCATGATTGGGCATAACCCAGTTCAGTAAAGACTAAAATCAATCACTCTTCAACAGCACTAACCATCTAACTAGAGGGCTTTCGAAGCATATCATCAGAATCAACATTCAATTCAGTTTTGGGTATAGTGCGAGTACTATTCACTAATTAAGGTTTTGATATTTTTTTTAACAAAGAGTAGAATATTTGTGTTAATTTTGCAACTTTAGAAGTTTATTGGGCCCAAAAATTAACTAATGGCTAAACTGACACAAAATACAAAAATTAGTGGTTTTCGCAATTTTGCCATATTGGAACAATATGTCACACTTGAAATTTCTCTAAGCTTTCTTCCACAACAATGGATAATAGAAGGTTATACTGGCATTCATTTTGGTGCAGTACGTCTTGTTCTCAGATACTGTTGACACCCAATTTCGTTTGGTTATTACTTTTTTTAAAAAAAAAATAGTTTAGGAGGGGGCATTTCGTTTCGTAGGGTTAGTTAAAAAAATAATAATAATAATAATAATAAATATAAAAATAAAAAAATAATAATAAAAAGGGGGAATAAAAATGACAAAATTGAGAAGTTTGGGGTTAATCTGTAAAAATTGAGAAGTTTGGAAAAAATCTGAAAAAATCTTGAAATTCTAGGAAAATCTGGTAATTATTCGCAACATTTTGGGCTAAATTGACAAAACAGACAAATTTGGGCCAATTTGTAATTTCTCAAAAACAATTGGGACCATACCAGTAATCAGTGAGAGGTGAAGGAGTAAAACTGCAATTTTGACCAAATTATGTTTTAAAATATTTTTTTAATTAAATTTCAATTTTTTTTAATTAAGGGAATCCAATGCTCCCACTACTATAAATAGGGGTCCAAATCTGGAAAGAAACACACGAAATTATCAAGATTTTAGCTCCTAACTTAAAAAGACAAAACTGTAGCTTTAGTCCCTGGCCTCTCCTCCCTCTTCCCAAAATTTCTAAACCTTTCCTAGCTGCTTCCCACTACGCCGTCACTCTCCGTCTGTCATCCAACGTTTTCCGGTAAAAAAAAAAAAATGACCCTTCATTTTTTTCCATTTTTCTGTTTCGTCCTTCGCCGTCACCCTCCCGACACTCCTCCAGTGACACGGCCACCGCTTCCGTCGACGTCCCCTGCTCCCGTCGCCGACGTTCCTCGCCACCATCTACGCCGAGCTTGCCCGTCGTCCCCGCCGTCACTCCCACACCGTCGCTGCCTCCAGCCCTCGCTGTCACGCCTTCGCCATCGCCCATCAAAGCTCCGCCCTCCGCCATCCCTGATTGTTCGATCAATCGCCTGAATCGGAGGAGGAGCGAAACCATTTCGGCCAAAAAACGCGACCCGACCCGTCGGATTCAAAATTACATCTCTTTTGGTATAACTCTTCCTTTAATCCTTGATCTTTCTATTTCATTCATTTTAGCCACTAACTTTCTTTTTTGTTCAGAACTAGTAATTAACAACAACTTTTTTTCTTCTCTCTTTTCTTTTCTTTCTGTTCTTTCTAATTATTTTTTTATGGAAGGTTGTACCTCCTACTTTTACGTGGATGGCCAAAACGCCCCACCTTATTTATTTTATTTTCTGTATTTTTTGTTAATTCTTTTACGTGGATGGCCAAGCGTCCCACTTTTATTTATTTTTATTTACTTTCTGCATTTATTATTTTCTGTTATGTGGATGGCCAAGTACTTTATTTATTTATTTACCTTTTTTTATTATTTAATTTCTGCACTTTATGTGGATGGCCAAGCGCCCCACTTTATTTATTTATTTACGCCCTACTTTATTTATTTATTTAACTTTCTGCATTTATTATTTTCTGTTATGTGGATGGCTAAGTGCCCCACTTCATTTATTTATTTACTTTTTTATTTACTTTCTGCACTTTATTATTTTCTGTTATGTGGATGGCCAAGCGCCCCACTTTATTTATTTATTTACTTTTATTTACTTTCTGCATTTATTATTTTCTGTTATGTGGATGGCTAAGTGCCCCACTTCATTTATTTATTTACTTTTTTATTTACTTTCTGCACTTTATTATTTTTTATGTGGATGGTCAAGTGCTCCACTTTATTTATTTTTATTTACTTTTTTCTGCATTTTATTATTTTCTGTCATGTGGATGGCCAGGCGCCCCACTTTATTTATTTATTTACTTTTTATTTACTTTCTGCATTTTATTTTTTTTACGTGGATGGTCAAACGCCCACTTTCTTTATTTATTTACTTTTTATTTAATTTCTGCATCTTATTATTTCTTTGTGTGGATGGTTAATCTTACTTATTTTTTTATTTACCATTTTTTTATATATGGCTGGTCAAGAGCCCCATCTTACTTCCTTATTTATTATTTTTTATAGTTTATTATTTCTATTACGACCAAGCCCCCCATCTTTTATTTTTCCGTTATTCTTATCTTGTTTAGCATTATTGGTTATTTGAAGTGTCGAGTCATTTACTTTTTTTTTAATTATTATTTTATTTAAATAACAAAGTCTAGCCTCCTATGCCGTTTATTAAAGTAAATTTAAAAATTCATAACCGGATGATCCAATAAAATCAATGGTTTTTTAATAAGTATTTTCTTTTTCTTAAAAAAAATATATAATATAAACAAATTTAGGATCCATATCCGGCTGATCTAATGAGATCCATGGATTGGATAATCACTTAAAAAAAATCTTTCAAAAAAAAAACAATAAGAAAATAAAATAATAATATTAAGGTCATTAAAATCCATAATTCGGATAATTCAGTAGAATTTATGATATGAATTGATGATTAATTAAAATATTTAATAATCAATAAAAAAATTAAAATTCATTAAATTCCACATCTGGGTGACTCGATAGAGTCCATGGTTTTCGAAATATCAAATTCATTATAAAAATGAATAAAAATCAAGCACCAAGATTTAGAAGTCCATATTTAGATGATTCGGTAGAATTTATGATGTGGATTGATAATTAATTAAAATATTTAATAACAAATAAAAATTAAAATTCATTAAATTCCACATCCGAGTGACTCGATAGAGTCCATGGTTTGGAAATATCATATTTATTATAAAAATGAATAAAAATCAAGCACCAAGATTTAGAAGTCCATATCCGGGTGATTCAGTTATAATCCATAGTTTGAAAATTAACTGAAATTATTTAAAAGCAAGCAAAATAAAATTAAAAATCAACTAAGATGCCAATTTTGGGCTTTAGAATAAAGTTATTTTAACGTAACCGTACTCTCGAACCCTCGAACTCTCGTAAACCATTTTTAAGGTGTCCAATCAACCTAAGTGAAATCGATTGGTGGCGACTCCCAAATAAAAAAAACCCACATTGCCACAGATACCACGGCAGAAAAGGTTTTCCTGTTACAGCTTGGATAGTTTTACTGTATTGGAATTGTAGAAACTACTCCCAATTTTGTTGAAAACTAATATACCAAGTCAATGATGCTCGGAAATAAAAATATGATCAACCAAGAACCATTGTAATTATCTATTAAATCTGGCCAATTTGTAACGTAAGTTTGATTTTTATTTAATACGTTCCTGTGAGACACAGATAAAATATTTTTATTTTATGTGAGAATTAGTCAATAGGCTCTGTTTTTTTTTTTTTTCTGGTGAGTATGATTTTGCTATTGTTTGAGCCCAATGACACTTACTAAAAGAAACAATCGTAATACACAATCCTCAAGTGATGGATCAGTGAACTCATTTCCAATTTTGCAACACAGCAGAAGTACCTAACAGAGAAATTCATCAAGAATAATCTCTCACAAAACAAAGGCCATCAATTAACCAAAGTACCCTAAACTTCATGTCGGCACTAAAATCAGTTTTCCATCCCCACGCCCTTCCAACACTGATTTTAACAAGACTCCAGTAGCAAAAACTGCCACTGCAATTGAAATCAAACCCATGAAACCTCTCCGTCTTCTCCACAAGCTCTCTGCACCAGGCAGATGATCAGAGCCCACTTTCTGATCAACCCCAGTTGACAGACAAGCAGAAGAACAAGAACAAGAACAAGAACAAGAACCGGAGCAAACACTAGAGACCGGAGACAACAAAACCTTGTCTCTTGCTTCTGTACCGCCAACTTGTGCTTCATCCCCGTCAGAAATCACTGAGCCCCTTTCACTCTCGTCGTCGTAGTCCTCGAAGAGTCTCCGCCCCTTGAACTTGCCACTCTCGATGGCTGCTTTCCTCTCTCTGGCGATCTCCTCCGCTGCCAAACCGTTGTTCCTCACCTTCCAGATTTCGCCGGAAGTGGAGCCAGCACTGTTCTGGAGGGAGGACGTGAGGCTTCTGGGCGGCGAACCATCGACCAAGTGCAAGAGATGTTCTGGGTGGTTGTATTTCATAGATTCCCATTCCTCTTCCAGATTCTCCAGACGCTCTTGTAGATATTCGTCGGTTAAAGATTGATCGGTTCTACCAGGCCTTAGCATGATGGTGTTCTCTGTTTCTTCTTCCTGTCTCCTACATTCCATCGTCATATGAGATTCTTCGCTTTTTTCTTGGTGGGATTTAAGGGAGATTTGTTGAGCATTTGGCGTTCTTATAGGGTATATAAGTTTGAATTTGGATTTTGAGATATTAGTGGGATAAAAGAAACTGCCCACGTTTGAAGTTTTGTTACCGATCTTGCTTTTGAATTTTGATCCTACAATCGGATCTTGTGGCCGTTAAGAGTAATTTGAAAGAGGGAATTCGAGACTAGAGACGAATTTCATTAAATCTGCATTAAGTAATTTACTAGAGACTAGAGACTAGAGGGAATGGCCTGTTTGAACTCAATTAATAAAGAAAGGAGAGGGGATGGATCATGGAAGGGAAGAAAAAAGAAGCCATAGTTAGCTCAGATGATTTTCGTCAAAATAATCTAATATCAGTGAATTTGGCCATCTTCTCCATAGACCGATCCCTTCCTCCCTTTCGAAGCAAGAACTTGACAAATGCTGGACTTTTTTATGATTAGATTTGGGAAACAAATAGATCAGTGATGAAGAAGGTTGGGTTAAATTAAAGGAACCAAAAATAATTATTTTCTTCTTTCTTCTTCTTCTCCCCGTATCTTGTAAAAACTTGAACTAAGGCACAACAAATCCAAGCCAGCCATTGCAGACTCGAGCTGATTTAGTGATGTATGAGCTAGGGAATGTGTAGATCTAATCCATGCTAGTTAATGAAGTTGCTTTGACAGGTCACGCATGGCTCAGTCATTGCAATATAGAGTCTTAGTGATAGTTGCTTCGATAGGATCATAGGAAGTGAGGCTAAATGGTGACCAAATAAGGAGCAGCTAAGGAAAGAAGAAGAGAGTTGTGGGATTTGTACTTTTGCCTGCAGCAAGAGAATGGTATGCTTGTAATTGTGATGAACTTCAAAGAGAATAAATAAATTGGCATTTTGCCTGGCTGTAAAAACATGTTAACAAAGATGCAATAATGCCCCATCGACCTGGGTCTTAAAGATTTTGGATTGAAGGTATAATATGGTCAAAACTGATAAGAACATTTAATGGATATTTTTTTGATTGCACTATTGATATGGGGTAATTATTCTATTTATAAAGCTAAATGTGATATGGTGCTCAATTAGGCTTTAATAACTTGGATAATTATAAAGAACTCCTTTGTTTCCCCTTTACAATGATTAATAAATTTAGTAATATCATAATTGTTAATATGGATGTTTAAACGTACAAGTTATACATAAATATATGAAAAATTTAGTAATATTCATGTATAAATATAGATGTTTATACATAAATATATGTGCAATTTAGTAACATTATGAGGAATCAATCCCATTCTTAAAACCATGGGCTTGACATGTTTCACCCTCTCTCTTGCCATCTAGTTCTAAACTATATATATCTTGGAACTGAATGCAACATGAAATACTGATGGTTTCAAAAAAAAAAATCGTGCACAACCTAAGAACTGAGGATGAAATAGAACTAGAGCCATGAGTTTGGTTTTTTCAATTCTAGTTTTCTGGATTTTTTATTTTTGTCCCATAGATACTCATCTATGTGAGGTCAAAATTTTTAAAAATGTAAATATTTATAAAAAAAATTCAGGTGCTTACCTATGTGAGATGAAAATTTTAAAAATTATAAAACTTTAAAAATTTTAAAATTTTAAAAAAAATTAGCTACTCACCTATGTGAGATGAGAGGGACTTAGGGCCAATTCGTTTCGTCTAAAGTCAACTGATTTTTTTTAACTTTTTCATCTTTTTTACGTGAAACTAATTTCATTTGAAACTCAATGTTATATAGATGCAATAATCAATTTGAAAGTAAATTTTTACGATGTTGTTAAATTTTTATGAATTTTTTTTTAAGACTTGAAACTAGAAAAATTCATAAAAATTTAGTAAAATTATAAAAATTAAATTTTTAATTGATTATTGTAGCTACATAATATTGGCTTTTAATTAAAATTAGTTTCAAGTAAAAAAGATGTAAAAATAAAAAAAAATCATTTTGTAGCCAATTGGCTAAAGTTGAAACGAATTGGCCGTTAATCTTGACCCAATTTTGGAAGGAGGAAGCCAATTTCAACATTTGAATAGCTTTTCATAAATGGAAGAAGACCTATTGGGATCAAGGGTTATCACATCTGCAATGACTAAATCACTGCCCATATGCCCTCATTGATCATAATAGACAAGGAGGCATTTAAGGGTTTGATGTATGTATTTATAAATAGATTTTTAAGCAAATGTTTTCTCAATGTGGGATAACCTTCCCTCATCTAATATATATACCAGTAATTGATTGTTTGTGTGTGTGTGTGTAAGTGAAGACAACTTTTACAAGGATGGACATTGAAAGACAGTCATGAAGTGCTTTATATAGACTTGGGTAACAAAAAGTGTTTCTTATCTAAGTAACTTACTCTTTAATTCTTGATCAATATATAATCTAGACATGGTAATTTTATATCTACTTATGTGTCTTTAATTGAATGCAACTCTCTTGCTACGGAAGCTAGATTTGTAGGTGTAGATTTGTGCTTGTAGTAAGTGACAGTATGATCCAGAAATTATGTGTTTTCTAGCTGATAGAACGCCTCTTTTTGGATAAAGAATGAGATTTCAAGTGTTCAAATTGAAGAATGACTTAGGAATATAATTTGGGGATATTACTTGGTTGTTACGTGATTTTGGCAAATTCTATATTGACGAATGGCAACATGCATATTGAATTATTAGTCCCCAGACCGATAGATGGAAAAACACTGTCACTGAAGATAGTAAACAAACCAAATTTGTTAGTGCCAAGTGGAAGATTCATTTTTTAGGTCTGTCTACTAGTTTTATTCTGCCTTTTTCTCTAAGCCTACATTGCTTATTTCACTCATGACCACAACTTTAAAGGTTGAAAAAAGGTACAATGTAGGAAAGTGGGAAGATAATAATTCTCCCTCTCCTATTTTCTTCTATTAAAACAAGGGAATCACATTAATTTTTATCTCTTGTTTGGTTAGATGAAAAATTGAGATGTCACTTTCATCCCTCCACATGCCTCATTAGTTTAATTTTTTATAATCCTCTTAAAAAGGAATATAAGAGATCAGGTAACTGGTTGAAACTTGAAATACGCCAAATGTTCAGACAAGGATCTTGCTAGTTGACGGGCCTCGGGTAAGTGTCATATTTATCGTTTACTTTTGGTCATCATGCAAGACGAGGAGGCTATAGACAAATGAAGTTTGCCGTTGATCGGCAGCAAGCAGGTTGCCCATTCCTATGGAAGGCGATGAATAAACAACATTTCCTTACCTAAATCAAATAGCTAAAATTGGCCACAAAGTCTGCACAAAACACGCATCCACTTGGTTTACGATTAAGCAGAGTAATTGAAAATGACTATCATTTATACAATTTTTTTTATCCGAAACAGATAGCATTTAAAAATAAAGATGTCAACCGGCATGATTTAGGTCAAATATAGCTAGCCCTAAACCCTCCTCTCAAATAATTAAGTTTTGATAGTAACTGTCCCATGAGTAGGTGGGTATTATCCACCAACCAATTTTAAGACATATGTTTAACCTTTTAAGACTTTATTTTTATATATTTATATATATTTTTAAAAGAATGTGTATATTCATAATTAATTAATACTTAAAAAATTATAAACTAAAATAATATAAGATAATTTATATACTTAAATTATAATTTTATTTTTTAAATAAAATCATATTTTGAATATAAATATACTAATTTTAGAAAGGTATGAGTAGAATCAGACAAAATAAGTTAAACTGTAATTTTAATTGCTCATTATTGGATAGATAATAATGAGCAATTAAAACTACAGTTTTTTATGATGTAATTTAAGTTCCATGAATTTTTTATTTACTCAACCTACAAAACAGATTCTTAAAAATTTAATTAGATTATAAAAAGAGTTATTCAATGGATTATAATATTCATATAGGAGTAGTTTCCAAAAGACATTGATTGCGGACAAAAATACCACAAAGTTCGCTAGAATCTAGGATTATTTCCTTATAAGAGATGGCATTCCAACCATGGTTTTAAATCCTGCGCTAGATGCCATTCTGTTTTTTTCAGTAGTATTATATAATATAAGTATCATATCATCACGTCTCACATGTTTTTGTGTATTACACATAAACATTTACAACGTACCAACTATTGAAAGTGTGAAGGTGTAAAGCACATATGACATGTAAATAGATTAATTAAAAAAAAAATTACACATAATATATTTTATAAAACAAAAAATAATTTTAAGGCAAAGAAGATACAAATTTCTTTTAAATATCAAAAAAAAATTATTATACAAGCAACCAACTGAAGATAATAACTATACCATATTTTACTTAAAAATATCAAAAACTAAAAATAAAATTAAAAAAGTGTATGTTTCTTGGATCCAAGATTGTGCTGCACAGTGCAAGACGTCCGAGATGCCTGTTATTAGCCAGTACACTCCACGATGAAAGCCAGAACAAGACACATCATTCTCATACTGTTTTCTGTCTCCTACAGCCGTTTACCAGATGATACCGGCCAGTATGATACGAGATTTAAACACTGGTTCCAACTGCCAACACCTACTGTAGAACTGCAATGACTACAGCGGAAACCATCTCTAGTCTCCACTACAACACTGGAAAGGCAGCGCTCAATCACGAGCAGCCAAACTCATTAAAAAAACAAGAACCCAAACGCCGTCACAGTCCCTTATTACCATTCATCAAAAAAGAAAAGGCAAGGCAATAATTCATCTGGAAAAATATCTAGTCAATTACTCCCTACATATCATCAGATAAATTTCAAGCTTAAAAGTGTTTTTATTTTTCACATTTGATTCAAAAGTGGCACAAACAAATCCCAATAATTGTATAAGGCAATCAATCCAATAACCTAAACATCAAGGATGAAACTGGTGACTTCACATGATCGCATCAAACCTAAGGTCCTAAATTAGAGTCCAAGAAAACCAATGATCAGGACTCTGCTGCTAATTTAAAGCAGGATGTTTAAGTCAACAATATACCACATCCTCATGGTCAGTTAAACTATATAAATAATCTCGAAGGCCAAATCTCTTATACCGCAAAATGCCAGTGGCACGTAAACTTACCGGACTAATGCAGCTCAGTTGCCTGCATTAGGATTCGATATATCCTCAATCAAACCTTTCCCATCCATCACATCAAAGAAGAAAAAGTTCTTGAGCGGAACCCCCTTGCCTGATATAGCCTTAATCACCTCCTACAGCAGTTGAACAGCCACTACCATTACAGAACAGCAATCATTGAAGAACGAAAACAAGGTTGAAAATAGCAAGTCACCTGTCCAAGGATTCCACCAATGATGGCACATACTGGAGGAAACTCCACTTTTCCTATTACCAGCCTTTCTAGCAGCCCATCAGGAATATACGATTCAGTCACAGACTGCAATCCAAATTGAAGTAGCAATCAGTAAAATCATGTCAAGTATTGCTAGAATAGATAGAAGACAAACAGAAGTACCATACATTTTCTTCACAAAGTTCTTTCCTCAGTTTCAAAACACCAGGAAGATCAGCAATGGACATTTCTCCAGGACAACGACCTTCTCTTTCCTCAAACTGCTCTATCACTAAAAAATGCAGGCAATCACTACATTATGACAGTTTCAAATTGTAATGAATCATTACTGATTCAAGAAATTGTTAAGGTCGTCTTATTTTTGTAATCTTGATATCTCACAGGACACATAAACTCAATTCAACCATTCCTGCACTACAGGCAGAATCCAATTTTACCAGATAACAATAAAGAGAAATGCCCATGAAACAGCATTCCTGGAAATGAGTTTCAAGAGGAGACCAGATGGGCACAAAGCCTATATCATCAGCTTTAATCATTTCTTTCATCAGCAAATAGTGCAAATACAGTAAGAAAAGAGGAACAAAATCAAAGAGGCCTTCAAAGACAAGAAAAAAGGGAAACTGAACCCAAAGATTTAATTTTTGGTTTTTGGGGGAGAAGGCCAGTTTTCTATTGATGCACAAACTGTACATTTAACATACCTCTCATCACAAAATAAAGATTCGATATGCCATTTTTCTATTGATGCACAAACTGTACATTGAACATACCTCTCATTGCAAAATAAAGCTTCGATACTCTCCTTGGAAGAACTCTCCAAGGCACTGATAATGCTTCCTGCAGACAAAAAGAGGGTTCTCCTTTCAGTAAATGCATTTAATGGAAACAATACCACATTCCAATATCAAGTAAACAAGAAACAAATTGGGAAGGAACATCACCGTACCTCAAAACTTGGGTATTCTAGTTCGCATTCAATCGTCTCATCAAGTTTTTTCTGTCAAGAAGAAAACATGGAGTACCTAAGTCAATCATTCCCAACACTACAAAAGCAATCAATTACAAAAAAAATTAATGCCATTCTGCACCTAAACTTAGCAGTCCGTTTTGGTTAGAACATAAGGATGGAAAGGAAGAAAAATTGTTAATTCTTTCCTCAGGAGAGGAGTAGAAGTATAGAAGAAAGGGGAATCAAGGGATCCTTGAATTCAAATGAAATACGTTCTTATTGCAGTATCTTAATCCAACTAAAAAAATTGAAGCCAAGGAAAAGCATGAAAATCAAGCCAGATAATTTTGCTAACATGTCTTTCCATATATGCCATCATCTAATGGTGCAGGTCTTTGAGTACTATGAACCAATTGTAATGCAACCACAGGATATAGCAGTGAAATGGCTCAAGATACTTTTAATGGCGTAAGGAAATTCAAAAGAAAAAAAGAGAAAAGAGGATATGTGATTTTGTACCTTTGAACATCTAAAATTCTGAAGGTCAACAAATATTTCACCACAGGAATCTCTACAGTCAACTGTATAAAATGCCAAACGCTTTGACAACTTCCTGCATTTCTGATTAATCAATTTCTGCAACAAAAAGAAAATCAGGAACCTTCACAATTTGCAAATAAAGAAACAGCTAAGAACACATCTCGAACCTAGAATGATGTATACCCTTTTGGAAAGAGAGCAGCAACTTATAACTACAGCATCAAACTTTTCGTAGAACTCAGGGCCAAATGTAGATACATCACCTGAAAACCCCCCAAAACAATTCACATGATGAAACCTTTTTATATGATTGCATCAGAAAGATGAATTGACACCCCAGTCTAAAGAGTGCAACCATATAAATGTAAATTTCCCCCCTAAGCTAGCTAAGAGATTGAAAAAAAAAAAAGGAAAATGTAATTTAGCAGCCTCCAGCAGCAGCGAAAAGGGCATACCTGTTTCAACTGAAACACGAACCATTGGGTTAAACTCTTTCAAAGAATCACAACATATCTCAGCAAGAGTCTTCCCATGGTACGCATTCTCATGGGGCTGTACCAAGAAATTTGCAGAGATTGTTTCCTCAGTCACCACTCTATCATCCACCAACGTCACACTTCCAACTCCAGCCAACACAATGTTCTTGCAAAACTACACCATAAACAAAGACAATAATACATAATCACATCTTAAGTCAAAAATTAAATCCCTTGAATAGACACATTCAACGGTATAGAGCCGAAGCCTTAAAAGTTACCTCAGCAACAGTTCCTTTCATCCCATAGACTAGTATATGCGATTTGCTAAGCCTAAACCAAGTTAAAAACAAAAACCAAAAACCCCAGAAATGATAATCCAAGAAGCCAAACTCGAGAATTTGTAGAAGCAAGGGGAAATTTTGATCTGAATTAAGATTACCTTCTCTGAGCATCAGCGCCCCAAACCCTAATCTGGCGGTCATAAAGAGCAGTCTCTTGCTCCGTCAACTGCTCCCCGTCCATTCCCAGCTTCAAGCTACAGACGAAAAACCAAGAAATCTCAAGTCCCAACAGCTGGCAGTTTGTAGGAATCCAAGTTTAAAATTGGCTCGCAGCTTAACAACGGAAATTTCGAACTTTTCTATGGCAAAAATCTTCGACCCTGCGGCGAAAGCTGGCTTGACGTTTTCGGAATTTGGGCTTTGAACAATTTACTGGGCCTAACCCAACTATTCCTAGTCGGCCTCTTACGTACTAGAAGGCGAAACACAAAGTTAATACCTAATATCTTTTAATTATTCCATAACAGTCACAAGAGTAAAATACCTAACAATTAGGCCACCGTTTTGATGCTCAGCGATTCGAATTAGATTTAGAGCAGAAGAAAGAAACTGAAAGGTCCTCCCCCGGATTTTAGTAGTATTTTACAATCTCAAGAACATTGCTAACTGTCAATATATTTTAGCTTGCCTAGAAAAAATTGGAACTAGAATATCAGTTCTCAAAAGAAGCCGCTTCCTCTTTGCGTCCCCAACCTGCTGCACCAATATTTCTTTGAGCCCTGCCACCCCGAACATGGCATTATTAGTCACTTGAAGTTGAAAAAAAAGGTTAACTTCGAGTTTAAGTTTATCCTTACCAGGAAGAAATTGTTGATGAGTACTTTGCATGGACCTTTTTGGCATGGTGACTGAACTCGATTTGTCTTTTCCAGCCTTTCCCTTGTGGCGTTTTGCAACTTTTGTGATTTGAAGGGTAGACTTATTATAAGACCCAGATTTGGGGCGTACCACCTCAGTTTTCCCTTGGAAAATGAACAGTCGTGTACCTTGTATTTGACTTACGAAAATGGGAATGCGTGAGGAGTGGCTGTTTCGTTCGTCATCAATGAAGTAATTTTTTTGCATAGCTCATAACTTTGAACAGTTCCCCATTTTTGTAGAGTCTCAAAATAATAAAATGATGTAGTTATTTGGATCTCATGAAGAATCACGAACGCGACTATATATGTGTTTTGGCCGTTCAATGCTCTAGGCTTTACGGGAAGCCCACGCGTCAGATGGCACAAAAGTATCTATTGTATCTGTAACTCGTCATATTTAGATTTTCATAATTATTATGCTACAAATGCAATTATACTTCATTAATAAGGTAAAATTGTATTTTCTTATCTGCTTTTTTTTATTACTCCCTCCGTCATAAATTTTTTGCACCATTTCACATTTTAACTTAGTTTGACTTAAATTTATTCAGATTAGTATTTATTAAAAAAAATTAATATATTTAGAAATTATATGTCTTGATTTATCATTTTTATATAAAAATTCTTTATTTATATATTAAAATGTTTAAAATAAAAAATCATACATTAATTATTAAAAAGTAAATTGTGCAAAGAATATAAAACAGAGAGAGTATTAATATTCTATTTCTTTTCTTAGGACAATAATATTAGTCTTGACCATGCACCAACCCCAAACAAGCCGACATTCTCTTCTTTATATGATAATAATACTTCTCTTAAAGCCATATACTTATATGTATGATTCTGAGTATCAAAAATAAAAAATGATGACACTTGCTGTTAAAGTTTATAAAATTTATCAAAAAAGTGTGTGAGCCAAAAATTGACTTAATAATTGAGATGTATGAGTATTACTAACAGGTCTAATGTTTAATATTCATTATTGGCTTCCATTGAACTTCATCCCATTTACTAATAAAAAATCAAGAAAGTGTATCAAAAGCTTACATTTTAAAGTGGCAACTAAAGCAACATAGAAATGTATTGTATTTGCTCCTGCATTGCATCAATAAAACGATGCCTTTTTTTTGTCTCATCTTTTACAATAAAGCTGCTTATGGTTTTGAGCTTGATTTCATACCAATTATGAAATATGTATTACTCCCTCCATCCCATATTTTTTGTACCATTTGATTTTTTCACTTAGTTTGACTTGAATTTATTTATATTAATATTTGTTCCAAAAAAAATTAAAAAAAATAATTTAGAAATTATATGTCTTGATTTATCATTCTTATTTAGAAATTATATGTCTTGATTTATCATTCTTATATAAAAATTCTTCATTTATATACTAAAATGTTGAAAATAAAAAATCATAGATTAATTGTTGAAAAGTAAATGGTGCAAAGAATATGGGACAGATGAAGTATTATTTTAGTACTGTTCATTATATTTTGATGTGGTGACTAATGTGACAAGTTTATATAATTAATAGAAAAAGTATTATTATTGATATACCAGTATTAATATAAAAGATACTAGAAATTATGACATTCAATGAAGGTAGCTATAGCAACACTCTACCAATTAATATGATTGATTTTTGTACATTACAAAAATAACTTGTAAAGGTTTATACTCATCTAACTATTTTATTGAACAGAAGATGCTTTGGTCCTATAAAAATATAAACAAAAATAAGAAAGCAAAGTCAAATTTGATGCACCTGACTCTAAATTATAATGTTATCTAAATATGTGTCGTTTCTTAAATAAGTTCGTATCTAAGTTGGTTCTAACCACTTGAGAAAAATAGTAATAATAGTTGATAGTTAATGGATCGTATGGGCATGACCCTATGGCTTGGTAAACTTTAGATTGAGATCCTACACACAAAAACAACATCAGAGGCCCGGAATGTTTTCCCAAGAAAAACCCTTCAATTGTCAAGTCAATTCTCTGGTAAGCAAAGAGGAGTAAAGAAGTGTGATGTAAGTATGTCATACCTCGCGATTGGTAATTAGGCTAGTTTATATAGCTTAGGCCGAATTCGAGGGAATCGTTCCTAGATGAAAATCTTTTAACTAATTCCATAATTCTAGGATCTCATTCCCATCTAGAAGGGTTTTTCTTTGTTGGCCTATTGGGTCTTCTATCTTTGATCTGCCAAATATGGTTTCATCTATTATGGGCCTCGCATAGCTCCCCCCTAAGAAAATGTGGGTCAGGGCTCTGCATTTTCTAGGATGTTGTGGCACTTTCTAGTAGGGATTCTCCTCTAAGAGGGGTACGATTCCTCTCTTTCTATTATTAAACTTCCACGCTTCTTGTTGTGCTGTTTTTATAGGGTTTGGACATTTTCCTATGTTGCTTCCTGAGGAAGTTGTGAAAATGTCATCACTTGACTGTTAGCCTCTACCATCACCACACGTGGCAGGTTCAACTGTTGCCGCGGAGGGGGGGTTGAAGTGATGCCCATTTAATGTATTTTAGAAAAGTGACCAAATGTGACCATTTGATGGCAATTCATGGCCATGTGTCCTCTTCTTAGTGGGCAACAAATCCATCATGATGATAATGGTGGTTTTCAATGAGGAAACACAAAAGTCATAGGATTCCTTATATATATGTTTGGGTTTTTCCACCATTCCTTTTCACCATTTTGCTGCTTCTTGTTGTTTCCTGCTGTACTTCCTTTGTTCTTTTCTGCTATGAAGTTTTCTTCCACTATTCAAGTTTTCCAAAGTCTTCTCAAGCTCTTATACGTAGGTAATAGTTTTAATTTTCATTTTTTGCTTACATGGAATTTTTAGTGGTGATTTTCAATATTTTGGACGAGGTTTTCTTCTTTGCTATTTTGGTTTCCCTTCTGCTCTTTTGGTTGTTCTTGGCCATTTTTTTACCATCCGCCATATGCAAACGACAACCTTGACATGTTACGCAATGGTTTTTCCAAGTGACATCTCCAAAATCATTCACTAAAACTACTGTTGGCAAAGTCAATTCTTCAAAGATACTGTTCTATCCCAATATGGGAGTATTTAGGGGTTCCAAGATGCAGCTCACCAAGGAGACCTTTCCGATGAACTTGTAACAGTGTTTCTGGCCTAATGGCATGGTGGTCATTCTTTTCTATGGCCAAACACTGAGAAATGGAAGCCTAAAAAATGGTGATAAAAGGGGCTGATGTCCTTACTGTCTTTATTAACCAACTACAAATGGTACCCCGCTTCCCTCTCCACCCACTAGTGGAGCAATTTTGAGGTCATTACAAAGTGCCACCTTTAGCTAACCCAAACTCTTTTGTACACATTAACAGGTTCATTCTTTATCGCAAGATGGAAATGGTGACCCCTCTGCTGGAAGTCTTCCTCCAGTTTTACATGCTAGATTTAAAGAAGAATTCACCTTTTTTCCACATCACTAAAAAAAACATACTTCACATTCGTATCCTACAAAGACTCATGGATAGGCTGGAAGGATCACTTTTGCTTCACTTGAGGGAGCTAGTGTTGGGCTTCTCTTGTGACCTTACCAAGACTCCCAAACAGGCCTTAGTCTAGCAGCCATCGATATACAAAGGCTCTGAGGGCCACCATGCAAACTTTGGGTTCATTACTTAGTTGGAGTCAGTAACAGAGAATGACAATTTTTTAGACTTGTTCTTCATTCACCATATAGATATTAAGGAGACGTCACTCAAATGGATCAGTAGAGCCCACCTAAATTATCCAGATGTGTTGAGCGCATCCAACTGGGCTCTATTTCAAAAGGGGAAGTTGATGGATAATTTTGGAATCGCTTTCCAGGCTCAGCAAGGCCCTTTGGACACTAAGAGTTGCATTTCGTGTAAACACTCAATCTTTCTTAATTTTCATGCATTTGGTTGATCCTAACCTCTTGCATCTTTTTGTAAAAATGGGCGGTCGGGCTAACGAGTTTATTAAGAGGTGCAAAAGCATCACCGATGCCTTGGCTAATGCTAAAAAAATCTCTATTTTGCCGGCTAAGGCGGCTCACTATTTGGGGGAGGCTAAGGAGTCTTCAAGGGCTCCTTCTAAATCAACGCCCATGATGGTGGAATTATCCGAGTCCTCTTCGAAGGCTCAGTTAGTGTATAAGAGATTGTGCTCTTCAACTTCCAAAGAGATCCATGCCAGGAAAATTGGGAGTGACGATAGGGCATTCATGGACATTTTCCGTCCATAGCGATGATTTTGTTAACTTAATGTCATTCTATGTTAATTGTGGGTCTTTTCATCTAGCCCCTCTCGTGAAGTACTCGAAGACCCCTAATCCTCTTTCTGTTGATAAAAAATAAATGGTGGTTTCCCAGAAGAAGGTCATCGAGGAAGCATTGCCAAAGTATAAGGTAGTTTGCTCTTCTCTTCCTTTCCATCCTACCAAGATTCCAGTGGGGGTCATCTCTGAGAAGGAGTAACCTAGTCACAGTAGCCTTCTCAAGCTATTGATTAATGAGCACCTTCAGCCTCATAACCTAATCCCTGAACATGGTCAGGTTTAGAAGCATATAACTTGGTGCTAAAGAAGACTACGTTAGACCAGGTCTTTGGCTATCAACGGGAAGTGGATATTGGCAAATCAATCCTTGAGGATCGAACGAACATTACTCACCATATTCTTCGGGGTTGATGACCCCTAGGGATCGGCATTATCTTGCTCATCTGCCTTACGGGGATGGCCACCAATTAATGTGCATAGAGTGCAGCCTACTCCAATTACATTCTTGGATGATTGAAATGTTTTATCTTTGCTTAGTTCTATCATGTTTAATTTGGCCGGAGGCCATCGTTACCTACATCGCTGGAAAATGGTGTGTAGCCTGGAAGAAGGCCATGCAGTTCTTCTCTTCGTAAATTGAGGGCTTGCGAACTACCAAGGATTTCCTAGTGAATGACCATCATGATGAAGAAAGCTAAGGCAAAAGACAAGGCCCATGCCCAAGAGCTCGAGTTAGAGTTTCAAAAGTTGGCGAAGGCCACCAAAGACAAAATTGGTGAAGATGAGGGTACCCTTCCTATGGACCAAGTGGCGCTTATAGGCCCAAGGACTATTCAAGGCGAAGCCAGTGCTAGCTTCACCGTTTATATGATGCTTCTCGTGGAGTGGATTATGTGGCCTAGTTTCATTAAACATAAAGGCCACGTCGCACACCAAAGTCTTTAAAATGTGGAAAAGTGGTTGAGTTAGAAAGCTTTCGATGAGTTTAAGGTGGGCTTTCTTTTCTACTGTTTTCAAGTTGAGCGAACTTGTCCAAACTTGGGTTTTTCTTTTTTATAAGTTTAATCCAAGTCAAGACTTTTAGGCATGACCTAGGGAAGGGAAGGTTAGGGAGCATACTTTTGATGAGGATATGTCGGTGATAGACATTGAAGAGGCTCATCTTCAGGATGAATTTTAAAAGGCTTTGCTACTTATCCCCTCCAATGCTTCAGCGAGCTTTTTTCATTATAGGGTCTTACTATCTTTTAGGGTTTTTGCATCTTGCAACTTTTGTTATTCTTATAATTAATTTTTTGAATTGGTGAAACATGAATTTTTATTCAGTGGTTGTTTTGATTTGATGCCTGCAGTGAACGTGTAGCAGATTTTTCCATCAATATTTTTAAATTCTTTACTACACATAGAAGTAGGTGTTATGTCAGTCTTTCTTTGCTAATGACCTTGGCCTATTTATGAATAGAGTTAGTTTTCTAGAGAAGTCGTTCAACTTTAATGTCTCAGTTATGAACCTATCTTAGATCATTCTGTTTTTACTTCCTTATTTTGGATGATCAAAATGATATGTCTTCATATATCATGAAATTTATAGGTCATTTAGGTGGAGTGCCTTCACTTTATTTTGCAAAAAGTGTAGTACATTATCTAAGCAAATTTCACACATTCCAATTATTATGCAAAGTAAGGCAACATATCATCTGAGTGATAATTTTTAGGTAACTTCCTCCCTTTAGGTCTTGATAACTCATAGACCTCATCTCTAATCTTTTCTATGACCAATTAGGGTTCATCCCAATTGGGTCTCAATGGTTTGTGCCCTAGGTTTCTCCTAGTTAACTTTATTTGAACGAGGGTCATGCCTTTGACTTTTATGCTCTTCTTCCTAGTCCTTCCATCGTAAGCTAAGGTGGCTAACTATTTGAAAACTCTCATATAAACCCTCATATTCTCTCTTAGTTCTTCTAGAAGATCAAGGTTTCCTTTGGGTGCTTTGTTATTCTCACTTGTGTTGTATGCTGAGTTCCTCTAAGTTGGACAAGAGATTTCTACTGGGATGAAGGCATCAATCCCATAGACCATCGTAAAAGGATATTCTCTGGTGGGTTTTTTAGGCTTCATTCTATAATCCTATACAACACTTAGCAATTCCTCTACCCACTTGCCTTGGGCTTCTCCCAATCTTTTCTTTAGATTTTTTTATAGTTTGGATGATTGCCTCTACTTGTCCATTTGAATAAAGATAGGTCACAGGCACAAAATATAAATGGATGCTTATTGTTTAGCAAATCAGCATCCTTGTTGATTATCAAATTGTTTAGTGATGATGGTTCGAAGGCAATTGAACCAACATATAATATTCTTCCATAATAATTTAATGATTTGAGAGGTTGTGATGAAAGTTAGGGGCATCGCTTCTACCCATTTGGAAAAATAATCTACTACCATGATACAGTACATAACCTACCCCAGGGCTATGGAGAATGCCCCAATCAAGTCTAGCCCCTACATAACAAAAGGCTAAGGCTTGGTGGCCATAGAGGCATCGAAGAAAGGTAGCCTCTATATTCGTGAGTTGATCTGACAAGCATGACATCATTCAACAAACTTCCTAGCATCCCCCTGGACTGTGGCTAGAAGTAACCTTGTCACAGGGCCTTATAGGCCAAAAAGTTGGTGCCAATTGCCCTTCCTAGGGCATTAGATATCGTTGTATATAAGAAGCAAACCCGCAGCTATACAGCTCTCTTCCCATGATGATAAACCTTCTTGACAGAATCCTAGTCCTTATTTTTTCCTTAGGAGTCCCATTTAGGTCTGGTTTTTTAGGTAAAGTTTGATCAGTTTCGTCCAATCATCTTCGAGTTCCATATATTTTAGTTGGTGAATCAAGCATTTTGCAAGTTATTTCATCAAGGCCTATTCCCAGCCCTTCAAAAGGGCATCTACCCTTATGTTCTAGGCTCTTATGATCTTTTGAACCTGTACGAGGTCAAACATCTTCATTAAATCCTTTGTTACTTTCAGATATTTACAAATAGTAGGTTTTTTGGCTTCTGTTATTTTAGTAGTTTAATTTACTGTTATTTGTGAGTCAATATATATTTGTAGGTATCATACCCCCGCCTCACCAGCCATCCATAACCCCATTAAGAAGGCTTCATATTTAGTAACATTATTTGTGATAGGAAATTAGAATTTAATTATAAAACCTACTTCCATGCCCATTGGTCATTTTAGCACGATCCCTACTCTTCTGTTTTCTACGCCCAAGGCCTTGTAAATGTACATTTCCCAAAGTGGGCTTTCTTTCTATTGTTCTTCTTTAGTTTTTTTTTTCTGGTGGCATCATTTCAGCATCAAATTCTACCAGGGCTTGTGCTTTTATGGCCCTCTTGGGCTCTAATTAAATATTGTATTCTCCTAATTCAATGTACCATTTAAGAAGCCTTCCTGATTTGTCTGGCTTTTGAAGAATGTCCCATAAAGGTAACTCTGTTTGGACAACAATGCAATGTGTTTGAAAGTATGGCCGTAACTTTCAAGAAGCCATGACAAGAAGCCATGATGAAGGCTAAGACTATTTTATATAGAATGGGATATTGAGATTCTACACCTTGAAAGATCCAACAGACATAGTATACCAGCCATTGTTCGAGTCCATGTTCTCTTACAAATACAGCACTGACATGACCTTCTATCACAGCAAGGTTAAATATGAGGAGTATGTTAGGCTTTTGCTGCTTTAGAGTTGAAAGGTGTTAGAGGTAGTCTTTAATCTATTTGAAAGCTTCACAGTAATTATCAATTCATTTGAATATTTTTTATTTTTTTAAGTATGCAAAAAAATGGTTTACAATGTTCCCTAAAACGTGACCATGTAGCTATTAATCTTCCTACCAACTTTTGAACATTTTTTTTTATTTTGATGGTCATACATCATGGTAATAACTTCAATTTGTTTGGGTTCAAATCGATTACTCTTTCAAAGACCATGTAGCCAAGGAATTTCCCAACACTGACCCTAAAAGTGCATTTTCTAAGGTTGAGCCTCATGTTAATTTGGCGTATTCTCTGAAAGGTTTCCCGTGGATCATTGAAATGATGTTCTACTGTCTAACTCTTGATGATCATGTTATCCACTTAAACTTCCATGTTTCTTTACAGTTGTTCTGTAAAGATCCAATTCATAGGTGTCTGACAGATTGCTTCCATATTCTTTAAATGAAAGGGCATTCATTGGTAACAATATACCACTACTTCAATCGTGTAATCTATATTTTCCCCATCTTCAAGGTCTATTAAAATTTGGTGGTAGCCATTGAAAGTGTCTATAATGGATGTAATTTTGAATTCTGAGGTAACGTTGACTAGTTAGTTTATATATGGTAACGAGTACAAGCCTTTGGGCAGGTATCGTTCAAATTTATATAATTGACACACATGCGCTATTCACCATTTTTCTCTTTTACCAGAACTATATTGGCGAGCCATTCCGGGTACCATACCTCTCGGATTATGTTTACCTTTAGCAATCTTTCTACTTTTTCTCCGATAAAATTTCTTCTTTCAAGTGCTATGTTGTGCTTTTTCTATTGCACTAGTTGAGCAAAGAAGTTTACTTGCAATTTATAAGTGATATTTTTTAGATTTATTCTTAGCATTTTGCTAGGAGACCATGCGAACACATCTATATTGCCTTTAAAAATTGGATGAATGATTGTCTTACCTTAGGGGGGAGGAACTTATCGGTTTTTCCAGAGGTTTCTCCTATCATTTCAGCATCCTTAAACAAGGTTATACCGACCTCATTTTCTTGGTGTTGTTCCTTCCTCCTCCTGGCTTCCATCAGGATGGGTTTATCTTCCTTTGGCCCCTTAAGTTAACCATGTAGCTCTGTTGCACCAAGGCTTGGTCTATAAAAATTGTGGCATCCCTAATAGGGGTCATGAAAAAACATCATTAGCCACCTAACATCATATGTAATATAGAATTGTATTCGGGTCGGTCTTTCTAAGATGGCACTACATGGAGAGGGGGCATCTATGGCCAGGAACTCTGATGTGTGGGCCCTTCCTTGTCCACCCTCATCAGCATGAAAGGAGAATTAATAGTTTTAATCTTAGGGACCATTTCTCTTCCCACTCAAATGGCAGGTCTCGATACGAGGAAACAAGGAGGACCTTTTAAGCTTTATTTTTTCTAATAAGTCAACAAAAATAACATTAACATTGGCCCTAGTATCCAAATATACCTTTTTCATATCAAAGTTGTTAAGCCTAGCTTTGAGTACTAGTGGGTCTATGTGAAGGACAAACACCCGAGACCCATCAGTCCTCATCAGGACCTTTGTTGGGATGGTCACTTCCAGTTGAACAACTTTTCGCTTTTGCCATTTTCGAGCCATAGAAACTCTCTTGGTAATCATATGAACAACTCATATGGGTGGGAATAGATTCTGGTGGTCCTTCAATGGGATTATTGCCTTTTTGGCCTTTGCCCCTATCATGATCCTTTTCATCGTTCCTTCTACAGGGCCTTTCATCCTGCCTCTAACAAAGAGGATGGCTGCCAGAACAAGTATTCCTTTAGCTTTCCCGCCTGGATTAGCTCCCTGATAAGTCTCTTCATCTATTAACATTAATTAGTGTCATGCCCCTTGTCTTTATGGTTTCTACAATATTTTATTGTATCTTTCTTATTTGAGGGCTACAATGGTGGGGGCTACTTGGAAACTTGATTTTTCCTCTATAAGGCATAGAGGATATTTGACCTTGTTTTTTTTCATAAGTGGAAGTATTGGGTATATCCACGGGCACTCCCTGCTTATATTCTTCTTTTTGGGTCCATTTTCTCTGGTCCTCAGTTGATCCTTTGGTACCGATGGTCAATTAAGCTCTTTCATATACATGTATGGGTAGCTTGATCAAGGAATTCTTCTATGTCCCTTACAAGGTTTTCATGAAGGTCCCAAGCTAGCCTTGTGTCTCACTCTAGTCCTTGAGTGATAACGACCAAATGTAGCTCCAAAGATAGTCCTTGCACCTGTATAGCTTCTATATTGAATCTCTAAACAAAGTCTTTAAATACTTATCATAGCCCTGCCAAATTTTTAAAAGATGAGCCATCACCTTAAAAGTCAGTTGGCTCCCCAAGAAGTGGTGCAAGAATGCTTGGGAGAAATCCTTAAATAAGGAAAAGTGACGCCTTATATTAGTTTTGAGCTAAAAGGCAGCAGCTCTTGTCAATGTTGAGCTGAATGCCTTACACATAACCGTGTCAGAGGCCTTTTCCAACCTCATAGAGTTTATGTATCTTTGCAGGTGGTTAACCGGATTGGTAAATCCATCATAGAGGGCAATTTTTTACATGCAAAACCCTTAAGGAGCTGGCATGTTGATTATTTCATCCATGAAAGGTTAGAGCCACATGTATTTGACATCAATGCCAAGACCAAGACCTTTTTTGGGGGGCTTGGGGGTTTGCATGCACTGTTCCATCTAGTCGAGCCTTTGCAAGATTGCGCTGATATCACTACCAGCAGGGCCATCGGACTGCTCCAAGAATACCGGCAGTTCATGAATTTGTAACCCCAAAGGTAGGTACTAATGGGCCTAACAAGGCTCTTTAAGTGCCAGATAGCTCTTGGTAACTTCTTCTAGAACCCCTCAATATGGCTTTTCAAATTTCTTACTATAATTTCATTTTTAGTTGCTCAAACAAGGTGTGTTGCAAGACTTGAAACGAACCATCATCTAGGGGTATGGGGTCTTTCCCTTTGTCAGGGTTTCTTTGGGGTGCCGAGGGGTCCACTAGATAACGGCTAGTTTCTTGATTAGTTTCTTCGCCTATAGGTCTTGTGGTCCTAATAGGATAACAGCTATCGTGCTTATTTCCTGGTTGGTCCTTGTTCTCTATGCTAGACCTCTAAGTCTTCACCATTTTTCCATTGACAGTGACAAATTGATAGTTAATAGGATCATATGGGTGTGCCCTTATAGCTTAGTGAACTTTAGACTAAGATCCTGCACACAAAGACGACGTTAGAAACCTAGGATATTTTTTTTGGGGAAACCCTTCAACAATCAAGTAAGTTCTTTGGTGAGCATAGAAGAGTGAAAATGTGCGATGTGAGGATGTCACAATTCAGGGTTGGCGATTAGGCTTGTTTATATAGTCAAGGGCAGATCCGAGGGAATCACTTTTGGATTGAAATCCTTCATCT
Organism: Aquilaria sinensis; assembly: GCA_005392925.1. NCBI lineage: Eukaryota > Viridiplantae > Streptophyta > Magnoliopsida > Malvales > Thymelaeaceae > Aquilaria > Aquilaria sinensis. The sequence continues at coordinate 205,197 of SMDT01002991.1, read as the reverse complement.
AATCCCGTAATTCTAGGATCTCATTCCTATCTAGAATGGGTTTTCCTTTTTGGCTTATTAGGCCTTCAATCTTTGATCTACCAAATCCAGTTTCATCTATTATGGCCCTCAAGTTGAGCTTTTGCCCTACCAGTAGTATTAAGAAATAAAGTGCTTGTGAAATAATTGTGTGAAACACATAAAAAGATGAGAAATAGGAAATTGGTTAACTTTAAGCCAGTCTTAATTATCAGTCATTATAGTATATTTACCTTGTCGTGGCAACCATAAAATCTTGAGTGATGCTGTTTATATAAATTGAAAACCACAAAAACTCTACATCATCCTTCACATTTAATCCACTTGAAAAAATTTCATTAGTGATATTAGTTTGGGGGTGTAAACGATTCAAATTTTTATTAGGTTACTTGAGCTCGAGCCATATTGAGTTAAGCATTATCGAGCTCAAACCCGAGACTTATCAAGTTAAGCTCTATCAAACTTAAGCCTATTTTCATACTCGTTTAGGGCATATTAAGGTTTGGCCCTAAATCTTATTGAGGCTAATCAGGCCTTCATACATTATCCCTTAAGCCCAATTTCTATAAGTTCATGTGTTTTAAGTGAGCCCAAATTAGTCTAAACAAAAAAAACCCTAACGTTTCCCTATCCTTTATCTGGAAAAAAGCTTAATTAGAGTCCCAGTGCAAAAGATGTCAAGTGAGATGTTGGTAGCTTTTTAGGGTCGAGTATCCTTTGACCACCAAGAGCCATTCCTCTAGTGCACCTACACGATCAAACCTACGATACATTTCATTGGTCCTACGCCCTTGATTGTTGTCACTTATCTGATTGCAAATGCGGCCAGCAAAGAAAGGAATAGTCTTATACTCTACTGCTAAGTAAATGAAGACAATACATTTAATTGAAGTATGACTTTTCCATCGGAGGCTAGCACTGATTACCATCATCACTACTAGTTTTCTGGGCATCCAATGGTCTAAACTCGATAATTGAGCCATTGATGAACAAGTTTGGGATTGAATATTTGGATATGGGGGTCTAATTAAATGATGAGAAAGTTTAATGACTTCTAAGAGTAGTGACCAAAATTTAAAGGACTGCCTTGAAGGTTTGCCCTTTTCTTTTTCCTTCTCAGAGTACTTTAGGAATAATTACAAAGTGTTATCATATTAGGCCTCAGGTGTTAACTTTGTACATCTAGGTCATATTGTAAATTTGGGCTTCATGGGCTTATGGGTCAAGCTTGAGCTTAAGTAATAATGATAAGATAAGCGGTCGAGCTCAAGTCCAGTGGTTTCAAGCTTGGTCTGACCCCTTTACACTTGTATATTAGTAATTGTATTAATCGGGAAAAATGACAAAAACCCCATGCTTGTGAGGGATTTTCAGTTACGGAGAAATAATGGAAGAACAATGAATTGAGATAGAGGTGAAGGAGCTCTATACTTGTGAACTATAGCTATCTCTAAATGACTGCCGACTAGGCAGCTACTAAGATGAGCACCGACTATGTAAGTCTCAATTTGTAAACTACCAAGATGAGCATGACAATCCATATATATCAACCATGTGTGTGTGTGTATTTGTTAGGGTTAAATTTTTGTTCATGGGTGTGGCCTAATAAGTTTAAAGCCATTTGGGCTGGTGTAGAAGCCCAAACATATAAAATCAAAATTTCAATTTATTCGATTTAGTCTTAGTGAAAGATGGTCAAAAGCTTTAAGTAAAATATCCTAAGTTTGATTATGAGTTTAATGTACTAAATACTCACTTTGAAGATGTTTATGCTTTGGTATCCAGAAGTACATTAAGAAAATTAGTATTCATTTGTAGGACAAGATATGCTACAAAAATAAGAAGAAATATTGCGTTTGCTGTATCATGTATTGTGTATAAAAAATGAATATGTTTACTGTAACTAATTACCATAAAATGAGGGTCTCTTTTCTTTAATTCACATTTCATTTTCATACTTAACACTAGTTAACAGTGACGGATTTAGAATATTTTAAAAGTGAAGTCCATACATAAGCCTAAATTACGATCGCTCTTAAATTTAAATTGCTAAAAAATTAAACTTCAAACTATAACATAACCATCTAAAGTAAACGTATAACTTGTAACCCTTTTCTTGTAAATTTATGAATATTGAAAAAAAAATAAACAGAACCATCTAAGTAAAAAGCCTTTGAGCTAATTCTTAATAGTATTCGTACAGATAAAAATCATTGTGAATGCCCTTTAGTTTTAATTTGAAGTAAGTTATTAAACTTTATTGATTTTCAAAATAAAGCATTTCTAAGCCACTAAATATATATATATTGTATTTAAATTTAAATTGAATTAATCCTTAAGATTATTTAAAAAATTCAAAAATGAAAATTTGAAAAAGAAATACTAATGTTACTTTTTTAGGTAAAACATGAAGATGTTTAGTTAATTTTTCAAGAAAATTAAATGATGGTATTGTACTCTTCAAGGTGGATTGCCTACAAATATACTAATTCCAGTTTCTTTTAAATAAAATATTCAAAATATATAAGAGTTTATAATTTCACACTAAAAAAAAGTAAAAAGAGTTTAGTTTCTTTGTCGACATTGACACTTTTATTAAGGATTAATATGACATAGTTGAAATATTTAAACTTGACTTGGTTTAAGATTAATGACTAAAATAGGCTAACTTGTAATTTGAGGACTAATTATATCAACTAAGTAAATTTCAAAAGGTCATGCTTTATTTAAGCCATAGTTTGAATATGAAGAATAATAACGACAACAAAATTGGAATAAGTGACTTTTACTTTTTTGCTAGATTTTTATTTAGAATAGTGAGCTCTAATAAAAATTTAAAGTGATATCCAAACTTAATTTTACATATCATTTATTCATATTTTTTAAATAAAAGTAGGGTTCATGGATCTCACTTTAAATATATACGTCCACCCCTACTAGTTGAACATGCCTGTGCAATGCACGAGGCTAGTTTTTTTTTTTTCATTTTTAAAAAAATTATGTTTATTTAATTATAAATTTTATCTTGATTATTAGTTTCCATGGAAAGTTCAGAAATTATGATAAAGCAAGGTAATTCTGGATCAACATAAATTTTATGTCTTTCTTAAATTAACACATATAAAGAGAAGACAACTATTTTATATACTAATACATTTTATAAATAAGTAGCAAAAATGAGGTTTATTTTTGAAAAAGAAAAGTAAAAGTGAAGATGGACCGTGTTATAGAAAAAACATAAAAAATACAGCTATTGAATTAACTATATGACTTAAGGTAATAGGTTTTTTAATTACATTGTTCATGGCATCTACTGATTACTAATTTATAGATTATCATAAAAGAGATAGAATAACATTTTTGTAATGTATTTACGATTGTAGGACTAAAACCAAGTAAGGAAGAAAAAAATTGTCCTCTGCAAAAATGAAATGGATACATTGATTAAATTAAAGTAAAAGTTGTTGTTAGAATTAGAGTTGTCTCTATTGATAGAGGGAATACAAATTGAGAGATTATTCTTAAATTGACCAAATCAATAGTTGAAAAAAAAAAGAGAGTAAGTATAAGGTGTTTGAGGAAATTTAAATTTCTTATTTATTTGAATTTCTTTAAAATTAAAAGGATTTTAGGACTTTTTTTTTTTGGGAGGAAAAAAAATCTTAAAAAGAAATTAGAGATAAAGAAGTGCTATAAGAGGAGATAAAAATGTTCGACTCTTTTTTATATTGAAGGATATGATGATTAATAACTTATATAATACTTTAGGAATGAAACAAATTGGTTGGATGAGAGCAAAATTTTTATACTTCCATCATTAAATTTTGTTGATCATTATTCATAAATATGCATTGAAGGATTTCTTAATAGCATTTAAATTATCCATCTAGAGTTTCATGGAATAGTATAAGAGTCTTTGTAGTTTAATATCAGTTCTAAACATTTTTGGAATACTTTGTATTAGAGTTCCTGTACGCACAAATTTCGCATGTAAAAATTACACCATGAAATTAATTGTAACACAAATTGCAATATTAAAATTTAGAACAGAGATTTTGAGAGATCTACTCTCTAGCATGCTTCTTGCATGTACAATTCTCTGATTAACGCTTCGAGCTTTTGGTGGAGACATGAACGGCTTCTTCACGAACACGAACTCTGGATTTTGTCTTGCACAAACACAGATCGAGGTCCCTGCCATTTCGTTCGGTTTTAGATTTTCTGTTGTACTCCTTGGATTTAGGGGTTTTGGGCAATGTCCGTCACTTTCTTGCCACTTTCCTTAGAGTTTGACTTGATGCAGCACAGAAATGAATCCTTCACATTCATCGCCGCTTCCGCTAGATCTGAACTTGAACTTGATGAAGCACTGTCCCGCGTTTTTTGCATTCCTCACCACGTTCCTCAAATCTGACCTTGAAACTGGGATTTGATCTTCTTTGGACTTGATTTCTTCTTTCATTGGGCATTTGTGCTTAATCGGCTTGAAGAGCAAGAGAAAAATTCTTGTAAAGATATTTTCTTCCTCTCTAATTTTTTATTTTATTTTTGCTTCTCCAATTTCTTTTTCATCTTCCTTGGCGTTGGGGGCCTATTTATAGATGTAGAAAGAAAGTGGCATGGTTCAAAAAAACCACATGTGACAATTATTATGTATTTATCTCTTGTATTTATTTTAAGAGAAAATAAATATAATAATTTTCCCTCATTAATTATCCAATTTATTTAATTTAAAAGGATAATTAATGGAACATTCTAAAGTGTTCTAGAATATTTGAACTAAATCATGAGCTTTAATCATTTTGGATTTTGAGGCCCAATCTGCCAAAAGTGGACTTTGGCTAAAATAGCATAATGAGTCTTCATTTAGAGCCTCCAGTTGTGTGCTTTTTGGCTCCAAAAAATTGGGCTTCTTGAACTTATAGTTTCCAAAATTTGATGGACTTTTGAATTTTAGACATCAATTTAAAAATGGGCTAGACAATTTAAATCGGGTTTAATATATATCTAACCCAATTAAATTTTGATGCCTACAAATGCCCCTTCAAGATTATTTATTTATATACTTTTTTGTGTGGTGTAATAAATATAATAATCTTGATTTATTTTTTTTTATGAGAAAATTTGACGTGTCCTTCGAGATGTGAGAAGAATTTTGCTATGGGGCATGTGCCTGGTTACACCAACTTTGGTTTCTTCCATGAAATATATTTCCAATTTGAGTAGGAAATAATATTTGATTTGAGCTCCATATCAAATAAACTTGTCTTGAAGTAGAAGTTGAATTTGCCTTTTATTTTATGACAAATGTATAAGTTAAAAATAGAGCTTCAATTTCATTAGAATTTAATCTCCAAATTTAATTAGGTTTGGCAAACCCAATTGAACCAAACTAGCACATACAATAACTTTGGCATCAATCTCTTCCTTCTGAACCAGCAAGGTATGCTCAATTTCCTCTTTCCTTCTTTTTTGTTTTTTTTTTCTTTTTGGACCTAGGCACCTTGCCTTTTTTTTTTTTTTCTACTGGGTCAAACTTTTCCAATGTCTTTTGGGTGTGATCTCTCATGGCATTGCATCTCTGTATGTGCTCTTGGTTTTGCTTTTTTTTTTCTTTTTCTAATTTCTTGTTTTTTCTTTTTCCTTTTTTTTTTAATTTTGTCTTCTAGGTACTTTGGGAACACTGGTGCCTTCAACAAGCTTTGTCCCAAACTTGATTAAGAACTTCTTTCTCTTCTAGGTACATTCTTTCTCAGCTTAACTCCTTATATGAAGAGTGGTTGTCTTTGACTCGGACTGGTACAGGTCCTAAGTTCCACATCCCCAAGTTTTCTTCTACCATTGGCTTTACAAGTTGACCTGAGTTATACAAATTGGTGAAAAAATGAGGTACTCCCTGCTTTGGCGAAAATTCCAATTTCTATATTGTTAGAGAGCGAGAAACCAAGCTTCGAGTTATCTTTTGTCAAAGTTCCACCAACCTTAGTTAAGGAGCAAAGCCTAGATCCAAAGAAGCGTCCGGCAAGGGGAGCATTAGTGGCTCCTATAGGAAAGAGGATCAAGTTGAAACCTTGTGAGCAGCTTTTGCCGAAACCTAGCGTGCAAGCTTCAAGTAACAAATGTTTTTCTTCTTGTCAAAGCTTAGGGAACAGTCTTGGCATGTCCTTAAAGTCTCTTAATAACGGTAAGTATCTCCTTTCTGTTTTAATTCACATTTTTTGTTTCTTCATTTTAGTCTGTCTAATCTTTTCCTAGTTACAGTCTTCCCTGATGTACCAGAATCAAAACACATTCTCTTTGAAGAAGACCTGGCACATGGCATTGAGAAGATTGGAGCTCTAGATGGTTTATCTGATCATCCTATAGAAGATAACTTAAATGAGAAAGATAAAGTGAAAGTTGTGTCGAATGGCCAAGTTATAGCTTCTACATGCAATAAACCTATCATTTATACAGTCCTGACGCTTCCTCCTCTGAAGGAAAACTCAAAAATTGTGCCAATGCTCTCTTGTGCTTCCAGCATGCCAAAAGAGTCTTTTGGTTCAGTGGATCTCATTAAAGAGATTATTTACCATGGCCTCATAGACTACTTGAAGAAGGAAGGTGATGCTGCTTTGCAAAATGGATTTTCTTTACTATAAGATTGGTGGCATTGCAAGAAGGATAAAATTCCTAACCTTCTGACCAAATGTTTCTTTGTGGATTACTCCCATTTATTTGAAAAAATGGATTCTCTACTAAAAGAAACTAAGGTGTACCTTTCACAGCGATAGGAAGCCATGCAGTCATTGGACCCAAACGTGAATCAGAGGGACCTTGCTTCTATTGAGGTAGAATCTGGCATTCATACTTCATGGGTGGTGACTTTTGTTGAGAAGATAAATTCACATGTTAATATCATAGAGAATGCTAATGCCCAAATCGAAAAGCTTCAACAACAAGTGGCCGATTCATCAACTGCCATTGAAATGTTCCGAGATTAAAGTTAGAAATCTCTTGAAGTACTCAGTTCCTTAGATGTAAGGCGTGAAGAAATCAAAGATTGTTTAGCTACGGGGGGATCTAGGATTGAAGAGTAAATTGACGAAGGCAAGAACTTAAAAATCAGCTTTTGGACATTTTTTCTAGGGTTAGGCCACCATTTCCATGTAGCTTTATTTTCCTTTTCCTTTTTTTTTTTAGGATTAGGTAGGCTATATTAGGATTCTGGAATTGAATGAAGACATTTCTTTTATTGTTAAATCTTATCGTCTTACTTATTTTCAACATTCAAATAACATCCCAACTTTAATAATAAGGATGTACTTGAATTAAGTGATAAGCAAAACATAACTCGAAAGGAAATTTTTCATTTGATTTAGTTGTTCACAGTTTATACTCATGCAGGCTAGGAGTATTACATTTTTTTTAGGATTTTGCCGTTCACAGTTTATACCCATGTAGGCCATGAGTATTGCATTTTGTGTGTGTGTTTTTTTGTTTTGTCATAAAATTTAGGCTCTTGTGACAAGGAGCATGCTCCTAAGTCTTCATGCATAAAACATCTTCAAGAACTTCCCATTGATGGGCCCGATTCTTAAACCGTCCTTGTCCACTATCTTGTAAGCACCGTTGGCGTAGACTTTGGTCACCACATACAGACCATCCCACTTTGACATGAACTTTCCTCTGGTGCGCTTCGTCATGATGATTGGTATCCTAATAGCTAACACCTGGTCTCTAACTTGAAAAATCCTTGGGTGCACCTTCTTGTTGAAAGCTTTTGCCATACAAGCTTGATAGCACTCTAAGTGTTGTTCAGCTTCAAGTTTTTTTTCGTCTAAAGCGTCCAACTTCTCTAGCCGCAAGTTGACATTTTCCTCGTTGGTTAATCTTTCTTGTAAAGCAATCCTTAAGGAAAGGATTTAGCATTCCAATGGGAGGACTACTTCCATGGCATAGACCAAGGAATATGGAGTTGCTTGAGTTGGGGTTCAATGTGTTGTTCAACATGCCAAAAAGGCTTCTCAAACTATCTCATGCCATTTTCTTTTTTTATCCTGAGATGACCTTTTTCAAAAGGTCGTACATCATTTTATTGAAGGCTTCGACTAGTCCATTTACTGCAGCGTTGTACATAGATGAGTTATGTTGGACAAACTTGAACTTGGCACAAAGTTTATCCATCAATTTATTATAGAACGACTTTCCATTATGGGTGATGATGCAGCGGGGAACTCCATATCAGTAATTGATATTTATTTTGATGAATTCCACTGCATTCTCCTTTTTGACTTCCTTCAATGGGATAACTTTCACCCATTTTGAAAAATAATCTGTGGCGGGCAAGATGAATGAGTCCCCAACGGATGACTTAGGAGTGATTGGCCCCACAATATCAAGCCCCCAAGCATCAAAAGGCCAAGAAGCCACTGTGGGATGTAACAGCTCCGGAGGTTAATGAATAAGGTTGGCATGAAACTAGTAGGCTTGACATTTCTTAGCGTAGCTAATGTAATCCTTCACCATAGTTGGTCAATAATACCTTATCTTTTTAATATGATGGTAAAATTTTGGTCCAGATTGATGAGCTCCACAGATTCTAGAATAAACTTCTTTTACAACTTAGCCAGTTTCTTCATCACTTAGGCATCTTAGGAGGACTATTTCGATAAAGCAGCGATAGAGAACTTCCTTGAAGTGGATGAACCTTGGTGCTATTCGGCGAATATCAACTCGACGGTAAGGGTCTTCAGGTAGGTTACCACATTCCAAGTAATTAATAAATGGTTGTCACCCATACTCTTTTGGTTCAATGATGGAGATAGTATGATTGCACCCATATTTCTCGACTAACATTTGCGGTATCACTCATCTTTTGTGTATTTGGATCAAGGCTTCTTGTTCAATTGAATTTGCTAGAACGGCTGCCAGGTTGATTAAAGCATCGACATGTCGATTGTGCCCCTAGGCAACATAATGGATGCTTACTTGATATAACCACTCCAGTAAATACCTTGCATATTCAAATAAAGGGAGTAGTTCAGGTTTTCGAACAACGTATTCTTGGAGAAGTTGATTGACCACCAGCTTAGAATCTCAAAAGATCTTTAATTCTTAGATTTGCATGTCAATGTCTGCTTCTAATCTAATTAGCAAGGCTTGGTACTCCGCTATATTATTCAAGCACTTCTTGAGTAAGCTGAAAGAGTATGGCAAAACTTCATTGTAAGGAGAGACGAACACTACACCTGTCCCTACTCTATATTCTTTAGATGCACCATCAAAGAACATCTTCCAAGTCGGGATGATTTGTGCACAAAAAGACTTCCTTATCCAGTAGATCTTTTGGGAGTTCTCATTTTGCTGGTGTAGGGTGATCGGCCAGGAAGTCTGCCAATGTTTGTCCTTTAATTGCCTTTTGTGATATAAACACTATGTCAAATTCAGACAGAAGAAAAGCCCATTTAGCCAACATTTCTGAAAGCACCGATCTTGACATCAAGTACTTTAGTGGATCGGCCCTTGACATAAAATGGACTACATGGGCTAGCATATAATGCATTAACTTCTTTATAACAAAAATCAGTGCAAGGCATATTTTCTCAATGGGAGAATAGTTAGCCCCTACTTTCACTAGCCTTCAACTCAAGTAGTAGAGTGCATTTTTCTTCCCTTCATCATTTTGTTGAGTAAGAAGTGCCCCCAAGGAGTGTTCTTGGGTAGCTATGTACAATATTTAAGGCTTTCCTTGAATCGGAGCAACAAGAATAGGTGGATGGAGTAGGTAGTCCTTTATACTTGAAAATGCATTTTTGCAAGTATTATCCTAGATAAGAGGCGTATCCTTTTTTAGGAGCCTACTAAATGAGTGGCATCCTCTTACTAGGATGGAGATAAACCGCCTTATGTATGCTAACCTTTTTTGCGGGCTTTTAAGCTCATGAGCATTATTTGGCTCACGCATTTTCAGGATTACATCTATATTTGATCGGTCCACCTCAATGCCACGATGATGGATGATGAATCTTAAGAACTTTCCAGAAGTAACACCAAAAGCACATTTGAAAGGATTCATCTGTAGTTGGTATTTGTGGAGTTGCTCAAAGATGTCATGCAAGTCCTTTAGGTGTTTTGATTTGCTCTTTGTCTTCACCATTAAGTCATCAACATAGAATTCTACTTTCTTGTACAACATGTCATCAAAGATTCATTGCATCGCTCATTGGTAAGTTGCACTGGCATTCTTGAGTCCAAACGGCATAACTTTGTAACAATAGATCCCATTTAAAGTACCAAAAGGCTGTAAACTCCTCATCTCTCGGTCCATGTGAATTTGGTTGTAACTAGAAAACCTATCCATGAAAGACAAAACTTTGTGTCCCATTGTTGAGTCAACCATTAATTCTATTATTGGCAAAGGGAAGTCATCCTTTGGGCAGGTAAATTCAGACCCCGAAAGTCTATGCAAATTCTGATTTGGCCACTCTTCTTCCTCACAAGCACAATATTTTAAATCCAAGTGGGATACTTAACTTCTTGAATGAAACCCACATCAATAAGCTTATCTACTTCAGCCTCAATTTGTGGAATAAGTTCTGGCCAAAATCTCCGTTGAGCCTGTTTGATGGGGCGGGATCCATGCTTCACAGCAAGGTGATGGACAACGATCTTTGGATCCAATCCGGGCATCTCCTTATAGAACCATGCAAAGACATCTTCATATTCTTTTAGTAGCTCAAAGTACCTTACCTCCTCTTCAAGACTCAATAGGGTGCTCACAAACATTGGCTTTGGATGATCCAGCATCCCTAAGTTTAGTTCCTTCAAGTCATCAATAGTTGCTTGCCCTCCTTCTTCAAAAGCTTCAGGTGTAGGACTTGGTTCGGTTTCCTCGACTACTTGCCCCATGCTCAGCTCATTTTGATCTCACCTTTAAAGTACGACATTATTGCAAAAGGCTACTTCCTTTTGAGGATCATCATCTTGGTGAGATGTTTGGTGGCGACATCTTTTTCTCCTTTACCTTTGGCGTTTGGCCTTTGTTTGTGCTTTCAGATGAGCTCCAATTGGCCTGAAATGTACAAAAATAGAGGCCTTTTGTATGTTATTGGTAGGGGCTTTTGGTTCTAAACGTTTAAATACGAAGACTCGAACATTCTCACGGGTTTCTTTTTTCTCTTGGTTGACCTGCAAACTTTACTTGGTCTTCATCATGCTCGTAAATTTGGATCATCACCGAGTTGTATGACGTATTCTTTGTAAGGTTATATGGTTGATATCCTAAGCCATACTTTTCTCCAAGTTGTTCTTTTCCAAGGATTGCATCCAAATCACCAAGTTGTCAGGGTTCGCCTTTACCATATCTTGCCTTTTGAAATAATTTCTCAACCTTGGGACCAAACCATGCATTTGCTTTCAAGCTTTGAAATTTTTTCATTTTCTTTTTAGGTTCATCAAACATAGCCAATTAGAGAGTGAGAAAATTGGTAGGACTAAGTCTTCTTTTAGTACTTTAGCATCTTCTTTAGAAAAAGCGAGGTTTGTTGGTCAAGGCAGGGATATTCCCTTTTGTGCTCTTTGCTTTAGAAAGTATTATGGAGAAAGCCTTGGGCTTCATATCTTGGCATTCTTCCAAGTAAAACTTGGCATCGGCAAAATGGGTTTTCTCGATGTCAAAAGGGGCAATTTCTTCCACGACACGCTTGATGCTTCCATCACTATCAACATACTTGAAGCATTAGTGCCAAATTGATGGTACATTATGCATCCAAATACGCCCAAATAGCAAGTCATATGAAGTATTTGCGACAATAACATGGAACAAAGCGGAGGTCTTCAATTCTTCTATCTCCATTATAAGCTGAATTTTCCCTACAGAGCATTGCCCCTTTTGGTTGAAACCTTGGATGATCAGCTTGCTACTTAAAAGATCATTTTGCAGATAGCCCGACCTTATTCATTGTTCGAATAGGTATGATATTCACAGCAGAGCAATCATCAATTAAAATCCTCTCAATCCAGTGTTCGTGAATATATCCGCTTACATAAAAAGTCGATTATGCCAAAGATTGCCCAACTGTAAGTCTTCATCATCAAAGGAGATTGTAGCCATGCAAGTGACATGCTTATCATTTACTTTTTTGTGAAACACCTCTCCTTCATAAGCTCCTAGGTTAATGAGCACTTGAAGCAAGGCTAGCCGAACATCTTGTGGTAGTTTGAGGACCTCATTTATGGTCATGGTTGTAGGGAGATATTTGAGTTTGGAGATAATGCTAACCTTCACCACATCAACTTCATTTCCAATGCTTACTTTGCTGGGTCACTTTTGGCTACGACTTGATTTGCTATCTCTGTGAATGCCTATGGTGTTTACCTTCACATTATGTTTTATAAAGTATGATTTTGGGAAATAGTCAAGCAGTGTCACGGACCTCTTAACCACTTGTGGTGATTCTGCATCTATTGGATGTAATGGTTTCCGAACTTTCCTAGGCATTTGAGGATACACTATTATAGGGTTATACCTATTTAACCCTTCCAGCTTTTTATCTTTTGGAGCTTCTAGCAAGGGATAGTGTGGTGGTTGATTTCTTCTTCGTCTTCAATTTCTCACCATTGTCCATTCACCATTTTACTTATCTGACGAATTGGAACTTGTTAAATTTCCCCACCTAGTTGGCTTTTTTGCTCGGTAGCTCATCGAGTTGAACACTCTTGAAGGACCTGGGATGCTTACCCTTTTTATGCAAGAATATTTTTTTTTCTTACTTATGAATGTTGTCCATCCATCACTGACTTCTTCTTCTGACTCAAATAAGGACTCCCATGTATCTAAGTCATCGACCATGACTTTATAGAAGCTTGGAGCGTTTAGGTCTTTAGAGTATTTTGGCATCCCAGGGATGCATAAATAGTTGTTACCTCGCCATCAAGCTCAAATTTCACTAAGGCAACATCTTTTGGGCCACATGTAGGTACTTTAAGTGTATTTTCCTTCTCTGTAAAGTCTTGAGTAGAGATCTTGACTTCATCCTCAAGTTTTTCTATAAACTTTGGAGAGGTCGCTCTAAAGCATATCTCAGCAACATTGGCAACCAATGTCCAAATCATTGAATTTGATATGCCCTTCATTTTCCATGCAGACTATGAGATCCTTTAACATAAAGCATTTTTTTGCCGAGATGGCCAACGATACCGTCCCTTTGGGTTCGGCAGTTCTATTAAGTTCTTTTCTAGTAACTAGTCCAAGATTGCTGGCACATCCAAATCTGCAAATGGGTATTGCTTTGCTTCAAGTTCCTTGAGTGTTAATCTTTTCTTTACATCCAATTGGCCCTTCACAATTTCAGTATCAAGACTTAAGCTCCCTTTAGAGATCTTTATCGGAGTAGTAACTACAGCCATAGTTTCCTTTGTCTTCACAACCTTTTCATCCTTGTCTTCTTGCCATATCTCTTTTGAGAGGAACTGCTTGGAACATAGCTCCCATACTTTGCAATTTGGATTTCTAAGTCGTGAGCCCTTGTTGTAAGTTCTTCGAACGAGTATGGCATGTTTCCATTCAAGCTATAGAGTATTCCCCAGTGCATCCTTTGGGCACACATATTGATGGAGGAGGCTTTGCTTATCCGTTCCTTATAGTTGAGGACGTTGGCTCTCCATCACTCTATGTATTCTGTCACTGGCTTGTCTTTCCTTTGTTTGATCGCTGCCAACTCCGCGAGGTTGACCGTCCTTCTCGTGCTGTAGAAGCATGATAAAAACTCTCTTTCAAGTTGGTTCCATCCATCAATGGATCCAGCAATAATATTCGTGTACCAGTCAAAGACAGCTTTTTTCAATGATCACATAAATTGTTTCACCATAAGATCACCATAGGTCCTGGCATTGTTGCAGGTTTCAATGAAGTGAGCCACACGTTGCTTCAGATTGCACTTGCCATAAAATTGTTGGAATTTTAGTGGTTGATAGCCCAACAACATCCTTAGCTCATCAATCCTCATTGAGTACAGCTTTGCATACACTAGGGATGATTATGGAGCCACTCCAGATTGGGCTCGAATGAAATCTATGATCATGTGTTATAGTTGCTACATACAAAATGAGGACACAAACCTTTGGGCTATGTCGTTCAAAGTACTTTGCAGGACCGTACGATCATATTGACTTTGCTTTTGCTGCTTTTCCATGTTTTCAAGCTTTTCAGCAATAGGATCAACAACTTGTTTAGTGCCACTTGTAGTTGCTTCCCCGGGAAAATGTTGAGCTTTTAATTACTCATCAACAAAGCAATATGGGCATCTTTCTCTTCAAGTTTGGCTGTCAGCCTTTCAATGGAAAAAGCCATTTGCTCAAGAAGATCTTTAGGATTTCTAGAATCTGCTACTAAGGCTGGCAACTTTGACTCCGAGGATGAAGAGTAATTTGCCCACCTTTTTTTTTGGAAAGTCACAGATCCAGTTTTGGATTCTTTACTTATGGTAGCCTTCTTCATTTATGTTTTGGAAGATAAGCGAGCCTTTATCTTTTCAGCGGAAACTTCGACTTTCTTGTTCTTACTTGAATGGTTGAAGTGGCTTGAAGGATTGGATCTCCCTTTTGTTAGTTGAACTTTTTGCTTCTCTACAGCAACTCCTTCTTTCTTAAATTTGTAAGAAAATTGTTTTAACGGAGACGCCAATTAAGATCCTTCAGCATGAGCTTTTGCACGAGTGATCAGTGCGACTTCCTTTTCCTTTGCCGCAGATTTCTCAGTGTTAACAACAGCATTTTGGGCTTACATAATCTTTACTTGAGTTTCTTCAAAGCTTCCTTGATGTAAGAGATAAGAGGTAGAGAATATTCCCTAGTGGAGTTGCCAGAAATTTGTACGCACAAATTTCACGTGTAAAAATTATACCCTGAAATTAATTGTAGCAAAAATTACAATATTAAAATTTATAACAAAGATTTTAGGGGGATCGACTCTTTAACGTGCTTCTCACGTACACAATCCTCTGATTAATGCTTCAATCTTTTGGTGGAGACACGAACAGCTTCTTCACAAACACGGACTCCAGATTTTGTCTTGCACGAACACGAACCGAGGCCCTTGCTGTTTCTTTTGGTTTGAGATTTTCTATTATACTCCTTGGATTTGAGGGCTTCGGGCAATGTTCGCCGCTTTCTTCCCACTTTCCTTGGAGTTTGACTTGACACAGTACAGAAATGAATTTTTCACGTTCCTCACCGTTTCCGCTGAATCTGAACTCGAACTTGATGAAGCATTGTCTTGCGTTCTTTGCGTTCCTCACCGTGTTCCTCAAATCTGGCATCGAAACTGGGATTTGATCTTCTTTGGACTTGATTTCTCTTTTCATCGGGCGTTTATGCTTGATCGGTTTGAAGAGCTGGAGAAAACATCTTGTAAAGAGATTTTTCTTCCTCTCTAATTTTTTTTTGCTTCTCTAATTTCTTTTCCCTCTCCCTTGGCCTTGGGGGCCTATTTATAGGTATACAAAGAATGTGGCTTGGTTCAAGAGAACCACATATGACAATTATCATGTATTTATCTCTTGTATTTATCTTAAGAGAAAATAAATATGATAATTATCCCTCATTAATTATCCAATTCATTTAATTTAAAAGGATAATTAATGAAACATTCTAGAGTGTTCTAGAATATTTGAGCTAAATCATGGGCTTTAATCATTTTGGATTTTAAGGTCTAATCTGCCAAAAGTGGAATTTAGGTAAAGTGGAATAATAAGTCTTTATTCAGGACTTCCAATTGTGTGCTTTTGGACTCAAAAAAATTGGGTTTATTGAACTTGTAGTTTTCAAAATTTGATGGACTTTTAAATTTTGGACATCAATTTAAAAATGGGCTAGACAATTTAAATCGAGTTTAATATATATTTAACCCAATTAAATTTTAATGTCTACAGTTCCTTTTTGAAGTTTCAATATTTCTTAGTTTCTACCAAAAAATAATGCATTGCAAAAGCCTATAATTATAAGCCATACAGTTTGAGAAAGTTATCTAATTAGCTTTTAACATTAACAAATGGAAAACATATTTTCTTTACTATTTCTAAATTATCCAAAACTATCATAATGTACATCATAAAATTTTTTTCCAACCAAAATCAACACCCAGTTCATTTTAACTTAAGTCAATTGACTTCAAAATGACTTATTTTTATTCTTACATCTTTTTTACTTGGAACTAATTTTAATTAAAATCCAATATTATAAAGCTGCAATAATCCATTAAAAATATAATTTTTGTAATCTTACTAAATTTCTATGATTTTTTCTAGTTCAAGACATTAAAAAAGAAAAATTCATAAAAATTTACCAACATAATGAAAACTTTCTTTTAAATGGATTATTGCATCCACATACTATTAGCTTTAAAATAAAATTAGTTCTAGGTAAAAAAGATATAAAAATAAAAATAAGTTAGTTGACTTAAGTTAAAACAAATTAACTCAAAGTTTTAGCTTGGTTGGGCTGGGTACAAAAAGAGAGTTTGATGTTTTTATTATTCATTTAGTACAGGGTATCACTGCAATTTATTTTCAAGTGAACTCCAAGTAAGATACTGTTTTGTTATCTTCTTAATTCATGCAATGCATATTTGCTTTTTTTTTTTTAAGCAAATTCAAGGTAATGGGGAAGAGAAAGAGAGAGAAGAGTGTATATGTGTTTCATTGTTACTCAATATATAGAATAAAGAGAATACTATGCGATTTGATGGATTCGACACTTTAGGTACACATATTATCATGATCAATAATTAGGAATAATGATTTGCAAGATTGGTAATGTTGTGATTTTTTTGTTACAATTTGGGTTTCTGAAAATTTTGTTTTTGTTTATTTTTTATGTTCGTAAGATAGAAAGAAATATGTTTTTGTTGTAATTTTAAAGTAAAAAGTTAGTAAGAACAATATTGTGCCTGAAAAGTGCATAAATTTAATTATACAAATTAATGTATAAAATAACTAGTGAGGACTCTAAATTCAAGTCATGATCAATAAGTTAGATATTAAAATTTGAAAATTATGTGAGGTATATCTAGGCCAAATTTTGATGCAAACATGATCTTTATGAATTGAAGTGTGCATTTTAAAATGTTCATAATATACACTTCCTTTTTTTTTTTTTGCATAAATTTAATCTGATTCCATCATTTAACTAATCCACATCTATGAACGAAAGTGATTCACTTAAAAAATCATAAAAATAATAATCAAAGTAATATAGGTACACAATGTTTTTGTTGACCTTCAAATCTTCTACTGCATAGATAATACCATATTACACATCACACTATTATTGCTCTCTCATGTTACCACGCATGATATTTACTTGAAAATGTTTACATATGTCTGCAATAAGTGCAAAAACCAAAGAAATACCTGTGTCTACCTTTCACAACTCTCATGCATTTTGAACCGTCATTTACACAAAATGTTTATAACTTATACTCTCTTTTTACCACATAACTTAAATGTGATTATACCATTTAACTTATCTACATCTACAAATAAAAGAAATTTACTTAATAAATTATTACAAAAATAATTAAAGCACTATAGGCACACAATGCTCTTGTTGATCGCTAAATGTTTTTACCGCCATATATAATAACCCTATATTATGCATCACACAATTGTTGTTCTC
Organism: Aquilaria sinensis; assembly: GCA_005392925.1. Classification (NCBI taxonomy): domain Eukaryota; kingdom Viridiplantae; phylum Streptophyta; class Magnoliopsida; order Malvales; family Thymelaeaceae; genus Aquilaria; species Aquilaria sinensis. The sequence continues at coordinate 187,524 of SMDT01002991.1, read as the reverse complement.
ATGTTGCCAAACATAATAATCCCTCCGTCCCATAATTTTTGCTCCATTTTCTTTTTTGGGTAGTCCCAAAACTTTACTCAATTTTATTTTTCAGTAACTTTTTTATATTACATTTACCATTATACTCATCCCCCTTTCCTTCACAGACGCCACACATACTTTCTCTCCCCTATTTGATGAGGTTCATCCTCATCAACCAAACGTGCTAGTGGCCAATGTAGATGAGGACAACATTCAGTGAAATGGATTATGAGGGAGCAATGTGATGAGGAGGTGAATCAAGGACGGAGGTGAGTGGGCCGATGGGAATCGAGACCGGAGGTGGAGAGGTGACGCGAATTGAGGTCAGAGGTAAAGAGGCGTCGAGGTTGGAGACAGAGAGGTGACGCGAATGGGAGATGCGAATCAAGGTTGGAATGGAAGGACGGATGAGAATATGAACCAGAACGGATGGACGGTGATGCAATTGAAGATAGCTGAATGACGGACGGATGGATGGACGGACCAGATTTCGGGACATCAGACGAATGATGGACACGAGCAGAAGAGAGATGATGGAGGGGCAAAAGTGTAAATTGGTGGATTTTTCTTGGACTACACGTAATTGTAAATGGAGCAAAGATTCTTAGATGGAGGGAGTATTTACTTGAAAATATTTAAATGTGTATTCAATACATGCAACAAATAATGTGTCAGCCCTTCATGGCTCTCATGCATTTTAGGCCATCCATCCAACACACATCTTATGTTTTAAAGAGGCCTCATTCTATCTAATGGCTCCTCACACAATTGTAGTATAATATCAGTATATGAACAGTAACATTTGAGTTCATTTCTCTCAAAACATTGAGTTCATGTAGACATTTCTATATATAAGTTAATCAATATCTGAAACATTACAATTTGCACAACAATCCAAACTTTATTTCCTAAAAACAGCAGTGAATCCACTTCTCTTTTATTGACTTTTAATTCCTTATCTTCTCACTTACACCCATTTTCTTGATTTCGGTAAAACGATAGTCTCCATTATCATCCCAACTACCTATAAATTGCACTACCTTCATTCTTGGGCACTAAACTTAGAGAGCTCCCAGTAAAGCAAAAGATGGGTGTGTTTGATTATGTGTCAAAAGACATATTTCAAAACATCCTGACTTGGTTGCCAAAGCCATCATTTGTTGCAGTAGCCTGTGTTAGTAAATGCTGGTGCAAAGTTTACAGCAAAATTCTCTAGTGTCCTAAGTTTGTCATTGCTTTCTCTCTCTCCACCCTTATGTTCAGGCAAGCTCTACTTCTGCTTTTTATTTCTTTGTTTTTCTCTTGTGTTTTTCTTTGTTTTTTTCTTGGCAAACAATTAAGGATTTTTTTCCCTTCTGGTTTGGTGTGCTTCTGTGATTTACACAGGTTGTTGTTGAAGAGGTTCTAATCAAGGTCTTATCTAAACCCATTAGGCCCCAGCTTACAATTTCTTTTGTTGGCTTGCATTTTAGGTTGGAGCTTGTTCATAAAATGGTATAGCTAGTAGCTAATACTTCACTTTTAATAATTTATATTAAATTTATGTATTTCTCATGCTTGCTAAATTCTACTATTAGTACCATTTTATGGGGAAACTAAATGGAAGAGGCCATGTTGGTTGTGACTAATTGGGCAATTATGTAGATTACTAAAAGGTTAGGTTTTTCAATACCTATGATTACTAATGCAGCAACTGGAATTATTGGTGTTGATGTTATTGCAACTAGCAATGAAATTAGTGAGGTTGGTGCCTTTGATTTAGATGGTTGATAATTCAATTTGTTTACAACACTTTATCCTCATTTCTTCTATAATAATTATATACATTAATTGGGACTTAGATGATAATGGTTTAGATTGTCCATAATTTAACACCCCTGATAGTATTAATCGAAAGATCGTTTTAGTTGTTAGAAATTTACCTAGACTAAGAGTAGATGTTGTTCCATTGGTAAGATCGAAGAAGGCAAGATGGATTTTGTTTTTTTGGTAGATTTTACTTGTTTTCTCCATGTTTTGTTATTTTGATTAGGAACAGTTTTCTTATTTCAATTTGTTTTATGCTATGGTGCAATATCTCATCTTTCTATTTGGTTTAAGGAACTTGCATTCACAAGGGTTGACCAATTTGTAATGGATATTGAAGAGTACACAGCTTTTGTTTCGGGTAGTAATATAGCACCATCTGGGATTATGTATTTTGGGGTGAGTCCAAGTTTCTTTGAGTGTCCCATTCTCTTGTTTTTTCAATCATCTGTACTAACATTTACAATATGATTATGCAGGATAAACTGCTTGACATGAAACCTATTCTGGCTGAGATCAGTAAGTCATAATATGTGTGACATTCTTCCATTTTATATATGGTGGACTCTTGCTTCCTTTAGTTCTAGTTAAAGACAGTGACTGCTTTATCATTTGAACTGATATTTCATTGTCAATATTGTTATGGCCTATTGATTCCTAGCTTAAGTCACAAGGTTTATTTTGTATCTTCCAGTAGCCTTATTATGGGTTCTTGCCATCTTCTTATGTTTTATTCTAAAAGATACTTTTCCAATTTTATTTTGCTCAAGATATTCATGAGTTATAAATTGTAACTACTTAGTTACCAGTTAGATTGCTAAATTTACTTAAATAACTTTTTTGATATATTTTGCTATACTAGAAGAGATAGTGATTTTAGGGGATCCGTGCGCAAAATTTTTGTATAGACTTGTTGAATATTTTCAAAAGTATGATGAGGATCATTATTTCTTTGATGCTGTTGCTCTTATACTTACCAAAGATAAAGAAAAGCATAAAGGTCCTTCATAATTATTTTCTCCTTGTCACTTATTACTATCTTTTATCATTGTGTCTATGTTGAGTAAAATCATGCTAAACGATTATTTTTTTGTTTGGGGCTTTTGGGGAAGCATTTGTTGGAAAGACCCATCTCCATTTCATAATGGCAGCCGGCATTCAACCGTTTGCTCCTAAATTGCAGGCCGTATATGTAAACTTAAGCATTGGTTATGGTTGTTCATGGCTCACGGCCAGAGTGAAAGGATATAATGGCATTCTGGATAGCCAAGGGCTTTTGGAAGATATGGCTCAACTGGTAAAAAATTCATTTGTTGTACTTGTAATTTTATATTTGGTTTCAAATCTCACTTTAAGGTGGAACAATTGGCTTTTCATGAAAATTGGCATTACAATAGAGTTAGGACTTGATTCGAATGATAAATGATTCATAACCCAAATTAGTATGGTTCATGATAACTAGGAAATCATTTTGCAAATAGCAACTTTTTTTCCAAGTTTGGGTTCTAGTTTAGAAAAACAATGGATCAAGACAATAACGTCTAATGATACAAATATTTCTTAAAGAGGTTGAATTCAAACAACAAAACATGCCTAGTAATATAAGTATTTAACATTATAATATTGTCATATTTATTGTTCTACTTTCATATCAGAAGTCAAAATTATTTCTTGTAGATTGAGGATGATGATCTTAACTTGTATATTAGAGTCATTCAAAATGTACCATGCTCCCTAAGGCCACAAACATCTACTCTAAAAACATATAGGGTTTTCTAAGAAAGTTTTAAGGTAAATTCATCACCTAATAAAGCATCTAAGCTTCTAATTAGTCTTCTTGCCACATATGGATTTTACATATATATCATAATGTCAATCTTGATATTTGCACAATGGTTGCTAAACATTTGAATATTGATTTCGAAGTGAACAGAACCATATTGAACCAATAACTAGTTTTCTAATATTTACAGAGAGGAAGAGAAGAAGTTTGTCATAGATGGCACTAGTGTTTGACCGAGTGACACATTTCTGTTCTACCATTCAGAAGTAGAGACTGTAACATCATCATGTGCCAAAGCCTTTAAGCACCTTAGCATTCTGAAGAAATATGCTAGTAGAAGGCAATTTTTCAGAGTACTTATCTTTTCATGTTGTTCTCGAGGAAAGCTATTTTCTGGACATCCCAATATGGAAACATTTCCCTTCACTATGAACTTCCCTGAAGCTCCATTAGCAGGAACGTTTTGTGCCATAGAAATTGGACGTGGCCCTGAAAGCTCTTTAGACATGGAACAAGGGTTTGAGGAAAATGATTTAGCTCATTGTTGTGTGCATGCTTATAGCACTGTTTATTTGGTACTATCTTATGTTCCATCACCATAAGTGGCTCATGTCCAATTGTGAACAAGAGCTCTCATAGTTTCAAATTTTCTTTCTTAGTCCAATAAAATTACAAAAACATTTGAGTTAATGATATCTCATTGTTGAGTTAAGATGAAATTCTAAAACATTTTTATTTTGGTTTCCATGAGTATATTTAACCAATTTGGTTGGAACTATTTCCTAATGTGAAACTAAGACTGTCATTAACCATATAATCCAAGTTATTTTAGTTCACTAAATTAGCACTAAAGAAAGGATACTTGTGTACAAGCATCGGAATAGCTCATGAATCATAACCTAGACTGAGTCTGTCCATAAAATCCTTTTCATATGTAGGGTACAATTTCTTTTTATAATTAGGCTAAACATGACATAAGGGCTTTAATTAGGTCTTAAATGTTTTAAATGTTCAATTTTGATATGCTCAAGACTTAGATACATTAAGAAACATATTTCATATGAAGTGTGTAAGAACCCTCCCCTTATAGGGACTTGACCTACTCCAATGTTAGGCATTTCTAGGATTACTTAGCTTGCCTTACAAGTTACTAGCTCATTTATAGACACTAGGAACAATGACCCCTTTAATAGTTTTCATTTGTCTATTTATCTACTTCTTGATTAATTAAAACCATTCATGCAATCTAGTGTTTACCCTAGCACATAGTAGTATGCATGAATAATTTTCATGCATGTTTAAAATACACAACATTTAAAACATTGTAGCTATATGTTAAAACTTAAGTTAAAACAAGCCAAAGCTCAAACCACAAGTTTACTTGAGCTATAAGTAATAACCTCTGTGTACTTGCCATGGTACTATTTATATGTAAAAAATAAAAATTATCAAGTCCAGATAATTAGCAAATACTGTCCAAGGCAACTAGAATCCAAAAGCACATAGTCATAGTACTAATGTACCAAACTTGAGACATGTTGAGATCATCATACACTAAGCTTCCACCTAATCAATAGAACTTCAAATGTACTGAGCTTGCACCTCTCCTTGTACCATTTAGCCTAGGTCTGCTAAGGCCAAAACAAAACTATATTTAGCACCATAACATGATCAGCTAGGTAATACATTACCCTAAAAGGTACAAGTAATAAGTACATGTACACAAAACTAGCTCAATAACCATTTACTGGCTTCTAGGCTCAATTGTCTTAGTGTCTACACAAAAACACTAAAAGGGTGAGAATTTTGTGAACATTCAGTAAGGGATCCATTACCTGGAAAAGAAAAATTAAGGACTTGTATACATATATATCTAATATATAAATGCTAAATCGCAATGATCTCATATAGTTTGAGGTTTTAAACATTTGGTTGAAGTTTAAGTTCAACCAAACTTTCCTTAATTTTAGTCCTACTATAGGAACTTGTCATATACCCTAGTAAGCATTGGCCTACCATTAAACTTTCCTTTATTCTTGTGCAAAAGCAAGTTTCGACAAAACTTAGGCCTATACTTTGAGCTTAGCAAAACACTCACACCAAGCCTTAGACCTATTGGTCTTCTTGGTGTTTCTTACTTTGCCCTTAATTAAGATTTTAAGAACTCTTTGGCACTTGCATGCTGGCTACTTCTTGACCATCTTGACTTTTTTATGTAATCTCTAAAAAAATTTGAGGCCCCCCCTTATGGCCTAGGATCATTTTGGGTGGTTTCGAGAGCTAAACAAGTGCAACAAAAAGTAACTAAAACCCTTTAGGATCCAAGTGAAATGGAATAAATTGGGTGTTCAAAATTTTTATACCTAGCCGGCTGAGATCTTTTACCAAACTATTGAGCCAAATCACAAAACTCAAATAATTGATATGTTCAAGCTCTGTATGGTATCTACATAAACCTTTCGGATCAACACGCCTCCACCACGTCCCGGCAGATGTGTTCCTCTTGTACTTGCAACGCTAGCTTGCGTCCTTCAAGGAAAGACAAAAGGAAAGTTCGGCTGGAATTTTTAGAATGTTTCTAATTTCATCTCTTGGGAGGCTAGGGCTAGAGCTACGAAAATTCTCACTATATGATGTATATATAGTGGGGCTCAATTTCCAAGCCTAATGGATTTCAAAACTTAATCTAATTAGATTTAATTTCGGGCTTCATAATGGCTCAACCTTTGGGCCAATTATTAACCCAAAATTATTATGAAATGAAAACCCAAAAAATTTGGCCCATGCACTCAAATAATCCAATTGGCTTTATGTGTGCGACCCAAAAGGCTCAAATCACATTGGTATGATCATAAATCACATTTGTGAACATAAATAATGAATAGTGTCTAGCAAAACATCATTACTACCCAAGTTACAAAATAGTCGATGATTCGACTAAAACTTTATAATCATTATTCGTATATGTCATTGTCCTTTTGTCCAAGATATCAAGACCAACACAAGACATGGAATGTGTTATTCTCGTAAAGCTCAATCTAAGGTTTCTTGATTGATAAAAATTGATGACATTGATATCCTATATCAATTCATCCGAGCATGGTCATGCATTTCCTCAGTCTCACTCAATCAAGAGGCCCAAAGATATTACTCCTGTTACATATGAGAGACAAATCACTTCTTGATCATACAAAATCCTCTGTATGATATGTAACATATCCAATGACCATTTTCATGTTCACTCAGTTATGAGCAACAAGGGGAAGCATAAAAGTATGTGACTCACATGTAGGGAACCTTGATAACTTTAGGTCAAAGGACTAAATATACTATGATCACTATGAGAATTATGTATGACACTCATATAACGATTTATGTAGCGTTCTCATGGTGGGTTGATCCAGTACACAAGCTCTCTAACTTATACCCATATGTAGACTACATATCTCATATTAGTCTCCACACATGTTAGTCTTTATGTATTATTGCAACTTGCTCCATAATAATACTAGACTAGGGATACTTAAGAATATCATTATTCTAGGATTATAATTATGCATGATTACATTACGTAGAAACAAACAACAAACATGATTATTGAAACGATGCCTCAATAAAATATTATAACTTAAAGTGGATCAACACTAACAGATCATTGGCACTTGGTCCCATATAATTGGGCCACCTTAACGTGCAACACATACTTAAGCTTACCTAGTTCCTTTGTTATTTTTAAAAACTATACATGACAAAAAATTTTAGGACTTTCCAATCTAGTTCTATGCTCCTTTAGGACCCTTTAGGATAGGGCTTAGCCTTCAGGGTGCCTTTGTCCCCTAGGACAAGCTACACCAAAATGGTGTTACCCATTACACCACCATGTGACCTCCTTGTTCTAGCTAGGCCTTACAACCTTCTTATGCCCTTGGATGGTAACTTAAAGTCATGACTTGCATTTAGGCACATCTTGGAGCTTCTTCCTAGCCAAAATTCACAAGCATTCTAGCTCATTTAGTGAGTTAAAATTCTCACACTAATTGTTAACAATAATAAAAAATGAGACTAATATGAAATTGTAGAATCAAGCTAGATTGCATTTTGAAGGTTCATGCTAAACATGCAATTTTTAGAGGGCCATCATTGATGAAGATGGAAAAATTGATTGTATGCTCATTAGTTTTTATATAAGCAAAGATTTACCAACTTAAAGGAATATCTACAAAAATAATAGAATATTCTATTATCTCTTATTTGTAAAATGAGAATAACTTTTAAATATTTTATAAAACTGGATAAGGTAATTATGATATAGTTTTTAAGTTCAACATATTTTATGTTAGAATTAATAAAAAAAAGGGAAACATAAGGTAAGTAGGAATTAAGAGGCATTCTTGATCCCCAATCTTTAACTATATTTATGTCCGGATCCCTAGCCTCACAGTTGCAAAAACTTGGTCCCAATGTGTGCGTGGTGCGTACTTTTGAAAAGTATCTTATTTTAATTGAGGGTGAAAAGTAAATGATCAATTCGAGCATGACTTAGTTTAAAACTTATTTGTGCTTGTTCAAATTGTTAGTGATTCGAGTTTGAAAAATTTCAAACTTGAATAACAATTCAAACAAAGCACGATTTACTTGTTATTTGGCTTAATTCATCTCAATTTTAGCTAATTCTCTTGATTTAAGTGAATAACTCGAACCTGACTCAAACTAGATTAATTTAAAACTTGTTTGTTGTCCATACATATTATTTTGAATCTAAACATAAATAAAATTTAAATTTAATATATATTCCAAGTTGAACATGATCAATAATTGCTTAGCTTAACTCAAATTCAACCTTAATTCTAGTTACCACTGCTTTAGTGCTTTAGCTTATAATTAGGGATGGCAATTGGGTGGGTCGGGTCAGGTTATTCAGGTTCAGGTCTAGTCGGGTTAATATGAATTCAGGTCCAAGTTGGGTTCAGGTCAGGTCATTTGGGTTTGGGTTGATTTCAGGTTGAGTTGATTTCGGGTTCGGGTTGGGTTGGGCCAGGTTTATTTGGGTTCGAGTTCACTTCAGGTCGGGTCAATTTTAGTCTCGGGTAATTTCAGGCCAACTTTCGGGTCCAATTCGGGTCAACCTTTATGTTCACGTGGGTTACTAGTGTGAAGTCAAAACGATTGAATCTATTCAATTTTTTTTAAAATTTAAATCAAATAATTTGATTTTTTGTGTGATTTAATTTAAATTAAATTTTCATTTTTTAGTATATTTAATTAAAATATTCATAAAAATTTTCTTCCTTATAGTTTAGTACATATTTAAGTAATTTAACATTGTTAGTAATATTTGATTGTTTTTCTAAACCCATACTCTTTAACTATCATTATACAGATTATTCAGATCTTCACACAGCTATCACTCAGACATACATAATGATAATTTTATTATGCTTATGTTTCAATGAATTTTCTTTGAAATTACTACGAAATGCAAATCAAGTTCATTATCAATGATTAAATTGTAAAATTTAAAAAATTTTGGGTGAAAGTGCAAAGATTTCAAAAATTTTAGGATCTATGTTGTAATTATTATGGGTGACTAAAATAAAATTTTGTAAAATTTAGGTACCTTATTACACTATACTTAAAAGTATAGGGATGAATGTTGTAATTTTAATAATTGCCTATTAAGATCATTAAACTTACTAAATATAAAAATTACTTCTGTTGGAAAAATCTAAATATGGGAATCACTAAATATGGATGTTTTTCCCCAAATAAGATACTTGTAATATATAGAAGTCCTAAAAAAATAGAAGTTACTAAATATGAAAATTCTAGAAGTTACTAAATATGAAAATTCTTTCTCAAAATATGAAAATTATTAAACATGAATATCTTAAAAAAAGAAATGAAACTACTAAATATAAAAGTTTCATCTCCAAATATGAGACTTACAAAATGTGGAACCACCAAAAAATAGAAGTTACTAATAACGGAAGTCACAATTCCTAAATATAAGGCATATTGGATATGAAAGTCTTAAAAAATGGAAGTTACTAAACATGAAAATCTCCATATTTAGGACTGACTTAATATGGAAAATAATGAAAGAGGAAAGTTAAGGTTTAGGGTAAGGGTTAAAATCGGATATTGTCGGGTTTAGTTATCAGGTCATCTCGGGTTCAGGTCAGGTTAGGTCAGTTTCGGGTTTGGGTCATTTCGGGTTCGGGTCAATTCAGGCTCTGGTCATTTCGGGTTCGGGTATTTCGGGTTTGGGTCATTTGAGTTCGGGTTTTCTCGGGTTTCTTTTTAATCAGGTTCGGGTTTAGGTTGGGTTGGGCACAGTCGGGTTCAGGTCATTGACTTTTTTAGTCAAATTGGGTCAGGTCAGGCTTGGGTTCGGGTGGGTTGGGCCAGGTCATCAGGTCGGGTCCGATTTTGCCATCCTTACTTATAATCAGAAAGTTTTAAGGTTCGGTACAATAATAGAACAATAATAAAAGACTGAGGACTATTAGTGAAGTTTACCCTCGACAAGGTTGAGCACGAGGCACGCAAAGGACGATTCTGTGTTAGACCAGCGACAAAGACGAGACCACCGGAAAGAATTGAAGCAGCAGAAAGCAGGACACGAGGAATAGCGGACTTGAGACGAAACAGCGACTCTTTGGTCGGCAACCCAAAGAAAGAGGAGGAGGCGAGAAGCTGAAGCTTCACGATGGCCCGAACGGCCTTCGCCCACATTGATGACGACGTTCTCCAGAACATTCTCTCCCGGCTGCCGGCGACGTCGTTCGCCTCCGCCGCCTGCGTTAGCAGTTGCTGGAATCGGCTCTGTAACCAACTCCTCTGCCGCCCGAAGATCGCCTCTGCCATTTCCCTCAATACGTCCCCTCTCGTAAGTTAGGTGACCTGTTGTTTGGTTCCCGCGAAAATTTGCTGAGAAAGATGAAATTTTTGCTGCCCTTTTCAGGTCGCTCTCGAAGAGGTCGTGGATAAAGTTCTGAGCGAGCCGATTCGACCTCATTTCGTCAGTGTCCATGCTGGAGAGGGATTCGATTTGAATCTGGCTCTTCCGATTGTAAAACTCTTGATCGGATTGACCTCTCTTATTATTGTTCGACTTTTCCCATCAGAATTATGTTCCATTTTTTTTTTCTTGATTTGCTTTCCAGATTGTTAAAAAATTCGGGACCAGAACTCCGATTGTTTTGTCATCTGTTAGTGGGGTTATTGGAAGAGATGCTGTTACGGATGAATTTAGAGAGGTCGGGAACTTTCCTGGCCTTCTTTTAACTATCGACTGAAATTCAATATGTTGTATGGATTTAAATCACCATTTTATTTTATGTCACTAAAACAATTGGCAGGTTAAGAATGCTCCTCCTCTTAGTGATGAAGATGATGAGATGATGGAGAAGAATTTGGGCATTATACTTACTGTTGGCTTTGTCCCAGGACTCAAAGTTGATGCTATTCCACTGATACTTGGGAAAAAGGTATTCCTTTAGCAATGTAAACCTCCTTATTTGTCATTCTTTAAACAGTGCACGATCATTGAGTCTTTGTGGTCCATCCATAGCTATTGTGGTTTCAGAGGACATCATACCGCAGTAGTCTCTTTCGAACAGGTTGCTGCTTATTGAGGTCAATTATGTTGTTAATTTTTGCATTTACTCCAGAGAGATCACGGAGCAGCTGTAGAAAAGTTTTTGATGGATGTCAGAGACTTCGTGACTTCTGTTTCTGGCTATGCATCACCACTTGGGATTATGATGTTTGGAGTGAGTTAATTTCTTAATTATTTTATGCAAAACATTTTGCATCTTAAAATATAGGTTTTTTCTTTAAAAAGTTATAGCAAGATCAGGTTATTATTGGCTGTTATTCTGACATGTCATGTGTAACAATTTGACATCTTAGGGATTGTGGGCTAACCAGAAGTCTATAATTGAACGGTTGGGTGAGTATTGCTGTTGATCAAAACTGTACTTCCTCATTCTTTCTCTGTTTTTCTGGGCATTCTGGTGGCAGTGTTGATTCTTTGGCATTGTTCTATCTTTGCATCTAGATGAGTCGAGAACAGGATGCATGGGGAAAACTGATTTTAGAAATTTGAACTTGTGCAATAGAAATAAGATCATACCTATATGTTGCACTTTCCAGTTAAATTGTTTATGGTCTGAGTGCATACAATACATGTTCATCTTATTTCCTGTCCAGGAAATCTGGTTAACTCTCTGGTTGTCCGAATGTTGTTATTAATAATGACATTATCGTGTGTTTGTGTTTATGTATTTTTCTTTTAATCCTTGAGGAATGGATTAAAGTCAGGAGAAACATCCGACTAAATCTCTGCTCAGATTTTTGGGTGCCATACTGTAAATTTTCAAATTACATAGGTTTATGTCAAGGTTATGCTTCATATAGATGTCTTTGCTTTAATGTTTATATCAGATTTCTAGGAACATCTGCAACTCATGGAAGACTTTATTATGCCATTTTTGGATAGAACTAATAGATGCAAATATGTCTGGGATGAATTACAGGCTAGAAATGTGGAGTATTGGGGAATGTACAAATTTTTGTTTTTAGATTATGTTGAATACATGGATTTGAGTATTTGTGAAACAACTTGTAAATCATAATACAACTGAGAATTGAGAACATGTAAAGTGGAATGAGCGTAGCTTAGCTGTGGATGGATGCGGGGCCAGACAATGAAGCATGTGATTAAAGAAAAAAGTTAAAATAGAGAGTGTCAATCTTGGGCCGATGGTAAGCATTCTAGTTAAGGCAGCTGAATTGAGGAACGGAAAATAAAAATAGGTAGTGCATCTTTGGTGGTTTGCAGATATCCAACAAGAATGATGATGTTCTGGTGTTGAATGTGGGGAGAGAGGTAAGGTAGCTTAAATATCCTGTTTTCTTGGAGCTTTTGCTGGTGGTTATCTCAAATACTTAATATAGCTAATTTCAAATATCTTGGACTCGGCAATAGTTGATTGGTCGGTGATATGAAAAATCATACAGTTGTCTTCAATTTTTTTTTCATGTTTTAATTCAAATAGATATAATTTTGGAACATGATTTGTGTGTTTTAGATTATAATATCCTAATCAATTGCAGATTATGCAATGCCTGATGAAACTGTTATAGTGGGTCATGAGAGAGATCAAGGCATTATTTTGTGCAGAAGTGCAGATGATATGAGAAATATGAGCTTGAACTCCATTGATCAGCCTGATGCTGTTGCTCTTGTATTTGTGAAGGACAGGCGCAAAGCTCCTGGTAGTTGTTTATTGTTTGTTAAAATTTTCTTATGCCTGTGACAAAGCCATTTCTTCTTTCTTTTCCCCTGATTTCAGTGGCCTGGCCTGGTATTTATCGAGCAAGTTTCTTAGCCTGACTTTGGGAACCTAATCTTTCCACATATAAGGCTACAGCGAAATTTTCCACTTTCTGCACTGTTTGGTACCATATGTATTAGGAGAAGGTTTTAGTTTGTGGATGTCATGTTTCATAACCCTCTTTCCTTTTAGATACTTATGAAGAAAAGGATACATGCAGAAGTTCTCCTGCGAAGGCATTAGTTCAATTTGCAACTTTCTTTTCCTTTATGCAGTTATTTTTCCCTTGTATGTTGTAGTCAGTTGTGCAATAAAATTTTGTTTTGTAGTTTCATATGTTTCGTTGTTGTTATTGATTTTGTTTCCATATTAATTGCTGAATGCGGATTTGTTTCAATTATTCAGGTATATTGGACATTCAATTCCATTTGTCGCTATCCAATGGTCTTTCAGCCATCGGACCAATTTACAAGGCAGTTTCTGTTAAAGAAAGGGCAGGCCATGCATCCACCTGGCTTACTGCTAAAAGAGGAGGGGAACAGGAGATTCTTGATGGGCAACAGATTCTAGATGATATTGATAATGAGGTACTGGGTCTGTTTGAGAACTAAATTGATTTGCAGGCTGACTGTACACCCCCTGTTGGTCACTCAAAATTGATGTTGGCAAATGGCATATTTTAGGCACTTTCTGGTCTATAAATGTTGAATGCCCAATGAAGAAGGTTCACAAAACTTAAAAAAAGAACACACTAAACACCTATAGAGGTCTTTTTTGGATGGTATACCCTATATGGGGGCGGCATGTCATTTCTCCAATGCAGCCATTGGCATGCTAAAGATGAAGTTTTTTTTACTATGTGCACTTTGTAGATACACTAGTACCATTTCCCCTCTCTAAATGGCGCTGCACATGCAATTAACAAATCAGGATCTATGGCTTGGCTTCATTTATCTCTTGGTAGATTCGCAACTCTGGTAATAAGTGTGGAGAATCATTAATATGTCTGAGGCTCAATGATATTTAGGCTGTTTGTGGTGTGGATATAGGGTTTGGTTGATTGGGCAACGTGGCAAGAGTTTCTTATATACTATTCTAAAATACCTGCCTTTTCTTCAGTAAATAACTTGTCCTCTATCTCGTGGGCATAGCATGGGTTTGCAATATAGTAGGAGAATGATTATTCTGTATGATTATTCTGTATGCGCTTGCATTTTCAAAATTTGAACTTTGAATAAGGCATTTGTGGCTTATTCCATAATGACGGAACTGTGATGGGATTAGTATAACATATCATAATACTGCAGAATGGTAAAACCTTACAGGTTCTGAATCTTTTTCTGCTCAAATATGATAGCCTTCTATGACATTATGGTACCTCAGTTTATATAACCCCATCCTTCTCCCACTCAACTCTTGTCATTTGCCATGCTTTCTAGTGATTGCTATTCTTTGATGTATCTGATTTGTTGGGCATCACCAACTTGGAAATGAAATTATGTTTTCAGCTACAAGATCGTATATCCTATCCCGATCTGTACATTGGAGTTACAAAGAAAAGAACCTACTCTATTGGCTTGGAGAAGCCTAAAACGATGACATCCTTGGCATTTCATGGAGTTGCAGGGTAAGATACAGAGCTTCCTTCTCTTCTAAATGTGGCTTCTCAGATGCTTTTACGTTGTGTCTGTGTCCTTTTGGAGTCGGTTTAAGCTTGAAGCAGTGAGTACCACAAATTTTCACTGTATTTTGCTTTTCAAAATATATCAACTAACTTCAGTTTCTGGTAACAGAGGAGATGAGGGGTACCTTTATGTTGACGGTGCTGGCATTAAAACTGGTGACTGTTTCCAATTCTACCATTCAGATCCTTTATTAGCTTCAGCATCGGTAAACAATGTTTCCACAGCCATAAGAAATTTAAATCTGGTTTGGAATTCTAGTCATGACCTAAGAACAAGGACCATCACTAACAACCATGTCAAGGAGGCCTTTGGTGGATTTATTTTTTGTTGCTGTGGGCGTGGAGAATCGTTTCTTGAGCACCCTAATGTTGATAGTTCCCCATTCCTCAAGAACCTTTCTGGAATGCCATTCGGAGGAATTTTTTGCTGTGGGGAAATTGGCCGTGGATCTACAACCATGACTGTTGGAGGCCTGGAAGAAGAAACCTCTGTCCGCCAATGTTTACATGTCTATAGCACCGTTTACCTGGTAATGTCTTACACTACAGCTCTTTAGTTGGTGTTAGTCTTGTTTGTGGCGCTCCAATGGCACTGAATGAAGGAAACAGGAGAGAAGCAAAAGATGAAGCATTACAGTGTATTACACGATTGTATAACTGAAGGGGTTATCTGAATCTCTTCTCTTGGTGTATGCGGATTAACAGCCTTAATTTTTAAGGCCAAGCAAGAATAGACATTCTACTGTAGTTTACCAATGTTTTTGAATTGGTAAACTGGATGGTCACCCAGGTTCCAGTTTAGGCTTTTCAAATTCAGATTAAGAAGAGCAGCGGTGGCCCTCAAATTTTGTCAAAACAGATGAAGTTAGTCCTTGAACTTGAGCTCACGCTGACTGGGCATTGCAAGTTTCTGACTTAATATCAGCTTGGTCGAATGGCCGATAGAAATCGTCGCATGCTTGCTTGTAATCTTGATGCCTTTTAGTTACTTGGCTATCATGGACTGAAAGCAGGCCATTTGTTTGTTGTGGAGTTGATGTCTTTCGCATCCAAGCAATATGTCATCTCTTTCGTTTCTCCTTGCCAAACGTCTCAAATCCCTTGAGCTTTCCAGAGCCATAACCTGTGGTCTTGTAAAAGAAACTAATGCCCTGGCTCGAACGTGGTCAATTCATGGCACTTCACAAGCTCTAACTTTTGCTTTATGGCAATCAAATTGGACAAGCTAGAAAGTGATGCAGCTTCATAGGTTGTCATCGAGGATTGTCTTGCTGGTTTTAAGCGGAAGATGTCATTGGGCAGGCCATTCCTGTACTAGTTTGTTAGGTTGCTTGCTTCCTGCTTGCCGTTTGATCCTCTCAACACCCCACCCGCTAGGGTGGTGACTTGGGGGGTGGTACCACTCACTGCTGGAGCGTTACTTGTTCTGGGAGGGGATCAACTGCATTCTGTGATTGGTGAATCGACGAGCAGGAAGGAGAAGTTTTGGAGCTCATGAAGTTTTGGGGTAGAGTGGACTGGTGCAAGTGGCAATGAGCAGCAAGCAACTTCATTGACAGTGTTTGACAACCCATTTGTCAACCCTACATTGACCATTTCAACGACCAATTCCTCGAATCGTTTTTGTTTGTAAGTGGAGGAATAATTCAAATCAAGGTGTATGGAGGCAGGCACGTTTTGTAGATTTTAGCCATGTTGAGATTGTGCCATGAACTCTAGCGTGAAATGACTTGCAATGTTGGGAATGCAGGGCCGTAGATGGGTGTTTCCCTCATCGTGCAATTTGTGTTTATTCCACGCCAAGTTGATGCGGCATAACTTCCGAGAATCAAATAGGCGAAGTTCGAGATCAAGGACTAACTTAAATGAGTTGACAGAGTTTGGTGGCTGCTTGTGCTTTATTTTTTTTCTTAATCAAGTCATCATTTTTCTTCTCTTAGAAGCTGAAAACAAGTTGAAGTGAGCTGAATGGTAGGATGACCTTATTCATATTTTGTTCATGTTTGGATTGAAAAAAAAAATGAATAAGTTGTGGACAAGCTTTAAATTAACTAAGTTCAAGTTGAGTTCGAGCTATTCGCTTAAATCAAGTAAAGAAATTAAAACGAACTGAACGGAGTTGAGTAATATGTAAATTGAGTTTTGTTTGAATGATGTATCAAGTTTGAAATTTTGTTTAAATTTGCTTTGGAAACAGTTTAAGTTAGTTACATACAAACTTTTTAAATTGAGTCAAATTTGAGCAGAGCTTGAACTGTCTATTCATTTTTTACGCTAGCCTTATTCTTGTTAGTTACTTAAAAAAAAAAAAAAAATTCTGAGTCCTAATTTTTTCGATGAATTCTAATTTCTTAAAAATTAATTTTCTAAGTCCCATCCAAAATCACTTGAATCCAATACCATCATACTTTATTATATTAATAAATTAACACAAATAAGAATTGATTTACGATAATTATATTATAGTTCTGCACTTTGCTATCTGGTGGTGTAAAGGAACACTAAACAATTTATCAGAAATATAAGATCACACTAAACAATTTATTATATTAATAAATTAACAAAAATAAGAATTTTAGAGTTAAGAAAATTTTCTGGTTTGAAAAACGTGAAAATCCATGCTATTGGAGTCTTAAAACTAAGGATGGATTGTTGGAATTTAGACTGAGGAGGAAATGAATAGGTCGTTTTTTTGAGTTGGTGTGTAGACGGTGCTTGGAAAAAAAGAGATTATCATTCCTGAAGGCAGATTCGTAGAAGTTTGGTGGAAGCTTAGTTCTGCAGTGGAACTTAGTAATGAAGCAACTTCTAAGGAGTGCTGTAGGGATGACATGGCGGCGTTGAACGAAGGGTATTCGTCGCAATTTACTTGCCCTCTAGTGTTGGAAATCTCGGCAATGTCTCAGATCCTCAAACAAAAAGTTCAGTCCGGAGATGGCAAGCGTAGGGCTGGAGAAGGAGACAACAAAGAATTGGCTTGGGCCCCTATTAGTCCTGCTATGGCTATTGGACCAGAAGCTGGGCGTTATTGGTTAAGGATTCAAAACCAAATGAGGCTTCATGTATGTCCATTAGCCCATATTCTTCTTAGAAGCCAAACGAGTCCAATTTTATGGGCTCTGATCTGCCTACTGTTGTCGGCATTGATGGAGTTCATTCCCTCTCTCTTTGAGTGATGCTGGTACTGTTAGATCCTCAGGGGCTGTTGGAGTTAATTCGGGAGCGTATGCCATTGAGTCCTCCCACAATTTGGCATTAGTTTCTCAAGCTCAGAATGATGCTTTATTGGTTTTAGGGTCGGTATTTAATTCCGTTGACTGCGATTAGTTAGAACTTAGAAGTAAGGCAAGATTCGGGATTGGAACTGAAGGTGTCACTTTTATATGCGATTCAACCTAATGGAGAAGTTGCAATTTCGGATTTAGAAATTGGCAATATGGTGAATCCTTTATGCATGATTCAACCAATTGAGGGTTTGTGTGATGGTAGTGGTGAAGAATCTTTGCAATCGAGTTCATTTGCTTGGGCTAATAGATTTTTCAAAATGATGTACAAGGTATCATAGTTTGCTTTTGAGAAGTTTGGAGATCTTGCAATTAAATTTGTTGAGGAAGCATACAAAGAAAGAAAGATGTTGAAGGGTTCCACGTAAAGTAAGCAAGTTATGTGAAAAAAACGAGTGCTTAAATCGGGAGCTAAAAATATTAGAGAGTAGTATAAATTAAAATTATAGAAAAGGGGGTTCCCGTAAGGAAAATATAGCTCTTAAAGTAGGGTCTGATTCTTCATCTCTAGAGAATTTGCTTCCGAAAAGGAGGTATGAAAACCAATTAACATTTTAATTTTTTCTAAGATAGAGATGCCTTCATATGTTTCGGCATAGGGTTTTGTAGGTGCTCTTTATTCCCTTTGCATCTTGGTGTGGCTCTCTTTATTGCAACTTAAGCTAATTTCTATTTCTTGGGTCTTGGGAGTTTAGGGTCGTGGTTTTGTTCTCTTTGTTCCATGTATAATCTTTATTTTAAGATAATGTTTGTATTCTTTTACTTTTAATAAAACCATCCTTTACCGATAGAAAAAAAAAATTCCTTAATGTATTATATTGGATTACTGTTGTTTGAAGAATTGTAATGCAAAAAATTTGATTAAGCAAACAACCATGAACAAACCTATGATACATAAATGATTCAAAACATAGAACAAAAGACCTATTGATCCAAATAATGCATAAAAAGCATATAGAAAAGACATTCAATTGATCAAAACCTAAATTAATTTGAAACTTAGTATATATGATCGATCATACTTGAGTTAACTAGTATGCAATCTCCAATAAATTCAAGCTTTATCTAACATTAGTGATTCTAAAATATAATAAATGACCTTATAATTCATTTTAAATGGAAAATAATGTGAACATAAGAGACATTTAAGATATATAGAGCGTGATATTGGCACGGCTCAATCAAATCAAATGACCCATTTTCTTTTTCAATAGAGAAATTTGATTTGATTGAGCCATTCCAACATCAACATGCTATATGTAACTAGATATAAGTGTGATCTTACCGTTCCTTGGTTGCCTCTCTCAACCCAAGAGTTTGGAAGACCAAAGAACTACTTGAGGGCTTTCTCAACAGCGTAAGGTAGAAGAGCTTTCTTGCAATCATTTCCGAACATAATTTTAGTTAGCGTGAAGAAAATGTGAAAACTGCTATTTATAATACAAGAGGTACGTGGGAATGGTTGGCCTGTTAAAATCTTTTATTATTCCCATAGAGTTTTTTTGTTACGTAGTCCACGCTTCTGAGTGGTTGGTTCATGACATTAATTGCATTATTTCTCGTTCCAAGATTCCGTAGGACCATGACAGTAGCTTTTCAATCGGTCGATTATATAGCTTTCAAATATCACCAACAAATATTTTTACATATTTTTACGAAATCCAAACTGCCCGGCCGTTTTGATAAAAGAAAACAAAACCAAAGAAAGATATTTTTCTTTCTCCATTCAAATATCAGTTTTTTCTTATCAACAAATATTACCTTTTATGAAATTGAGGTTCCGAATATTTTAACATTTATATGCTATCAATATTGTTTAGCGTAACATGTAAATAACTTACATCCTAGATAAAAGCAAAGTAGTGGACATGATATATAATCGTATTCTTCTCACCTATAAGCTTATGCTTTCGGATTCATTACCAGTCATAATAATATGAGTAGTTGTGTTTTATTATTTTAAGAGTCATAATTACATGACAGATTATAACTATAACAACCTCATCTAAGTCATTCATCAATATAGGTCATATAGATAAATGACTCAAATACGGTTGTCATGTTGTAGCTTGTCACTTTATAGTTTAAAATAAAAAAAAAGTAATACCTAATCAATGGCATGCATCACATAAAAAGAAAGCTAATAAAATATTCTTAAATTCTGTAAGAGATGAAAAACATTTTTTTTTCATAGAGCCAATTTGTTTTAATTTAAGTCAACTAATTTATTTTTATTTTTAAATTTTTTTTACCTAAAATCAATTTTATTTGAAAGTTAATATTATATAAATGCAACAGTCTATTTAAAAGCAAATTTTCATGATATTGTTAAATTTTTATGAATTTTTATTTTTTAAGACTTTAAACTAGAAAAATTCATAAAAATTTAGTAAGATTACAAAAAATATATTTTCAAATGGATTATTGTAATTACATAATATTAGCTTTTAATTAAAATTAGGTTTAGGTAAAAAAGACATAAAAATAAAAATAAATCATTTTGTAGTTAATTGATTTAAGTTAAGACAAATTGGGTGATAAATTCTAAGTAAACGCTATGTCTTCAAATAAAATATTCAACAACCTAACGTTTGGAGTTGAAATTTCAATAGGGAACCGGTTGACTCAGAGGATCGAAACAGGCAATGCAAGCCAGAACATAGAATATAAGATGAATTGGCCACGGCTCCACCACAAAACGACGACGCATAGCTCCAACTCCAAGATGCTCTCAAGATGCGGCATCCAAATACGAACAATACACGAGCCACGCATGACCTAGGAGTTGTTCAAACGTGAAAACGATTATGGACATATAATACTCGGGATTATGTCATGAAAATCCATTCACCTGAAGCAATATCTTCTCAAATCATTAGACCACCTCAACTTGATCACAATCCTGCTAATATAATTTGCCGTCCTCCCAATAAAGACGTCAAGAAAAACCATATATTGATCGTCACCACACCTAATTTCCTGGTCCCAATTTCCATAATCCTTCAAATAATGTTACTGTAGTAGAAGCACCCGGATTCCATCAAAATACAACTATGAATATTCATTTGATTTCGACTAGTGACAAACGCACTTGCCACAACGAGTACAAACAAAACAATTCAAAAACTTGGTCCGGGCTCTTCGGGAAGCTTATTTGCTCGCAAGGATAATACATGGGGCATGAAAAGAATAGTGTCAGATGGAGATTCCAAGGGACTTCTTCAACTTCTCGACTTCCAAGTATACTGTGGAGTATGGAAGAAACTCTGAGAAGTGTTCTTTGCTTAGATCGTTGATTGCAACAGCAAGTTTAGGGATTTCTAATGTTTCCTCATGGGTCAGAGTCCGCACAAACCTTGCTGGATTTCCTGCCCAGAGCTCACCGGTTGGAATCCTCCTACCCGGGGGTACCACAGACCCGGCCTCAAGGATTGAGTGAGTCTCCACCATGGACCCCTCCATAAGAATAGAGTCCTGTCCTATAATGCACTCTGGTTCAATTAAGCATGCTCTCAGAAGGCAGTTTGCACCAACTGTAACAAATCTATCAATTGTTGTTTCAGCTGGCAGGCCTGACAGATAAAATAGGATTCAAATTAGATACAGGAAATTAAGACAAATAAATAGTTTTGGAACAAGGGACCATAATAAGTCCATTCCTTATGAAAGGAGTAGGTAATTCTCCATTGTAATCTTGGATATCCAAACAAAAACTCTGAATCAGACGTCAGAAGTCAGAACACAAGCTACAGGACATGTGTGATCAAGATCTTTTGATGCTTTTCCACCTTGCTAACCAAAATGTCACCATTTCCCCTATAGCATATTGACGCTGGATCTAATGGGTAGAAATGTAAAACAGACTCTTAATCACAGAACAATAACATTTCACATTTTACAGGTGCATGAGCAATGAAATACCATACTTCACACTGACGAAAAATCACATTCTGGAGTTTCTACATTGGTCAGCTTCTAAACAATGATGAGATGATAAAGTTAACAAAGGGAACCAACATGCAGACGCTTGACAGGTCACAGTCCACACACCTTCAGAAACTCAGCTCATTTTCAACCCACTAGACAGCAACAAAATTTTCAAAAGGCAAGGATAACAAGCACTACTGTGGACTTATTAACACAAAATAGTCCCCTTTGATTAATTTTCAAAGTTGTGTCATGAAATAGTTGCCTTCCCAAGAAGTTAATGAAATTAAACAAATCAGCAAACCAATCATGTATGCCTTAATAGAAACAAGTTGGGTTCAGTCAGATGAATCGCAGGTCTCCATTATGCTTCAACTACATGACTTGCTCTCTAGAAGCTCTAACAAAGCAGGCGGCTTTCTTCACAGCTTCTAGCCATGTGAACTTAGGTCTACATACAGACATCTTACATCTTACCACATTATATTAACATACAGGATCTTCTCTTGGTCTGCATTGACTATGGCCATAAACTGCCATTTCCTTGATTTTCAATTAAGGCTACATTTATCTCATCATCCTCAGATCCTTATTCCCAACCTTTCATTCCATTGCTAAACATCCAACTCAACATCAAAGCTTCAAACACATCATTTTGTTTCAAAATTTCTTTGGCGCCCAGCGTTTGATCCATCTTAGCTTCATAAGCACCTCTCATCAAGTGTACCTCCAAGGCACTCTCAACTTCACTCTATCTTAACTCTATCAGGACATATCTCCTGAATCAAGACTAGCGCTTAATTACTTAAAAGAACTCACTCTGTGAGCGTTCTTAGCTCTCAAGTGTAGCAACATCTTTCACCCAAGTAGGCGGTCATGGATATACTTACCCTAAAACTGCCATACTATCAAATTCCCTCCACATTTCCAGCTAACGCATGCCATAGAGTCAGAATTGAACCTCAACCCAAATTAAATATGCCCACAATTTTTTTCCTGAAACAAAACCAGCAGCCTAGCTAATTCCCCATTACATCTATAACAATCTAAAATGTTATTACAGCAATTGCAAATGGTTCTGAAGCCCCTAAAGTATTGGCATCTTTTTTGAAATCAGCGCCCATAAAATTCTCGTCACCCATTTCCCCGCTTCAATCTAACATTAATTGTTCAGAAACATCGAACACTATCTTCATTACCAGAACCCTAACATAAATCCCTTCAAATAAAGCCAATAGGAAAAATAAAAGCTACACAGCAGAATGGCATTTACCAGTAGGAGAAGTCCAAGCTGCGTGGACGACGCACCGCTCTTGGACGTTAGAGCAGAAGCCAACGGTGATCTTGTTGAGATCGCCACGAAGGACGGCGCCATTCCAAACCGAAGCTCCATCCTGGACGATAACCTGCCCGGCAAGGACGACATTCGGAGCCACGTAGGCGTCGACGGCGATCTTCGGGAGCCACTGCCCCAACGGTATGATCCGCCTCTGCCCTCTGTAGTCCCACTTCACCCTGTCTGCCGAAGGCGTTATCGTCTTTGAAGCTGCTTCCGTTGCGAAGCTCCGGTAGACGATTTGACGCTGACCAGAGAGAGCTGATGCTAGGGCTCTACGAGACATTCGAGCGAGAGAAGTCGCCATTGCGGATTGGTGAAGAAGATCCAAGGAATCGTGCAGGGGAGAGACGTAGGAGGGAATGGAAATGGCGAGGTTCTGTCAGTGTGGGGGAGACTGGAGGGAGAAGCATGTGGTTAAGCCCAGCCCATAATGACCGGTCAAAAGCATTATGGGCTTGATAGAAAGGATTTAATAGCAGTCCAGCTCCTCGGCTCAATAAAGCCCAACTAGTGTAATATGTCTCGAGTTCTCACTTCAAGAAATCAATCTGTCTATCCGGTAAGATGCAGCACTACTCAGTTCATTCATTTTTTGGTACAGAGATTAAACTATATATAGTTTATATAATATATATATATATACATACATACATTTTTTACCTTTAAAACTAAAATTAAAATAAAATTTATTTTTAGGTTATGTGTACTAAGAGTTTAAATAATAATTAAAAAGGCAAATATTTCATATGAGTTTTGTGTAGGAAGAGTTTTAATCAAGGTCGTTAGAATCAAGATCCTACCTAAGATCTTTTTTTTTCATGATACAAAAATCGGAATCATAAAATGAGATCATAAATCGTAAAATCTTACTAAAATATCAAATTCCTCGTAATAAATAATATAATTCATATAAAAGACTAACTATATTAGAAACTTAATAAAGTTCAAGTGTCATAATAATGATATAAACACAATTAGTGTCATAGTACAAATACAGTTAGAGAAGTAGTAAAGCATACATCAATATAATTAATACAATAACCAACACAAGTCTATAAGAAATTCATAAATAAACATACAGAACACAATAGTATTAAACTTATGGAGGAGTCGAGTTTTATCTTCTGAATGAAAGTGAGATGATCTCTTTTTCTTTTTTGGTGTACTTCTCACTTCAAGTCATATAACTACTGGCTTGAGTAGCCCAACTTAGACAATAATGACCCAATCATTTAAAATTTTTAATTTAAGCTAAAATATAAGTGTAATCAATAAAAATCAATACTGAGTTAGATTGATAAGATTGAAAGATTTTATCAATCTTAAGACCTTAATAGACGTTCTATCCAATTATACCATATCTCTGATCCTATTACTTTCTGATGAAGTTTTATAATATTAGATTGTAGGATTGCGGGATCCTAAAATCTGGATCGAGATCTTAACAATTTTGGTTTTAATGAATATTAATTTTTTTTTTATTTTACATAGAAATAGTTTAAGTGGGGATAGTAAGGCAAATTAGATATTAAAAATTTTCAAAAAATAGAAACATTTCATTAGCCCCAAAAGGAATACAATCCATCTTTTTGGAATTGATGGAGTAATTAAATTTAGATTCCTAAAAATTTCTAAAAATTTTTCTGTGATGTCCCCCCCCCCCTCCCCCCTTTTTTTCGCAAATGAGGAGGAGAAAAAGAGCAAGTCCGCTAAACAACAAAAAGGGGGATCATAAAAAAATATGCTTAATAAAACAATCTTAATCTCTACATAATTAATAAGAGTCACCACAGCCTGATGATGATGGACGATAATTAGTTTTCAAAGAAAACATATATTAAATCCAAAAGTAAAAAGAAAAGTACATAAATGTACATGAGATGACTTCAAACAGAGCTAGAAGAAACAAATTATAAAAGCTTACTGCAAACGAACCCAAATACCGACACTAGGAATATCTTGATGAACCACAAACAACATAAAATATCCGGCCGGCGCAACGTTTCCCGAAGCCGGCGTGGTCACCTGAATCTCATACATGGAATTTCCCAACGCCGTAACACCATCATTTCCGAGCACCAGCAATCTCTGGTTCATGGAAAATGAATGCGTCGTGAAGGACGGCATCGCCATGGTCAAGTAGGCTCCATTTCCTGAGAAACGACCGGTTACGATGATTCGAACATTAAACGTTTGGCTATATGTAATGTTAGCTTGGGAAACAGGAGCAATGATTTGCGGGCGAATGCTGGAGAATTGGGAGTCCAAATACGAAGGATAAAAAGCTTCCAAACTCAGATCCGTCGGGAAAAGTACTCCGGTGAAGTTGTAATACTGGTGAGGATTGCTTCCACCCACCAAGACCCTCCCGTCGCGGAGTAGTATTGCAGTGGAGTGGTACATCCGAGGAATGGTGGACGCGTTTTGGGTCTGGAACCGGAATCCCAAGGGGTTATCAGGCAAATACAGGTCTGGACTTAAGACTGGGTTCCGGCCGAGTTCCCACCCAGCTGTCCCGGAGGCTCCGCCATTGACGAGCAAGACATCACCGTTGGGTAGCAAAGTCATGTCCCCCATCACTCTGGCTTGTGGCATTGTGTCCATCTCCCACTGAGGGTTTGTGTCGGTTATCTTAATCCGGCCACAGGTGTTCAATGCCGTCACAAATGTGCCCTTCAATGCCTGTGAATATGAACCATTCGGTGCTCCACCACAAACTAAGACCTCAGCTTCAATGGCAGAATCTTGCAAGTTCCTAAGCGGAAGCATCACTGCAGAGCCAGTACTTGGATAGTTATGAGGGTGTCCTCCAGGCATGGTTGGGTATGTCTTGATGACAACGTTGTTAACGTAATCGAGCAATATGGCTCGATTATTGGAGAAAATGAACAGGTACCCATCAACGTTAAGGAACACGAAGGGATACAAATTGTTCTGGATTCCAGTGTCGTAGGTTTGGGACAAGAAGGGCAAGTTGTAGATGCTTGGCTGGAGGGTTTTAGGATAAAACTCGTAGTTGTTCTGTGAGATGCCACCTAAGATAATGACCCTGCCGTCAGGAAGGATGTGATTAGTGGCGTACCATCTGCTTGCTAGTAGTCCATTCACTATCTCCTGCCAGTCGCAGGTGGTGCAAGCATCGAAAATCCTGACCCTCCGCTCCCCGTCATTATAACCTCCAGTCTGGACCAGGGTGCCGTTGGGGAGGACGGCCCCGGAGGAGCACCAAGTGTCGCTCTGGATGGTAAGGGCTCGGACAGAGTTGGAGAGAACATCATATTCGACAGAGTGGGCGGTGCAGTCGACCTTAAGAGCAGTATCAGCGGGGTCAGTCCGGCAAGTGCCGCTAGGGAGAGAGATGTTGGAGGGCCCAAAGTCGGTGCGGTCGAAGATGATGACTCGGTCATCATGGAGGAGCTGGATGTGCATGGCGGAGATGCCGATGGATTTCTGGAGAAGCTGCCAACGGCTAGCACCGGCGGCATTGGCGAAAGTAAGCTGACGTGGGTTTGAGCTGAAGTAGAGGAACAAGAAGAAGAGGAAATATGTTGGCTTAGTTGACATTTTCGTTTACTAAGTGGGTTTTGGTTTGTTTTGGAACTTGTTGGAGGTGTGAGTTTATGGGTCGGCTTTAAACTCTATTTATAATGTTGTGGATTGCCCAACTTGAGATAGGAGAAAATATGGATGGAATTTGAGAAACCAGAGTAGGTACTATTGCAATATATGATTGTTAATGTCTGCTCTCTAGGGCTGTGACTTGATGAGTAGAACTAGGTTTGGTGGGATCAAAATGTACCATAGTGAGGAACACTGGGACTTGATTTTTTTTGTTCTTCGGGGGGGGTGTTGGATGTGTGGAATAACAAAAGTACATTAGACTTGTAAATTAAAATGTTTTCGACATTCTTCGAGTGTTACTTTTAATTTAATTTGGATGTCGGGAATTGGGTTTGATGCCCAGCTTGCGTATCCGATATATATGTTAATTAAATTTTTGGGGGCAAAGATTCCTACAAGAGTTTGGATAAACAACGTTGACATTTTTTAGCAAGAACGTTTGGTACCAAAAAAAAAAAAATGATTATTTGCAAGAATGTTTGGGAGGAATATGTGCCACAATTAAAAAGCAACATTTTGCGTGTGTCTACATATATAGGATAATTAAAGAAAACTCCGCAAACCGTTCGTAAAATATATTTCGACCCTGCTATTTTACAGCCTTATCACTTTGCCCCTGATATGTATAGCACTATCGACACTTGTAAGGCAATAAAGACTATTTATAGCTAATAAATATATTAGAGAAAATTTTAGTATTTTAAATTACCTAATATTAAACACTTTAGATTTGCTGGAATATTATTATTACAAGAAAATTTAATTTTAGAATTCAAAATTTAATGTCAATAACAGACGATTTTAAAGAAAAAACTCAGTCACATTTACCATTTGGGGGTGGAGTATAGAGTTCTGAAACAGCAAGACTAAAACGGTACTTTTAACAAATCTTCAGAATTTGTTTGTAATTATCATGTGAACAACCTGAATTCAATGCACCGAGTGGGGAATTCAAAGAGATTGCAACAAAATTCTATAGAAATAAAAGTCAAATGATAAAAAAAAAAATGTATGTATAGATTGAGAAGCTAGCTAGCCTTTGGCGAATTTATCATTATCCAGAGTTAAAAACTCCTCACCAAACAATAAACATATTTGAAGTGTAGTGAAAAGAAAATTTTTCTCTTGAGAAGTAAGGTTTTATTAAATTTAAGCATTGTGAATCAAGAAATAAGTTTACGGAGAGCTTTTCCTCTAAATAAGGTTAAATGCGGAGTTGCAAACCTTCTTTATTGACTTTTTTAAGCTCATTTTTAAATGATACACACACTAGTAATTGCACACTTGAGTTGCACGTGAATTAAATACTAAATTATTTTTCTCTTAAATAACTATAATTCTAATTATTTTATCCAAAATAAATTATTGCAATAATGATTTTACTTTATTTTAGTTTAGATATAATTTCTTATTAATTTTTCTATCTCTTATTAACTATCCTCATTTATGCCATTCATTATAATAGATAACTCATTGTATTAGATTTCTATTTAATATAAACAACAACAACAACAACAACAACAACAACAATAATAATAATATAATGTAGAATACACTATAGGTAATATTTGTTATAAAAAAAATTGATAGAAGTTTTTTTATTTGTGATAGTAGAGTACTTATAAAATTACTTCATGGTATTTTTAAAATTTAATCAAAGATGTCAAAATTCCTTTTATCAATGTAAAATTTAAAAATGGTATTCAATCTGTTGGGAAAAGATCTTAATTTAATATCTTAATAGTATTACATATTTATAAATTTTATTAAAAGTTAATTTAGTAAATTTTATCTTAACTTCTATGTTTTAGATTCAAAAAGCTAATTATTAAAATGGAGATTCTATATATATTACTTGGCTTAAATAATTAAATAGATTTACCATTAATATGTTATCATAACTTTGACTTTTTAAAGAGACATAAGATAAACTTTTAATAATTTTTTTTATGTTATATTCAAAATTGAAAGGAACATAATACAGGTGGGACATTCAATTAAAAAATCAAGTAAAAATAAATTTCTTTTAAGAAATGTAACACAAATATGAGCCATGATGCCAAAGTATAAACTTAGTAAGTAAATACTGAGTTTTTTTAAAGGCATGTAACTATAAGTAACTATACATTACTCAAAAAGCTTAATTACTTTACTCTTGATTTTTTTTTATCAAAATACACTCACCTCCAAGACTTCAAAATTTACATTTACCCTATGTTTTATGGTAGATTTAATGTGACTGTTCCAAAGTTCAAGGTAAAAATGTTGTGTAGCTTTTTATATTTTTGGATAATTAATCCTTACCCATTGATTTAAAATTTATACTCACATCACTAAAGTTTGAAAATCTAGTCCTACACACTGTTCTTATAATATAATTAGTTAATCATATGAAAATAAACTCGTTAAAGTAAAATAGAAGCTCAGTACCTAAAAGGAAAATTAATAACTTATAATTTGTGGTTTAGTTATTTTATATATCTTTGCACTTTTAATTACATATAGATAAATATGGATATTAAGTTGCACTTTTAAGTTCTGATTAATACATTCCAAGTTTAAAAAGTAAATTAATTGACAAACACTATGTTTTTAGGCATGTTTAAGCTCATATAAATCAAACACATGACTGTTACAAAATTTTAAATTTACTGGCATTTTTTAATTTTTTTTCCATAAAAAACTTATAGAAAACATAGAAAATAATCAAGAATTTTTTTTCCTATTTTTCCTTTTCAAATACTAATCTTATTTTCCTAATATGAAGCCTAAGAGCTTGTCATCACTTTGTTCTATTTTTGTTTTTTTATTCCTTTCCATAATTTTAGTTTTTTAAATCTAATAAATTGGAAATGATAAATTTGATTATCATTAAAATTGAAAATAAAATAAAAATTAAGGATAGAAAGGTCATCCAAATTGTTTGACATATTCATGCTTTTTATCATTGATTCAAATAAATATAATTTTGAAATTTTTGAAACTTTTAAATTCCAATTAAAAAATCTCATTCAAGTTTAAGAGTACAAAAAATTGATAAATTATGTTTAAGGACATGTCCCAAAAATATATAATTTAATTAAGGACAAATTTGTTGCAAAATTTTAACTTATTATGGCTATTTAAGATAGTTTTCACTATTAAAAGTTATATTTAATATATGACTTTAAGCAAATGTACTAAAGCTAAAAAAGGGCATGAAGATTTCTCCCTCTTTTTTGTTTTTGAGAAAGTTCCCAAGGGACTGATATTTTGTTTCCTTCTTTTTTAGATTTCTAGTGCTAATTTTACCTCTAATAAATATACAACACCAAATTAATTTGGGTCTTGTTTAAAAAATAAAACACCATATAAGTTAAGGTTATAAAAATTGATTAAATTTTTTCACTTTCATAATTTTTCTAATATTGATAATATAACATTACGTTGCTTGAAAGTATAATGTTTATAATGAAATTAAAAAAATCTATCATTAAAAGAGGGAAATAAAATAAAACTCAGGGATAAAAAGGTTCAAAATTTGACATATTCATACTTTTTATGAGTTTTATCATATTTAAATTGTTGATTCAAATAGACATAATTATGAGGTTTTTGAAACTTTTAAGTTCCAATTAAAATACTTCATTCAAGTTTAAGAGTACAAAAAATTGATAAAATTTTATGTTTAAGGTCATGCCCCAAATATATATATATATATAATTTAATTAATGACATATTTGTTACAAAATTTTAACTTACTATGGCTATTTAAAAAATTTTTTGCCATCAAAATTTATACTTAATATATAACTTTAAGTAATTGTATTAAAGCTATGAAAAGACATATGGATTCCTCTTTTTTATTTTTTAAAAACTGCACATATGAGACTTCTATTTTTTTCTCTATTTTCCTTTTAGATTCTTAGTGCTAATTATACCTCTAATAAATATACAACACCAAATTAATTTGGGTCTCATTAAAAAAAATAAAACACCCACAGGTTAAGAGTATAAAAGTTCGATAAAAATTTTGTCACTTTCATAATTTTTCTAATATTGATAATAGAACATTATGTTGCATGAAAGTATAATCTTTATAATAAAATTAAAATCATTATTTACTCTCTTTGTGGGAAAATTAGTAGTTCGACACAATAGAAACTTTATACTCTCTCAATATATGTTATAAGAATTTATTTATTCTTTTTTAGATAGATAGTAGTGTTAGGGTGAAAAATATTTATAATTAAGCAAGAAAAGCCTTAACTATACTCTCAATGTATATCAAATGATTTTTGGTATATAAAACTAACTTGTAAGAAGATAAACAAAGTATAGAACATCAACCCAAAAAAGCTTGAACCTAACCATTGAGATAAAGATTTAATTTATTTAGCATTAATTCAAATTAATCCAAATATGTTTTTGTGGCTTTTTTTTGTTTGAAATTGATTTTATTAATTAATTAATTTTTTAGGTTGAATAATTAAAAAATTCATAAAAATTACTATAAAAAATTATTTAATGAATTATTATAGATATATATAATTAGTTTTCAAATGGTATTAGTTTTAGATGAAAAATCACATAAAAATAAAAATAAATTATTTTGGATAATCAACTTCAAACAATTGTCTATTTTTTTTCTCCAAATGTATGATTTAAACCACAAATCTTCATGTTAAAGCATTCATAAATTTCTATAAATTTCTAATAAGTTGGCTAAGTCAACCATATAACTTTAATTCCACTTGATAGTATGGGGCCTCAATATCGGTATAGATGAAACCGAAGGTTTAAATTCCTAGAAGGCCTCCTAGTGTAAAAAAGACTCTTATTAAAAATTTTAGTTTTCTCTTTGTAAATAGAATTAAAAATCTAGTTCTAGTGTATTGTCATTATTTGTTTAATGTATAAATAATTATTGATGAAAGGTTGTAAATTTTAAGTATTATTATTATTATTATTATTGTTGTTGTTGTTGTTGTTGTTGTTATTATACTTTCTCCATCACAAGTTCTTGCAACATTTTAGGTTTTTGACTTAAATTTATTTAATTTATTATTTTCTATTAAAAATTTACAAAATTACATTTAGAAACTATAAAAATTTTACTTTTTAAGGAATTTTTTTTAAAAAAATAGCAAATATTAATATAAAAAAATTAAGTTAAACTTAAGTCAAAAAATTGTAATGTTGCAAAGAACTTGAGATGAAGATAGTAGTTTGAACATCAAGAAAAGGAAAGAGAAAATAAATTGACCAAAAACTAATGCTCAAAAGCATTTATAAAAAATTTAAGGCATATTTTTCAAATTTAACTAAATTTATTGTTAAGTAATGATTTTTCCAAAGATTAAAGCCTAAAAACAATGCATGCATAATGCTACTTTGATACAACTTATAAGATTTTTTTGGCTCTAAAAAATAATAAAAATAAAAATACATTAATATTATTTAGTATAGAGAAATAGTTAGTGTCTAAGAATAGAAACTTATGCTCCAGCATTCAAAAATGATGACCATGAAGGAAAAAATAATTGTTATAATTTTTATAATATTTTAAAATATTGGAAAAATGTAAAAAAAAGTTGCTACTAAAAATCCTCTTTATTATCATATAAGCAAATAATTCTAGGAGCTAAAATTTTTTTTTCTCTAAAATTTTTCACAATGACCTTTGTTACAAGAATAATTCTTTTACTTTTTTTTTCATAGTATGTGCTTGAGTCATATGTGAATTATATGATCACTCTAATATGGACCAAATACCTAAGGTTTTAAAGTTTATATTCATTCAAATAGAGAAAAGGAAACTTAATTGAAAAAAATTGTATATTCAAAAATATTTTTTATAGTAGAATAAACTTAGGCCATATTTGTTAAAATTAACTAAGTTTAGTGGTCAAAGTAAGTTTAGTAGTCAAAATAGTAAATTTTTCAAAAACCAAAGGCTAAATGCATTTCACTTTGCATTTTTTTCCCTCTCTTATTATATTTTTAGTATTTTAATACTACTAAATATCTAATTAAATAGGAAACTATATATTTAGATTTCTGCAAGTGGATTCTTTTCTTTCCTTCTTTTTAGAGCCTTAATACTAACACATTTCTAATTAAATAGACAATATAATTTTTTTTTATCATTAAAAGGAAAAACTATATGTGAACTATTATAAAATGTTCACTTATATAATTTTTAATATATACTTTTATACCTAAAATTATTTTTCAATATTCAACACTTATAGATTTTCATGTGAAACTTGAGCATGAGTTTTACCACATAATAAGCTTTCACAGTATATACTCATTCAAGTTGCAAAAAAAAAGAAAAAAACTTAATTGAAAAAAAATTATGTTCAAAATTACCTTGTTTAGTAATAAAACTTTAGCTTGAGTTTTACCATATATTTAATTTTTTATTCAAATAAAAATTTAGTTATGAAGGTTTTTAAAATGCCAAGTTGAAATTTTAAGTTTCATAAAATATTTAGTTGTACAAACTTTAGCATGATTTGACATTTAAGTTTTTTTTCAAATAAAAGATTTGGCTATAAAAGTTTTTGGAATGATAAGTTGAAATTTTACTTTTTATAAAATATTTACTTGAGGTATTATTTGATAGTAATATAGAACCAAGGGTGATGTGTTTGAAGCAAAAAAAATTTAATGGCAATTTAAGAGTTTTAGGTAAGATTAACACACAAAAATTTTTTTATATAATGCGCAATTCTGTAATATAGAATTAAGAGCGGACAAGTTTGTAACAAAAAAATAAAATTTACTGGTAACTTAAGGATTTTTTTAGTGTTCTAGTGCTAATATAACTTCACTTACATAGATAATGACAAAATTGGGTTTTATTAAAAGAACAAAACATCTTATAATAGATGGGTAAAAAAATTGTTCAACATTTATGTATCTTCGTACGTTTTATAATATAAGATATATATATGTTTATAGTATATTTAAATATGAATATGAGTTTCTCTGTGTGTGCAATAACAGGAATCCAGAAGTTATTTGTTCTTTGAATGCCAGTATTCTAAACAGATTTAGAGCTTTTGAGGAGTATAGTTGCCATAGTTCAGTGCAGGATTGGTAATTAGGTTGCATCTATCTTACTATACTGTACAGTATAGATGCTAAGTCATTTTTCTACTTTTAATTTTCGATCGGATTTTGCCGTTTACTTTTTGTGGGTCCCTAATTCTTAATGTAAGTGTTATTGGGTTTTTTTAATAATAAAATGTGCACCACCGAGGTATTTTCTAAAAAAGAAATGAAAGCTAAAATCCAATAAGGTTGTATCCAGGAGAGGTTAGCCTTTTTAATATGTCTGTGTCCGGTACAAATAACCAATTAATTAATTAATTAATTAATTAGATGAATTAAATTATCAATTTCCGCACGTCGGAATAAACAAGAGCTGTGGTTGAGGATCGGGAGGCACCATACGGGACGCTACCAAACTCTTCAATCATTATGTGGTAATATTCAATTGATTAAATATTACACGAACAAAGGCATATACATGACTAATTCTAACTTATACCAACCCAAAAGAGTTAAATATAGGCACGTTTAATCTCATAAAAGGAAAAATAGTAGTTTTACAAACATATATAAAATAAATGTAGTAGCAGACACTTGAAATAGGTATTCCTCATTATTTAAGCCATTTTAAGATGTATTAATTCCTCAGTCTTAATTAGAGGGCAAATCTTTCTACAAATAAATCAATTAATGGGAGGGTTTCTTTTTTAATTTATAGGAGTATTTTGATTTTTAATCGATAGGGACATTGTATCTGCAAAAACCGAAGTGTGAAAAAATGTCAACTTAGGCTTATAATTAGTAGTGATCAACAACATTCCCTATATTTTGCAACGTGGTATTGTAATATAATAATGTACTACCGGATACGCAAAGATGTGGCTCTACCCACTTCCCGACATTCAAAATATACGTTCAGAAGGGATTGCAGAAAACGTTTTTTGCTGAAATTAATTTTCATTACACTAAAATAGTTTATATCCCTATTTTTTCTTTGAATTTTGTTACGACATTAATCGCTTATATTAAAATGTAAATAATGGTCACTTCAACTGAAAAAAAACTATAGTAGCTCATCTACTTAATTATGGCAAAAAATTTTGTAGATAATTTGCCTCTTTTGCCATACATTAATGTATGGCATATATACTACATCAGCCACACGATT
Source organism: Aquilaria sinensis (assembly GCA_005392925.1). Lineage (NCBI taxonomy): Eukaryota > Viridiplantae > Streptophyta > Magnoliopsida > Malvales > Thymelaeaceae > Aquilaria > Aquilaria sinensis. The sequence goes on along the minus strand of SMDT01002991.1, from coordinate 152,509 downwards.
AATTAATGAATGGGAATGACCTAGATACCTTAATTTAGTGATATTCAGCACCACCGTTAAATACTCCAACAGTATGACGATGTGGGACATTCTGATGGAATGACGATAGATGTAACATGCATGTGTTTAAGAGACATAGGATAAAGGTGTCAGAAACACATGTTATGTGGTATAAGATTGTTATAAATGAACATTTCATAGGGACTAGAGATATAGTTTGACTCAAAACAAAGCCCCAAGCCCAAACCTGTGATTGACCCTCTTTGCTATCACCAATCCTCATGATCTGGAAGCACCGTGCCTCCGGTTAAGGAGTTTCCCAGCGGTTTGAATTGTCAAAGGGCACTGGTGGGGTGAGGGGCTGGTTCCTCAGCCTCTGTTCTATCCTTTCCCTTCCTGAAATTGTTTCTAACTCATCAAAAGAACCCCATTTTGAAGTATTAGATTAGTGTTTCAACTAACCACATAAACACTAGTTAATTTACGGTTTAAATTCGACTTAAACAACAAACTTATTAGTGCCTTAGTTAGTAATTGTAGTGGCTAATTTATCAAGCATCAGAAACATAGGAGGTAAATTTCACTCAAATGAAAATATTGATGATAGATTTAACTACAAAAATAAAAAAAAAATATAGTGCTTGATGTTTACTATAACAAGTACTATTGTGAGTAATTTGTGCCGCTCTTACTATAAATGTATCTAACAAAGAAATAGTAAAATAGTTTGAGAGGAAGGGGAGTCTAGAGTGGCCATCTCATATCCAGGTTCAAATTTAATATCTGTGTGCTAGTTAGTCCGCTTGGAGGGGAAGATGTGTCAAGTTTTGTTGTGATATCTCCATGTAAATTAATTTTCTATGAGAAAAATTTTCTTTAGAGTAAAAAAATGCTAATAAAAATTAAAAAAAAAGTTCCATAAAACAAATTTTATATTTACCGAATTGAAGTTTGAAGACATCTGATATTAAAAATATTAAATATATTATCCCGTTATGCTTCGGATATTCACACACAACTACATCAATAATTGTGGTTAATTATGCTGATTACAAAAAAAAAGAAGAAAAAAACAGAAAAAAAAAGATGCCGGACCTGAGAAAATTAAAGTTCTGTTAATCCCTACTACATTTCCATCCAGACCAAACCAAATTCTGCTCACCAAGTCAAAACCCTTACAAACCCGACATGAACATGCCAACTACTTTTGTTTCTCAAATTCCAAACCCCTTAATAATTATACTAATGATTGGTTCCAATCCTCTCGGCTGCGACCAGCCATAGCCTAATCCACAAAAACTATAAATACAGGACCAAAGCCGACGCAGAACTCACACCTACAGCTTAGTAACGAGCTCATTTCCAAAACACAAACCAAACTCTGTTCCAGAAAAATGTCCAACAATACTCCAACGTTCTTCCTCTTCCTCTTGTTCCTCCTCTTTATTTTAAAACCTATGCTCTCCAACGCCGCCGGTGCCAGCCGCTGGCAGCTTCTCCAGAAATCCATCGGCATCTCCGCCATGCACATCCAGCTCCTCCACGACGACCGCGTCGTCATCTTCGACCGCACCGACTTCGGACCCTCCAACATCCCTCTCCCCAACGGCACTTGCCGGAACGACCCCTCCGATACGGCTCTCAAAGTCGACTGCACCGCCCACTCGGTCGAATATGATGTTCTCTCCAACTCCGTCCGAGCCCTTACCATCCAGAGCGACACTTGGTGCTCCTCCGGGGCAGTCCTCCCCAACGGCACCCTGGTTCAGACTGGAGGTTATAATGACGGGGAACGGAGGGTTAGGATTTTCAATGCTTGCACCACCTGTGACTGGCAGGAGATAGTGAATGGACTACTAGCAAGCAGATGGTACGCCACTAATCACATCCTCCCTGACGGTAGGGTCATAGTTATTGGTGGCATATCCCAAAACAACTACGAGTTCTATCCTAAAACCCTCCAGCCAAGCATCTACAACTTGCCCTTCTTGTCCCAAACCTACGATACTGGAATCCAGAACAATTTGTATCCCTTCGTGTTTCTTAACGTTGATGGGTACTTGTTCATTTTCTCCAATAATCGGGCCATATTGCTCGATTACGTTAACAACGCTGTCATCAAGACATACCCAACCATGCCTGGAGGACACCCACGGAACTATCCAAGTACTGGCTCCGCAGTGATCCTTCCGCTTAGGAACTTGCAAGATTCTGCCATTGAAGCTGAGGTCTTAGTTTGTGGTGGTGCACCGAATGGTTCATATTCACAGGCATTGAAGGGCACATTTGTGACGGCATTGAACACCTGTGGCCGTATTAAGATAACCGACACAAACCCTCAGTGGGAGATGGACACAATTCCACAAGCTAGAGTGATGGGGGACATGACATTGCTACCTAACGGTGATGTCTTGCTGGTCAACGGCGGAGCCTCCGGGACAGCTGGGTGGGAACTCGGCCGGAACCCAGTCTTAAGTCCCGACCTGTATTTGCCTGATAACCCCTTGGGATTCCGGTTCCAGACCCAGAACGCGTCCACCATTCCTCGGATGTACCACTCCACTGCAATACTACTCCGTGACGGGAGGGTCTTGGTGGGTGGAAGCAATCCTCACCAGTACTATAACTTTACCGGAGTACTTTTCCCGACGGATCTGAGTTTGGAAGCCTTTTATCCAACCTATCTTGATGCTCAATTTACCAACATCCGCCCCAAAATCATTGCTCCGGTTTCTCAAGCTAACATTACGTATAATCAAACGTTCAAGGTTCGTTTCACGGTAGCCGGTACATTCTCTGCAAATGCAGCTTATGTGACGATGGTGATGCCATCTTTCACGACGCATTCGTTTTCGATGAACCAGAGGTTATTGGTGCTCGGAAATGACGGTGTTACGGCGCTGGGAAGTTCCATGTACGATATTCAAGTGACAATGCCGGCTTCTGGGAATATTGCACCATCCGGATATTATATGTTGTTTGTTGTTCATCAGGATGTTCCTAGCGAGGGTATTTGGATTCGTGTGTATTAAACCTTACTGTTTTCCTCATCTTAATGTCTTTTTGTGGTACAAATAAAGTTCATATGATGCTCATGTAATAATGTTTTTTTACGGCTTTTGAAGTATTTATTTTTTCCATTTTCGATCAATAGAATTGTAGTTTTAATAATCCTGCTCTTTATTTACTTCTATTCAATAGGCTAAATGACATTATTTATGTGTGTTAAAAAGTGCTCTTAGTTTGTATAGTCTCATGATCCAATTAATCCAATTAATTGGACAAAAAAAAAAATAGTTGTGTAGAATTTCTATAAGGCAAAAATAATGAATAAACCACTAATGTTTTTGAGTTGGCTCGATTCGGCCACTGATGTTTTTTTTTGGGCTATATAAACCACTAATGTTTTTAAATTAGCCCAAATAGGCCATTGGTTGTTAACTTGCCAAATATTCTATTTTAAAAAATGGAGAACATTTAGTTAAATGGGTATGTTGCTGCAAAGAAATCTACCATTTTAGTCCACAAACTTTTTTAAATTTTCTATATTTGTCCATAACCTTATGTTTTTCATGCATATGAACATATGCCGTGGAGGCTGAATTGCTCGCAAGGATCTCCGGTCACCAACATTCGTGAAAATTAAGCAATAAAAACAAATATGGAAAAACAAACTCGCCACCGACCTTATTCCCAAGTCAAGTCCACCAAATCTTCACCGTCGCACCTATTTCTACCTGTCGCAACCATATCTGTTGCACTCACCACTGCTGGTGAAACCAAAATCAAATCAAACACCTAGAAATGAAATTGAAATCAAAATCAAACAAAAAACCCTAATAAATGAATTTGATTACCCAAACCAAATGATTTATTACCTAGAACAAACCAATTCGATTACAAGAGTTATACACTTAGAGCAATCAAATTTGTTATTTAACAGCAGAGAAATGAAATTAAACAAAACTAGATTATGTTCCCTTCTATAGACCCAAGAGGAACCATCGCTGCCTCTCCTGCCTCTCACCACCGTGTCCTCAACTAGATGCGTTGCTCCTCTATTCGTTATTTTTGCCTTTGTATAATGACGCGTTGGTATACAGCTAGTTAGGTGGGTGGCCACTCATATCGTTCTGGAGGAAGTGAATATGAAATACTATTTCATTAATAAAACATTTATTTTCTACGTTGTTCAAACATAAATGTTATACACGTTATTTTCTCTGTCATATGTTTTACCGATTGATTATATAAATCAGTCTCTTTTTAACAACAAGCAAATTTATTAATAACTATGCCAATAAATTATAAGATAGAAGACCAATTCTAGTAACCAATTGAAAAAGCAAGCATCTCTCAGAAGTAGAATTTTCTAGGAGGATTAACAAGTAGATTATGGCACCATTTGTAAAGTGGCGTATCCATGAATTTTACAAAGGGGTCCTTTTAGATATATAAATACTAAATAATACTCCCTCTGTTTTGGAAGTTTTGCACTATTTAGGTTAGCACGCAGACCAAGGAATTAGCCAACTTCCTTTTCTTTATAGCTTTGTCTTTTCCCCTATTCATTTGCCTCCACACTTCGATCAGGCCCATCTCGATTGCTTCCTTGTAGTGGCATCTTCATCCTCTATTCCTTACCTTGTCACTTTTGTCGATCAGACCCTGTCACGTTCTTATAGTCGGGGTGTCATTGTCCCAGTCTTCAATTCGCTTGCTTGTCACCGTCGTTGATTATACCCCATCACCTTCCTATCACTGGCGTGTCACTGTCATCTCAATTCGCTCAATTGTCATCTCGATCGCTCAACCGTATGTTTGATTCGCTTAATCGTCTCGTCGATGGCCTTGTCTTGTCCCGCCCATCCTTGTCTCTGTCAATCACCTCTATTTGTTAGTCCACACCACTCGGTCAGTTTGCCATAATTAGGTTTCCAGTTCCACAGATTAGGGATGAAGAAATTGGGGATTTGGTGAATATAGAATAAGGGTGGTATGATAAATTTACTATAAAAAAATTGGTAAAGGAAGAAATAGTGTAATGGTTTTGGGACATCTAAAAAAGGAAAATGGAGCAAAACTTTTGAGGCGAAGGGAGTAACATTATATAATAAAACTTACAATTTCATATATACAAAAAAATAATGAAAAAAATGATATTTAGAAGAAAATATAAAATATATACTCAAATTTAGCATATATTATTCTATAATTGGTTAAACAGATTTAATTGGAGTTATAAAATTAAATATGAATTATGGAAATATATGGTGAGATATATATATATATATATTCGCTATACAATTTAAAAGACAAATTCTCACTTACCCCTTAAACTTATTTGTGTCTTTGCAATTGACTCACTGACTTTATTTTGTGTTCGACTAGCTCATTAATTTTTTCATATGTTTTAAGAGAAAAGAGAGTAGTAAAAGGTGTTTAAGGCGTAGATGGAAAAATATATGGCAATTCAATGGAAATTTTATGGCTTTTGCATTAGAAAATCATTTGTAGAGAGAATCTAACCCTTTTCATACTTTTAAGGCAATAGAGACTCATTCTTTTATTTCATTAGAACTTATGAAAATTACGGGGTTCCATTAACAAATTGGAGATGGTCCAATTACTAAATTATGTATGTATTATTAACAACTTCATAGAAAAAGGCTCTTTATACATGTAGTGTGGCAGAACAGGGCCCATGTGCCCTGAATTTACTAACACTGGTAGGCTCTTTGGGAACTATGATCCCACTCAGGTTACAATTGCCTATTTATTACTAATGAAGCATCTTAAATCATTACGTGCAACTAATTACTTAACCTACCTTACATAGGAAATATGCATACATTGTCTTGACTATGTAATAACAATAAATTAAAACTACAAAGAAGATTGTGGCGTGCCAATTCATAAAACATAAGTGAAAACAAGCCAAAACATAAAAACTTTAGTTGCTTTAACTTCTAGTAACAACTATGTGCATACACCTCAAACTTATATGCACCTAAATGTAACACTAGTGTTATACACACCGATGGACACTAATAGAGGTAATATCTTTGTATGAAATACCATACATATAGAAAAGGCAACTTATAATTACTAAGATCTATCCTTAGTTCTTCACCTAAGCAAGCTAGTTTCAAATAATGAGCCACACTTTCTTTATACTCACTTAGCCTTAAACTGTAAGGCAAACACTTTGGTCAGTACTAGCTTATGCCATAAGTAACTTAGAAACGTAAGGTTTCCTACTTAGAGATTATTTTCGATAATAAAACTTAGCTTTAACAGTTGTCCCTTACCAACTGTTAAGTCTGACTAGCCCACTTAAAACTTGCACAACACTTAAGGGGTGAGTACTCAAAAGTACTCAGTAAGGGATTTAATACCTATAGGGGAAACAAATGCCAGCATGCAAAGCACAACAAGCGCAAATATACATATACATATACATATACAAAGCAAAGTAAGCAACCAACAACATAACCAGAAACAAGAATAAGAGCAACAAATAATGTGAACAATGGATGGATGGATGGATGGATGGATTGTGGATGAAATATGCACATTTAAATGCACTTAGGACTTCCTTACACTCTAAGGTGCACTAGACTTACCGTGAGCTCATACGGCTGGGGTACTTGGATACTGGCCCTCGTATCCTATGCTATCACTAAACCAACCCTATGAAGTCCTTTTACGGGCGTCTTAGAGTAAGTTATCACTTAGTCAACCCTTGCATGCCTCTGACAAGTTATTTAGAGTAAGTCATAATTTACTCTTTCCTTACCCGTCTTTTCCATTAACATATTGTGTAGGATAGCTACCTTATGTGGTTCAACTTACCATGCTCTTCGAGCTTAGTTTGGGGTTCTTTAATGGCTTACTTACCAAACCACAGGGTTTGGTTGGGATCCTCTTAGGTTTCCTTTCCATTTCCCAAAAGTCTATGACTTCCTACTTAGGCCAATAAGGAATCTGAAACCCACCTTAATCCCTTTAGTGCTCCCTTAGCAACTTAAGCACTTTAACCCCCTTAGGCATCATTACTTTCCCTACCTTAACCATACCACTTAGCTAACACCTAAATAATGCATAATTACCAACTTAGTAATGAGTTCTAAACTTAACCGAGCTACAGAACATCTTAGATTGGCCTAGAGATGATAACCGAGAGATTGAGACATCCTTGAAGTGCCTCGAGCTTGAGAGACTTATGCTTCGGTGACACCATTGGTGACGCGTCACCAACGGTATTAGTTCTCTGGTTCCCTAGAAAATCACTGGCGACACGCTGCCAACTTGCATTGCCATAGGTGATGCATTGCCCACTTGCGTTTGGACAGCAAGGGCACGAAATTAAGGAAATTTCTAACCATTTAACAAGCTTAAAACTAAACCACAAGGATAAAAGACGTTTACCTTAGGGTTTGAACAAAAAACTTGCAAGAACAACTTCAAATGCACCAATTCCACAAAAAATGAGCTAATGACTTGTTGGGATGGCTTTGGGACCTTTAAATTTCATGAAATTTTGCATGATTTGGAAGCTTTGATAAGGAGAAGCTATGGAGGAGAGAGAGCATTGAAAATATCAATTGGAGGAGATGATGAATAGTGTCATTCTCTTTCCATTATATAGCAACTACTCCACTTAACCCAATTCTCCTTTACTTGACACTTTGACCCTCAAACTTAATTTTGATTCACTTAGGTCACTTAAATTCTTCCTATACCATGACTCTCTGGTCCTATTAAAAGGTTTTTCTTATCCAAACACCTTACCCTTAAGTCACTTAAGCCATTATAAGGCATAATAGCTCAATTTCTTAGTTACTGTTTTTTTCACCCTTAACTTCCACTTTTGGTTTAAATGGCTAGAAACACTTATGGTCTTAACTTATTTAACTCAAAACACTTGCATGAACCTAATTTCATTGAAATTATAGTTATGTCACTAACTTGGGCCAAAATTACCATTTTGCTCTTTTTACTCTTTAGATGCCAATTACACTTTGGAACTCAAATTAACCTTAGTTAGCTTGCTTTCCTTGCTTAATAAAACTTATTTAAGGGAAATGACTTGGGATTTACTTACCTCGGCATTCAAGCCTGGGAAAGTACTTGGAAAGCCTTTACATGTAGATCCGCCTTTGAATTCATACTAGGAACATCTAGCTTTAGCACCCTTGTTAATAATCTAAAGATATGACCAGTACTAAATCTTTGTTGCCACCTCTTCAAGGTAAAGATGCACAGTGGGCCTACTCAGCCAATCCCTGCCGGACTTGGGTATAGAGGGATTAGGCATGGCTCGGCTATAGGCGTAACGGGCTTGGGCTGGTTCTAACTTGGTCTTGGGCCTAGATCGAGCCTAGGCCTGCTTTTTTATTTTTTATTTTTTATCTTTTTCATAATTTTTGTAAAATAATTTTTGACTAAAAAATGTTAAAGAACAAAATAGTAAGTGTGAATTTTATTAATTTCAAAGTCAAATGACACTCATATAAATTGAAACGGGCCTCACAAGGTAAAATGGCGAAACATTCCAAAAAATTTAATTTAAGAAAAAACCTATAATCTATTCTCAACAGTATAATCAGATCAAATACAAACTATACAAATCTAAGGATCCAACTCGTTGACGTTTTCATCGTTAGAACTCTTTTGGTCTTGCATCTGTAATGCGGCAATACGCCAATTACAGTTGCAGATACACACCTCAACCGCATCAAGTGACAACCTTAGAACATAGCTGTTGAGAGGGGGGAGCAAAAAACTAATTCTGGGGGTAAAAAAAATACTACAGGCCATTGGAAGGGCCTGCAGTGTGATGCCCTTCAGCATCTTCGTCTTGCGACATGGTGAATTCCGAGGGAGCATCCGAGGAGGGACAACGTCTGACGGAGAGGTTCCCCAGGTGGGAAAGTACCTGAAAGACTCCGAAAAAAGGGTTAGGAGGTCCCCGGGATGATTTTTTGGGGAGGAGCCTCCGACGCCCAAGTCAGTTTCTTGAGAAGGTAAAAAGGGACACTTAGGAAGTTTTGCGGTCTTGCCTGTTTGTGTTTTTTCAGGAGAGGGGAGTCCAATCCCTTGCCAGGACGTGTTCTTGTGTATTTATAGGGAAGCTTGGCCCGTTTAGATCATGACACGTGTTCGGTCAGATCTTTTCTGTACCTTTAGACGTAGGGGACAAGTAGCCAGTGGTAGGCTCCTTGAGCCTTGAACCGAGTCAAGTCGTGACAAGACCCGGACGGCTTCGGCGCATCAGGCCGCCGTTTTAGGCAGCATATGGGCGATCTGTCAGAGGCTCCTTAAATGCTCATTAAATGCTCATGCCGTACTCCCGAGGTCCTTTGGGCGAGGTCATCTTTTGGTACGGACGCCTTTCTTCGGGAATCACGTTGGTGGCTCGGGGAGTTCTCTAGCTCGGGAGTTCCGCCTTCGGGGAGAATCTCTCCTGCTTTCAGTAGCTGGTTCTTTTCTCCCGAAGGCGATATGTTCGGTTCCCCGAGAGAGTCAGCGACACATTTAGATAACCTGGCGTTTCAGCCGAAGTGCTTACTTCGTCATGCTCGATTTCGCTTCTGCCGAGGTCTGTGGCAATGCTTCTTTCCGAGCTACGTCAGGCTCCCCGGACAAACCTTCGGGGAAATTCATACTGGGGGAGGCGATAGCCTTTTGGCTATCACAGGCCCCCCCTCGAAAAAGCCGAAGTGGAGACTTCGGTTTGTTCGCTTCCTGAGGGCCCCTCTTTGGGCCTTGAGTGCAGTACTTGTTCCGAAGACGGACCTTCCGTCCGAAGACGTAGGCTTTTCTTCCATAGCCTGTCTGTTGGTGTCTTCGAAGTAACCTGCTTTCCAGCTTTTTAGGCCTTCCTCGAAGAAGCCGAAGTGGAGACTTCGGTTCGCTGTCTTTCCGAGGATGCTTCTCGGGAGTTTCTAGGGAGTGTAACCTGTGCCGAAGATACACCTTTTTGTCCGAAGATACGGACTGTTCGGCCATAGCCTGTCTTTTGGTGTCCTCGAGGTAACCCACTTCTTTACTTTTGTAGGTTAGTGAAACGTCGCGTCTCGTAACCAGACGTGTCAGTCTGGAGCGGCGCGACGTCTGTCAGAGGGCGTGTTCCTCTTTTGGTGCGATGGCTGACACGTGTCGGCTTTTTGTTGGCTGGGGTTGCATCGGTTACCGCGGGCGCGCCTTTTTAGGTGCAGAAGGGCAGTTATGGCGGCGTTTCACCTTCGCAGAGTACTTATGACGCCGGTTCGCCTACCCCCCTCGGCCTATATATATGCTCATTTCGTCATTTGTCTCTTTTGCTTTTGCTTTTGCTCTGGTTTTCCTTCTGCTCTCTTCTGCTTTTCGCGGCGGTTCTTTCACCTGAGCTTTTTTCCGGTCATCTTTCACGACGGCGTCTTCACACCCAGATTTCGGCAAAAGATTTGGTGGGTTTTGATTTCCAGAACTCTTTATTTTTCAAAGTTTGCCCGAAGTTCATTTTTGCCTTTTCCGAACTCGTTTTTCAGCCAAAAATGCCGATTCCTGAAAGTTGGCAGTGTCTCTTCTTTCTCAGGCCCTGTTGCACTATCACTCCTAACAAAATTAGCGAACTCCCAAACCCAATATTTAATCCTCAAATGTGTTACGAGGTTGGCCAAGTCAAGACAATGGCGACTTTTAAAACCTTATTTTCTTAAGTTATGAGGCCTGGGAGGTGGCCCAGACTTCGGCTCCCCCCTCCGAAGTCCATTAATAACTTTTGCAGCAAAGGCAAGGCCCAAAACTTCCTCCTAACTTGCACTGCAAGCAAGGTTTCTCTGTATGTGTTGCATAACAATAGCAAGGCAACACTTAAATGCAGTTTAAGTGCATACATGGGTGCATCAAGTGTGGCTTTTATATGGCAACCAAGAAGCCCACCTCGTTGGTTTAGGTTTTGAAAACAACAATAAAGATGCTTGGCTGCTCTCGGCCTACTAAAGTACATACCATTATGCACAATAGATCCACATAACTAGGTTCATAACCATTCACATAAAAGTGGCAACTTTGGCCATAATATCCAGCATGCATAACTTGGCATCCAAGATCCACAAAACATCCACAAACTAGGCATCCAAGACTACACATATATACAAATCAAAAAAGGTAGTCTACCTAGTGTCTAACATGGCTACATATGCCAAGCATCCATAAGTTGTTCATGCCAAGTACATACTACCCGAGACCATACTCCTAATGGTCAAATAAAACCTTGAGAATCCCACAACAGAAGTACACACTGCAACACCAAACCTATGGCCATATTCATGGTCATAAAGGTGAAAGTTTGTGAATCAGAGCTAGTGTTATGCATGGTATCCATGCTTCTCCTAGACAGTTCCCACTCTACAGCCTGCAAACTTAAATTGTAAGTCTCGGCCAACTAAGAATAAGACTTGTAATGAAACCAAATTACTAAGCCAAGCACTCATTGGCACATACCTTGTAAAACAAGTAAAGTTAGTGCAAACACAAGCAACAAGCTAGTAAACTCTACTCAGGCCGAATGTCCTTGCCTGAAAAATAAAGGATGGGCAAGAGCATATAACTCAGTAGGATTCACTTTAAACATATACTTACTCATATTGAGTCTATTTAGTTAAGCTGAGTAATCACTCAAAGCTTAACCTCCCATTAGATAGCTCAACCTGCAAAACAAACACCAAGACAAGAAAAACAAGCATATGAATATACAAGATGGGTAACTATGTCAAATAATTCATAAAGGGGGTTAGCATGCACATAGAAACACCAAAGCACACAAGTACACACCCACACTCCACATTGTAGCTCTCGGCCATATAAGCCATACATGTACCCATGTGCATTTCTTGCACACAAACTCACCAATATACCATTCCATTTGGAGCTCCCAAAATGCCAAGCAAATAGGCCACATTTACTTGCATTTCTAGTACATGTACCCATAGTTAATTAGCTAATCAACAAAACAACCAAGTATAACCATTAAGCCCATCAAGCAACTAAGGTCATTTGGCAAGTTTTAACCATCACTTAGTCACCCTAGACACTTGAACCATGGTGTATAATACCAAGCAATATCAAGTGCCAGTGAACCCTACCTCAAATAGCTCTCGGTCTCAACCAAGTTTCAAATGTCCAAGTGCTCTTCAATCCCAATGCCTAGCATAACAACATATAGGCATCATTATACACATCCATGGATTAAACTACCATGACTCAATTGAAGAACACTAGAATGCACACACTTTAGCTCTCGGCCAAAGTGTCCAATATGTCCATATATGTACTGCCCATCATTCTGTCATACCACATGATACTCTAATCACCAATGAACATTTTCCATAGTAGTATTACCAAGTAACCAAGTGAAATACACTATGTTACCATAAACTAAGCTCTCGGCCAAAGTACACATTTTCACATATTTGTGTCACTCATCCAATTAACCCAAAACATGACCAAGTGGCCATCAAATGACAATGCTCATGGCACAATTACCATGTAACCAAGTAAAACACACCATTTCACATTAAGTTTAGCTCTCGGCTAAAATGCCCATAATCACATAACAATGTGCTTCATCAATTTAGTTCATCATATAATCACCAAATCACCACTAAACATGTTTCATGGCATCATTACCATGTACTCAAGTAATGGACACTAAATTATACCACTTCAAGCTTTCGGCCATAAAACCCAACCTCACATAACAATGCTCTTCACCCATGGTACAACATATGATCACTATATCATCAATAATCAAAGCTCATGGCATCAATGCCATGTAATTAGAGGTAGAACATGAATTACCTCAAATCCACCTTTCGGCCAACACACTAACTTTCACAAACTTGGTGTTCTTCACCCCAACAACCTAACACAAGGTGAAATAATCATTAACAAGCATCACACATGGATTAATTTCCATGAATTCCAAGAAGAACACCAAGAACACTTGTTCATCACATTCGGCCAACATTTCACTTTCATACCGAAAAATGCATTTCTTGCTCATTTAACTTAATACATCCTTGGGAATTGAGCACTTAGGGTCCTTGTACATGGAAGAACTACCATGAATTCAAGGAGATATGGATATTACCTCAAAACCCTAGCTCAATTGGCTCGGCCTTCCTTCAATTGTTCAAGAACAAGCTTGATTTCCAAGTGAACTAAGGCCGAAACAAGTCTCCCAAGCTTGAATATTCTTCAAAAGCTTCCAAGATTAGCTTGATTTTGAGGAGAAATTTGGATGAGCACTCAAGGAAGAACTCTCGGCCAAACAAAGCATAGAAACTATGAAAATGAACTAAGTAAAATGGCCTTGGTAGTTTCGGCCGAATGTCTTTAAGTTTTGTTCAGCTAAATGCTAACTTTGGCCTTCCAATTTAAATGCATGGTGCAAAGTAGTCTTCCAAGCTTTTACAAGCCCACAAAACCGCCAATAAATCCTTGATTCCAAATGACACTTTATTCCAAGTCTTGGCCCAAGTTGGCCAAGCAAATAAACAACACAAGTACCAAGGTGTTATATACACACATGCATAACCGGCCATGACTAGATCACAAACTAGTTAGTTTGTTTAGTTAACTAGTGAATAGTACACTTAGTGGTAGACAAGAATGTGACTAGTAATCATTGTTGTCTCCCAAAAATGGTCTAGTCTTGGACTAGCCATCACAGAATTTTGCATGGCCAACAATGCCATCCTTAAGTTTGTGGTTTCACTTGTACCACTCAACTTAGTGCTCAATTTAGTCCCCTTTCTCTGTTTTCTGTCAGCTTCCCCATAGTACATTTTCTATGTGCAATTAAGTTCTGAAAGTCTCCAGTTTTGCACATAAGTCATTGTACCAGTCTCCAGAGCTTCTCTTACTTCCCCTTTCTGTTTTCTCTCATTTTCCTTGGTTTTCCTTGATATTCCTTGGCCTAAGCCAAGCACTCAGGAGGTGCCTAACAGGCAGCCTCTTCTTTCTCACCCTTGTTGCACCACTCCAGCAAAATTAGCGAAGTGGAAGAAAAAAATTTTCCTTCCTTCGTACGCTGTTACGAGGTTGCCACGTCCTGGCCACTACAGCTTTTGAAACCATAGTAACGAGATCATCGTTTTCCGAGCTCAACTGAAAGCCGGACTTCGGTTCCCCCCTCCGAAGTTGATTTGCGACTTTTTCCAATTTCATGGCATTGCCGTAAATCAACTTTCTCCGAACTCGTACTGCTATTTCAACGCCTTCCTCTGTATGTGTGGCGTTTTCAAAATAGAACCCCACTTCGTCATTTTTATGCAGTACTACAAGCTCTACGTGGTCCCGAAGGGTGGCTTTTACTTCATGCTACCTCGGGGATCCGGGAGCAAAAAGTATATGTTCACCTTCGCCACTAAGGACAGCTGGCGAGGGTGGCAAAAAAAGTTTTTCTTTCTGAAGATGGAGGAGGCCTGGTCGCATGTTCCGACCAAGTGGGCTCAGGGACGGTTGGAGGACGACGTCGTAGATCCGAGGATACTGTTGACTCCCGAGTTGGTTTCCGTATTCACGGATTTCGACGGACGTATCCGAGCCGTCGCCGACTGGGGTCCCGAGGTCCCTTCGCGCCCTCTTTACCCCTTCCCCATCAATTGGAGGTTGATGACCGAGGAGGTCCTTCGGGAGCTCGGGGTGGTAAAGGAGCACAAGACGGACCTCGGGATGCCGGCTCCTGCCATCGCCGGGAAGGACTCCTGGCTAGTGCAACTCCTTCGGGAGGAAGTTTCTTTCGAAACTTTTTATGAGAGTAAGTTACTTTCTAATCTCCTTGTTATAACTTCGTTCCGGACTCACACTGATGTCTTTCTTCCTTTTCAGAAATGGGCGAGGACACTGCTGCCTTCTACAAAGCCCTTTTCACCGGTCAGCCCGCGAAGGGTGAGCAGACGAAGAAAGCTGCCTCCCGAAGACGGAAAACGTCCGGGGCTGGGCCGTCTGTTTCCAAACGGGCGAAGAAGGATGTGCCCCCCCTCTTCCGGAGATTTCCGAAGAGGTGGGCGAGGAGCCCGAGGCTGCTACTGTCCCTCAGTCCGAGGTTGCTGCTGAGGTCCCTCCTCAAAGTCCTACCCCGTCGCAGGCTCTTCTGGGCGCCGTGGTAGAGGCCCCTTCTGCCGAAGAGCGGCGCCGAAGAAAAGGCAAGGGGATTTCTGCCGAAGAGGCTCGAGCTTCCGACGACGACGTCGTCGAGGTGCAAGCAGGTTTGTTCTTCTAACAAACTGTGGTGCTCCTCTTTTTGATGATCTTTGAGGTTTTCTTGCCCTGACCAATTTTCTGTTTTGTCGTGCAGAAGAGTCGCTCACTCCGGGTTGGGTAGCTGAGCATGCAAAGAGGAGAGCCCTTCGGGACGCCCGCATCCCGAAGGGAAAAGTCCCGAAGGAGCCTTTCTGGACGTTTACGGAGGACATGAATTTGTACTCCGGAGACTGCCAGCAAATGGCTACAGAGATCTCGAAAGGGGTCCTCACCGATGCCTCCTTCAAGGCCATTGCCGCGGCTCACCCGGGCGACGATTCTCTCGCCGCGAAGCTTTCCGAACACGCCGCCCAGGTATACTTTGCGTCTATCTTCCTCCCTTGAATTTTTTTCTAAGTGTTTGGTTTTCTCTTTGTCTTAATGACCTCGCCTTTATCCTTTTGCAGCTTCTGGGATACGCCGGCTTTCTCCGAGTTCGGGTGGCGAGGCAGACGGAGTTCCGAGCTAAGGCCTTAGAAGCCATAGAAAAAACTAAGGCCATGTGCTCGGAATTAGCTGTCAAGAACCTGCAGCTGGCTCAAGCTGCGGAGAAGGAAGTTGCCACCCTTCGGGAGGAGTTCCAGAAAGAAAAAGAGGAACTTTTGAGGGACTCCTCCCAGAAAATTTCTGACCTCGGCTCCCAAATGGCGGAGCTGATCTCGGCAAATGAGGCGCATCAGAAAGAGAAGTCAGAGGCCGAAGGGCTCCTGGCGAAGGCGCTTGCTGAGAAGGCTGCGCTCCAAGCCGAGGTCGATGCTATGAAGAAGGAGCCGGAAAAGAAGAGAGTGAAGGAGCTGAAGAAGAAGGTCTCAGATTTGAAGAAGGACTTCGAGGAGCTTGAGGTCGAGAAGGACAAGTCTGACCAGATGACCAAGGTTGGTTTTCAGGACGGGTTCTGTCTTGTTCGGCACCAAGTCCTTCAGAGGTTCCCAGATCTGGACCTCTCTTTCCTGGCGGCCCTGGACATTCCCGAGGGACCTCGGTGGTCCTGGTCTAAGATTGATCATCTGAACCTGCCTCCTTCTATTCCGGCGCCGAAGGTGGTGCAAAAGGACGCAGGAGCCGAAGACTCCCGGGACGCCGAGAACCCTTAGTTTGTTCTAGGGCCCTTTTTCTTCTTTCTCTTCTTTTTTGTACTTCTTCTTCTGGCTATCTTTTTTGTAAGCACACTTATCTCAATAAAGACCTTGAAAATTTGGCTAAATCTTTTCGTGAGATTCTTTGTTTCCCTTTGCCCCGAACTTTATTCGCTCAAGAGACTTCGGAAAACTTTGTCTGTGCTTATCATGGTGACCTCTTTCGCGAAATCCTGATTTGTTCAACTTATGCCCAAAAATTTTGGCTAAGTCTTTCGCCAGATTTTCTCTGTTGTCCCGAACACGTTTGCTCAAGAGACTTCGGAAAATAATACCTTCGCTTATTTTAGCCGGCCACCTTTGCGGAATTCGCACCACTCATGCTTAGGACTTTTTGGCTAAGAAACTTTTTATGCTTTAGAGAAAATTTTTCTTTCTTTGTACAGCACGGTCTTCTTCGCCGAGATTCTAAGCATAGAATTTTCTCAAGGCGTCCGAATGCCACGTATTTTTTAATTCTACGCCTTCGGAATCGCCGAGCTTGTAGACCCCTTTTCGTACTTCGGCAAGAACCAGGTAAGGGCCTTCCCAGTTGGCGCGAAGTACTCCGTGGGATGGCTTTCGAGGTGCGAATTCATTCTTTCGGAGAACGAGGTCTCCTCTCTTTATTCCTTTTGGCCTGGCGCGCAAGTTTATAGCCGCGGCCACTCTTTGCTGAAAAGCTTTTCTTCTTAGTTCGGCTATTTCTCTGTGTTCGCCGACGAGGTCGAGCTTGGTTCTCAGGCCGAGGTCATTTCCATTTTCATCAAAAACTTGCACTCGAATTGATGGTTGCACTACCTCGATTGGGATGATGGCTTCTGTACCGAAGATGAGTGAAAAAGGCGTTTCCCCAGTGGCTCTTCGGGGTGTTGTTCGGTAGCTCCACAGTACACTCTGGAGTTCGCCTGGCCATTTCCCTTTTGCTTCCCCCAGCCTCTTTTTCAGACCATCTTTTATGGTCCTATTAGATACCTCTACTTGGCCATTGCTTTGAGGATGGGCTACTGGGGCGAAGTGCATCTTTATTCCGAGGTTGTTGACAAAGTCCTGGAACCCTTTGTCAATAAACTGGGATCCATTGTCGGCTACCAGTATCCTCGGTATGCCAAATCTGCATACAATGTTCTTCCATACGAACTTCTGCACTTCTTTAGCTGAGATAGTTGCTAATGGTTCTGCCTCGACCCATTTAGAGAAGTAGTCTACTGCGACTACGCAGAATTTTACGCCTCCGGGGGCTGTTGGGAGCGGCCCAATGAGGTCTATGCCCCAAACTGCGAAGGGCCAGGGATAGTCAGCCGAAGTCACCATTTCCGAGGGTGTCCTCTGGATTTTTGCGTGTTTTTGGCAGCTGTCACATTTTCGGACGAACTGTCGGGCATCCTTTCTTAGGGTAGGCCAAAAATATCCTTGGCGAAGTACCACTGCGGCGAGGGCGTCAGTTCCAATATGTGAACCACAAGCGCCTTCGTGGACTTCTTCGAGGATCATTTCAGTATCCTCTTCGCCAACACACCTCTGTAAAGGATTTGCATATCCCTGCCGATACAGTTCTTCGCCTATTAGGAAGAATCGCCCAGAGCGTCTTCGCACTTTTGCGGCTTCGATGGGGTCTTCGGGGAGCGCGTTGTCCGCAAGATACCTCTTTATTGGATCTTTCCAGCCCTTTTCCGAAGTTACTATGCTCAGTACTTCAATGCTCGGGTGGTTTAGTACCTCGGTGTATGTTTTTGCCTTTGCCAGGCAATCTGCTTCGGTGTTTTCCCGATGAGGTACATTTTCGATGCGTATGGTGTCGAACTCTCGAATGAGCTTCGTCACCAGTTCGTGGTATTTTGCCAAAATTGGGTCTTTCGCGCCGTAGTCCCCTGCCGTTTGCCGAACTACCAGCTGGGAGTCACTGTGAGCCTTCAAGTTTCTTATTCCAATTTTTCTGGCCAGGCGCAACCCTGCTATCAGAGCTTCATACTCAGCCACATTATTGGTGGCGCTGAAGCTGAACTTGATGGCCTTTATCACCTCTAGACCTTCGGGTCCTCTGATGATTACCCCGGCTCCTTGGTGTTCGGAACCTGAGGCTCCATCCACATGCAGCGTCCATTCTGGCTCACCTTCGCCAGGATCCGGGTGGCTATTGATGCCCGGAGACATCTTCGCTGGAGGACATGGTGGTTTCTGGAGGGACTTCCCGAGGAGGAGAACGCCCGGAGTGGAGGTTTCCCAAGGAGTGGTACCTGAAGAGCCCAAAAGGAAAGGTTAGGAGGTCCCCGGGATGTTTTTCCAGGGAGGAGCCTCTGACGCCCAAGTTAGTTTCCTGAGAGGTGAAGGAAAGAGAGCACTCAAGGGTTTAGTGGCCTTGCCTGTTCGTGTCCTCTCAACTGACTGACCAACCGTTTGCAAGGGGCTGCTCTTTGGTATTTATAGAAGTGTCTGGCCCGTTCAGATCGTGACACGTGTTCGGTCAGATCTGCTGTGTACCTTTGGACAAAGAGGACAAGTAGCTGTTTGTAGGCTCCCTCAAGCCTTGGTCCGAGACAGGTTGTGACAAGGCCTGGGCGGCGTCGACGTGTCAGAGTGTCGTTTGAGGTGACATGGTGCGTCTGTGGGCGATGTGTCAGAGGCTCCTTAAATGCTCTTGCCGTGCTCCCGATGTCCTTTGGGCGAGGTCGTTCTCTGGGACGAACACCCTTCTTCGGGAGTTATGTTCGCAGTTCGGGGCGCTGCCTAGCTCGTAGGTTCCGCCTTCGGGAAATCCTCTCTTGCTTGCGGTAGCTGGTTCTTCTATCCCGAAGGCGATCCGTTTAATCTCCCGAGGGGGCTGTCTGCACCTTTGGAGCTCTTTGGGGTACTAGGCTAAATCCCGAGTTCGAGGCACTGGAATTTGCCTAGTCCGAGGTCAGTACTAGTGCCTCCCTCGGATGGTGCCAGGCTTCCCGAGCATGCTTTTGATAGGAGGTACGTTCTAGGAGAGGCGATAGTCCTTCGGCTATCACATGCCCCCCCTAGAAGCCGAAGTAGGGACTTTGGCTTTTGTCAGCTTTTAGAGGGTACCCTTCGGGGCTTTATGCATGGTACCTGTGCCGAAGATACACCTTCTGTCCGTAGACGTAGCACAGACTGTCTCTTGGTGTCTCCGAGGTAACCTATTTTCTATAGTCTTTGTAAGTCACTGAAACGTCTCGTCTCGTGACCAGGCGTGTCAGTCTGGGGCGGCGTGCTATTCGTCAGAAAGCGTGTTCCTTATTTGGCGTGGTTGCTGACACGTGGCACGCCATCATTGGAGAGGGTTACATCGGTTACAGCGGGCGCGTCTTTTTATGCAGAATGGGCAATTATGGCTACGATTCGCCTTCGCACAGCACTTATGACATCGATTCGCCTACCCTTCCTCGGTCTATATATACCCTTAATCCTTCATAACCCCCTTTTGCTTTTGCTTTTGCTTTTGCTCTCGCTTTTGCTCTCTTCTGTCTCTCAACTGCCGCAGTGTTTTTCCTGCTCTCTTACGGCGGTGCTTTTTGACAGAGTGGCTTTCCGGCAATCATTTCACGATGGCGTCCTCAAATCCAGATTTTGGCAAAACGTTTGGTGGGTTTTAGCTTCCAGTTTCTTCTGTTTTTCCAAATTTTTTCTTCGAAATAGCTTTTTGCCTTTTCCCGAACTCGGTTTTTTGCCAGTCATGCCTATTCCCGAAAGCTGGGAACCCCTTCTTTCTCACCCCTGCTGCACTACTTCTGCAAAACTTAAAAAATGGAAAAAGAAGTTCTTCCTTCCTTCCTACGTCACTACGAGGTTGCCTCGTTCGGACCAATATAGCTTTTCAAACCGTAGTGACGAGGTTACTGTTTTCCGTGCCCAACTGAAGGCCGGACTTCGGTATCCTCCGCCGAAGATGGTTTGCGATTTCTGCGATTTCCATCGCATTGCCGTAAACCAACTTCCGCCGAACTCGTACTGCTATTTCAATGCTTTTCTTTGTATGTGTGGTGTCTTCGGTATAGAGCCACACTTTGTCATTTTTCTGCAGTACTACAAGCTCTTCGTGATCCCAAAGGGTGGCTTCTATTTCATGCTACCTCGGGGGTCAGGGAGCAAAAAATACAAGTTCACCTTTGCCAACAAGGACAGCTGGCGAGGGTGGCAACAGAAATTCTTCTTTATGAAGAAGGAGGAGGCCTGGTCGTACGTCCCGACGAAGTGGGCTCAGGGAAAGCTCGTGATGGATGTCGTTGACCCGAAGATACTGTTAACTCCCGAGTTAACACCTATTTTTGCGGACTTTGACAAGCGCATCCGAGCGGTCTCTGACTGGGATTCCGAGGTCCCACCGCGCCCCCTTTACCCCTTTCCAATTAACTGGAAGTTGATGACCGAAGAAGTCCTTCGGGAGTTGAAGGTGGTAAAGGAGCACGAAACGGACCTCGAGATGCCGGCTCCTGCCATTGCTGGGAAGGACTCCTGGCTGGTAAAACTTCTTCAGAAGGACATTACTTATGAAGATTTTTTCGAAAGTAAGTCATCTCCTAGTCCCCTTGTTTTAATTTCATCTTGGACTTACGCTGATGTTTTCTCTCTTTTTCAGAGATGGGCGACGATACTGCTGCCTATTACCGATCGCTTTTCGTCGGGCAAGCCGAGAAAGGTGAACAAACAAAGAAGGCTGCCTCCCGAAGACGGAAGGCGGCTAGCGGGGGGCCTCCGGCGGCCAAGCGATCGAAGAAGACCGTGCCCCCTCCTATGCCGGAGATTTCCGAGGAGGTGGGCGAGGAGCCCGAGGTAACCGTTGCTGCGCCTTCGACCGAGGTCGGTGCAGATGTCGCTCCTTCAAGCCCTAATTCGGCGGCTCTTCTAGACGCTTTGGTGGAAGCCCCTTCTGCCGAAGACCGCCGCAAGAGGAAAGGGAAGGAGATTTCTTCTGAGGGGGCCCTGGATTCTGGCAACGATGTTGCCGAAGTGCCACCAGGTTTGATGCCTTAGACACTCAGTTTCTGAATTTTTTGGCAGCTACTTGTGTTTGACAATTTTTCTGCTTTTGTCGTGCAGAGGAGATTCTTCCTCCGGATTGGGTTGCCGAGCACGCCCGGAAGCGGGCCCTTCGGGATGCCCATATCCCGAAGGGGAAGATTCCGAAGGAGCCATTTTGGTCTTTTACGGAGGACATGGACATGTACTCCGAAGACTGCCCGCTCATGGCCAAGGAGATTGCAAAGGGGGTTCTTACTGAAGCTTCTTTCAGGGCCCTTGCGGGGGCTCATCCGGATGATGACTCCCTCGCCGCGAAGCTTTCCGAGCACGCCGCCCAGGTGTGTTTCTCACCTTGCCCTTTCTCTTTTCTTATTTGCCTTTCCCTTCATTTGCCTTTCCTTTCCTTTTTTGCCTTGTCTCATTCTTGCCTCTGTTTTTCTGCAGCTGCTGGGATATGCCGGATTCCTCAGAGTTCGGGTGGCGAGGCAGGGGATGTACCGGGCCGCCGCTTCAAAGACTATAGAACAATACCAGACCCAGTGCGCGGACCTGCTTGCTCGGAACACTCAGCTGGCCCAGACTTCGGCGTCAGAGATTGCTGCCCTTCGGGAGGAGTTTGCGAAGGAAAAAGAAGAACTTATAAAGGACTCCTCCCAGAAGATTTCCGACCTCGGCGGAAAAGTGGCGGAGCTGACTTCGGTTAATGAGGCACTTCAAAAGGAGAAGTCGGATTCTGCGGCTCTTCTGGCGAAGGCGGAGGCCGAGAAAGCCGCACTTCAAGCCGAGGTCGATTCTTCGAAGAAGGGGAAGGATGAGTCGAGGAAAAAGAAGGTGAAGGCGTTAAGGAAAAAGGTTGAAGACCTGGAGAGGGAGCTTAATGATCTTGGGGTCGAGAAGAGGAAATCCGACGAGATGACCAAAGTTGGTTTTCAAGACGGGTTTTGTCTCGTTCGTCATCAAGTTCTTCTGAGGTTTCCAGATCTCGACCTTTCTTTCCTGGAGGCCCTAAATATTCCTGAGGGACCTCGGTGGACTTGGTCCAAGCTCGAGCACTTGAACCTGCCTCAGACTCTTCCGGCGCGGGTGGTGGCGGAAAAGGATGCAGGGGCTAGTGGCTCCCGGGACGCCGAGAATCCCTAATTTATCTCAGGCCCCTTCTGCCTTCTTTTTCTCCTTCCTTGTACTCTTTCTTTCTTGGTAGTCCTTCTTCTTTGTAAACCGATCTCGTCTGTTAATAAAGACTTTTTTCTTTCCTGTAAGAAATTTTGGCTAAGTCTTTTTTGTGAGATTGTTCATTCCTTTTTGCCCCGAACGCGTTTGCTCAAGAGACTTCAGAAGATTAGATCGGTTCTCTGTGAGCCTTTGTATTTAGAAATTCTCGCAAGGTTTTACATTTCCTATTGTCCCGAACATGCTTGTTCGAGGGACTTCAGGAAATCGCACCCATGCTTATTCTGGCGACCATCTTCGCGGAATTTTAGTAATTCTTTTGTTCAAGAATCTTTCTTTCAGAAGTCCGTTGTAGCTAGAAGAATTTTTTTTCTAACTTTGTACAATGTAAACCCTTTCGTCAAGATTCTAAGCATAGAACTTTTTCAAGGCATCTGAATGCCAAGTGTTTTTTAATTCCACGCCTTCGGCGTCACCGAGCTTGTACACCCCTCTTCGTACTTCGGCAAGAACCAGATAAGGTCCCTCCCAATTCGCGCGAAGTACGCCGTGTGATGGCCTCCGGGGTGCGAATTCCGCCTTTCGGAGAACGAGATCACCCTTTTTTATTCCTTTTGGCCTAGCTCGCAAGTTTATAGCGGCGGCCACTCTTTGCTGGAAAGCTTTCCTTCTTAGTTCCGCTATTTCTCTATGTTCGCCGACGAGGTCGAGCTTGGTTCTTAAGCCGAGGTCATTTCCACTTTCATCAAATACCTGCACTCGTATTGATGGTCGCACTACCTCTATTGGGATTATGGCCTCCGTACCGAAGACGAGCGAGAAAGGAGTTTCCCCTGTAGCCCTTCGGGGCGTTGTTCGGTAGCTCCATAGCACGCTTTGGAGTTCTCCTGGCCATTTCCCTTTTGCCTCCCCCAGTCTCTTTTTCAGACCATCTTTTATGGTCCTGTTAGATACTTCCACCTGCCCATTGCTTTGGGGGTGAGCTACCGGGGCGAAGTGCATCTTTGTTCCGAGGTTGCTGATAAACTCTTGGAACCCTTTGTCTATGAACTGGGATCCGTTATCAGCCACTAGTACCCTCGGTATGTCGAATCTGCATACTATGTTTTTCCACACGAACTTGCGCACTTCTCTTGCCGAGATAGTCGTCAAAGGTTCTGCCTCGACCCATTTAGAGAAATAGTCTACTGCGACTACGCAGAACTTCACGCCCCCAGGCGCTGTCGGGAGCGGCCCGATAAGGTCTATGCCCCAAACGGCGAAGGGCCAGGGATAGTTTGCCGAGGTCACCAGCTCCGAGGGTGTTCTATGGATTTTTGCTTGTCTTTGGCAATTACCACATTTCTGGACGAACCGTCTAGCGTCTTTCCTCAGGGTAGGCCAAAAGTATCCTTGGCGAAGTATCACCGCTGCCAGGGCGTCGGTTCCGATGTGCAAACCACAAGCGCCTTCGTGAACTTCTTGGAGGATTATTTCAATATCCTCTTCGCCAACACACCTCTGTAGCGGATTTGCATATCCCTGCCGATATAGCTCTTCTCCAATCAGAAAGAAACGACCGGAGCGTCTCCGCACTTTTGCTGCTTCATTGGGGTCTTCGGGGAGCGTATTGGTTTCGAGATATGTTTTTATTGGGTCTTTCCAGCTTCTTCCCGAAGTCATTATGCTCAGCACTGTAATGCTCGGCTGGCTTAGCACCTCAGTATATGCTTTTGATTTTGCCAATTCATCTGCCTCAGCGTTATGTCTGCGAGGCACGCTCTCGATTCGCACGGTGTCGAATTCTCGAATAAGCTTCGTTACTAATTCATGGTATTTTTCCAGTGTTGGATCCTTCGCCCCGTAGTCCCCTGCTGTTTGCCGAACTACTAGCTGGGAATCGTATGGGCTTTCAAGTTTCTGACACCAATTTTTCTGGCCAGGCGCAAGCCCGCTATGAGAGCTTCATATTCAGCCATATTGTTGGTGACATTGAAGCTGAACTTAATGGCCTTCATTACTTCCAGGCCTTCGGGGCCTTTAATGATCACCCCTGCTCCTTGGTGCTCGGCGCCCGAGGCACCATCAACGTACAAGGCCCATTCTGGCTCATTTCGTCGGGACTTGGGTGGCTGTCCTCGGTAATGGGGACCTCGGCAATGAAATCTGCCAAGGCTTGAGCTTTTATGGCTTTCCGAGGTTCATAAGTGATGTCGTGTTCGCCAAGCTCTATACACCATTTGGAGAGCCTTCCCGAATGGTCAACCTTCTTCATGACGTCCCGCAGGGGTAAACTACTTCGGACGATGATGGGGTGAGCCTGAAAATATGGTCGTAGCCTTCTTCCTTCCAGGACCAAGGCATATATAGCTTTCTGTAACAAAGGATATCTGATTTCAGTGCCATGCAAGGACTTGCTCACATAGTAGACTGGCCACTGCTTCACCCTTTCCTCTTTCATAAGGACTGAGCTTATTGCTTTTCTGTGACGGCGAGGTACAAGACAAGAGGTTCTCTTTCGCGGGGCTGTCGCAAAGTGGGCAGGCGAGCCAAGTAGATTTTGAGTTCTTCCCAGGCTTTTTGACAGTCTTCATTCCAAGCACGATCATTACTCTCGAGGTCGTCCTTCCTTTTTGCTGCCTTAGTGAGGACTTTGAAGAATGCTCGGCACCGGTCTCCATATCTGGAAATAAATCTGCTAAGGGAGGTTATTCTTCCAGCAAGTCTCTGCACATCTTTTATTGTGGCAGGAGTTCGGAATTCCAACAGAGCCTTAATTTTTTCTGGGTTAGCATCAATGCCTCTTTCTGATACCATGTACCCAAGGAACTTTCCCGAAGTTACCCCGAAGGTGCACTTCTCAGGGTTAAGGCGAATTCCGAAGGTCCTGAGCTGGTGAAAAGTTTCCCTTAGGTCTGTGACATGGTCTACAGGCAGCTTGCTTTTAACTATCATGTCATCTACGTACACTTCCATGTTCCTCCCTATTTGGTCATTAAAGACCTTGCTCATCAACCTCTGGTAGGTGGCTCCTGCGTTTTTGAGCCCGAAAGGCATCCTGGTGTAACAGTATGTCCCCCCCTCGGTGATGAAGGCTGTTTTTTCTTCGTCTTAGGGGTCCATCTTTATTTGATGGTAGCCGCTGAAGGCGTCTAGGAAACT
This sequence comes from Aquilaria sinensis, assembly GCA_005392925.1. NCBI lineage: Eukaryota > Viridiplantae > Streptophyta > Magnoliopsida > Malvales > Thymelaeaceae > Aquilaria > Aquilaria sinensis. Next base: position 126,818 of record SMDT01002991.1, on the reverse strand, counting down.
TAGGAGCCCGTATTCGGCAGTTGAATCTACCAGTTGATCTATTGGCGGGAGAGGATATGAATCTTTTGGGCAAGCATTGTTCAGGTTTCTGAAGTCGATGCACATCCGAAGTTTGTTGCTTCCTTCTTTTGTGGCGATCACCACATTGCTTAGCCATTCGGGGTACTTGACCTCCCTGATTACATCTGCCTCCAATAAACGTTGGACTTCGGTTTTGACGAAGTCATTTTTATGGGCTGAGATGCCTCGTTTCTTTTGCCGGACAGGCTTTGCTTCCGGACTTACTTTGAGGCTATGTTGTATTACGCGCGGATTTACCCCCGGCCTGTCTTTCGGCGAGTAGGCGAACAGGTCTTTATTCATTACCAGAAAGGATACAAGTTTTTTCTTATCTCCTTCGGACAAGTTTTTTCCTATTTGGGTACTTCGTCCTGGGATAAGTTCCACTTCTTCCATTTCCACCTTGCCAGAAACTTCTTTCTCGCCATTTTTTGACTTTGAAGCCCCTTCTTCTACAGCTTGTGTGAAATTGTTTGCTGGGGCTTTTCGGGCTTTGACGAACACCTTTCTTACTTCGCCCTGATCTATGAAGATTTCTGCGTCTCCTTCCTTGGTGGCGAAAGTGACAGTCAAATGTCTCACGTCAGGGCGAATGTGCAGATTTCCCTGCGTCTGCCTTCCAAGGATGGCGTTGTATGATGAGGGGACATCCATGACGATGAACCTCGCCATCGTCGAGGCAAACAACTCAGCTGCTCCTTTGACCGAAGTCCCTCTCATCATTAATGGAAGGTCGATCCACCCGAGGACGGGTAACTCGGAAGGTCCTACCCCGAAGGTCGGTGAAGTGACAGGCCTGAGATCATTGATGGATATGCCTAAGCTCGGCAGCAGTTGTGAAAATAGGACGTCAGCGTTTGATCCGTCATCAAGCAATACCCTTTTGACATCCCAGTTTCCAATTCTTGCCATGATCAGCATCCCAGTTTCCAATTCTTGCCATGATCAGGAGTGGGTCGTCGTGAGGGAAGACGACTGTGGAACCATCTTATCGGGATACCTTCTTCGCTGGACTTTGATAGTCCATGACAGCTATTTCCCTGGCCTTCCTTTTTCTTTCCGAGGATGGGAGCCCCGTCGTGATTGTTTGTATGACTCCCGCAGAGGGTGGAGGGCGCCTCTTCGGACTTCGGTTTCTCCGCCTGTCGGAGTCGTAGTCTTCATCTTCTACCTTTCCTTCCTCCTCTTTCCTCCCCTTTGGGGAAGGCAACCGTAGGTACCGCCGAAGTTGGCCTTGTTTTATCAGCGATTCAATATACTTCTTCAGCTGGAAGCAATCCTCAGTGTCGTGGCCATGATCGCGATGAAATTGGCAGAACTTCTTCATGTTTTTTCTATTTTCAGCGGTCATGGCCCTTGGCCTCTGAACTTGTGTTCCCTGCCTCTCCAGAGTCATGAGGATGTTGGTCCTCGTGGTGTTCAGCGCTGTGAAGTTCGGGGGTTTCCTTCCTCGCATCCTCCGGGGTCGGGGTGGCTGGTCGGTCGGATAGCGTGCCTGCTGGCTGGGCCCCTCGCCACGGGTGTGGTCGGGCCTGGGTCCGAGACAGGTTGTGACAAGGCCTGGGCGGCGTTGGCGTGTCAGGGCGTTGTTTGAGGTGTCATGGTGCGTCTATAGGCGATGTGTCAGAGGCTCCTTAAATGCTCCTGCCGTACTCCCGATGTCCTTTGGGCGAAGTCGTTCTCTGGGACGAACACCCTTCTTCGGGAGTTATGTTCGCAGTTCGGGGCACTGCCTAGCTCGCAGGTTTCACCTTCGGGAAATCCTCTCTTGCTTGCGGTAGCTGGTTCTTCTATCCCGAAGGCGATCCGTTTAATCCCCTGAGGGGGCTGTCTGCACCTTTCGAGCTCTCTGGGGTACTAGGTTAAATCCTGAGTTCGAGGCACTGGAATTCGCCTAGTCCGAGGTCAGTACTAGTGCCTCCCTCGGATGGTGCCAGGCTTCCCGAGCATGCTTTTGATAGGAGGTACGTTCTAGGAGAGGCGATAGTCCTTCGGCTATCAACGGTCTTCTTTGCCGAGATTCTAAGCGTAAAATTTTCTCAAGGCGTCCGAATGCCACGTATTTTTTAATTCTACGCCTTCGGAATCGCCGAGCTTGTAGACCCCTTTTCGTACTTCAGCAAGAACCAGGTAAGGGCCTTCCCAGTTGGCGCGAAATACTCCGTGGGATGGCTTTCGAGGTGCGAATTCATTCTTTCGGAGAACGAGGTCTCCTCTCTTTATTCCTTTTGGCCTTGCGCGCAAGTTTATGGCCGCGGCCACTCTTTGTTGAAAAGCTTTTCTTCTTAGTTCGGCTATTTCTCTGTGCTCGCCGACGAGGTCGAGCTTGGTTCTCAGGCCGAAGGGCTCATTCGGCCATTTTCATCAAAAACTTGGGCTCGAATTGATGGTTGCACTACCTCGATTGGGATGATGGCTTCTGTACCGAAGACGAGTGAAAAAGGCGTTTCCCCCCCGGCTCTTCGGGGACTTGTTCGGTAGCTCCACAGTACACTACTGGAGTTCGCCTGGCCATTTCCCTTTTGCTTCCCCCAGCCTCTTTTTCAGACCATCTTTTATGGTCCTATTAGATACCTCTACTTGGCCATTGCTTTGAGGATGGGCTACTGGGGCGAAGTGCATCTTTATTCCGAGGTTGTTGACAAAGTCCTGGAACCCTTTGTCAGCAAACTGGGATCCATTGTCGGCTACGGTATCCTCGGTATGCCAAACCTGCATACAATGTTCTTCCATACGAACTTCTGCACTTCTTTAGCTGAGATAGTTGCTAATGGTTCTGCCTCGACCCATTTAGAGAAGTAGTCTACTGCGACCACGCAGAACTTTCACGCCTCCGGGGGCTGTTGGGAGTGGCCCAATGAGGTCTATGCCCCAAACTGCGAAGGGCCAGGGATAGTCAGCCGAAGTCACCATTTCCGAGGGTGTCCTCTGGATTTTTGCGTGTTTTTGGTAGCTCTCACATTTTCGGACGAAATGTCGTGCATCCTTTCTTAGGGTAGGCCAAAAATATCCTTGGCGAAGTACCACTGCGGCGAGGGCGTCAGTTCCAATATGTGAACCACAAGCGCCTTCTTTGGACTTCTTCGAGGATCATTTCAGTATGACCGTCTTCGCCAACACACTGCTGTAAAGGATTTGCATATCCCTGCCAATAGCTAGTTCTTCGCCTATTAGGAAGAATCGCCCAGAGCGTCTTCGCACTTTTGCGGCTTCGATGGGGTCTTCGGGGAGCGCGTTGTCCGCAAGATACCTCTTTATTGGATCTTTCCAGCCCTTTTTCCGAAGTTACTATGCTCAGTACTTCAATGCTCGGGTGGTTTAGTACCTCGGTGTATGTTTTTGCCTTTGCCAGATGCAATCTGCTTCGGTGTTTTCCCGGATGAGGTACATTTTCGATGCGTATGGTGTCGAACTCTCGAATGAGCTTCGTCACCAGTTCGTGGTATTTTGCCAAAATTGGGTCTTTCGCACCGTAGTCCCCTGCCGTTTGCCGAACTACCAGCTGGGAGTCACTGTGAGCCTTCAAGTTTCTTATTCCAATTTTTCTGGCCAGGCGCAACCCTGCTATCAGAGCTTCATACTCAGCCACATTATTGGTGGCGCTGAAATTGAACTTGATGGCCTTTATCACCTCTAGACCTTCGGGTCCTCTGATGATTACTCCGGCTCCTTGGTGTTCGGAACCTGAGGCTCCATCCACATGCAGCGTCCATTCTGGCTCACCTTCGCCAGGATCCGGGTGGCTATCTTCGGTGGTAGGTACTTCGGCGATGAAGTCAGCCAGTGCTTGAGCTTTTATGGCTTTCCGAGGTTCATAAACAATGTCGTGTTCGCCAAGCTCTATACACCATTTGGAAAGTCTTCCCGAATGATCAACTTTTTTCATAACATCCCGTAGAGGCAGACTACTTCGGACGATGATGGGGTGAGCCTGAAAGTATGGCCGCAATCTTCTTCCTGCCAGCACCAAGGCATATATGGCTTTTTGGAGTAATGGATACCTGACCTCGGTGCCGTGCAGGGATTTGCTTACGTAATAAACTGGCCATTGTCTCGACCCTTCCTCTTTCACAAGGACCGAGCTCACTGCTTTTTCTGAAACAGCGAGGTACAGGATGAGGGGCTCTCCTTCGCGAGGTTGTCGCAGAGTAGGCAGTCGAGACAAATAGATTTTAAGTTCTTCCCAGGCTTTTTGGCAATCCTCATTCCAAGGATGGTCACCATCCCCGAGGTCATTTTCTCTTTTTGCTGCCTTAGTAAGGACTTTGAAGAATGCCCGACACCGATCTCCGTACCTGGAGATGAACCTGCTAAGAGAGGTTATCCTTCCAGTGAGTCTCTGCACGTCTTTCACTGTGACAGGAGTTCGGAATTCGAGCAGAGCCTTAATTTTTTCTGGGTTAGCATCAATGCCCCTTTCTGATACCATGTAGCCCAGAAATTTTCCCGAGGTCACGCCGAAGACGCATTTTTCGGGGTTAAGTCGAATTCCGAATATTCTGAGTTGCTGGAAGGTTTCCTCTAGGTCTGTGACATGGTCTTTAGGCATCTTACTTTTGACTATCATGTCATCAACGTAGACTTCCATGTTCCTCCCTATTTGGTCATGAAAGACTTTGCTCATCAGCCTTTGGTAGGTGGCTCCTGCATTTTTGAGCCCGAAGGGCATCCTAGTGTAACAATATGTTCCACCTTCGGTGATGAAAGCAGTTTTTTCTTCATCTTCGGGATCCATCCTTATTTGATGATACCCACTGAAGGCGTCGAGGAAGCTTAGGAGCCCATATTCGGCAGTTGAGTCGACCAACTGGTCTATCGGTGGGAGAGGATAGGAATCTTTCGGGCAGGCATCGTTCAAGTTTCTGAAGTCGATGCACATCCGGAGCTTACTACTCCCTTCTTTTGTAGCAATAACCACATTGCTTAGCCATTCGGGGTACTTGACCTCCCTAATTACATTTGCGTCCATCAAGCGCTGTACTTCGGTTTTGACGAATTTACTTTTGTGGACCGAGATGCCTCGCTTCTTTTGCCGGACAGGTTTTGCTTCCGGACTTACTTTAAGGCTATGTTGTATTATGCGAGGGTCTACCCCTGGCATATCCTTTGGCGAGTAGGCGAACAGTCCTTTATTCATCAGTAGAAAGGATACAAGGTTTTTCTTGTCACCTTCGGCCAAGTTTTTCCCTATTCGGGTATTTTGGCCGGGGACAAGTTCTATTTCTTCCGTTTCTACTTTTGCAAACTTTTCCGCCCCGCCCGTTTTTGGTTCTTCGGTCGGTAGTGTCCCTCCTGCTAAGGTTTGTGCGAAGTTGGCTGCTGGGGCCTTTCGGGCTTTGACAAACACCTTCCTGACCTCGGCTTGGTCGATGAAAATTTCGGCGTCTCCGTCCTTGGTGGCGAAGGTGACTGTTAAGTACTTCACATCTGGGCGAATGTGCAAATTCCCTTGTGTTTGCCTTCCAAGGATGGCGTTGTACGACGAAGGGACATCCATGACAATGAACCTCGTCATTGTGGAGGCAAAAATTTCTCCTTTTCCGTTGATCGAACTCCCTCTCATCATCAGGGGAAGGTCGATCCAGCCGAGGACGGGCAGCTCTGAGGGTCCTATTCCAAAGGTTGGTGAAGTAACAGGCTTGAGGTCGATGCTGGATATTCCCAAGCTTGGGAGCAGATGCGAGAATAGGACGTCGGCGTTTGATCCATCGTCAAGCAATACCCTTTTGACGTCCCAATTTCCTATTCTTGCCATGACCAACAATGGGTCGTCATGAGGGAAAATGACGGAGGAACCATCTCTTCGGGTGAGTTTTTTCGATGGGCTTTGGTACTCCATCGTTGCTATTTCCCTAGCTTTCCTCTTTCTCCCCGAGGATGGCAGTCCAGTGGTGATGGTTTGTATTACCCCCGCCGAAGGTGGGAGGCGCCTTTTTGGACTTCGGTTCCTCCTTCTGTCGGAGTCATACTCATCTTCATCAGCCTTTCCTTCCTCCTCTCTTCTTGCCTTCGGCGAAGGCATTCGCAGATAGCGCCGCAGTTGGCCTTGCTTAATCAGCGACTCGATATACTTCTTCAACTGGAAGCAGTCTTCGGTGTCGTGACCGTGGTCGCGATGAAACTGACAGAACTTCTTCATATTCTTTTTGTTGTCAGCGGTCATCGCCTTCGGTCGCTGAATCTGGGACCCCTGTTTCTCCATTGTCATGAGGATGTTGGTCCTTGTGGTGTTCAGGGGTGTAAAGTTCGGAGGAGGCTTCCTTCCCCTGAACCTCCGAGGTCGTCCTGTTTGCTCTGTCGGATACTTGGCTTGCTGGCTTGATCCTTCGGGACGGGAATGATCGTTCTTTGGCCCCTCCATTCTTAGCTCTTCGGCTGTCATATGCTGCTCGGCTCTTCGGAAAAATTCACCGAGCGTGTCTGGGGGGTCTTTGGAAAACTCATAAAATAGCTGCGAGTCCCTCCGAAGGCCCCGTATCATGGCGAGGATGCGTATTTCTGGCCGAAAGTCTGGAACACTTAGGGCCTCTCGGTTAAATCTTTCGACATAGTCACGGATGGTTTCCCCGTTCCTCTGTGCTATGTCGAACATCTGCACCGGCATCTTCGCCGTAGGACGACTTCCAATAAACTGCTGGGTGAAGGCAGTGGACAGCTCCTGGAACTCTCTGATGGTTCCTGGGGCCAGAGAGTTATACCATGCTGTAGCAGGGCCGGCAAGGGTGACCTCGAAACATTTGCATAGAGTGGCATCGTCAGCCCCGTGCAACACCATGCTCCGTTTGTACTTCGTCAGATGGGCCTGTGGATCTGTTCGGCCATCGTACGTTTCTAGCCGAGGTACCCGGAAATCACTGGGCATGGCTGCCTCGACTATTGTTCGGGTGAACGGTGACTCATCGCCACAGAAAGTTTCAGATAGTCTGGCCCAGACAGGTCTGCGGGCTACCTGTTTTTCCACCCTTTCCAACCTCGCCAATATTTTCTCCATAAGGAGTGTGGCGCTAGGCTCTTCTTCGGGGAAAGGGGATCGTCGGCATCTCTTCGGGGAGTGAGTTCGGCGCTGAGGGGATGGGGACCTCGCCTCAGGTGACGAGCTCCTTCGGCGCGGGGTTTTGGGTCGCTTGGACTCCGTCTGTCCCGCAAGCCGTGCCCCGAGGGGCGTGTTTTCTGTTGAAGATTCCTCTCGTGGGTCTCCACTTCCCGAAGTACGATGAGCTGATTTAGAACTTCTCTCTCGAGGGCGCGCTGGCGAAGGAGGCCTCTGGGCCTGAGTTTGTTGTGGCCACCTTCTGTCTATCTGCTGTGCCATTTCGGCCACAACAGAACGCTGGAAGTCGCGCAGAAAACTCATGGTGATGACCAGAGGACGTTCTTCCTCAGGCAAGGAAGTCCCTGGAAGAGTTTGCTCAGTAGCCGGTTGGACTTCAGGCGCGGACGGGGACCTCGGAAGTCCCTTGTCCTTAGAACGCCGAGTTTCAACGACGGCAACCTGAGGGTGGGTTCCCACAGACGGCGCCAAATGATGCCCTTCAGCATCTTCGTCTTGCGACATGGTGAATTCCGAGGGAGCTTCCGAGGAGGGAGAACGTCTGACGGAGAGGTTCCCCAGGTGGGAAAGTACCTGAAAGACTCCGAAAAAAGGGTTAGGAGGTCCCCGGGATGATTTTCCGGGGAGGAGCCTCCGACGCCCAAGTCAGTTTCCTGAGAAGGTAAAAGGGGACACTTAGGAAGTTTTGCGGTCTTGCCTGTTTGTGTTTTTTCAGGAGAGAGGAGTCCAATCCCTTGCCAGGACGTGTTCCTGTGTATTTATAGGGAAGCCTGGCCCGTTTAGATCATGACACGTGTTCGGTCAGATCTTTTCTGTACCTTCGGACGTAGGGGACAAGTAGCCAGTGGCAGGCTCCTTGAGCCTTGAACCGAGTCAAGTCGTGACAAGACCCGGACGGCTTCGGCGCGTCAGGCCGCCGTTTCAGGCAGCGTATGGGCGACCTGTCAGAGGCTCCTTAAATGCTCATTAAATGCTCATGCCGTACTCCCGAGGTCCTTTGGGCGAGGTCATCTTTTGGTACGGACGCCTTTCTTCGGGAATCACGTTGGTGGCTCGGGGAGTTCTCTAGCTCGGGAGTTCCGCCTTCGGGGAGAATCTCTCCTGCTTTCAGTAGCTGGTTCTTTTCTCCCGAAGGCGATATGTTCGGTTCCCCGAGAGAGTCAGCGACACATTTAGATAACCTGGCGTTTCAGCCGAAGTGCTTACTTCATCATGCTCGATTTCGCTTCTGCCGAGGTCTGTGGCAATGCTTATTTCCGAGCTACGTCAGGCTCCCCGGACAAACCTTCGGGGAAATTCATACTGGGGGAGGCGATAGCCTTTTGGCTATCATAGTGTAATTAGGTCATTTTTCTAAATCAGGAGCCGTTGGAGTGCCAAGTTGACCGTTGGGACGGGTCCAGATAGGCTGAACTGGGCTGGTCCCGGCCCATGTGCGGGCTTAGTACAGGTTGGACCCATTCTTGAATTGGTTTTTCCAAATAACCCAGGCCATAATATTTAAGGTAGCAGAAGTAGAACAAGCATGTTTTTTAACCTTCTAAGATGAATGGGTAGGTTACATTGTAGAGTCTTTTGAATGTTTAACCCCAAAAGTATCTACATTTGCCACCATTTAGTCAGGTAAGACCATACTTGAGAACTCACATCGCGGAAACTCGATATATGATCAATGCATTCCAAATAGCTAAGATGTGCATTATTAAGCCTTATGTTCACTTTTTTGTGGCACTCATAAATTTAGAAGTTTAAGTGGCATCCGACAGCATGATTGAACCATTTTGCTCTAAATTGACTAACATTTCCAAATTATGATTTCATTATAATAGGCATGGGAATTTAACTGTTAATGAAGGTGGTTTTTTTTTTTTTCACTTTCCCCCTGATGCTATGACTTTTTTTTAAAGTTCGGTCTCTGTTTATAAGGTGGTCACTTTTTTAAGGAAATGTATCATTATTTTCTGAACATGTTTCGTTTTGGTTAAAAAATATGTTTCGGTCCCTGAATTTCCACTTTTTCACTTTTTAGTCCCTAGGTTTGATCCATGTGCGTTTTGGTCCCTATATTAAATAACTAATTAACTAAGTGTTTTCATTTGTTCTCTTGGTCCCCCCAAATTATTTTTGTGTTTTTATATAATACATTCTAAAACAAAACATTAGTCACCATGATATATTTATTTTTAAGTTAAACCATTTCTCTTTCTCTTACCTTTATTAAGTAAATTGTTAAACCTATAATACCTAAAGTTTTTTCTTTTTTTACTTTCTTTCTTGGTCCTTAATTTTTGGCCAATTTTTTTACCTTTATTAAGTTAATGGTCAAATCCTTAATTGGTTAACATATACTAAACATAGTTTTGTCTTTCATTTATATCTTTTCATTATTGGTGATTAGGTTTCTTAGCATGAGTTATTTACTTCAAAAGCTCAATGATTTAATAAATTATTTTGGTCCATAATTACTAAAATTAGAAGATAATTTTTCTAAATAAATTTCTCATTGATATTAAAATTGAAATTTGAGTTGATAAGAGATGAAACTTTTTTAGTGAATTATATTTTAATGACAAAAGATTATTTATCATTTTGAAGCATGTACAAATGTTTTGTTTCATAATGTTATGTTTCTTTTTTGAGCAATTTCCATAAAACTTTAATTAATTAGCCAAAAGAGCATTATAAAGCCACGAAGGTGGAGTCTCACCCTAAGAATATCAACATGGAACTTTAGACCTTCACGAGCCAAAGCATGACCTACTTCATTAACTAAATGACTAACATAAGAAAATGAGCAAGAACGAAAAATGATTGCCAAAATTATAAGCCTTACTAACAATAGCTCAAAAATAAAAGAAAGATGGATAATGGGAACTCAAAATCTCAGAGACTAGAACTTGAGAATCTGATTTGAGCACCACCTGGTAAAGCTTTCGACAGTAAGCCTCTTTGAGACCCCACAAGACTATTAAAGCCTTTAAGTACAAAGGATCAAAGCGTAAAAAGAGATACGATATAAGATAGCAAAGCATACCGCCCCTCATGGTCTCAGGCTACAAGTTCCACAGTTACTTGCATGATCTCTTTCTACCATGTTGCACCCACATTGAGCATAACTGCTCATAGTGAAGGCTTTGTCCATCTCAGAAGAGGCTTAGGAGCTGGACCTGAGTGACGATGGGGTAAGAATTTGCCTTCTACCAATTCTCTAGCCACGCTTGAATGCTGAAAGCAACCCAATAAGGAGTTTGATAGGTTGACTCATGAACCAACTTATTGTGATTAAATTAGATGAACCAACAATAACTAACTAAAAGTAAGGGCTTCTACCAATCTTATTGAACAATTGCACGTAAATCGTAACCCCAATCCTTTAGAAGAGAAAGAATATGCAGTCCCAATAGGCAAAAACCATGCAAGAGAGACAATAATCCAATAATATATGGTGAGTAGATTCTACACCATTTTTACAAACAGGGTAGTCATGCAACACCTCGATTCCTTTTATGTGCAAGTCATCCTTAGTTGGAAGAATATTTGTACAAGCTCTCTAGGAAAAAACTTAAACCTAGGGCTGGAGGCTCAAGCTCTATAGCCAGTGCCAGAAGTCCGATTCCATAAATGGGTCCTGGCCATACAAGAGGACATGCTAAAAAGTATGTGGATTTGAAAGTGACTTGGAAATTATCATTCAGTCCCCATGTGAACAAATCTTCAGTGAATCTAGGATTCAGTGGTGTCTTCTTAATCAAAGCCATATCTAATAAGTGAGAAAGACCATCCACCTAACTTTCCTTCCAAGTGAATAAAGTACGATCAATCAAGTTGGCAATAGAAAGGTGAACCAAATGTGGAAAGGCAGTTGTAATGGGTTTCATATTTAGCCTTGGGATCCAATGATCCTCCCGTATAGATATCTCCGCTCCCTTGCTAATCCGTGAAAACCATCTAGAGTGAAGCACTTCCCGCCAGGTAGTATGCCTTTCCATACATTTGAATTGCAAGAAGGCCTACCAGCACTTCCTTTTTAGATATGTAGAACACCAGACTGTTTGGGTTTTGAATAAAGAACCAACCCTGCTTGGCCAACATTGCTCTATTGAAAGCTAGAATATCCTGAAATGTGGCAGAACAGGGCCCCAGTGCCATAAATTGCTAACACTGGTAGTCTCTTTGAGAACTATGATCCCATTTAGCTTACAATTGGCTAGTTATTACTCGTGAAGTATCTTAAATCTTTACGTGTGACTAGTTACTTAGCTCATGCTGCATAGGAAATATGCATGCATTGTCTTGGCTATGTGATAACAATTAAATTAAAATATCATTAAAAATAGTGCCATGACAGTTAACGAAAACATGATTCAAACCAAGCCAAGTCATAAAAACTTTAGTTATTTTAACTTTAAGTAACAACTATGTGCATATATCTTAAACTTATATGTACCCAAATGTAACCCTAGTGTTATACACACCAATGGACACTAGTAGAGGCAATCACTTGTATGAAAATACCATACATTTAGAAGAAGCAACTTATATCTACTAAGATCCATCCTTAGCTCTTCACCCAAGCAAGCTAGTTTCAAGTGATGAGCCACACTTTCCTTGTCCTCACTTAGCCTCAAACTGTAAGACAAACAATTTGGTCAGTACTAGCTTATGCCATAAGTAACTTAGAAATGTAAAGTTTCCGACTTAGAGAATACCTTTAAACCAATAAAACTTAGCTTTAACAACTGCCCCTTACCAACTGTTAAGCCTGACTAGCTTGCTTAAATCTGCACAACACTAAAGGGTGAGTACTCTAAAGTATTCAGTAAAGGATTTGGTACCTACAGGGGGAAACAAATGCAAGCATGCAAGGCACAACAAACATACAAATATATATATATATATATAACATACAAAGAAAAGCAAGCAATCAACAACGTAACCAAAAACAAGGATCAGAACAACAACAAACAATGCAAAATTATGGATGGGTGGATGAGTGAATGAAATATGCACATGCAAATGCACTTAGGACTTTCTTACACCCATAGGTGCTAGACTTGCCGTGAGCTCATATGGTTGGGTTACTTGGATATTGGCCCTCATATCCTATGCTAGCACTCAACTGACCCCATGAAGTCTTCTTACGGGTGCCTTAGAGTAAGTCGTCACTCACTCAAACCTTTCCCGCCTTGACGGGCTACTTATAGTAAATCACTGCTTACTCCTTCCTTACCCATATCTTCCCTTAACTTATTGTGCAGGGTAGTTACCTTATGTGGTTCAACTTGCCAAGCTCTTCAAGCTTAGTTTAGGGCTTCTTAGTGGCTTACTTACCAAACCATAAGGTTTGGTTGGGATCCTCGTAGGTTTCCTTTGATTTCCCGAAAGTCTAAAACCTCGCACTCGGGCCAACAAAAAGTTTGAAGCCCGCTTAAATCCCCTTAGTGCTCCATTAGTAACTTAAGCACTTTAACTTCCTTAGCCACAATTCCTTACCCTACCTTAATCACACCACTTAGCTACCACCTAAATAATGCATAATTCTTAAGTTAGGAATGAGTTCTAGACTCAACTGAGGCTACGGAACATCTTAAATTAGCCTAGGGATTATAACCGAGAGTTTTAGACATTATTAGGATGCCTCGAGCTTAAGGGACTAATTCCTTGGAGACTTCGTTGGTGACGCGTCGCCAAAATCATCAATGCTCAGGAATCCTGAGGCTTACCGGTGATGAGTTGCCAATGCATTACAACATTACGCGATAGTGTGTGAACTTGCACGAAACTTGCTCAAACTTTCCCATCCCGAGTCAAATTTACTTAGGTCTTGTTTATACTTCATTCCTACACATAATACTACATTTTTATGCATTATTTGAGCTGAATTAACTTAAATCCCTTACCTCAAATCATCCTTAAAACAGGAAACAAGCAATGAGCACACTAGAGCTTCATCGAGTTCCTTTGAGTTCCAAGCTTGAATTCAACTAAATTGGACACCAAGGGCACAAAATTAAGACTATTTCTAACCATTTAACAAGCTTAGAGCTAACCCATAAGGATCAAAGTCGCTTACCTTTGGGTTTGAGCCAAAAACTTGATAGAACAACTCCAAATGCAGCAAATCCACAAAAAATAAACTAAGGGCTTGTTGGGATAGATTTGGAACCTTCAAATTTCATGGAATTTTGGCTAGAACGAGAGCTTTGAAAAAGGAGAGTTATGGAGGAGAAAAAGCCACGAAAATGGAAAATGGGGGAGATGATGTATAGTGTCATCTCCTCCACTTATATAGCCAATCTCTCATCCATTTGACACTTTGGCCCTCAAACTTAACTTTGCATCACTTAGGCCATTTAAAATCTTCGCACACCATCATTCCTTGGCCCCAAATAAAGGTTTTTCTTACCTAAACACTTTGCCCTTAGGCCACTTAAGCCATTATAAGACATAATAGCTTAATTTCTCACTTAGTGTATTTTTCACCCTTAACTTTTGGTTTTGGTTTAAATGGATATAAACACTTATGGTTCTTAATCAATTAGCTCATAGCACTTGCATGAACCTAATTTTACTAAAATTATGGTCATGCCACTAACTTGGGTCAAAATTACCATTTTGCCCTCCTTCCCCTTTAGATGCCAATTACACTTTGGAACTCAATTTAACCTTACTTAGCTTGCTTTCCTTGCTTAATTAAACTTATTTGAGGAAAATAACTTGGGATTCACTTACCTCGACATTCAATGTAGAGGGAAACACTAGGAGAGCCTTTACATGAAAGCGATAGCTGCTTACCCTTTTTGACTAAAATAGTAGCTCCAATAAGCACTAGGGAACTTTCTTCTTATCAACATCCATAGACCACCAAAACTTGGAGGAAAAAGATCCTAACTTATCATAAATTTTCATGGGAAGTATAATACAACTCCTCACTTGGGTTGGAATTGATTGAATGATCTATTTATCATCGTCCCTTAGCATGCCTAAGAAAAAAAAGATGTCTTTAATTAGATTAATTTCCTTGTGAGACACTTAATGAGGTACTTGAATTTAGAAGGTTTTTTCCACCCCAATAACCATGGGAACTCATGTAATTAAAGCGGTCAGCCTTCAGGTAATTGAAGATACCAAGCATGCTGCAAAAACCTTGTTGCCTATTCTGAATAATATTTGTGTTAAAGATGATGGGGCATTTACTCATGTTAACTTTCTGACTTGAGACACTCTCATAAAGCTGAAAGATAGCTAATAACTACCTTACCCTTCTTCTCTATCTTAGAAGAAAATGATACTATCATCTGTAGACAATAAATGTGAGATCTGAGGACTATGTTTACTAACCAAAAACCTAACAAAAACTTTTGGACTTCCACAAGACACAATAAAGAGGAAAAACCTTCTAAACAAATAAGAAAAAGGAACGGTGATAAGAGATCACCTTGATGAAGACCCTAAGACAAGTAGAAACACTAATATGGAGTTCCATTCACCAAAACTGAGAACAATACAAATTCAACACAACTCATAACAAGCTCAGTCTACCTTGCCCAGAAACCCAACTTCATGAGCATACCTTAGAGAAATTGTCATTAGACCCTATCATATGCTTTAGACATATCAAGTTTGAATGTTAAAGCAATTTCGGCCATTCCATGCATAGAATTAATATGATGGCAAGTCTTAAGAGTGATCAGCATATTATCCGTCAATAGTCTACTTGAGATAAAGACACTTTGGTTGTTTGAGTTAATGCAGTTCATAAGAGGTTTTAGTCAGTTCACCAACACCTTTGCCGTAAACTTGTATAAGACGTTACAAAGACTAATTGGGCATTATTTAGACGAGCTCCAAGGATGTAAAGCCTTGGGAATCAAGATCAAATATGTAAAATTTAAGTTATTTGAAACTACGACCTTGTTTAAAATGGCTATCACATAATTGGTAACAATTACCCTGACTATATGCCAATATTTTTCATAAAAATTTTGTGAAAAAATAAAGGGCAAAGACCATTTAGACCATGGTATTTTGTCTGATGCATCTGAAATAAAGCTGTATGAATTTCATCCGGGTTATACGGGGCAAGATGTTTCTCATTCATTTTCTCTATAACAATTGAATTAAACAAAGACAGTAACTTTTTCATCATTTTGGGGATGAAAGTCATAAACAAACTAGAGAAAAAATTAATAATCTCCTGTTGAATCTCCTCTATCCTATTCATTTTGATGCCTTCCTTTGTAAGAATCCTATGAATTGTATTGGGTTGTTTCCTGTCCAATGCCTCTTGATAAAAAAAGTGTGAGTTACTACCCTTTACCTAAGCCAAATAACATGAGCCTATTGTCTCTTGTATTGTTCATCTTTTTTAACAAATTATGCAATTCCGCTTCCAATTTTTGCTTAGCTGCAAGACAAACATCGTTATGAAATTAGAAGGTTGCCTTCTCTAATTTCTATTCAATGGTTTGAATTCATTTATGCATCCCACTGAACTCCTATGAATGCTAGACCGTCAACCTAGTTTTGCATAAATCTAGCCAATCCTGCAAAGAAGAAAACCTATTTTGAGCCAAAAATCAAATAAAATTTCCTTACACTTTCTTTCCGCAAATCACATAGCTTCAAATTGTGACAACTTCCTTGTAAGTTCTAACTTACCCAATCAAAATATTTCCACCCGATTATGTTCTACACAAAGAATTTGAAGTTATGAAATTCACATAACGGGAATAAAGTTTTCCATATACCAAAACCTAAACAATAGTCAAGTCTCTCTTGAACAAACTAACCCCTTGTCATAACATGCTCCCAAGTGAAGGACACTCCATTGTACCTAAGGTTGTCCAAACCTGTGCTGAACATAGCCGCATGAAAAACCACTATCTGCGCTACCAAAAAATGTTGGCCACTTGCTTTCTCATGCACCCATAAAATTTCATTGAAATCACCCATGATCATCCAAAGTAGTGATAACTGTGTCACCAATGTTCTCAACAAAGTCCGGGATTTCAAGTGCAACTTCATTTCTAAATGCCCGTAGAAACCCATCAGACACCATTCCATTCCTATTACCTTTGTTCTGACATCTATATAGTACAGAATTATAGAAGTGCAACATCATAGCCCAGCTGAAGCAAGAAAGTAAGACCGTGCTTCCACCATTCATAAAAAAAATTCTAGACATGAACTAAAACCTAACCTCCTACATAAACTTTCCATCTCAGCGTGGTTTTTTGGGTTTGAATGAGGAACACCATAGCTGGGGTAGTCTTCTACACTACCCAATGAAGGACATGAACTGTCCAGGCCAACTCAAGCCCATGACTGTTCAAACTCATGTAACTCATTGTGAGTGGCAGCATAAGCTTAGGCTTGACCCTATTGTACCTTTACCTTCTAAATCATCATCCACACTATAAAGCATGGCCAACTTAATAGTAGGAGTGCCCCTACCGCCTGGACCTCATTTACAATTTTTTCTTTCCGTAAGCTGAAGACCCTTGCCTTTATTTCAAGTGATAGAAAAAAAATTTCATGCACAAATTAAAACCCTAATCCTTGATTCCAAAATATAATTATTAGAGCTTGAACACACGTTGAAAAAATGACTCATAGTATAGATGAGTTGAAAGCAAATTTTGCCATTCGGGCGCTCCCCAACAGTTCTTATTCCTAAAGTTGAGTGAGATAGACTCCCTGATAGCTGGGAGATAGAAAGACTATCCCCATTAAGATGTTCACTAGAAATATAGAAGAAGCCATATGCATCCTACGAATCAAGGCCACTATTCCCTTATCTTTGTCATTGTGCTAAGGTCCTGAACTACTTGGGTGGCCCCTAAGGCTGGGTGTCTGGGCCATAGAATCAATAGAAGTTGCTTGCTCCTTTTTTGTAACAAGCCTGTAATCCTTAGCCAAAGCCTAGAAGTATTGCAAATCCCCATACTATTTCTTTTTCCTTTAAAGCCATGTCAGACACTCTAAGTATTCTTTCTCAATATGGTCTAGTTTACCATAGAGGTAGCATAAATCTGGAAACTCTTCATACTTTATGTAGTACCACATATTCCTGTCCTTATCCTCCACCAAAATGGCCTGCCTACATAGCTTGAGAATATCAATAATAACCCTAACTCATAAGGGCAGTCCTAAGCAGTAAACTCTTAGACTGTACCAATATGGCCGCTTAAGACCTAACCCATATCCTTGTTCATCTAGTCAAATGGTGTGTCCATAATGTGCATCCAAAACTCATTGTGTTAAAACAAGATAGACAAAGGCCTATCCTTTATGTGCAGCTTATTAAACACCACTAGGTGATTATTGAAAGCCCTGGGCTAAGCTTGAGGACAGATGAACGTGGTCTTCGTTCTCAATGTCCAAAAGAAGCATATTTAGCCTTAGGTTGAGTAATGCTGGCCGAATATTGAATGATATCTTTTTCCACTGTGCCGTTCACAACACTGCCTGAAGAAAATCAACTTAAACTACCATCACCAATGATACTTTGGCAGCAAAATTTTGACCCCTTATTAAAATGTCAACTATCCATATATAGGGTTTGAGGAAAAAGTGAAGTTTTGGCTTGATTGGTGATTAGGAATTCATGTTGAAAGCAGAAGTTTCCAAGGCTTTGAAGGCTATCTAGGGATGAAAAGTGCAACATTAAAAATATGGGAAAATGGGTAAATTATAAGTGGGTGTTTGTGGGAAATTGGAGATAAGGAGTTAAGAGGAGAGAAGTCACTAAGTTACAGGAGCTAGAAAGGATAATTAATAAAGCAAGGCTTGTAATAAATCTGCAAGACTGCTAGACTTGGACCTGGGAAGTTGATGGAGTTTTTATTATCAAAATATTAGTATGACAAATTGATGAATCCAGTGCAGCAAGCAGTGTAGTCCTACAATCCTTCACATTTTAAAAGGTAAACACGAGGTCTTTTTTGAAGTTTTCAGAAGTCTAGAGAGAAGCTCTACCTTCTTTCTAAATTCAAAAATTTTTAAATTCAAAAGTCTCTTCATAGTCATTTGTTAGGTGGCCAGACCTGACTTTTGGCAAGGCTTTTGACTAGATTATGGCTGACACAAATCAAGAAGGGAAGCAGAATTTTATTTCTATTGAAAGGAAGAAATTTAGTCTCTTGGTGGAGGATAGACATGGTGGATTCGGGTTGCATTTAACTGAATTAGGCAAACAATACAAGTCCTTTGTTCTGTTGGAGGTTGATTAGTTTTTATGGTGGATAAGGGTTTGGAGGGAGTTCTGGTTCAAGAATGGGGTAAATCCATGAAGGCAAAAGTGTGAATCAATTAGTCAATTAGTTGGGTTCCTATTAGGACGAAATAAGGCAAGATGATTTCTTCAACCTTCTATGGTTACAGGAACTAGGAATAGGAATGTGATCATTCTAGAATGAAAGGATGTTGGAGGGTGGTGGGTAGAGAGTTTTGTTATCTTTGAATTCGCTCAAAGTTGTTAAGAAAGAGAATTTTAATTTGATGAAACTAATGGGTTTAGAAGTCATATTGGTAAGTCCCAGCTTTACTGCCCTTCCTGCCTTGGTTTGCTTAAGATTTCTATTTCTTTGGTTAGTGGGTTTCACAATCCTGTAGAAAGAACGAAGTCAAAGTAGGTAAAAAAATCAGGTCTGGAGATGGCAAGGCAAGCGATGGTGAAATCAAGCGATGTGGCAAGGAAGGGTTCTTAGATGGAAGAGACTACAAATGTTTATGTCAATAGGGTTTAGCCCTTTTTAGGTCCGGTTCAGAAATCCGGGCCTTGTAATGGGCTTTTAGGAATTAAGGTCTTAGAACCCAAGGAGTTTACAGGTTTGTCCAATAAAACTTTTTCCTCTGGGAGCCCAATTAAGAAAATGGGAGTGACGTTGGATTTTTCTAGACATTCTTGCAACTCAGCAAATTCACAGTCTCATTTTCAAGTTGATTCTGTTGGTGTGGCTATTAGTAATGGTGATGTGAATTCTTTATAGGAGATATGTTTGATTCGGCTGGTGTAGTAGCTGACGGATGCCTAGTTAAACTGTCCATAGACTATAAATTTTTTTATGGTTGTCAGCAAACGGGTTCTGATATCAGGGGGTTTGATTCATGTATAATTTGTCCTAAAGAGGTTGTTGATGAAGCTCTCTTTGGTTCTCAAGTATAGAAGGATAATCTCTTGGACTTAGGACACATTTTAGACTCACAAGTCAGCATGATAGTTGATCTTTTATGTGTGATCCTTCCACTTAAGGGAAAGGGCCTTGATGTTGACTCAGTACAGGTTAATTTTTCAGCTTGGGCTAATAGATTTCTAAAAAGAAATTGTAAGATGGCGGGGTTCACATTTGAGGAGTTTGGTGGTTTAGCCATTAAATTTGTAAAAAAAAAATAGATAGGTAAAGAAAAATGTTGAAAATTTTATCATTAAATAAACAAATGGTTCAGAAGAAAGAGGTGGCTGTTAATTGAAAGTAAAAAAGATTAAATGCAATATAAATTATGATGCTAAAAAGGGGAAACCTAGGGAAATTTTTTTGTCTTTCTATGGGGTTTAATGCTTCATCACAGGAGATTTTGGTGTAAAAAAAGAGCAAGGAGAATCATCCAATTTTCTACTATCCTCCAAAATAAGGTTGCCATGTAGTTTTGGGGTAAAGACTTATATATAAGGGAGGCTCTCTTTATAGTTTAGGTTGTGGATTGGGTGCGTTGTATTGGTGAGATTTAGCTTATTTTACATTTGTTTGGGGTAGATTATAGGGATACTTGCATGGTTGCTTTGCTAGGGTTAGGTTCTAGGGTTCGGAGCTTTTTTACTTTATCATTCTTCATTCTAAGATGATTTTGTATTTATTTTTCATTAATAAAATCATTTGTTTCCTTTAAAAAAAATACAAGGTCTTTTTCTAGTTTCAAAATTGAAGAATGCAATGCATCATGGCAAGTGTCTCTTAGACTGTGAACTGGTCTTAGAGTTAATAAAAGTCAACTTACAAAGTACTCAGTGAAGCTTATAACTTCTATGAACCAAATACCTTTATTGTAAATTAAGAAGTTCATTGATCATATTGTATTCCCACAATTTATGTTGTTCATTATGGTGTTACGCTTATCTACCATACGTATGTCATAGTTTTAATGAGTGCTCTAGAGATTCAGCCATAAATCTCAAAGGAGTAGCTCCACTCCTACACCTATATAGGTGATGCCATTAAGTGTATACTACACTCATAAACCACCCAAAAAAGCAAAAGGCTATGTGAATCATTTAGAGCTTTTGCCCACCCTCCAATAAAAGCGGTTTACCATTATATACGCTATGGAAGAGACTTTAAAGAAAATTCAATAATGCTTCTAGGTCTAATAGTGACTTTTCATTACCCACATAAACCTAAATTATAGGATCTCCAATCACATAAGTTGTGTTAGCATCACTATTAACTCAAATTGACAACAGTCTCATTCCTCTTAATGTTTCATGTATCATTTTCCTCCTTGGATGTTTAGTTAGATGATCAACTAAATTCACTTCTGACTTCACATAATTGATTTGATAGCCAAAGGACTATCTCCTCTCCCAGTGTATACTTCCTGCCGAAAGGGAGAAAAGAGGAAGCCTGGCATCAGCCGAAAGAGACACTGTCACTGACCTCGGAAGGAATGAAGCCAAGCACCCCAAACTTGGAACTTCGGGAAGAACGCCAGGGATTGCAAAGATGGTGCCAACTCCCTCGGGGGACCGAACGGATCGCCTTCGGATACAGGGAATTAGCTATCGCAAACAGAAGGGAATCCCCCCGAAGGTGGAACCTCCGAACAAGGGAACCCCCCAAAAGCACAAGCATAACTCCCGAAGAAGGGCGAACGTGTCAAAGAACGACCTCGCCCAGAGGACCTCGGGAGTACGGCATAAGCATTTAAGAAGCCTCTGACATGCCGCCCACAGACGCTACATGTCACCTCAAACGGCGATTTGACACGCCGACGCCGTCCAGGTCTTGTCACGACCTGTCTCGGTTCAAAACTCAAGGAGCCTGTCACCGGCTACTCGCCCCCTACGCCCAGAAACTCAGAGAACATCCGACCGAACACGTGTCGTCATCTGAACGGGCTGGGCTTCTCTATAAATACCAGGGAACAGACCCTGGCAAAGGGTTCAACTCCTCATCCTTGAGAAAATACAGGCAAGCCATCTAAAATCTCTAGTGCTTCCCCCTCACCTTCTCAGGAAACTGACTTGGGCGTCGGAGGCTCCTCCCCGGAAAAGCACCCCGGGGACCTCCTAACCCTATTCTCTGAGCTTTTCAGGCACACTCCCCTGGGTAACCTCAACTCCGGACGCTCTCCCTCACAGGAAGTCCTCCCGGAAGTCACTATGCCTTCCAGCGAAGATGTCTCAGGGCATCATTTGGCGCCGTCTGTGGGAACCCATCCTCGGGTCGCCGTCGTTGAGACTCGGCGTTCTAAGGACAAGGGACTCCCGAGGTCCCCGTCCGCGCCTGAAGTCCAACCGGCCACTGAGCAAGCCCTCCCAGGGACTTCCACGCCTGAGGAAGAGCGTCCTCTGGTCATAACCATGAGCTTTCTGCGCGACTTTCAACGTTCTGTTGTGGCTGAAATGACACAACAGATAGACCGAAGGTGGCCGCAACAAGCTCAAGCCCAAAGGCCTCCTTCGCCAGCACACCCTCGGGAAAAAAGTCCCAAACCAACCCATCGTAGTTCGGGATGCGGAGACCCACGAGAGGAGTCTTCAATGGAAAACATGCCCCTCGGGGCATGGCTCGCGGGACAAGCAGGGTCAAGATGACCCAAAATCACACACAGGAGGAGCCAGTCACCTGAGGCGAGGTCCCCATCCCCTCAGCGCCGAACTCACTCTCCGAAGAGGCACGACAATCTCCCCTCCCAAAAGAAGAACCTAGCGCCACGATCCTTATGGAGAAGATATTGGCGAGGTTGGACAGAGTGGAGAAACAGGTGGCCCGCAAACCCGTCTGGGCTAGGCTATCTGGAACCTTTTGTGGGGATGAGTCCCCATTCACCCAAGATGTAGTTGAGGCAGCCATGCCAGGTGACTTCAGAGTACGTCGGCTGGAAACTTATGATGGCCGTACTGATCCACAGGCCCATCTGACCAAGTACAGACGCAGCATGATGATGCACGGTGCCGACGACGCTACCTTGTGCAAATGTTTCGAGGTCACTCTCACTGGGCCAGCAACAGCCTGGTATAATTCATTGGCCCCAGGAACCATCACGGAGTTCCAGGAGTTATCCACAGCCTTCACGCAGCAGTTTATCGGAAGTCGGCCAACGGTGAAGATACCGGTTCAGATGTTCGACATAGCACAAAGAATTGGAGAGACCATCCGCGACTATGTCGAGAGATTTAACAGAGAGGCCTTGATTGTCCCAGACTTTCGGCCCGAAGTACGCATCCTCGCGATGACACGGGGCCTTCGGAGGGACTCACAGCTGTTTTACGAATTCTCCAAGGACCCCCCGGACACGCTGGGCGAATTTTACCGAAGGGCCGAACAGCACATGACAGCCGAAGAACTGAGAATGGGCGGACCGAAGTCCGATCACACCCGGGCCGAAGGGTCCAACCAGCAAACCCGGTATCCCACCGAACAGGCAGGCCGACCTCGGAGAACGAGAGGAAGGAAACTCCCCATTTTCACACCCCTGAACACCACAAGGACCAACATCCTCATGACAATGGAAAGGCAGGGAACTCAGGTTCAGCGGCCACGGGCCATGACCGCCGACAACAGAAAGAATATGAAGAAGTTCTGCCAGTTTCATCGCGACCACGGCCACGACACCGAAGACTGCTTCCAATTGAAAAAGTATATAGAGTCGCTGATAAAACAGGGCCAACTTCGGCGTTATCTGCACATGCCTTCCCCGAAAGGGAGAAAATAGGAGGAAGGGAAGGCAGAAGATGAGGACTACGACTCCGACAGGCGGAGAAACCGAAGTCCGAAAAGGCGCCCCCCACCTCCAGCGGGAATCATACAAACAATTACGACGGGACTGCCATCCTCGGAAAGAAAGAGGAAGGCCAGAGAAATAGCAGTCATGGAGTATCAAAGTCCAACAAAAAAGCTGGCCCGAAAGGATGGTTCCACCGTCATTTTTCCCCATGACGACCCATTATTGATCATGGCGAGAATAGGAAACTGGGACGTCAAGAGAGTGCTGCTTGACGACGGATCAAATGCCGACGTCCTGTTTTCACACTTGCTGCCGAGGTTGGGTGTATCTAGCAGCAACCTCAAGCCCGTCACCTCGCCTACCTTCGGGGTAGGTCCGTCCGAACTGCCCGTCCTCGGATGGATCGATCTCCCTTTGATGCTGAAAGGGACTTCGGTGATTGGGACAGCAGAGTTGTACGCCTCCACAATGGCAAGGTTCATCGTTATGGATGTCCCTTCATCGTACAACGCCATCCTTGGAAGACAGACACAGGGAAACCTGCACATTCGCCCTGATGTCAAGTACTTAACCGTCACTTTCGCCGCCAAGGATGGAGATGCGGAAATCTTCATAGATCAAGGCGAAGTAAGGAAGGTGTTCGTCAAAACACGAAAGGCTCCAACAAACAACTTCGCGCAAGCTGTGGAAGCAAAAGTGCCAAAAAAGGGCGAGGCAGAGAATCCCGCGAAGGCGGAAATGGAAGAAGTAGAACTTGTCCCAGGCCAAAATACCCGAATAGGGAAAAACTTGGCCGAAGGTGACAAGGAAAAACTTGTATCTTTTCTACTGACAAATAAAGATCTGTTTGCCTACTCGCCGAAAGACATGCCAGGGGTAAACCCTGACATAATTCAACATAGCCTCAAAGTAAGTCCAGAAGCAAAGCCTGTCCGGCAAAAGAAGCGAGGCATCTCAGTTCATAAAAGTAACTTTGTCAAAACCGAAGTCCAACGACTGTTAGAAGCCGATGTCATCAGGGAGGTCAAGTACCCTGAATGGTTAAGCAATGTGGTAGTTGCCACAAAAGAAGGAAGCGGCAAACTCCGGATGTGCATCGACTTCAGAAACTTGAACGATGCTTGCCCGAAAGATTCATACCCTCTCCCACCGATAGACCAATTGGTAGACTCAACTGCCGAATACGGGCTCCTAACTTTTTTAGACGCCTTCAGTGGGTATCATCAAATAAGGATGGACCCTGAAGATGAAGAAAAAACCGCCTTCATCACCGAGGGAGGAACATACTGCTACATCAGGATGCCCTTCGGGCTCAAAAACGCAGGAGCCACCTACCAGAGGTTGATGAGCAAGGTCTTCAGCGACCAAATAGGGAGAAACATGGAAGTATATGTGGACGACATGATAGTCAAAAGCAAACTGCCTGGCGACCACGTCGCAGATCTAAAGGAAACTTTCCACCAGCTCAGAACCTTCGGGATCCGCCTTAATCCCGAAAAGTGCATCTTCGGAGTGACCTCGGGAAAGTTCCTTGGGTACATGGTATCAGAAAGAGGCATTGATGCCAACCCAGAAAAAATTAAGGCTCTACTCGAGTTCCGAACTCCTGCCACAATAAAAGATGTGCAGAGGCTCACCGGAAGGATAACCTCCCTCAGCAGGTTTATTTCCAGATATGGAGACCGGTGTCGACCATTCTTCAAAGTCCTCACTAAGGCAGCAAAAAAGGAGGACAACCTCGGGAGTAATGACCATCCTTGGGGTGAAGACTGCCAAAAGGCCTGGGAGGAACTCAAAATCTACTTAGCCGGTCTGCCCACTTTGCGGCAACCTCGCGAGGGAGAGCCCCTCGTGTTATACCTCGCCGTCACAGAAAAAGCCGTAAGCTCGGTCCTTGTGAAAGAAGAGGGGGCGAAGCAATGGCCAGTCTACTACGTAAGCAAGTCCCTGCATGGCGCCGAAGTCAGGTACCCTCTGTTGCAAAAAGCTATATATGCCTTGGTGCTAGCAGGAAGAAGGCTGCGACCATATTTTCAGGCTCACCCTATCATCGTCCGAAGCAGTCTACCTCTGCGCGATGTCATGAGAAAAGTTGATCATTCGGGAAGGCTTTCCAAATGGTGCATAGAGCTTGGCGAACACGACATCACTTATGAACCTCGAAAGGCCATAAAAGCTCAAGCTCTGGCAGACTTCATTGCCGAAGTACCCACCACCGAAGATAGCCATCCAGATCCAAGCGAAGGTGAGCCAGAGTGGACTTTGTACGTCGACGGAGCCTCGGGGTCCGAACACCAGGGAGCTGGGGTAATTATCAGAGGTCCCGAAGGCCTTGAAGTAATGAAGGCTATTAAGTTCAGCTTTAACGT
The DNA here is from genome assembly GCA_005392925.1 of Aquilaria sinensis. Classification (NCBI taxonomy): domain Eukaryota; kingdom Viridiplantae; phylum Streptophyta; class Magnoliopsida; order Malvales; family Thymelaeaceae; genus Aquilaria; species Aquilaria sinensis. The sequence goes on along the minus strand of SMDT01002991.1, from coordinate 101,390 downwards.
CACCAACAATGTGGCTGAATATGAAGCCCTCATAGCAGGACTGCGCCTAGCCAGAAGAATTGGCGTGCGAAATCTAAAAGCCCACAGCGATTCCCAGCTAGTAGTTCGGCAAACGGCAGGAGACTATGGGGCGAAGGACCCAATCTTGGCAAAATATCACGAACTGGTGACAAAGCTCATTCGAGAGTTCGACACCATACGGATCGAAAACGTACCTCGACGGGATAACGCCGAAGCAGACTGCTTGTCGAAGTCAAAAACATACACCGAGGTACTAAGCCGCCCGAGCATTGAAGTACTGAGCATAGTAACTTCGGAAAAAGGCTGGAAAGACCCGATAAAAAGGTATCTTGCGAACAACGCGCTCCCCGAAGACCCCATCGAGGCTGCAAAAGTGCGAAGACGCTCCGGGCGATTCTTCCTAATAGGCGAAGAACTGTATCGGCAGGGATATGCAAATCCTTTACAGAGGTGTGTTGGCGAAGAGGATACTGAAATGATCCTCGAAGAAGTCCACGAAGGCGCTTGTGGTTCACACATTGGAACCGACGCCCTGGCGGCAGTAATACTGCGCCAAGGATACTTTTGGCCTACCCTGAGAAAGGACGCTAGGCAGTTCGTCCGAAAATGTGGTAACTGCCAAAAACACGCAAATATCCAGAGGACACCCTCGGAAATGGTGACTTCGGCTGACTATCCCTGGCCCTTCGCAGTCTGGGGCATAGACCTCATAGGACCACTCCCAACAGCGCCTGGAGGCGTGAAATTCTGTGTAGTAGCAGTAGACTATTTCTCCAAATGGGTCGAGGCGGAACCGTTGGCTACTATCTCGGCAAAAGAAGTGCAGAAGTTCGTATGGAAGAACATCGTATGCAGATTTGGCATACCAAGGGTACTAGTAGCTGATAATGGATCCCAGTTTATAGACAAAGGGTTCCAGGAATTTATCAGTGACCTCGGAACAAAAATGCACTTCGCCCCAGTAGCTCACCCCCAAAGCAATGGGCAGGTAGAAGTATCTAACAGGACCATAAAAGATGGTCTGAAAAAGAGGCTGGGGGAAGCAAAAGGGAAATGGCCAGGAGAGCTCCAAAGTGTACTGTGGAGCTACCGAACAACACCCCGAAGAGCAACAGGGGAAACGCCTTTTTCACTCGTTTTCGGTACAGAGGCCATCATCCCAATCGAGGTAGTGCAACCATCAATCCGAGTACAAGTTTTTGATGAAAGTAGAAATGACCTCGGCCTAAGAACCAAGCTCGACCTCGTCGGCGAACACAGAGAAATAGCGGAGCTGAGAAGAAAAGCTTTTCAGCAGAGAGTGGCCACGGCTATAAACTTGCGTGCCAGGCCAAAAGGAATAAAGAAAGGAGACCTCGTTCTCCGAAAGGCTGAATTTGCACCTCGTAGGCCATCCCACGGGGTATTTCGCGCGAACTGGGAAGGTCCCTATCTGATCCTTGCCGAAGTACGAAAAGGGGTGTACAAGCTCGGCGATTCCGAAGGTATAGAATTAAAAAATACGTGGCATTCGGACGCCTTGAGAAAATTCTATACTTAGGATCTCGGCGAAGAAGATTGTGCTGTACAAATTAGAAAAATTCTCTAAGTACGAAAGTTTCTTAGCCAAAAAGTCTTAAGCATAAGAGGTACAAATTCCGCAAAAGTGGCCGACCAGATAAGTTTTCCCGAAGTCTCTTGAGCGAACGTGTTCGGGACAATGGAGAAAACCTGGCAAAAGACTTAGCCAAAATTCTTGGGCATAAGTTGTACAAGTCTTAGCCAAGATTTCGCGAAGAAGGTCGCCATGCTAAGCGCAGATAAGTTTTCCCGAAGTCTCTTGAGCGAACGTTTTCCTGAAGTTAGCCAAAATCTTGAGCATAACGTGTTCGGGACAATGCTAAGGAGAAAAGTTTTCTGGCAAAGAGACTTAGCCAAAATTCTTGGGCATAAGTTGTACAAGTCTTAGCCAAGATTTCGCGAAGAAGGTCGCCATGCTAAGCGCAGATAAGGTTTTCCGAAGTCTCTTGAGCGAATGAGTTCGGGACAAAGGGAAACGAAAAATCTCGCAAAGATACTTAGCCAAATTTTCTAAAAAAGTCTTTTATTAAGATAAATTTGCTTACAAAGAAGGAAGATTGCCAGAAGAAGAAGTACAAAAGAAAAGGAAAATAAGGCAAAGGGCCCTAGAACAAACTAAGGATTCTCGGCGTCCCGGGAGCCACCAGCTCCTGCGTCCTTCTCCACAACCTTCCGCGCCGGAAGCGAAGGGGGCAGGTTCAGATGCTCAATCTTGGACCAAGACCACCGAGGCCCCTCGGGAATGTTCAGAGCCTCCAAAAAAGAAAGGTCCAAGTCTGGGAACCTTTGAAGAACTTGATACCGAGCGAGGCAAAACCCGTCCTGAAAACCAACTTTGGTCATCTGGTCGGATTTGTCCTTCTCGACACCGAGGTCTTCAAGGTCCTCCTTCAGATCCGCGACCTTCTTCTTCAGCGCCTTCATCTTCTTCTTCTCCGGCTCCTTCTTCAAAGACTCGACCTCGGCTTGAAGCGTGGCTTTCTCTTCAAGCACCTTCGCCAGGAGAGCCTCAGATTCTGACTTCTCCTTTTGAACTGCCTCGTTCGCCGAAATCAGCTCCGCCACCTGGGAGCCGAGGTCAGAAATCTTCTGGGAGGAGTCCTTCAAAAGTTCTTCCTTTTCCTTCAGGAACTCCTCCCGAACGGCAGCAACCTCCTTTTCTGCAGCTTGAGCCAGCTGCGCGTTCTGTGTGGCCAGTTCCGAGCACTTGGCCTTATATTGGTCTATGGTGCCTAAGGCCGAGGCTCGGAACAGCGCCTGCCTCGCCACCCGAACTCTGAGGAAACCGGCGTACCCCAGCAGCTGCAGAGAAACAAAGACAAAGTTAGTAAGGCAAAGAAGAAGAGGCAGACATTTAGAGGAAATCAAAAGGAAAAACACAAAGGCGAGAGGCGTACCTGGGCAGCGTGCTCAGAGACCTTCGCGGCAAGGGAGTCATCGTCAGGGTGAGCCTCCGCGATGGCCTTGAAGGAGGCCTCAGTAAGCACCCCCTTTGAGATCTCCTTAGCCATTTGCTGGCAGTCTCCGGAGTACAAATTCATGTCCTCCGTAAACGTCCAGAAAGGCTCCTTCGGGACCTTCCCCTTCGGGATATGGGCATCCCGAAGGGCCCGCTTTCGGGCGTGCTCGGCCACCCAACCCGGAGATGATATCTCCCCTGCATGGCAAAAACAAAAAATTGGTCAAGGCAAGAAAATCTCAAAACCCACAAAAAAGAAGGCACCACAGTTTGATAGAAAAACAAACCTGCTGGCACCTCGGCGACGTCGTCGTCGGAAGCCCGAGCCTCCTCGGTAGAAATCCCCTTGCCCTTGCTTTTACGTCGCTCTTCGGCAGAAGGGGCCTCTACCAAAGCACCCAGAAGAGTCGCCGAAGGAGTGGGACTCTGAGCAGTGAGGTCAGCAACGACCTCGGCCGGCGGAACAGCAGCAGCCTCGGGCTCTTCGCCCACCTCCTCGGGAATCTCTGGGAGAGGAGGGGGCGCATCCTTCTTCGCCCGTTTGGCCACAGATGGCCCAGCCCCAGACGTTTTCCGTCTTCGGGAGACGGCCTTCTTCGTCTGCTCACCTTTCTCGGATTGCCCGAGGAAAAGCGATTTGTAGAAGGCAGCGGTGTCGTCGCCCATCTCTGAAAAGGAAAGAAGACATCAGTGTGAGTCCAGGGTGAAAATATAGAAAAGGGATTTGGAGATAACTTACTTTCATAAAAACTTTCGTAAGACTCTTCCTTCCGAAGAAGCTTCACCAGCCAGGAGTCTTTCCCGGCAATGGCAGGAGCCGGCATCCCGAGGTCCGTCTTGTGCTCCTTTACCACCTTTAGCTCCCGAAGGACCTCTTCGGTCATCAACTTCCAGTTAATGGGAAAGGGGTAAAGAGGGCGCGAAGGGACCTCGGAATCCCAGTCGGAGACAGCTCGGATCCGTCTGTCGAAGTCCGCGAAGATAGGTGCCAACTCGGGAGTCAGCAATATCCTCGGGTCAACGACGTCCATCTCCAGCTTTCCCCGAGCCCATTTGGTCGGAACATGCGACCAGGCCTCCTCCTTCTTCAGAAAAAAGAACTTTTGTTGCCACCCTCGCCAGCTGTCCTTGTTGGCAAAGGTGAACTTATATTTTTTGCTCCCTGATCCCCGAGGTAGCATAAAGTAGAAGCCACCCTTCGGGACCACGAAGAGCTTATAGTACTGCAGAAAAAGAATGAAGTGGGGTTCTATTTTGAAAACGCCACACATACAAAGAAAGGCATTGAAGTAGCAGTACGAGTTCGGTGGAAGTTGGTTTACGGCAATGCCATGGAAATCGCAAAACTCACAAACCATCTTCGGCGGAGGGTACCGAAGTCCTGCCTTCAGCTGGGCTCGGAAAACGGTAACCTCGTCACTACGGTTTGAAAAACTAAATTGGTCAGAACGTGGCAACCTCGTAGTGGCATAGGAGGGAAGGAAGAACTTCTTCTTCCATTTCTCTAGTTTTGCAGGAGTGGTGCAACAAGGGTGAGAAAGAAGAGGCTGCCAGCTCTCGGGGATAGGCATGATTGGCTGAAAAACGAGTTCGGAAAAAGGCAAAAAACAAGTTCGGAAAAGCTTGAAAAAGCAAAAATCAGAGGACTCTGGAGATCAAAAACCCACCGAATGATTTGCCAAAATCTGGATTTGAAAACGCCGTCGTGAAAGGTGGCCGGAAAAAACCCCGTTAAACAGCACCGCCGCGAAAAGCAAGAAAGAAGGCAGGAGCACTTGAAAGACAGAGGAGAGCAAAAGGAGAAGCAAAAAGGGTTATGAAGGAACAAAAGTATATATAGGCCGAGGGGGGATAAGCGAAACGGCGTCATAAATGCTGCGCGAAGGCAAGGAGTCGCCATAACTGCTTACTAAGCATAAAAAGGCACGCCCGCTGTAACCGATGCAACCCCCAGCCAATAAAAAGCTGCCACGTGTCAGCCATCGCGCCAAAAGGGGGACACGCCTTCTGACAGACGGCACGCCGCTCCAGACTGACACGTCTGGTTACGAGACGCGACGTTTCACAGACCTACAAAAGTAAAGAAGTAGGTTACCCCGGAGACACCAAAAGACGAGCTATGTTTGAACAACCCGTGTCTTCGGACAAAAGGTGCACCTTCGGCAAGAGTGCTATACCCAAGGCCCCGAAGTACTCCCTTTGAAAGCTGCCAAACCGAAGTTCCCACTTCGGCTTTCTGGAGGGGGGCTTGTGATAGCCGAAGGACTATCTCCTCTCCCAGTGCGTACTTCCTGCCGAAAGTATGATCAGGAAGCCTGGCGTCACCCGAAAGAGACACTATCACTGACCTCGGAAGGAACGAAGCCAAGCACCCCGAACTTGGAACTTCGGCAAGAACGCCAGGGATCGCAAAGATGGTGCCGGCTCCCTCGGGGGACCGAACGGATCGCCTTCGGATGCAGAGAATTAGCTATCGCAAACAGAAGGGAATCTCCCCGAAGGTGGAACCTCCGAACAAGGGAACCCCCCAAAAGCACGAGCATAACTCCCGAAGAAGGGCGACCGTGTCAAAGAACGACCTCGCCCAGAGGACCTCGGGAGTACGGCATGAGCATTTAAGGAGCCTCTGACATGCCGCCCACAGACGCTACATGTCACCTCAAACGGCGATTTGACACGCCGACGCCGTCCAGGTCTTGTCACGACCTGTCTCGGTTCAAGACTCAAGGAGCCTGTCACCAGCTACTCGCCCCCTACGCCCAGAAACTCAGAGAACATCCGACCGAACACGTGTCGTCATCTGAACGGGCTGGGCTTCTCTATAAATACCAGGGAACAGACCCTGGCAAGGGCGGACTCCTCCTCCTTGAGAAAATACAGGCAAGCCCACTAAAAACTCTAGTGCTTCCCCCTTACCTTCTCAGGAAACTGACTTGGGCGTCGGAGGCTCCTCCCCGGAAAAGCACCCCGGGGACCTCCTAACCCTCTTCTCTGAGCTTTTCAGGCACATTCCCCTGGGAAACCTCAACTCCAGACGCTCTCCTTCACAGGAAGTCCTCCCGGAAGTCACTATGCCTTCCAGTGAAGATGTCTCAAGGCATCATGATTAATGTAACACCATCATTAAGCTATTATTTTACAACATCATCTCCAAAATAAATTTCATTATTTTTGACATTATAAGTTTTATTTTTCACAATTGTCAATGCAACTTGGCAATCATAAACATGATTCAAGTAGTATGTATATGGTTATAAAGGTAGCCGATGCATGCACACATCTCAAGTTAGTTGGAAAGCATTAACTAAAATTATGTATTCTGTGTGAACAAGAAATATTCTAATTTGAGTATCTTCTAGTGTGAAGAATATCTTGTTCAAGGTCATTCACAAAGTTAGAATGAAATGTCTTCCAATGTTAGTTGAGGCCATACTTACTGTAATATGGTTCAATGACTCTCTTAACAAACTTTAATATCTAAAGGGCTGTAAAAGTTTGATTTCAATGTCATTACCACTCTTAAAGCATGTACGTACCAAGGGGAAGAAAATATGTCTTCCTAGGCAACAAATTAACAATTAAAGAAGAATGTTAATGGACATGGAATGTGTAGAGGATCATAATCTTGAATCTTGACAAGATGTCATCTTAGTTAAGTTCTAAGAGGTGGTCGGTCGTCGAAACTGTAAAAAATAATTCTGGTATCTCTAATAACTCAGAATAAATAAATTTGTAGTCTAGCAGTGAAAACCATGTTGAATCCCAAAGAAATTTCTTAACCGAAAGCTTCCTATCAGAAAACTGAAATAAAATGTTGGGGGATTTTCTTGAATTAAAAGCTGAAATAAATTAACTGTAAAATCAAATCAAAATTAACCAATACTAAAAACGCTCAGTTCATGATTAGTTCATGATTGATTATCCATTCCAATCACGCAGTCGATCATTGAAAGAAAAAATTTCTTCAATTCAAGGAAATAAACAGGACTCTCTTTAAAGCTAAAAAGAACCCTAAGAATTCAGCAATAAAATTAACCAGAAAAAGCTTCAGATTAATTTCTTAATTTTGGGTAACCAGATATTAAAAAATAATTTCTAATAAATTCAAAATTAGCATTAAGAACAATGAACTAAAAAGTTTATTCCAGGCAATAATCTAAAAGATTGAACAATTTAACCTGTCTTACTTTTTTGTATGAATTAACTAGAAATAAAAGTAATCTCCAATCAATTCACTTGCTTCTAATTGAATTCTTCACCTAAGCGGTTGAAAGAAAATCAAGCAGATTTACAATTGCAGAACCAATTCAACAAGCGAGAACAGGAAAATTAATTGCAATAAATCTAAACAACAAAGAAGTAAATACTTGAAATTAAAGAAAGTTTAAGCAAGAAAAATTAATCCTCACAACCAATGTTGGTGATGGAAGTCGTTCCTAAAACTGAACCAGAAAATTACTCATCCATGATCAAAAGAGAAACAAAGAACAATTGAAAAAAACACTAAAAAGCAAAAAAGAAAAGATGCGCCCGAGGGTCTGGCGGCAGCGCTTTTAAACCAAAAGACCAAAAACTTATGGATAAACTCATAAAAACTCTCTAAAATTTTTATATTGTTACAAAAGTACCCCAAATAAATAAAAAGATTCAAAATAACTATAAGGTTTCAAAGTTGTCTGCCAAGCAATGCTCTAGAACAGCAACAGAAACTTTAAGCTGATATTTGACCTTCATGAAGCCATTATTTCTTAAAAATCAAAGCATAAAAGTTGTAGATCTATTTCTTAGCTTCGAAACGACACCTGAATCACATAAAACGGACATCTACAGCTAAAGATATGCCCAAAATACCGCAACTGCTTCTGAACCGGCGGTGACTCGTAAATCGCGACTTTGAAGCCGAATTTGACCCTCTTAACGTAAAAAATGGGTTCTATGGTCTGAATGTGATTTGTAGCTCCAGATGTTAGCTTTCCAATGAATCAAGAATCACTCCATTCCGATCTCTGTAGCTCAAGATATGATTTTTCTACCAGAAGATCACTAATCTGTCAACATTCTGAAAGAGCACAACCAAATTAAAACTTGTAAAATGGTAAATTAAATTCACTTTCAATCAATTAAGTCCAGATATGCTTTAAGCTACAAAACATACTCAAAATATATCTTTAAGGTTCAAAACATCTTAAAACATACTAAATATAATAAAATATAAACTTATCAAGAGACTAGTGATTATGAATGTTCATTTTAGTTTTCTTATTTGGACACCTTAATATACATAGAACTTATGAATTTCTTCTTTCGAGAAGAAATGGTCCAAGGCTCACTAAGATATTTGGTTCTTTCTTGTTCTTAATCATTCAATATTTTATCAAAATCATATGTTAGTCGTATTAATGGATTTTATATATAGCATAAGTGCAAGATCAAGGTGATCGAGAAATGAGTTTAGGACATGAAGTTATGCACCTCATATCAAATCCATTAATTTGGCATAAGTGCTAAATCAATTAAACTTTCATAAGTAAAAATGGCTCTTTGGTTTTCCCAATTAGAATTACAAAATTGCCATAAAAAGATAATTTGGATATCAATTTTGATGATCTTCCATTTAGATGAAGAGGCTACATGAGAACCATTAAATTTTAAGTATCATTAGTTGATTCTGAACACAATGGGCACTTAATGGGGTTATATCTAAAAGTTGAAGATAAATAGGTGGATAACTTCACACTTTTAATGGAATTTGTATCCATATGGTTCATTATAGTAACAAAAGTTAGATTTTGATGTGAGCATGTATCTAGTGGATGATAAACTCAATCTTCCCCAAATGGTGAGGAAGTTTCTATGAAAATTATATAATTTTTCATGACTTTTGGCCTTAAACTCACAAAATAGTCTAAGAACTATATAGTATAATATGCTTCGAGACTAAAATCTCAAAGTACTATATATGCAATCTTAAACTTTGTTTGAGATAATGCAAAAATAGCTATTTTATTCTTAGGCCTACTTCAAGTCAAACTTGTGATTGTTACTCATAATCCCTTGAGCACTTCTTTCGGAATAGAAGAGTTTGGATTAGATCCTCATTTAAGTCTAACATGTATCATGAAGTGTACATGATCATATGTTAGCCAAGTTGATTAGGATAATTAGTTTAAATATTCATTTTGAATCTATCCTAAGAACCATATTAGAATACAATATATGTCATATTACATCATTCGGATATAATGAGGCAATGAAAAATGTTATTAAGTTTAAATTATTACACTAAAATATGGTTAAGTTTAGAGATGAATACGCATCTACATTTGGTTATATCATTTTTCTTTGTGTAGAACAAATTGTTTTATGTAAGCAATCTATTTATGTGGTATTTGTTTATACACAAAGGCGCTTGTTTTTATGAAATATAAGAATCATTAGTGACTCATGTAGGCTAAGTACTATCTTAGTGGTGGTTTTGGCATTGAACTATCTTAGTGATAGTTTATGCATCCTTGATGTTCATATTTCATGAAAATGTAAAGCTAATGATATAACTATTGAAATGTAATATATGAAAATGAAGTTAGAGTTAGTTTAACTAACTAGTTGGATTAACTTCATTTTTGTCTCCATATTAGAATGAAGATATGATAAATTGCACTACATATATGTAGTGCATGTTTGTCATATATGTGCATATACTTATATGAGATATTTGTGTTACATGTGTGTCATACATAAAATTATATATGTAGCTTTATATCATAAAAAAAATCAAATATATGTCTAGACATAGGTTTAAGGTTGGTTTTCTCACACAAATAACCTGTCTTTGTTCTTGGAGTTTGAATAAGGATGAGATCGTTAAAGTCTTGAATGTACGTTGTTACTTAAATTAGTCATATGTGATTTAATAAAAACTTACATCCAAGTGGAAGTCACATAATCCAACTTGTGATAACTTTAGCACAAAGATCATCTTGATCTAAATTATTTGTTTAAGATGAAAGTAAGGTGTTAGTCACACCGCGTTTGTATCCCCACACGTACATCCTAACCTATTTGACCAATTGAATTTCGTATATGTGAGAAGTTTGACACTTGCATGGTTTGTTAAGGACATATGCTCCTAGTGGGAGTCCATATGAAGTCACATAAACAATGTTTGAGAAGGAGATAGACACCTCCTAAATAGTGGTTGTCAAACATTGTGATTATGTATACTAACATACCATGGCACTTGTATATATCTAGTATGGTTTTTGACTTGTCAAATTGACCATAGAAAGAAAATAAGTAAGTTTTCTCTTATCTTATTTATGTGTGAGTTTCTTTTACTATGCCCTTACTCACTATTGACTACTATTTAGTGATTTAAATTCATAATATTACTTTGGTGAGCTTCCTATGGCTGTGATAATGCGGCCAGATATGTTTCTCATTAGGTAATCATTAGGCTTTAAGTTACCATATAATGAGTGCGATAGGAAAGACTTTATAATGTGGTTGTAAATTATTGCAAATTACAATATGATTGCATGTGTTGCAAGCCAAGTAGTTGATATACGAGCGCTTATAAGTAGTACTTGATGTAATATTGTATTACTTAATGTACTGTACGATTCAAGCATCAAGTGACTTTAAAAATGGGGGCATCCCGAGTTTGGTATATGAAATAGAGTTTATTAGTAAACTCATAAAAAAAATGTGTTGTAGCCAAACTATGTATGAACAAAGTCTTGAGGCACATAGGCATGATTAATGATATATGTATCATTAATGAACCTTAATTCGTTCAAGGATCTTTGATTAGTTCAAGAATTTGTGATGAAGACAATTCTCCTATGTATATTTAACCACTACACAATAAAGAGATTTGTTGTCATGCCTAAGGTCACACGCCCAAACTTGTATATGTCAATTTCTTTTTTGTCATAGTGTGTTTCAAGTGTTCCTTAATCGTTGTTCATGTGTTCCATCAAGTATATTTAGTCTAAGTTGGAGCTGTTGGAATTTAGTTATAAAAAAATGATTACTAAATTCTATAAACGCACTAAGATATACTTGTTTTACTTCTGCTTGGTGTAGTCACATCATATGTTGGTGTACATGTACACTATGACACATGGAATACTTATTTAATAATTACCCTTTAACTACTCATATCATGAAGGGATATGACCTTTGAATGAAAAGATATGTATATCCCAACATATATGACCATTAGGGAGGTAGTTATGCGCCATAACTACCCTGGTTAGTGAAATAATATGAATTTTAGTGAAGGGTCATGTTTTAGGCGAATTTAACAACCCTTAGAAGGTGGTTATGACCTTGATTTAAGGAGACACAATTCTTAGAAGAGTTGTGACTTTATGGCCGAACCAACACATCCCTTTTAAGGGTAGTTATGGCCTTATTTTAAGGTAAAAAGTTATGGGTGGATAAAGGCACGTCTTGGCAAAGTAGTATAACCTTTTATGAAGAGTTGTGACTCTTTTATGAAGGGTTATGACTCTCCATAAATACCAATTCATCCCCTATAAATATAAAGCAATAGAATTGTGCAAAGAGAAGTTGCAAACACAATTTTTGAAAGCTCTACTTGTTCTATTTTTCCATACACACTTCTCGATCACCATAAAAAGAATTATGGTCAAGTATTGGGTGCGAACCAACATATTTAGTTACTTATATTTCCAAGTTAATTAAATATTTGATCTTGGGTGTTCACAACAAGTCACGTCTTCCGCAAAATGTTCAAAGAGGCATTTTTCATCAAGGAAGTTATGACTCGGTTCTCCAGTGATAACCAAGTACGCTTTAATTTATGCATTTATTTTATATCATGGAAATTAAAGTGCTTATCAGTTGTGCATTAAATTTCCTTCATTTTCACATCACCTTTTTTTTTTTGAACTATTGAGCAAAATGTCCTTTTTTTTTCTACAATCCAAATAGAGTTTTGCCTCATTGTCATTATCATTAGCAAGAATATATTTGGGCTTGTTGTTAGGTTTCTGTTTTATACTGTACCTTTTGGAATGTACTAAATTAACATTGAACATAAACTAATTCCCTTTGGCAATGCATTGCTCTTTCCTATTAGTGTCTTTAATAATGATGTGTGATTAAATCTTCCAAAGACAACTACTTATGCTTGTGCTTCAATTATTGCTTCTAGTCTCTCCATGATTGTGGTAGCTTTTTGATCAATAGTCTAATTACAAACTCTTGTAGCATGATGTTTTCACCATTCAAGTCTTTGAGGAGTTTGTTGCACTCATTGATTTATGATTTGATATCATTGTCATCATCCATCTCCCATTAATAAACTTACCAATAAAAAAATTTTGTTTTCCCACATCTTCTACTGTGTTCTTGAGTAGCATGGAATCCTATATCCCCTCGGCTTCCTTTTATTTAATCTATACATCAAACAATTCATTAGAAAAAGTTGAAATAATTATCTATCGATATACCTTATCAACATAGATCCGTGACTCTTACAGCTTAGAGTGAGATGGTCTAGACCTAGTTAATGCAAAGACTATTCCATGCACATATAACAGTATAGAGATACATTCTTGCCATCTTTTATAGCTCTCTCCATCAAACATTTTAGTCATTGAAATGTTAGGGAACGACATGGCTAATGTTGATAGTGTCAATGACGGCAGCGTTGTGGTAGTAGCTTTGACAGTTGTAGTAGCTTTAAAGTAAAACTTGGCATCAACAAGAGCTTTGCCACAAACAATAGCAAGTTCAGGACTTTTTTTCCGTGCCGATATTTGCAATTGTACTACTTAGGGCCTTCTCACAGTTTGTGGTAATAGCCTCAATATCAGCAAGTTCTTAGCAAACAATGCCAAGAGGATCAATGGCTAGAGCACCATTAGCATAGATTGGATCCATAATATAATTCTTATGATTATTGTGTATATTGATGCCGATAAATCATAAACCATAAGAATACAAGCCCTGAAGTATGAAAACACTGTCTTTAAGGATTACAGTTCGCAACTCTTCGAATATGCAGAATAGGAGGTTTGTGAAAATCTCCTATGATAAAACAAGTCTTCCAAACTTCATGCAAAGAAATCAGCAAAAATGCAGAAACCAACAAAAAGAACAAAATGATTAGAGGGAGGAAGAGAAAGCTTAAGTGTGGGACGATTTGTAAATGAAAAGGAGTAGAGTATTTATAGGCAGTAAAGGGCCTCAACGTAACACTAGAGGAAGTTAAGGGGAGATAAGATGAAATCTCAGTGAGGATTTTTTAAATGTTAGGCTTGACATGAATTAAAATGTGTAAAAATTGGTAATGTAGAAACCAGCAAAAGGGGTAGAATGATTAGAGGAAGGAAGAAAGAACTTGAGTATGGTACGATTTACAAATGAAGAAGAGTAGGATATGTGTAGGCATTAGGGGTCTTAATGTAACACTAGAGGAAGTTAAGGTGAGCTTGAGTTTGAGATGATTTGCAAATGAAAAAGAATAGAGTATTTATAGGCAATAGGGGCTTCAATGTAGCACTAAAGGAAGTTAACAGGAGATAGGATGAAATCTCAGTTAGCATTTTTTAGCGTAAGGCTCACTAATAAAAAAACTAATTTTTCCAACGGCCAATACTAACGCGTTAGGCCATTGGTAAAAAAAATTTAAATACCAATGGCCAAATGCGTTGATAATTTACTAACGGTTCAACGCATTGGTAAATTAGCCATTTTCTAATGGTTAGATTACCAACGTGTACGTGCGTTAGTAATTACCAATGCATGTGCACGTTGGTAATCAGCAGCACTGATTACCAATACGTACGCGCATTGGTAACTGTTAAATATATAATAATAATAATAATAATAATAATAATAATAATAATTCATTATTATTATTATTATTATTATTATTATTATTATTATTATTTATTAATAATATAATAATAAATATTTAAAATATATCATATATATTCTAGTTTTTAATGATAATAATCATATATAAAATATCAATTTTAGAAAGTAAAGAAATATTTTTTTAAATTTTTTTTACAAATATTACTAATAATAATAATAATAATAATAATAATAATAATAATAAATAATAACTAACATATATATAATATATAATGTGTATGAACAGATATATGAATGTATTTTTACAGTGAAATTAAAATTTATAGTTTTAATATATATAATAAATCAATTATCATTGGTTGACATTACATTATCATATAATAAGTGACTAAGTGACTGAAACATATTAATTAACTAATTATCATGTTTGGAATTCAATTGGTTCACTTTTTTTAATTGAAGAATTAATGATAATAATTTTTCTTAGTTTATAATTCTTTAGTTATAATAAGTCTGTACGTGTTTATATAATTCCTCAAAAAAAGTATTTATATAAAATACTATTAGTTATATGGTACTTTACAAATAACAAAAATACACATGAAAGTAAATAAATTATTATTATTATTATCATTATTATTTATATATCTTATATTAAAAGTCCATATGTTATATATATAAGTAAAAGCCCAAATAGCCCATAAAAGCTCAAAAATACCCATAACACTAACCCAAACCTAACCTAACTCATATAAATAATAACTTCTCCTTTTTCTCAGCCGCCTCTTACTTCTCTTTACCTCTCTGCCGCCTCATGCTATTCTCCTCGCTCCCTCTCTGCTCTGCTCTCATCTCTCCTCCTTCTCTTCTTTCTCCTTCGTCTGCCGTCTCCTTCTCCTCTTTCTCTCCGTCCACCGCCTCCTTCTCTTCCTTCTCTGTTGTTGTCTCTCTCCTCTATTCGTCTGTCACCAACCGACGATCTCCCTCCTCCTTCTTAGCCGCCTCAACTCGGCCCATTGCCTTTGCCTCCTCACATCTGCTCGCCTCCTTACATCTGCCCGCCACCTCACCTCCTGTATCTGGCTCATCTCCTCGTCTTTGACTGCTGTCTGGCCTTGCTTTCGAACGCCTCATCGCCCCGAATCATCACCTCTTTACTAATTTCCATTTTTATTTTCTGTTTATTTGGTTGTTTTTATGAGTTTGTAGATCTGGTTGTCTCGTAAGTAGAGCTGCTTGTTTGATTGTTGATTTGTGAATTTTATGTTAAATTGTGTGAATTTTTAATTTTGTTCTTAATTTCAGGTAAATTTTTATGAATTTTAGTGATTTTTTTAAATTTTGAGTTAATTTTTGTTCTCAATTTTTGGATTTATTTTGAATTTTAAATTTTTTAATTTCTCAAATTTTTTCTTAATTTTAGTACTTTTTTTAAAATTTCAAAAAAACTTTTTAACTTTCACGAAATTTTAGTTAATTTTTGTGAAATTATCTAGGTTATAATTTTTACTAAATTTTTCAAATTTCTCGGTACTAATAACATCTTAGTAATATAATTTTTATTGAATATGTAGTATCAATTTAAATTAATTATTATTTTTTTAAAATACAATTACCAACGGCTCCTCGTTGGAAAGTTATTTATTTTTTTAAAACTTAGAACCTAATTTCCAATAGCTGAAGCCATTGGTATTTTACCAACATGCACCCGCGTTAGTATTTACCAACGTGCACCAGCGTTGGTATTTACCAACGTGCACACCCGTTGGAAAATGAATTACCAACGAGCATGTTATCAATGCGTACGTGTTGGAAATTACCAACAACTTAATGTTTGCATGTTGGTAGCTAGATTTCCAACGATTGATTTACCAACGTGCATTTACCAACGGCTGCGCGTTGGTAATTTCAACTGCTTAATTTTTGCACATTGGTAACTGGATTTCCAACTATTGATTTACCAACACGCATTTATCATTTGAAATTACCAACGCGTAGCCGTTGATAAATGTACATTGGTAAATCAAAAAATTTTAGCTGTGGCTTGACAGGAATTAAAATGTGTAAAAATTGGTAATGAAGAAACCAGTAAAGAGAGCAAATAGATTGGAGGGATAAAGAAAGAGCTCAAGTTTGGTATGATTTGCAAATTGAAAGGAGTATAATATTTGTACATAGTAGGGGCCTCAATGTAATGCTAGAGGAAGTTACAATTTGCAAATGGAGGGTAGGATATTTGTAGGTAGTGGGGGCCTCAATGTAACGCTAGAGGAAGTTGGGATGAGATAAGATTAAATCTGAAAATTGTAAAACCTAACTTGGACCGAGCCTTAAGGTACTTCATGCACAAGGCGTAAATCAAACTCTTTCAACTATTTTAGCCCATTTCGTGGGCACAAGCCTACTATTTAGCTCTTTCCTTAACTAATCAACTTGAGCATGATAACATATAAACACCATAATTTCTCTTTGTCCAAGCCATGTGAGATATAATCTTTTGAAATACACTACACATACGACATCTTCTTCAACATCAGTTGCAAAAAGTAAAGAAAAAGGAGCAAAAAAGAGAATGGCAGGCAAAATTCTCACAGGAGTGTGGATGACCTGGAGCGCAAGGAATGATAAGGTCTTCCGGAGGCAGAAAGGTGAATGCTAAAGAGATTTTCTTTGCAATTCAAAACATGTCTTTTTCATGGTTACAGAATCCCCTGTTTGCAATCTCAAATGAGATGGGTTAGTAGTGAAAAGTTGCTTTCAAGTCTGCAACAGAAGAGTAGATTTGTTGACTGAGGATAGCGACTGCATATGTAATAAGACATTTGTAAATGTTTCTTGCCAGCAACCTGATAGTCTTATTAAATACAAGTATTATTTCATTGATCAAAAGAATAAAATAAAATAAAACGTCTGCTATCCATAAATTATATCCTTTTCAAATTGGTCGGTTCGGTTGTCCAGAAAATAAGTGCCAATGAATATTACGAAATATATTAATTTATGAAATGGCTCAATATATATATATATATATATAATAATAACAAACTATATGTATTATTATCTTCGAAAGAATATTGGATATCTCATGAAAATGATCAGGAGGTGGTTGTGAAGAAAAAAATATTTTAGACTTCCTAATATCTCTTACAGTAATGTTTCACATGTTGGTGAATATATTGAGAATGTCAAAAAAATACTCTACCCGACCCTACTCTCAAAGTCACAAGGGAGATGGATTTAACTTATTCTACCCGACCCCACCCACACCCCTTTTAAATTAGTATATTTATATTCAAAATATAATTTTATTTTAAAAATAAAATTATAATTTAACATAAATTATCTTATATTACTTTAGTTTATAATGTTTTAAGTATTGATTAATTGTGAATATACGCATTATTTTGAAAATATATGTAAATATATAAAAAAAAATGCCTAAGAAGTCAAACATATATCTTAAAATGGATAGGTGGGTAGTATCTGCTGACCAGACCGAAACCCGATTACTTAAAGGAAGGGTTTAGAATTAGTTATACCCGGCCCAAGCCCTATCCATTGACATCCCTTATATTCCATATTGTTTATAAAAGTTCTTCCCATTAACAGTATATCATACGACATCTACTAATAATATATAATACTAAGCTTCACATAGACAATAGTCTTAACTCATGTCGTTCATAACATCTCTATGATACCATATTTTCATAGAAAAACTGTAGAGAATACACGAGTATTCCTGATGTTTAAACATACAAACTAATAGAACAAAAACTAAAAAATAAAAGACACAAATATAACATAATGTTTGAACTAACAAACAAAACTAATGACCACTAACACTCGATCCACTATATTGTATGACTTGTGAGCTAATAATTATGAGAGTGATGTCAAATATTTTAGTAGTTGGAGTTCTATAATAAAAGTATGTCTTCTATGAAATAATAATTATGAAATTTAAAAAAAGGAACAAGTATATTAGGATTTACATATATTAAGTGCAAGAGGATTCTTCTTTGTGCAGTCAACAGGATTAGCTTTGGTAGGATGTAATGGGATACACAGTATACTTATAGTATAATTTTTTTGTAATTATCTCTTATAATATATTTTTAAGTTAACAAAACATTTTCGAGCCACCCATGCCCACACCTCTTTAATTTACAACATTTTTGTTTTGTACAGAGAGAAGAAAACTAGATCTTGCAAGAAAAAACTATCAATGAAGCCAATTATTTGAAGCAATAACATATAAATTAAGGAGGGATGATCAAATATGGCTCCAGCAGCATTTAGTCTATTAGCCTAAGGTTTTAGGAACTTTTTTGAGAGAGAGGGAAGAGAGTTGATGGTTGATAATTAGTGAGATATCTCATATATTTTCCAATTTTTGTTTTTTTAGGAACCGACTTATTATATTAAATGTGAGAGCATATATTAAACGAGTATCTCATAACATGAATAACTTATATTGGTCTAGTGATGGAAGTTTTGAAGTGTCTATTATTATTATTATTTGATTAATATAGTTTTGAACTTACATTTTCTTTTACAGTAAACTGAAGTTCTTACTTGTAAGCTTCAAACTCCCAACTTATTCTCGCTGACCTTTTGGACTGCCAAAAATTCTTATAGGAAGTGTATGAAAATTGAAATCCCAATTGATATAAGTATATGATGTCAGAAAACAATTAAATACATTATCCCACCCTAAGTACCTGCGATTTCCACACCCCACCACATCACTAATTAATTCGAGTATCTGATAGTCCCTTCTGTATTTCAACCCACACCAAACATAATTCTGCCCGCGAAGTGATCAGAACCCGACATAAACAATATCCTGCAACTACTTTGGTTTCTCATACCCCCAAACACTTCATAATTATCCTAATGATTAGTTCCAATATTCTCCCCTCCAACCGCCAATCGCCTGAACCAAAACACCGTAAATACTGTCCAGACCCGCCCCACAAAACATCTCCAAACACAAACAAAACCCAAATCAGTCGCAGCGAAATGTCGACAAATCCAACATTCTTCCTCTTCCTCTTGTTCCTCTTCTTCAGCTCAAACCCTACCTTCACCAGTGCCGCCGGCGCCAGCCGGTGGCAGCTTCTCCAGAAATCTATTGGCGTCTCGGCCTTGCACATGCAGCTCCTTCACGATGACCGCGTCATCATCTTCGACCGCACCGACTTCGGACCCTCCAACATCTCTCTCCCCAACGGCACTTGCCGGAAAGACCCCTCCGACACCGCTCTCAAAGTCGACTGCACCGCCCACTCAGTTGAATACAATGTCCTCTCCAACTCCGTCCGAGCCCTTACCATCCTAACCGACACCTGGTGCTCCTCCGGCGCCGTCCTTCCCAACGGCAACCTCGTTCAGACCGGAGGTTACAATGATGGGGCACAAAGAGTTAGGATTTTCGACGCTTGCACAAACTGCGACTGGCAGGAGATCGCGAATGGGCTACTAGCAAGCAGATGGTACGCCACAAACCACATCCTTCCCGACGAAAGAGTCATAATTATAGGCGGTATAGGCCAAAACAACTACGAGTTTTATCCTAAAACCATCCAGCCAAGCATCTACAACTTGCCGTTCTTGTCCCAAACCTACGACCTAGGAATCGACAACAACTTGTATCCCTTCGTGTTCCTTAATGTTGACGGGAACTTGTTCATCTTCTCTAACAATCGAGCCATATTGCTTGATTACACCAAAAACGTGGTGGTCAAGACATACCCAACCATGCCGGGTGGATACCCCCGGAACTATCCAAGCACCGGCTCTGCAGTTCTACTTCCCCTAACCAACCTGCATGCTTCTGCCATCCAAGCCGAGGTCCTAGTGTGCGGTGGCGCACCTATTGGTTCGTATTCACAAGCCGTGAAGGGTACATTTCTGGGGGCGTTGAACACATGCGGGCGGATAAAGATAACCGACTCGAACCCGCAGTGGGTGATGGAGACAATGCCACATGCTAGAGTGATGGGGGACATGACTTTGTTGCCCAACGGCGATGTCTTGCTCATCAATGGAGGAGCCTCGGGGACTGCCGGGTGGGAACTAGGTAGGGACGCGGTCTTTAGTCCGGACTTGTATGTGCCTGGTAACGCGTTGGGATCTCGGTTCCAAACCCAAGCCCCGTCCACCATCCCTCGAATGTACCACTCCACCGCAATCTTGCTCCGAGACGGCAGAGTCTTGGTGGGCGGGAGTAACCCTCATCATTACTACAACTTCACCGGTGTACTTTTCCCGACGGACTTGAGCTTGGAAGCATTTTATCCACCCTATTTGGATGCTCAATTTTCCAGCATCCGTCCGAAAATCATTGCTCCGGTGTCCCAAGCTACCATTACTTTTAACAAGAGCTTCAAAGTTCGAATCACCGTGACAGGGACTTTCTCAAAGACGGCAGCATATGTGACCATGGCGATGCCAAGTTTCACAACGCATTCGTTTTCCCAGAACCAGCGATTGCTGGTGCTCGGAAATGACGGCGTTACGACCCTAAGAAATTCAATGTACGACATCCAAGTGACTACGCCGGCATCGCGAAATGTTGCCCCAGCCGGATATTATATGTTGTTTGTGGTTCATCAAAATATTCCTAGCGAGGGTATTTGGATTCTGCTGCAATAATTAGGCTTTATTTGTTTCTTCCTCTTCTTTATCTTTAAAATAAAAATTAAAATTATATTCTATCAGTATGAATTGGTCAGTAGAAGGATCCATATGTAATACATAGCTTGTTTTAAAATATTAGACAAAGTCATTAATTGTTTAGTAGTAATCTCATTCACTACTAAAAAAATGACATTTACCAACAGCCATTACCAACGGTCTCACGTTGGTAATTTCAAAATTATCAACATAAGACTATTGGTAGTAAGCTGTTGGTAATTAATGCGTTAGAAATTTTTTTACCAAAGGCTTACTACTAAGCTGTTGATAATTTCTAACATATAAACGTTGGAAAAAAGACCGATGGAAATTACCAATGGCTTAAATTAGTATATAACAACACGTTTAGCTGTTGGTAAATTACCAGGAGTTCAAACCGTTAGTAAATTATCAACACGTTTAGCCGTTGGTAAATTACCAATACGTTATTTATCAATTGTTAAGGCCGTTGGTAAATACCAATGTGTTTGACCATTAGTAATATTTTCAACGTGCAAGACCATTGGTAACTCTTTTGAAATTTTTAAAAAATTAAAGCAGTTTTTAAGGCAGAGCTTTTGGAAACTACAATTTATTTTTTAAAAAAAATATATAAAAAATGAAAATAATTAATATTGTAATTTCTATCCAATTTTAATAAATTAATGTATGAAAAATTAAATATTAATATTAAAAAAAACAAAACAAATTAATATTAACAACATTAATAAAATTATATGTTACATGCACTAAAAATTATATTTAGTAAAATTATATAAATAAGATTTTATTAGTACAAATAAATTATATTAATAAAGTTATATTTACTCAAGTTATATTTTATATTTTACTAAAATTTATCGAATTTCATAAAAAAAAATTAAAAATCCACAAAAATATTCAAAAAATCAAACACAAAATTAACTAAAATTTAGAAAATCAATACCAAATCTACAATCAACAAGATCAAACACCAAAAAATTCAGATCAGCAAAAAACTAAAAAATAACAATTAGCAACAAATTTACAATTAACAATTAAAAAAGTTCAAAATTCAAAAATTAACAAATAAGAAAAAAATTTCAGGAAAATCCAAATTCCAAAATGTCACAAGAAAAAAAAACCAAAATCAGATTTGTTTCTCAAAAATCATATTGGTACGATGTTATCAGATCTGCACCCAAAATTAAATCGGCAAGGGATGTAGAAGTTGATGGCGAGAAACGAACGGCGAGGCATGGAGGATTCGTCGGGCGGCTGACAAGGAAGGACGGCGGATGAGGGAGGACAGCGGACGAGCGAAACGACGGACGGCGAGGGTGGACGGAGGATGAGGGAAGGACGGCGGATGGCGCATAGCAAGGCTAGTAAGGGTGAGAAACGAGGCGAGTGAGGGAGCACGGCGAACGGAAGTGAATGAGGACGGCGAGGCGACAGACAAGGGGGAAGGCGACGGATGAGAGAGGAGAATGGTGAGGCAAGGGATGAGAACGGCGAGGTGACGAACAAAAGGGAAGGTGAGGCGACGATGACACATGGAGGAGAACGGCCAGGCTGTGGAGGGAGGAGATGAAAGATGAGAGGCTGTTAAGAGACGAGAGCGAAAGGGAGAAGCGGCAGTTTGGTGGGAGGGATGAGTTGCGAGAGATGAGGGCATACTAGGGTTAAGTCGGGTTTGCGCTGGGTTATATATCATAATATATATATATATATATATATGAGGGACCGTTGGTTTTTTAAATTGTTTTGAAATATTTAAATTATTGTAGCAACGTATTTCTAAGAGTCATCACTAATTAGTTTCATCTAAGCACTGAATTAAATATCATGGAATATTACACGGGTATACGGTATAAATGTTTTCACATTTTGTCATTTTAACGTCCGATATACTGGACATACCGTACACTTTTTATATATATTTTATCAAAAAAACTGCAGTATACCGCAAATATAGCGTGGTACATGCCGCGGTATTTAATTTTTAGCACCTATTTTTTTTTTTATTTTACATCAAAATATCATAAATATATAAAACATTAAAAAATACTACACTTATCATAAAATAAACGTTTACTGTTAATTTTTTTGTTACTTTTCTTAATTAATATAAAAAAATTAATGGATGGAATTATTTATATTTATAGTATATGCAAAGTATACATATGGTATTATTTATATTTATAGTATATCAATAAATTAGTTTTTTTTAGTATTATTTATTTTGCTCCATATATACCACTTTTTATATTTTTTTGTATTAAAAAAATATCTTATATCATATATATTTTATTTATATTTGACAAATTATGATGAGAAAAATTAGAATACATATAAAATGTGTAAAAATAAATTATTAAACAAATTATGTCATCTTAAAATAATATTCTAACATTTATTTTTTATGAAAAACGGTAACAGTATACAACGCGGTATACCTTAAAAATTCATAGTACGATATACCTTGCGGTAATAGTATTTAACACCTTGTATCTAGGTCGATTAGATATCTATTGTGGTCAACAAAAGATTATGAGATCATAGGTTGGTTACACTAAAATAATCTTATTATAGCACTCGAAAATTGGTACCACGAGGTTTGGTTTTCTCTTTTCCTAAATTTTTTTTCCTTAACCAAATCTTTGATTGAAAATAATTTCTATGAACTTTATTTAATTTTTTTATTTTTATTTTTTAATTCCAAATCATGAATATTACTAGAGTCCAGACCAACCGGATATGGAATCCTAAATATCCTTAAAATCTCAGGACATTACTAAATCCACCAAGAATTTAGAAAGACCATATTGTTCAAACCGTAAATCTTATTAGACCAATCGGTTTTGAACAAATAATCTATCTCGAGATTTTATCAAATTACGAAGAATGAATTTGTAAAAATTTTGTTGAGTATTTAAATTACCTTTATTTAATTTCCTTCTAATTTCTAGATGATGGGGTAAGTAAAAATATCTAAATAATTAAGTCACTAACCAAATAAATTTCTTTTGCGTATTACCACCTATTTTAAGATGCATTATGAGATTTGAATAATAAAAACAAATAAATAAAAACAAAAATCAAGCTATTCTTAAAATAAAAATAAAAATAAAAGATAAACAAAGAGATAAACAAATAAACATCCTAAGTTATATTCCAATGTGAATTTAATGGTCAAATTTAATGCATGGCGAAAAAAGCAAATAAATAAAGAAACAAAGAAAAACAAACAACAAAAGCTTGCTGTGAATGACTGATCTATAAAATAAAAGAAAATTTAGGGAATTAGTGAACAAAATAAAAGATTAGGTGGGCTAAAGAGGAGTTTTACCCAAAAGAGACATGGATGGGTTGGATATGGATGAAAACGGCTCTGGTTTCGGTCTGCGAAGCGGGTCCCCTCTGATTCCCACACTTGGCCGCCTAACGAGGGCAACGACGGTGGGGCATTTGGTGCTGGTGACGGTGCGGCGAAGGGCGGAGCTCCGGAGGCGACAACGGGACTCAGACGTCGATGGGGCGCCAGTGAACGGAGTAGCAGCGCGCGGCCGATCGAGAGCAGCTGGGAGGCAGGCTGTGCGGCGTGGAGTGGAGGCCAGTCACGTCGACGGTGGCGGAGTTGGCGTCTGGAGACGTCAGGATAAGGAGGCTGGAAACGTCGAAGGTAGTCGGGATGCTCCAAGGGTTGCGGCAGCCGTTTGGGAAGTTTTAGGATTGAACGGCAGGGTAGACAAAAATTAGGGGGCTGAAATGTAGTTTTCCATTTTTTTGCTGGAAGCTTAGGGTTTCGAATTCTCCTCCTTTCCCTTGAATAAATGACCTCTATTTACAGTGCCAGTGTCATAAACGTGATTTTGAGATGAAATCTTATCAAAAATCAAGTTTTTAGATGTCTAAATACTAGTTTAAGTCCACAAAAACTCTAAAGCTACTGATCTCGCCCCTAACTTTATACGAAATTGCAAGTCAACCCAAAACTTCCAGGATTAATCAAATTAGCCCAAAACTTCGCTAAGAAGCCAGATTTCTCCCAAAACTTCATAGTTTTTGCCAGATTTGCCTCATACTTTTTGGAATTGGCAGATTTGCCCCTAACTTTCCAATTTTGCCATGAATGTTCTAAAAACTCTCAGTTTCCACCCAAACTTTTCTCTTTTACCTAAATTGACCCTACAAAAACCTTTAAGACTCCAAATTAGTATCTAAACTAAGTTAATTCATATTTCTACCCTAGATGACCATTCTAAACTCCTAAAATTAATAACAAAACATGACCAAAAAGACCAAATTGCCCCATAAAATAAAAATGCTCATAAACTAATCTTTCTAACCTAGGACTTAACAAAAGTTAGCGCTTGGAAAAAATTTGGTGTCAACAGCTGCCCCCATTTGTATTGGTAATCGTTATCAACGGTTTAACGCATTGATAATTACCAACGATCTGACTGTTTGGTAATTTTCCTGTTAGTAACTACCAACAATTTGAAAAATTATCAATGCGTTGGGTCGTTGGTAAATTACCAATGCATTTGACCATTGGTAAGTTTTAAATTTTTTTTACCAACAATTTAATGCGTTGGTAATTACCAACGGCTAGACTGTTAATAATTTGGCTGTTGGAAAATAGGTAAATTATAGTAGTGACTGTTGTAGTTTTGAAGTAATCATGGGGCTAAAAGCTTGACAAAGGTAAAGGCTCTCCAAGTATTTCAACAAAGCTCGAATGCCAAGGTAAGTACATTTTAAGTTATTTTCCTCAAATAAGTTTTATTAAGCAAGGAAAAGCAAGCTAAGTAAGGTTAAGTTGAGTTTCCAGTGTAATTGGCACCTAAAGGGGAAAATGGGCAAAATAGTAATTTTGGCCCAATTCAATGGCATGACCGTAATTTCAGTGAAATTAGGTTCATGCAAGTGTTTTGAGATCAATAAGTATAGATCATAAGTGTTTTTAGTCATTTGAATCAAAAGTGGAAGTTAAGGGTGAAAAATGCAATAAGTGAAAAATTGAGCCATTATGTCTTATAATGGCTTGAGTAACTTAAGGGCAAAGTGTGTGGGTCAGAAAAACCTTTCAATGGGACTAAGGAATGATGGTTTGGGAAGAGTTTAAGTGGCTTAAGTGAATCAAAGGTAAGTTTGAGGGCCAAAGTGACAAGTGGAAGAGAGTTGGTAAGTAAGTGGTTGGTTATAAATGGAGGAGATGGAACTATTCATCATCTCCCCCATCCACCATTTCCATGGCTCCCTCTCCTCCATAGCTTCTCCGCATCCAAGCTCCCAAATCACCAAAAATTTTATGAAAATTGAAGGTCCCAAAGCCATCCCAACAAGCCCTTAGCTCATTTTTGGTGAATTTGGTGCATTTGGAGTTGTTCTTACAAGTTTTTGGTTCAAACCCAAAGGTAAACGTCTTTGATCCTTGTGGGTTAGTTCTAAACTTATTAAATGGTTAAAAATGGTCTTAATTTCATGCCTTTGGTGTCCAATTTGGTTGAATTCAAGCTTGGAACTCAAAGGAACTCCATTAGAGCTCAAGTGTGCTTGTTGCTTGTTCTTGCTTTAAGGATGATTTGAGGTAAGCGATTTAAGTTAATTCAACTCAAATAATGCATAGAAATGTAGTGTTACATGTGGAAATGAAGTAGAAACAAGACCCATGTGAATTAGCTTTGGGAATTAAAAGTTTAAGCAAGTTTCGTGCAAGATCGCATGCTGTCACGCAATGCTGGAAAGCATTGGCGACGCATCACCAATTGGCGACTCCAGGAAACCGAAGTGAGTGATGTTTTTGGGACGTGTCACCGATTGATGCCTTTGCCAACAGCGCAACGGTGCCAAGGCATTAGTCCCTCAAGCTTCGGGGCATCCTAAGAATGTCTCAAACTCTCGGTTATCATCCCTAGGCTAATTTAAGATGTTCCATAGCCTTAATTGGGTCTAGAACTCATTCCTAAGTTAAAAATTATGCATTATTTAGGTGGTAGCTAAGTGGTGTGGTTAAGGTAGGGTAAGTAATGGTGGCTAAGGAAGTTAAAGTGCTTAAGTTGTTAAGTGGAGCACTAAGGGGATTAAGGTGGGTTTCAGATTCTTTGTTGGCCCAAGTGGAAGGTCATAGACCTTCGGGCAATGAAAAGGAAACCTAAGAGGATCCCAACCAAACTTTATGGTTTGGTAAGTAAGCCATTAAGGGGCCCTAAGCTAAGCTCGAAGAGCTTGGTAAGTTGAACCACATAAGGCAGCTACCCTGCACAATAAGTTAAGGGAAGAGACAGGTAAGGAGTGAGTAAGTGGAGACTTACTCTAAGTAACTCCTTAAAGGCAGGCAAGGGTTGAGTAAGTGATGACTTACTCTAAGGCACCCATAAGAGAATTTCATGGGGTTGGTTAAGTGCTAGCATAGGATACAAGAGCCAATATCTAAGTACCCCGACCGTATGAGCTCATGGCAAGTCTAGTACACCTTCAGGTGTAAGGAAGTCCTAAGTGCATTTGCATGTGCATGTTTCACTCATTAATCCATCCATCTATCCATTATTTTCATTGTTTGTTGCTCTTATTCTTGTTTTTTGTTGCGATGTTGTTTACTTGATCTGTTTTGTATGTTGTGTGTGTGTGTGTGTGTGTGTGTGTGCTTGTTGTGCCTTGCATGCTTGCATATCTTTCCTCCTACAGGTACTGAATCATTTACTAAGTATTTTTAAGTACTCACCCCTTAAGTGTTGTGCAGGTATTAAATGGCCTAATCGGGCTTAACAGTTGGTAAAGGGCAGTTATTAAGACTAAGTTTTATTGATTTGAAAGTATTCTTTAAGTAGGAAACTTCAAGTTTCTAAGTTACTTGTGGCATAAGCTAGTACTAATCAAAGTGTTTGCCTTACAATTTGAGGCTAAGTGAGTACAAGGAAAGTGTGGCTCATCACTTATAGTTTGCTTGCTTGGGTGAAGAGCTAAGGACGAATCATAGTAGATATAAGTTGTTTCTTCTAAATGTATGGTATTTTCATAAAAATAGGATGCCTCTACTAGTGTCCATTGGTGTGTATAACACTAGGCTATATTTGGGTGCATATAAGATTGAGATGTATGCACAGGCTATATTTTGCTTGAAGTTAAAGGAACTAAAGTTTTTATGTCTTGGTTTATTTTCACTTATGTTTTATGAACTGACGCGCCACATTTTTCTTTATAGTTTTAATTTATTGCTATTGCATAGCCTGGACAATGCATGCATATTTCCTATGCAGGTTAGGCTAAGTAACTAGTTGCACATAATGATTTAAGATACTTCACGGGTAATAACTAGCCAATTGTAACCTAAATGGGATCATGATTCCCAGAGAGCCTACCAGTGTTAGGAAAATCAGGGCACTAGGGCCTTGTTCCGCCACTGTTGGTATCAGAGCAAGTCAATGGTCTTAGTAGAGACAATAAGTGACTAATTTCCAAGTATGTCCTTGTGCTATATGTGGTTTGTACTGTCGTGCCCTAAACTGCCCCTGGCCCATTCGGGCCTAATTATCTAAAACATGTAGCGGAAGTTTAATTAAACCGAGGGGGCTTTTATTACTCACTAAGACTTATGGGCACGAACCCCAGGATACTTACTGGTACTAGCTCATTATGTTCTTTATTTAGGCTAAGTTTTAGTGCTCTAAAAAAAAATAAGCTAGCACCTATGTGGATTTCATGTGTTCAATTCATGGTATTTACCAAGCTTTAGCCAAGATTATGCATGGCAACCAAAACACCAACTTAAGTTTAAAAACTTATTTTCATGCATATGCTTCGCATGCTTATGTATTTTGGTGTTCACTAGTGCGCGTAATCTCTTAATGCTTTTATAAGCAAACTAATGCTTAGGCATACATTAATTCACAAATGTGCACCTATTCTCCTTATTAGCCAATCTTTACACATGTATCCAAATTTCATGCTTTTCCAAGTTTTCTTGCATGTTCATCTTAGTGTGCACATACTTAACCAAACATAGCATGCTTTCACATAAAAATGGGCTTATGGGCATTTTCCGTACTTAACATGCATATGGCCCAAAATTAACAAGAAAATATTCAACTTTGCCCAAATTCTTAGTTAACCCCATTACACACATTTAAGCCCAATTTACACATGCTTCCAGTTTTCATGAAAATCATACTTCCATAAAACATGCATGGGCCTTGGTAAGTCCACTAAGCAATAAAAGTACCCAAAGTGTCCATAGTCCATATTACAAGCCCAAAATACTAAGTTTGGCCGAATTTTAGCTAAGTCCATAAATTTGGTCATTTATCTAAGACCAACTATTACATGCTTAAAAGCAAGCCATAAATCATAGTGCCATGGAACACTAATTATCCACCTTAAGACGTTGTTCCCACAAATTCTAGACTCGTAGTCCTGCACACAAAGTCCACATTTTATTAGCTTGATTTTCAAGCAACTAAAGGTAAATACTTAGAATAAATTGAGCAAATACTATTTACATACTCAACCTCAACACCACAGAAAGAGTACTTAAGACTCTTAGCTCAATCTTTCGAGCACACTTTTTCCTACAAAGGTAGAGTAGGGCGGGTGAGATTTAAATCTCAATAAGGGTTCCATATGGCTTCCAAAGCCTAACTTATGGCCTTTAAGGCCCAACATATGCCAAGAATGTAATGGCAATAATTATTCCAAAATTCCTGCAAAGAAAACATAAAGACAAAGAAAACACAAAGATACATGCATATACAATAATAATCGAAATCGGGGGTTAGCATGCACATCAAATTCATAGAAGCACGCAAACAAACGCCACTTAACACCTTGATTTACAGAAGGGCAGCAAGCATCCCTCAAGTTTCATTTTATTAATTTCACATACTTTTCATTTTCGGAGATCTCACTTAGCATAGGAATTTAAGGTGGCCTACTTAAATCCTAGCCCATAATGCTTGCTTACTTAACTTAGCTCATGAGCGATACAGAATTGCCGAAGCAATAATTTAACTTATGCCCTCTTAGCACACCTAGGATCATATGGTTCTTTGACCATCACCTAGGGGCCCGAATACTCAAAGAGTATAGGAATCCTTACCAATACCGAAAGCTTCTTAGAAGCTTGTTTTCCTTCGATTTCCTCGCTTGTTGGTTCTAGAAATGATTTTCTAGCACAAGAACCAAAATGGCCAAATAAATTAGTAATCCATAAAATACCAAGAACACTTGGTAATTATCTTAAAGAAATCAAAATACCAAGAATACTTGGTTCACACTTACGAAACCTCGACTAGGAGGTGAGACCGAATTTTGTGTGCTTGATGTTCTTCGGACTTTCTTCTTGATTCTTCATCCCAATGAGCTTAGAAGCTCATATACACAAAGAACTCCTTGAGAAGAGTTCAAAACCTCCAAGAAATGAAGATGGCCGAATTTCTCTCCTTGGTTTTCTTTGAATCTTTTACTTGATTCTTGCTTTTTTGGGTGTTTAGAGCATGAATTCCACCAAGAACACTTGGTTTTAATTTATGGAAGGGTGATTTCTAGTGATGGCAGAATTTTTTTGGAGGAAGGAAAAGAGTTAGAAATGTTCTTGGAGAGAAGAACAAGTGTTGGCCAAAACTAGAGAGAAGGGAGAGAGAGTTTGTAGAGAGAGATTGAAGAAAGAGAGTGAAATGGCTTGAATGAGGTGAGATGAGTGAAGAAATGTATTTTGTTGAATGGGGGAGTGTATGTCCGGTTATGGGTGTCCAAAATGGGTGGGAATAATACCTTAGTGGAGTAATAATTCAAATGGGAAGTGGGAGACAAAGTGGGGGGACAAATTGGAAGAGTTGGTGAAGTTAAATGATGAAGTGGTGAAGGTGGGGGGACAAAGGTGAGTGGAGGTGTGGGTGGAGGATGGAGGGAAGTGGCATAAAATATATTATTTTGAATGGGCATGGCTGGCCATGGCATCCAAGGCCATGAAAATGGGCCAATTCCCCACTTAGTCCTCCAATCTTTTGAATTTGGGCAATTGAGCCCAACTTACAACAATTCCTTTGTTCAATTGAGTCCTTCATCTTTGAAATCCATCATTTTCACCATTATTTCTCTTGGCGTAAGCCAAGCTTAATTTCATGAATGCCTAACACTTAATTTAATGTCCCCTCACATTAGTTGAGCTTTATTCTCAATTAAGGAAAATTCTTTGGCTCCCAATTCACTTACCTCGGGACCTAATCACTTTGGAATGTCCGGGCATTACATGTACTACTTATAAGTATTTCTGGAGTTGTCGTCTAACTTTGGTTGAAGGTATATCAATGGAAACCTATAATGGTTTTAGTATTAAGGCAAGAGACCGAGCAAAGGTCTAAGTGGCCCTATGGTATTAGCCATAGGGAAGGTGGTGATTTTATTGTGCAGTCCTAGTAGCACTATGGTGTGAGTAGCCCAAGGAGCACACCTAACCTTTGAAGAAATGGAGACCTTGGTTGATGCCTAATGGGTAAGGGTTGAAGTGTTCAAAGGCCTACTAGTACACTGAGACCATGGGAGGAATCCCCACCCTAAGGGCTAGACTAAGGTCAAGGAAATGTCCATAGTTACGTGGATAAGGATAGAATTTGACGAGCAGTCGAAGAGCCCAAAGGTAAGGGCTAAAGAGCACTAAGTTACTAAGGGTGCACCGAGGCCAAATGAACTATCATTACCTAAGGCCAAGGGTAACATGGATACCAAGAGAGTAATAGACCATGGGGTAAGGGCTAAGGTACACTAAGACCATGTGTGCACCCAAGCCAAAGGAATAACATCTTCACCCCAAAGTAAGCAGAGGCCCAAAGTAAGAGCTCGAGTAAAGACCACTTAATTTGGAGTCCATGTAACCCAAGAAAGAATAAAACAAGCAGGAAAATGGGCTGTGTGCTAGGTGTTTTGAAAACAAGGAAAGTAATGGACTAAGGGCATGAATATGCTCAAGGTCAAGACTTGAACAAAGCTAAGCTCAAGAATGCCTCAATTACCGAGGAAGCACCGCTAGTACTCAAAGACAACCAAGAAGATTTACTCAAACCAATTGATTAGTCAATGAGAGGTACCTTTAAAGTTTACAGCATAGTAGTAAGTGGTTTTCTTATTTAAACTGCTATGTATGTGGTTGTGACTAGCCTGCCTAGAAAGGTAGGGTTACGAAGGAAGTGTGGGTATGTGAACCCATAAGAGCCCAAAAAAAGGGTAAAGTTTTGATTATACCCTTAGAGTGGTTAAGGTTTTGCCTAGAAGCTTAGGGGTAGTAGGTATGCAGTGATCTGTGGTTGTGGTTTATTGATTGGTGTGGCAATGCTTAGGAAGAGGATCAGTTAAGGGGCATAAGAGCTGACTTAACCATGCCAGTCATAAGTGACCCTTGGAAGTATCCTAAGGGTAAAGGTGACTTGCAAGGAAGAGTTGGTAAGTCATGCCATGAGTTGAGCCTTAAGTTGATTGAACTTGTACCTATGGTGTAAGGAGTACTTTATGCACTATAGGGACAGTTTAAGGAAGGACAACTCTAAGACAGTTATGACTGGTCCAATTTTGAGAAGTATTGCACACAAGTTACTAAGGGTTACCAAGTAAGGCGAGATTGAATTCTCCAAGCACTCGCAACTAAGATAAAAGGGCTTTTAAAGCCAAAAGTTAACTTTAAGAACCTGAAGTTACGAGTGAAGAAAGGTAAGTGATACCCTAAGGACCTGCAGTAATTGTGAGAAAGTTGGTTAAGTGAAGGTTGAGAAACATAACCCACAAGTCTCAAAACTGTGAAGTTGTTTGTAAAAGTGTGGTTCCTTAAGAGGAGAGTCCATTGATTTTGGTAAGTTGGTCAAAGTTCAAGAGTTAAATTGAGCCTTAAAGACCAAAAGAGTAACATCTGAATTCCTAAGAAATTACAACCCAGAGTAAGAGTGTAAGGAGGAACCATGAAAGCACCATTAGCTGGGTGGCTTTAAGGACAACCTAAGTGAGTTGAGTAGGAGTTGTCCTAAATGGTTTTAAAATCGGGACCTATAGCTAATAGGAACACCCATGGAGACAGATTGAACTTAAAGTAGTAGGCTTATGCCTAGTGTTTTCATTATGATCTGTGTTGACATAAGGCTGCTCATGAAAAGTGAAAGTAAATTAGGCAGTGTTCTTGAATGTTTAGGAGTTCAATCATTTTAGATAGTGAGGGCTCATTGTGAGTTCGAAGGAGCTAAGGAAGCCTTAAGTCAAAGGGCTAAGAGGGTGGACCTAAGTTAACCTAAAGGTTCGTAAGAAAGAGGATCCTATGGTCCAAAGTGTACTCCACTATTGAAGGGTCTCGGATAAATCAAAAAGAATTGGCAAAAGTATTGATGAGTGTGAATGCCAAATTAAGGTCTTAAATGTAAATAAACTCAAGATAGAGCTAAGTGTGAGCAGAGGTAATGTCCTCACTAGTGGGATTCAAGGCAATCGTAAGTTGAGGTTTGTTGAAAAATTTAGTAAGGTTACTAAGCCTAAGGAGTTTAAGGGATTTTTTATTTTCTTAAAGGGTAAGGGGTTACCTAAGTAGTTTGAGAGTTTAAGTGTGGTCAATTGATGACTAAGAAAGACTCTTGAACAAGGAGGTGGCCAAGAAAAGAACCAAAACCTCGAGGTAAGATTGTTGAAGCTAAAGTAGTTGGAACTACCTAATGAGTCCCTAAAGTTGAGCTGCTAAATGATGGCCTTGAATCATTAAGAGCCCATGAGAATGAGTCATACTAAAGGCTCTAGTAAATCTTAGTGTTCGAAGAGACTTCAAGTGCCTAAGTGAAATATGGGCCAAAGAGGTGCCAAGTAAGACTTCCTTGGGCATAAGGAGGTTGTAGGTCTCAGTTAAGCCTAAGGGTGCACACACTATGGGCTATGGGTGTGTAAATCACACTAAGTAGTCATGGTGGTTAGTGCATAAGGATGGGCTAATGAGGCGATGACCTAAGAATGTGCCTAAGTATTGGGAAGCAAGGTATAGGTACCAAAGCAGCTTCAAGTAAGGCATAAGATTTGTAAGTCTCATTCTAGCACATTTGTATGCTAAGAACACTCATGGGCAGCTTTCAGATTGTTTTAACCTGATGGGTTTGAGGTGTTAAGAAAGACTCTTATGGATTCCATGAGAAATCAAGATAAGTATGAGGCCAAATGCCAAATGTTAAGTTGGAATCAAGCAAACTGAGATTCCTGAGAAGGCCAAGGGTGTGGCATGAGTTGTGGGCACAAAGTGTGCCCAAGTGTAGGAGCTAACGGAGGACCATGAAAGGTTGAACCCCAAGAGTCCTAAGGGCTTCCTAAGGAAAATTAAGAATGGTCATGGAGCCTAAGAGAACTTAATGCCAAGTGCACACCTAAGGTGGCCAAGTAACCAAGCTAAGGCCTAAGGGTCACGGTAGTGAAATGTTGGGTAGTGTGGGGTATTTAAAGCACCTAATAAAGTTGATTAGTGGTGCTAAGAATTGGTTTTAAGTAATTTTAAAAGACCTAAGAAAAGGCTATAATGGCCTAGAATACCCCACTGCTAGAAAAGGCCAAGCTGATTAAGGAATGACTCCTAGGTAATAAAGAGTGAAGGAGCATGCTAAGGGTGTCTTAAGAATTAAAGACCAAGAAATGGCTAAGTGACTAAGAGTAGTCAAGGACCCGAGCATGTTAAGTGATTACCTAGAGGAGTCAAGTGTTGAAGAATTGGGTAGTCTGTGGTACTCCCAAGGACACCTGAAAGAATGTAAAGTCTATGTGAACTAAGGTGCCTATACCATAGCAAGGGTGTCAAGCTTATGAGTGCCTAAAGTGGCTAAG
Source organism: Aquilaria sinensis (assembly GCA_005392925.1). Lineage (NCBI taxonomy): Eukaryota > Viridiplantae > Streptophyta > Magnoliopsida > Malvales > Thymelaeaceae > Aquilaria > Aquilaria sinensis. Next base: position 67,006 of record SMDT01002991.1, on the reverse strand, counting down.
GAACCCTAAGGTAGTAAGTGTGAATAGCTACCTAAGAAAGCTAAGGGTAAGTCACCACAAAAGGGTACCATACTTAAGGTGCTAAAAGGCAATGATGCCAAGGATAAGTTATCATGAGAACTATGTGCCCATGACATTAAGGTGCAACAAGATTAAAGATGCACCTAAGAATTGGCTTGAGTGCCTAAGTTGGGTGTAAGAGTTGCTAAGTCAAAAATGTGTCTTGAGTACTAAAGGGCACTAAGTGGCAATAAAAGGGTGATGTACCCAAGGTGGCTTAAATGCTTAAGATGGGTGCAAGTGTTGCCAAGTTGAATTGTGCCAAGAGCGCTAAGTGGTGGTAACTAAGAAACACCTAAGTAGGGCTTGAAAGCCTAAGTGAGGTGTAAGATTGTGATTAGTCCCACCAAGGGTAAAGACTCAAAGTAGGAGACTAAGTACTCCCAAAGGTACCCCAATGGGGAGAATGGCCAAAAGGGAGCAAGTTAGCTCCAAGTTACATAGGCTTAAGTGAAAATTGGGAGTATGGGGATGTGCCTTGTGAACCAAGGTAAGGTGTCCACCCCATAAGTAATGTCTCCAAGGAGAGGTCTCCTAAGGAGTACCTTAAGAAGTTTCTTGACCAACAAGTCAAGAAGCTAAGAACATGAAATGAGCTCATGGTTAAGGAGCTATGGGCAACCATAGTAAGGAAAAGACCATGAGTAAGAAAACTGAGCAGGATGTAAGAGGATTATCATCCAAGTGTTGTGCTCGGTTAAGAATCAAAATTTGGAGGACCAAATTTTTTAAGGAGGGGAGAATGTAAAGGCTCTCCAAGTACTTCCCCTAGTTTGAATGCCAAGGTAAGTAAATCCCAAGTTATTTTTCCTCAAATAAGTTTTATTAAGCAAGGAAAGCAAGCTAAGTAAGGTTAAGTTGAGTTCCAAAGTGTAATTGGCACCTAAAGGGCAAAAAGGGCAAAATGGTAATTTTGGCCCAAGTTAGTGGCATGACCATAATTTTAGTGAAATTAGGTTCATGCAAGTGTTTTGAGATAAATAAGTTAAGACCATAAGTGTTTCTAGCCATTTGAACCAAAAGTGAAAGTTAAGGGTGAAAAATGCACTAAGTGAGAAATTGAGCTATTATGTCTTATAATGGCTTAAGTGACTTAAGGGCAAAGTGTTTGGGTAAGAAAAACCTTTCAATGGGACCAAGGAGTGATGGTGTAGGAAGAGTTTAAGTGGCCTAAGTGAATCAAAGCTAAGTTTGAGGGCCAAAGTGACAAGTAGAGGAAAATTGGGCTAAGTGGGAGTAGTTGGTTATATAATTGGAAGAGATGGATAACTATTCATCATCTCCCCCATCCACCATTTTCGTGGCTCTCTCTCCTTCATAGCTCCTCCTCATCAAAGCTCCCAAATCACCCAAAATTCCATGAAAATTGAAGGTCCCAAAGCCATCCCAACAAGCCCTTAGCTCATTTTTGGTGTATTTGGTGCATTTGGAGTTGTTCTTGCAAGTTTTTGGTTCAAACCCTAAGGTAAGCATCTTTGATCCTTGTGGGTTAGTTCTAAGCTTGTTAAATGGTTAGAAATGGTCTTAATTTCGTGCCCTTGGTGTCCAATTTGGTTGAATTCAAGCTTGGAACTCAAAGGAACTCCATTGGAGCTCAAGTGTGCTTGTTGCTTGCTTCTTGCTTTAAGGATGATTTGAGGTAAGGGATTTAAGTTAATTCAGCTCAAATAATGCATAGAAATGTAGTATTACATGTGGGAATGAAGTAGAAACAAGACCCATGTGAATTGGCTTTGGGGATTGAAAGATTGAGCAAGTTTTGTGCAAGATAGCACACAGTCGCATAATGCTGGAAGTGCATTGGTGACGCGTCATCAACGTTGGTGATGTGAATTGGCACCGGCTGTGCTTCTAGGAAACCCGAGTTGATGCCGTGATGCCTTTGGTGACTCGTCACCAAGGCATAAGTCCCTCAAGCTCAGGGCACCTCAAGAATGTCTCAATCTCTCGGTTATCATCCCTAGGCCAATTTAAGATGTTCCGTAGCCTTGGTTGGGTCTAGAACTCATTCCTAAGTTGGGAATTATGCATTATTTAGGTGGTAGCTAAGTGGTGTGGTTAAGGTAGGGTAAGTAATGGTGGCTAAGAGGGTTAAAGTGCTTAAGTTGCTAAGGGAGCACTAAGGGGATTAAGGCAGGTTTCAAATTCTTTGTTGGCCTTTGGGAGGTCATAGACCTTCGGGCAATGAAAAGGAAACCTAAGAGGATCCCAACCAAACCTTGTGGTTTGGTAAGTAAGCCACTAAGGAGCCCTAAGCTAAGCTCGAAGAGCTTGGTAAGTTGAACCACATAAGGCAGCTACCCTGCACAATAAGTTAAGGGGAAGAGACGGGTAAGGAAGGAGTAAGCAGTGACTTACTCTAAGTAGCTCGTCAGAGGCAGGCAAGGGTTGAGTAAGTGATGACTTACTCTAAGGCACCCGTAAGAGGACTTCATGGGGTTGGTTAAGTGCTAGCATAGGATACGAAGGGCCAGTATCCAAGTACCCCAGCCATATGAGCTCACGGCAAGTCTAGCACCTACAGGTGTAAGGAAGTCCTAAGTGCATTTGCATGTGCATATTTCATTCATCCATCCATCCATCCATCCATTATTTGCATTGTTTGTTATTCTTATTCTTGTTTCTGGTTGTGTTGTTGGTTGCTTGTTTTGTTTTATATGTTATATATATATACTATGTTTTTTGTGCTTTGCATGCTTGCATATTGTTTCCCCCTGCAGGTACCGGATCCCTTACTGAGTACTTTAGAGTACTCACCCCTTAAGTGTTGTGCAAGTATTAAGAGGGCTAGTTGGGCTTAACAGTTGGTAAGGAGTAGGTATTAAGACTAAGCTTTATTGGTTTGAAGGTATTCTCTAAGTAGAAAATTTCAAGTTTCTAAGTTACTTGTGACATAAGCTAGTATTGACCAAAGTGTTTGCCTTACAGTTTAAGGCTAAATGAGTACAAGGAAAGTGTGGCTCATCACTTGAAACTTGTTTGCTTGGATGAAGAGCTAAGGACGGATCTTAGTATATATAAGTTGCTTCTTCTAAATGTAAAGATGTTGCATCTACTAGTGTCCATTGGTGTATATAACACTAGGATTACATTTTGGTGCATATAAGATTGAGATGTATGTACATAGTTGTTACTTGAAGTTAAAGTAACTAAAGTTTTTATGTCTTGGCTTGTTTTCACTTATGTTTTATGAATTGGCACCCACATTTTTATTTATAATTTTAATTTATTGTTATCGCATATCCAGGACAATGCATGCATATTTCCTATGCAGAGTAGGCTAAGTGACTAGTTGCACGTAATGATTTAAAATACTTCACGGGTAATAACTAACCAATTGTAACCTAAGTGGGATCATAGTTCCCAAATAACCTACAAGTATTAGTAAAATTAGGCCACTGGAGCCTTGTTCCACCACAATTAAGGCTTTTTCATAGGCCGGTTTGACAATATTGGCGCAGCTCTGATACTATATTCGAGCATCTAAATTAAAATTAATTGATAATAAGTGGAAAAGCCTTATTACTATATAAAACCTTAACTAACCTCGGCTTTTCCCACTTAACAACCCTAATTGCTTGTAGCCTCTTGCTGGGTACTAATACATACTTTCTTGTTGATAAAATAATAGTAAGTTCCCCTATTTCTCTTCTTTCTTTAATTCTTTTTTTATCTCCATCAACAATAAATTAAGATATTCGTACTTTTTAGGCACATAAAAAAACAGCTATAGTAAACTTGTCAATTGTTATATTTTTTAGCACAAATGATCAAGCTGTAAATGAGTATTATTGGCATTATTACGAATAAATAAACAATAGTGCATCAATTCAAGCCAGCATGGGTTCGAGGGTCAACCTTGTGAGTGGGCATGTTGGTGCTCAGCTCGGCCGATTGTTCATTTAATTTAATTTGTTTGATTTGACAGCCTCCAAATTTCTGGCTCTTCGTCTACTTCAAATCGTTTCTGAATCTCCTCTTGTCTACTAATTCTGCCCTTTTATTTGCTCTAGTTTCTCCATATATATATTGAGTCAAATGGACGTTGCAATGCATTTAGAAAGATAAGGAGGGTTTTTTTTTTGTTTTTTGAGCTCATGTCGATTGAATACTATAACTACTCTAAGGATTGTTTTTCTTCTGTTTTGGGTTAAAAATGCACTCTTCGTTTCCCATTCCTGTGAGGAGTAAATTATATAAATGATTACTAACTTTTAACTATTGTTTGTTTTAGTTCTTAATCTATTGAATATTCTGTTTTGGTCATAAATATATTAAAAAGTTTCATTTTAGTCCTAAATTTATTAAAAACATTTTATTTTGGTCTCCATTAGATGAAATATGTTAACTTAAAATATTCACCTGATAAAAAAATTTTATATCATAATTTAAACTATCAGTAACTTTCTTACAATAAATTTAATCTATAAAATAATTTTTTATAATTAATAGAAAGTTGGCCAAAATACTTTTTCAACCCCTAAACTTGGCTAACCAGAACACTTAACCTTTGAACTTCAACTTTGGTCTACTCAGCCCCTGAACTTATTTAAGTGGGTCAGTCACTTCCTTTGAATTACTTGTGCCTTGCACGTGATCAGCTTTTCACAAACATCATTTTCTTCTGTCTGCTCAGCAATGAAAAATGACAAAACTCATGGTTTGCAACACTTGTAAATCTTTAGGGTTATAATTGCACCTTTATATGAAGTATAGGGAGTGTGTAATTCTTTTGCTATGTAACAATGATAAGAGGAAATTCTAGAAATCATCCTAAGCTTTCTGATTTTTTACTATTCACCCTAATTTTATAAATGCCACAAAGAAGCTATCATCTTCCTCTAGAGCGCTCTACCTTCACCTAATCCATTATCTAATCCTCCCTAAATGACACAAAAAAAATTGATAAGCCCAGTCTAGTACACATACACCTCAATTCATGATCATCGATGGTTAACTCGTATCTGAATCCCATTCCATTGCCACTACCCACGGCAACCCCGAAGACGAGCTTTAGCTGTCCAAGGTACCCGATTCATCTAACTCGAATGGTCACCATTTTTTTGACTCCTTTTCTCAAACGCAGAATCCGAGGCAAAGGGATTGGAACTGAGAGGACTGCCAAACTGGATCTCAAACCCAAGATTCACATTTAATGTTGTTGTTAGCAGAAATGCATGGATGGGAGACAATTGCATCAATTGCCCTCCATTTAACATGTGCCACTACCCATTCCCAACCAAATTCATTACTAAAAACCCTGTCGGCTGGAATTGGTCCAATCAACAACTTGGTGCTTCCATGTGGAACAATTAAGCGTCAACCACTAAGGCGGATGAGGTGCCCAACAGACAGGAAATAGGCGGCATCGCATTCTTCGTGGGAAGCGAGGATGGTGCCGAAGAATGTGGCCAAGCTCACGGGTAAGCTAGAACGTCTACGAGAATGGGTTAGTAAACAAAGGCGAACAAAGTTAGTCGCTTGAGGGACATGGGTCAGTCAAAGGGGTTGACTTACCCATTTAAACAATTTCAGGGGTTGAGCTGACTTGAGTTGAAGTTCAAGGGGTTAAGTGTCTTGATCAGTTGAGTTTAGGGGTTAAAGAGGTATTTTGAACTAGAAAGTTCAAATCAATTTTTTTTTTTTTTAAATTGAACTTATTTTATTCAAAAAAATAACTAATTTAAATTGTTTATTTGGTATAAAAAAAAATTGTTTAAACTTACTGAAAGATAGTTACTGAATATTTAAATAAAAATTTTAAAAATTTATGTAAGACAATTATTCTGAGTTAATAAATTTCATCTGACAAGAGACTAAAATGAAATAATTTTAATAAATTTAGGACTAAAATAGAATATTCAATAGATTAGGGACAAACAAAATAGCAATTAAAATTTAGAGACAATTTATGCAACTTGCCCGGTAAAAGGAGCATTTCCTTTTTGCTGTCCACGCAACACTCAAATTGATTATGTTCTTCAACTTTGGGCAGAGGTTGATGTCGAGGTGAAGGAGCTATTGAATGTCCGAGAATACGGTTATTATTGACCGAAGCCAAGCAAGAGCCGAGATGGCAATGAAATACAAAGAATAGCTAATCACATTGCACCTGGATCCTCCCAGCTGAACAATCCCTCTTTTAGAATAGTATCTTCATTTAGATCTCTTTCTAAATCTAAAATCCAAACTCAAACTCAGTTGTAGGCCAAGGTAGGCCCTCTTCCGATAGCAAAAACCAACACCAGGTTTGTGGGACTACGCATACAGTAATGGTAATGGAACATTGGGACACGCACCTTTGCCTCAACTAAAGAAGCTGCTATTCAAATACATCAGCCGCAGGCAACACGACATCAATTCCCACTCTCAATTATCTGGTTTTCCGCCCAACTCATCATAATGCTACACAATTGTCTTCACTTGAACCCGATGACTCACCCAGAAATTCTGATCTCAACTGCATTAGTAGCCGCCCTAGATAATTCAGGCCCTCTCCTTCACGGCCACCACCCCAAAAAAGATCATGTGGTGATGCTTCCACTAGTATAGACCCTGCAGTCGAAACTAGCATGCAATTCAAATGTGGGTAGATTGAGAACTTGCATTTTAGTGCCTCGTACATCACATAGATCTTGGCACCTTCCCAGTCATATCTCACCTGCATTGCATAAAACAATACATATAACACCTATTTCCAACTGCTACATCTATACTATATAGTTGAGCAGGAGGCCAATCTTATGTCGTTCATATCACTATCAGCACAGCATACTCGGAACACTATGATGATAATATATGACAATATGGTACATGATCCAGTACTCAGAAGGAAAAAAAACCCCATCAAAATCCGTGGCAAGTAGACTTGAGTTGCCCATACCAGATGAGGGAACTGTCTCTGAATTGACCTGCCCAATCGTGCTGCTTCCTCTGGACTCTCGGCTAATTGTATCTTTTGGATACACTCTTGTGCTAATGGATCACTCACCCCACGAAATTTATTTGCCTAAAGATTCAAAAAGTATGTTAAACAAGTTTCACCCTGCAGAATTCATGGGCTATTAAATGCTAGGAGGAAAAAAAAAAGTTACCTGGTAGTAATGCTCTACACTCGGCCAGGTAACATAATTACCATTATCATCTAGCATCTGAATTGGATGGGGAGAAAAGTTCGAGAAAGCACCATATAGATCCCAGGTCTTATAAAAAAATATAATGCTCAACTCATAGGGTGTAATTGTGGGATCAATGGCAAAAGTTTCATTCTCTGATGGAACAGTTGGGGTTATGTCTGGCATAGGCTGAAGAAACCCGCTAATTAGCATGTCAGGCCCAACCTGTTACTCAATTACCAGAAAACATCAGTGCAGCCAATCATAACATAAAGAAACACATAAATCATTAATAACTTCACTTTTATACTTCCAAAATTGGCCCTAGATTTGGAATTAAGGTGATATCAATTAGAAATAATACTAGAAAAGCAAATATGCTGTGCACATAAAAATCATCATACCAAGTTAACTCCGCTGACAAAATGCAGTATCTATTTTACATGGTTATCAGATTTCAGGTTCTCTTTTCCAACTCAATAGATCGTAATCATGTAAAGACAACCCACAAATACTAAATTGATATGCATCAGCATTAATGATCCTGCAGGGCAATCCATAGTATTTCTTTAAGCCAAGAAATTGATAAGAACCTGAAAACCTCTTGATGCAACAAGCATTGAACTTTGACGTCACTTAAACTGAAAAGACAAATTCTATATCCAATTCATATAGAAAGCCATAATTGAACTAGCTGATAAGAATACAAACATCATTTACCTCAAAAAATAAAAAGAGTGGTTGATGAAAAAGTTAAAAGAACTACCTGCTCATAACAGACATCGATCAAATCAAGGGCTTGTGACATCTCAACCATCCCCAGTTCACCCACTGGAGATGGAGCAATCTTGCCGCCAATGATTTTTGGAGCAACAAAGGCAAATACCTTTTACGAGATCACGAAGTATCAACAACATGAATAAATCTAGATAACCAATAAATAAGTTGTGTGTGTGTGTGTGTGTGTGTGTGTGTCATTTCTGAAAGACAGGTCACTTCACCTCTTAAATTCTAGCTCAAGTAAGCACTATTGCACTGTAAGAGCAAAGCAAACATAGATGGAAAAAGGGCACACAAAACAAGCACATACAATTTTCAGAAATAAGGTGTAAACAACAACTACCGTGACAGCAGTCTTTCACAATGTCAAGAACACTAAAAAGAAAGCCCATAAATGTAACAACTGTTTAACAATAACTATAGCAGCAATAACAATGATAAATAAAAATAACAGAATTCTCCATTAAAATCTTCATGAGATATTACCTGAGGACAATCATTAACTTATGTTTCATTCAACTGAGATTAGTATATAAGATTATTATGACAAACTGGTACCACAACCTTGTGGATTACACCAGAAGAGATTGCAGATGCTGCCAAAGTTCCCCCACATTCCCACAAAATAGAAAGATACCCACGATCATGAAAATATTCCATAACGTCTCTGGGGTTTAAGATGTCAAACTCCACCACTTCAACTCCTTTGGATGCTAAAAACTTTTGGAAACTCCTCTTGGCTCCTCTTTGTGTTACAACTATAGTAGACACCTCAGATATGTCCCAAAGCCTTGCATTCTCAGGAAGATGAAGAGATTGTGTCATTACAATTCGGATGGGCATGTGCCCCCCACCATTTCTTGCTGTGAGTCGTGGGTCTGCAAAAAATTCCAATAATCACTATAATATTTTCTGCAGAACAACTCTACCTCACAAATGAAATTGATACTCACTGTCCCTGCGAACAGTATTTCCTCCAACTACAACAGCATCACTTCTTCCCCGCAAGTCAAACACTCGGCTTCTAGACAACTTGCTACTTATCCATGCTGCATGTCCACTATTGGTTGCAATTTTTCCTGATAAATGCAACATCCTATCAGCAAAAATTTGCAATTTTGGCATCCCCTAAAGAGTACAACAACATCAAAAGAATTCAAGTGTTAAAAGCAAATAAGTAAAAGTTATTTCTGATTCAGACAACTCACCATCAAGCGTCATAGCATACTTTAGAACTGAATACGGCACTCGTGAAGCTCTATAAATCAAAGGTAAATTTACAAGCAGACATGCCTTCTGAGCTTCCTGCAAAACAGTAGAGCTACATAGAATAGCAAGAGCATAGCAATATTCACCATCATTTGCATCTTGGTGCATAAATGGAATTCATTTGCTAGTTTGTTCACTAGGATCTGTTTTAATTCTCAGCATCTAGCACCTTTATTCTCTAGAAGTCATGATCAAAATCACCATTTTTATCAGAATATAGTCCTCTTAACAGCCAAAGATTTTAAGGTTTTTTCTAGCCAATGCTTCGAACACACTATACATTCCCCATTGCTGAACATTCAAGAAAATATAAGCAAATTTGAAATTTCCTTTGCCACAAGGATGCAGTACAAAGGAAGTAGATTATTAATCAGGATAATTTTCTCATTTTCTGATTTTGGTGATTTCTATAATTATGAGAAATTTATATACTGTAGGAGGAATAATTATTCTATATATCCTTAGTTATTTACGGCCATTGCCAGGTTTTATTAATAAATGTTGGTTTCCCTTACTAGTTATTCTAGGGTTCAGTTTTAGGTTTTAAGATGCCTATATAAGGCTTAATATCTTATTTTGGCCCCGTTTGGGAACAACTTTTATCATCAACGTTAGATTGGATAATTTATTTAAGGGTTGAGATGAAGTTGAGATGAAACGCTAATTGCTGACGCTACCCCTTGGATATCTCCCTCTGGTTTTCTCTCTCTCAGGTGTTCTCTCTTTGGTTCTAGCTTCTACTTGCTACGACAAGTCTAAATGACATGGAAAGAGACAAATACTGCTGAATGGGTGGAGTCAAGAGATTTTAAGTTGGTTTGTCTGTTTCATAAAAATATAAGAGAATGCAGGGAAGTGTCGGGGAAAGAGAATATGAATATACAATCACTAAATCGTATTAATTACAAGCCAGGTTATTGTCAACATTTAACAAATTAATGGCTAACTACATCCTCTTCTGAAAGTTGTTAGAGAGCAAGATCACTCTTGTAGTGTTCATAGCACAATAAGTTTAGGCCTATCCTTGCCTCTTTTCCTTGCTCCTATAACAAGCACATCACCTTTCAGCACTAGCAGGTATATTTGTTTATGCTTGATAATCATCACCTTCCCTAATTTTATCCTCGAATGAACCCATAGCCCTTAATTCTAATCTCTAATTCTATCCCTTTAAGCATGTCCACTCATCCAATGCGACATTCTTGTCTACACTACATTTATTTAGTTTGTGTTATTTCTTTATTGTCCAACACTCAATAGCACAAGTCACACTCTTACATAGTATAACTCCACTCCATGTTGTCCAACCTACATCACTTCCATGGTTGACATTCCAGAAGCAAGTAAAGATACAAAAATCATTCAAGAACGTCCTTAGACAAGAGCAAGACAGGTAAAAAGCGGATTAGAAAGAAAAGGGTCCAGATTAGATGGTTTACCTCCACCAATTTGCTGCGCATGTCCTCTCCAAAAACATCAACCTGCAAACCTTGACTCCTTAAAGCACGTATAGCTTGGCCTCTAAGATGCTTAAGAGGATGCCTCATTCCAATAACAACTCGTGTGATTCCTGCCTAATCTACGCAATGTCAATCATCTACCGGCTGACACAAAAGTATTAAGTACATCCACTGAAGCAAACCCGGAAGTTAGCCTATCCAATACCAAAAGGCAAAGCAATATGCCAAGTCCGTCCAATTTCAAGCACACCAAAAGAGAGGAACTTGAGGAATTTTTTTTAAAAAAAAAATCATATGTAAAGGAGGAGAAAAATAGAAACCTGAACAAGAGCAGAGACGGCAGTATGGTCGCCGTGGCAGTCACCGGGCTCCATGTTAAGGTAGGCAGTGGCGCCTTTAGACGAGTCGGCAGCGGCCTCCACTGCCTGTAGCTCTGCGGGCTTGGTGCCCTGCGCGTAGAGATAGCCCTCACCGGAGACCTGACCGTGAGGCGTGACGACAACGCATCCAAAATTGGGGTGGGGAGAAGTGAAGCCGGCGGATCGGTCAGCTATCTCGGCGGCGCGTAGGATATAAGCAGTGTCTGGTGCGTGGGTGGGCTTATTGTTGACCGGCGCCTTGCATATAATGGAAGATGAGCAAGCTCCAAGACAGAGAGCCATTTTTCTTTCTGATTGTGGTTGTGCTTCAGGAACAGAGAACGAGTCCCTCGCGCTCGCGCTGGAACTCGAGTCAGGCGCCAGGACAGGCAAGGGGCAGCGAAATAGATAGGAAACGTGCAAGGCTAAAAAATGACATGATGACCCCTGACCTTTGACGCTTCGTGCACTTACACCCTAACTATGTTGAACTTAGAACTCTTACCCCTGCGCCCGTACCAGAACACTTTGACTTGTACTGTTCCAGAGATGTTTACGTGTTTGTGCTTGCTAGTTGCTACTAGTAGTATAAATATAAATTTTGGCATAACAGCTATATAAGCTCGCTGAAACTGATAACTTAAGTGGGTTAACTCACTCGTCTTGTCCATAATTGAGTTCTCAAATCAAGAGACTAGGGTTTAAATAAACATAATACTAAGTGAATTGGCTGCACATTATTATGTGCAGGGCCCAAATTGCAACTTAGGGAAACAGACACCATGTGATGTGACTCTTCATTGGGTAGCTACCTTGGTGAACCTTGACAGTTCACACAGCACAGATAACGTTAATATAAACTAAAGCATAGACATGCAAAAGCTGCTGCGGACAAGGAAAGATACTTATAAGCCAAGCAATGATAAAAGTACTCCATTTCAAGCAGTCACCACACATATACAGCCAATAAATTTGCTTTTCACTTTTCAATTTTGATTAAGCATATCATATCACAAGACAGGGCAGACTGACCTGCCATCAATAAAAATGCAGCTCCCTGGATCAACTTAAAGATACTACAAAACTTCCAAATAGAAATCAGGATCAGGCTTCCTCCTCCCTAACACAGCAACCGTCACAAAAGCAACAAGCTTAACCTCTCTGAGATCAACACAAAAATGACCAGCCAAAATCATGCAAGGATAAACAGTTGGAGACTTTTAACTTTCCCGCAATCATTACCCTCAATCATTTTGTACCTATAAAAGCAAGGATGAGCTACATTTCCCAATACCAATGAGTGATGGCCAGAAGATTTATCCAACATTACCAGATGGGATAGTTTGTAAAAGCATGCATCTCATAATTATTATGTTTTAGGGAATCAAGTATCTGTTCAACTCCTTCCACGCATGAATATCCTCGTTTTAAACAAGTTTTGAGACCTGAAATAAAGAATAGAATTGATTGAATCAAACAAAACTTCAGCATATTTGTGAGAGGAATTGTCAGTCTAAAACAAAATTTCAACATCCTAACTAACATACCACAGAACTTAGCTTCATTCAATAACTTGAGTTCGCCATTCCCATTTTTGAATGAAATGAGGAGTCAAACATCCAAGTAAACTAAAATAAATAGTATATAGGACAGAATAAAACAAATACACCGACTTTTATGAATCATATTAAGCCTCTGAACCATTATTTCTCGCAAACTATTCCCAAATGATGAAAAGTGGCAATTACAGTACATTATAAAGTTCGTTTTACAGATGTAACGGCATACAAATCCATCATTAAATTTAGGAGCATCGTGCATATTTTTGAAAGCTCCAATCAACCTGTTCATCATCAGTGGGCTGACCTTTTCTTTAGAAATAAGTAGTTGACCAGAAAACTGACTTTCTAATGTCCTGGAACTAAAACCATGAGATTCATTAAAAAGCATCACTCTCAGTTAGCAAACTTGATCAGTAAATTGACTTCTCTTTTCAGCTTATCTGTATGATCAAACAGTTGGCTATAAGTTTTAGGAGCCAAACATGCAGCATGCTTTTGGTTTATTTCCTTTTTTTTTCTCTCTTCTATTTACACTCTTGATCCAGGCCAGAGGTAGGACGCCTACATGGCTTAAACACAAACAAATTGCTTAGTCTATGACGAAACATCCTTATGCCCATTTAAGTTGAGAGTTACAGTTGTACAAAATTAGATAAATGAACTTCATATTTGTAATTCAAAATGAATCTGAAATATAGACTTTGAGCAAACTAGAGTCTCTATGCACAGCTCGACTTTGCTATCACACGAGGATTTTGTGGGGGGTGGGGGGAAGCACTAATAGATCCAGATAAGAAAATCTGGAAATAAAAATGTGATGAAGCACACTTTCCAAATCAAAAGACCTGCCATTGTAAAAGAATTTTGCTGCCAGCTCCAACTGAAATAAGATGCAAGGATGGAATTAAGAAGAGATATGGTTAAATAAGTGATTCAGACAATGATACTTTCAGGGAACAAAAAAATAAGAAAGCAGTAAACTTCCAATGAGAATTTCATCAAGTGCATGAAATAAAGGTGGACATTGACAAAATGAAGGATTGCTTTCTCGCTTGTAAATAAACCATGGATTAGATCAGCAATTAAGTTGAACGATGTTGGTTGGTAGAGGCAAGAGCATGACCACCTGTATACTTTCTCCACACTAGCTGCAATAGCACGGAAGGTGTCTAAGGAAGTTCAACTTTTTTCATTTTGATCAGTTCATTCAACAGAATTCAAACCAACCTGACCAGAAATAGAGTTAGGATGAATATGGCTCCACCAAGATATGAAGAATACACGAAAATGGTAGCTTGCCTTGTCTCCTTGAGAACTCCTATTCTAACAACATGAAGTCTGATCTTTATGGTTAACTAACAAAACAACGGACTACACTTCCCCTTAGCTACTTGTGCAGATGGGAAATCCGCAAAAGACTTGGAATTTTCAATTGAGCAAAAGCGATTATAGCTTCAAAACATCGACTCACCTAAAAGGGCAACATACAAGGCAGCAAAAGTTCACCACACGTAATGTTGTCTAACATCTCATGAAGCAAAAAATATCTAGAAGGCAAACTTTGAGTTGCATTAGTAGATTCTCTAAGTCACTTGTAGGTTTACCTGGCTTATACTCCCGGTTTCGAACTCAATGCACGCAGTGGGGCGCTTGCAGTCCAATTGTTCCTCGAGAGACATTCTGACCATCAAATTTAACTGCGATTATTCAGTGAACCATCAAATAAAAGGAAAGCGAAGCAATAAATGGAGATAAAACTGAAAGTAATTTGCTCAAGTACCCAAAAACAAAGTGCGAACGTGGTAAAAAGGATAGCGAACGATGGTGTCCATAATGTCAAAGAGCAGAATTGGAAGCTTCCGATTGTTGGTAGGGGCGGAAGGGGTGTGGTGAAGAGCCATTCTCATTCGCGCATTCGAATTGCAGGGCAAGCTACCACCGGTGACCTCAACAACAAAGCCATTCAACTCTGGAGAGGGAGGGGGCTACCGGCTACTGCTACTGCTACTGCTACCCTCGATTTAGTACCTCAAGGAGTCCAGACAAGATAACAAACATGTACATTTGGCTCCAAACGGAATGGATCTTACCAAACCAAAGATTATCTAATGATTCAGTCAGGTGTGTCTTTACATTAGAGGAAGTGAATATCTCTGAGTGTTTAACAGAACAATGAAATAAATTCTTGGCTTAAGTGTATGAATGGTCTTCAAACTTTTTGGAATCGGACGAGTTACTTCTCTATCTATCACTCAGTATGAATTGGTCCTCCACCTACATTAGTTGGTCAATTAAGGCCAACAACTTTGATTAATTTTGGACCGTTCTAAAATACCCACCCTGTATTAATACCACCTTTTTCTTTCTTTTTTTTAAACTTTCTTAAAAGTTGCAAAGAAGGACTTTTCTTTTGAAAACATGCAATTTTCTTCTAAACATGTTTCAGGGCATTGTTATCTAGCCATACCCTCTTCACCAAGTAAAGCTGCACTAAAGCTGGCACGAGACAATTTCCAGTCAATATACCATGTATTTCAAAGTGTTTCTTTTGTGGCTCTGATACCAAAAATGCTAAGGGTATTACTTTGTTTGATTGGTTTGATTAGGTCTTATACACAAAGCACAAAAAATTCAACACATAGAGCAATCATTCAAAATAAAACATGCTTCAATTTAATTAAATATAGACTTACAGAAAATAGTGAAAACTAACTTACCACATGGCTATGAAGAACACCGGAAGGATTACAAGCTAAAACTGATGAACTAAAAATCCAAGGTTCACCAAGCTCCACACGATTATCTTACAAATACAAGCACACCACACGAGCACTAAACCATAGAATTTAAATTTTGGTGGAAGGAGTGTCCAACACATGGACTAGAGAGAGAGAGAGATTGATTTTCAGATGCCTTCACCATAGCAAAGAGCATCCTTATATAGGCAGAGTCCTGGAGCCTTAGGGACAAGGCCAGCTGGCTTCCTCCAATCAGGTTCTGGGAGAATCTGGGGCCACCGGATAGTGCGCCATTATTTTTGTTAGTGGGAAGAAAAGTCTTGCACAGATGTATGGCTTTTTTTTGCTTTTGGCTATTTGGCTTGGATTCTTCTTCCAACACTTCTATTAGGGTCCTGCTGAGTCATCCTTGTCGGATGAGGATCTAATGTCTTCTTATCATTTTTGAACCAACTGTTTCTGTGCAGATTTAAGAATTCTTTCTTTCATTATAGCCATAAGAATTTGGCTATCTCTAAATAGGCCTCTTTGATAAAATCGATCAAGCATGACATTCAGAAAATCCTCTAATCTTTTTAGAAACAGCATGCACATGCTCTAGAAGGAGCATCTCAGAGCATGAGCTGAGTATAATGGGCAAAGTAGTCTGATCAGGTGATACATACTGAAACTGCATATCCCTAAAAAGTTGTGTTGCTTCCACGTGATTCCCATACTGTGAATAACAAGATAGCATGGCATTCCACGAACTTACACACTGGGGCTGGACATGCTATCAAATATCTTCCGCCTGGTTCCAATATCCCCAGATTTAACACATGCTGCAAGCATGTTAATATAAGTAACCTCGTCAGGTTCCAATCCAGAATCACACATTCTGTGCAGAAACTCCATAGCTTTGTCACTGCGACTTTTCTGACCATATATAGCCAGTTATCATAACATTCCAAGAAATAACATTAGTTTCAGGCAAATCAGCAAAAACCTTCTCGGCACTTGTAATATCTCCAATCTTTGAGTACATGTCCAACAAGGTGTTTCCAAAATGAAAATCACATATATAAAACCGAGTTTTAAGGCAAGAGCATGGACTTGTTGCCCATTCAAAACTGCATGGTATCATATCATTCCTACTGTAAAGGTCATACTCATGCTGTCCGCCCCTAGAACAAACACCCAAAACGCTCGCCAATGTCACAGAGTCGACCTGAATCCTTTTAATCGTTTTTCTACACATCATCCTGAACAAGTCCAATGTCTCTACAGCACGATCCATCTGAGCAAACCCGCTCATCAAAGCTGTAAAACTAACTTGTTTGAAAGCACCAAATCTGCTCAATATCAATGGTCTGGTTTTCAATATCATATACAGCTAACTTGCTTGAAAGCACCAAATCTGCTCAAAAGTAAAATTAAATCATGCAATAAGGATCTCCTGCAATCAAATAAACGTGAGCAATAAATAAATAAACTCAGGCATTAAGGTTGCAACTCTGGCTACCGGAAATTCCCCACCCCACACCAAAGGAAAAGGAAAAAGTTCGATGGAGGAAACAGTTCCTTTCATCCCATGTCAGATCCTTATGGTCCGAATACATGTGTGAAGAAGACAAAAAGCTATCCAGCATACCTCCCAAAAGTATCATGTCTTTCCCATCCCTTGATTGTTGTCCTCTGCTAAGCCAACCAAGACACCATGTTTCACCCTACAGGGCCATTATGACTAGGCTTAAAGGAGGTACTCAAATTGTACAGCTATATATAAACAAACTAAAATAAATTGTTTATCAAATCAATATATATATACAAAATAAAATACTTTGTTTATCAAATGAAGTATAAATGGCTACAGCAGCTACGATAACATTAAAAAAGAGCTTTAAACAAGCATTCAGCAATTTCTTGTAACAAACAAGTCAGTCACTCAACTACAAGCTAAGCTGATGTTGACAGAAATGAACTAGAAATCTTATTCAAGCTCTTTCGGTTTAGTTGAAAATGGATGAAAAAGGACTGTAGTCCAGTCTGCTTGTGATCTATTTTTGACAGGCTTCTCAAACACCATAAGAATTCAAGAGAATCCATGTTTAAAAATCATATGATGGAAAGAAGAAACGCAGCAAACTTACACGGATTTGAAAGAGGTATTCATGAGGAGCAACCGTCAAGTCAAGGGAGGCCTCAAAACTAAACTTTACGGTTGGAAATTCATTGCCAACACTGCATAAATACATGGAAAGTGATTATGAGAAATACCAGTAAGTCCAAGGTAAAGATAATTCGATCATGTTCAGAAAGAATTTTATGTGATTGATGAGTTTAAGGGTTCACTTCATCCAATATGACCGGAATGTGAAGTAAAATTTATCCATACAGAAGGAACAAGAATATTACTTATCAAACCGGGCGGTAAAATCTGGAATTATCACTATCGCCAGGGACCACTATACCAAAGTCATAGTTTCAAATCATGTGCACCTAATCATTAATCAATTTGAATCAGGGCTCAAATGCAAGATCAAGTAGTTTTACAGCCTATCACAAACTAAAAATCTCACCATGATATTAGACATGCATAGCATCATTTTATCATCACATGAAGTATTTTTGGAAATAAAAAACACAAACAGGTAATAAAACATTATCTAGGAATAGAATACATGATCAAATTCATGCCAATACATACACGAGAAATCAGGGTGTCAGAAAAATAAACAAAATAGTATAATAGGCTAAACCAACAAGTTATAGAACAACCAAGAGAATACATAATCAAAACCACGTCTACACATACCAGAGAACCATTGGCATGGGAAAACAAAATAACATAAAATGTCATAATGCTGCTAAGACCTAAGAATTGTGTATGCTCCACTTTAAAGAGTAGAAAACTAGGTCCAGACAAATGAGTTACTTCCTACTTCCCATTGAACTGAAAACAAGTAAACTCCTCAACAGTTTGCAACTTCAGTCCAGACTGCTTTGGACAATCTGAAGAACAAAATACAGTACGAATGATTGCAGGGAAAAACAAATCCCTAGAAGAATGAAAAATAGTATTAACCTGGGTCATCAGTGGTTCATAAATAGATGCTGGCAGATACGCTATGGTTGTTCCACTGTCAACAATTGCTTTTCTTTGGTTACCAGATTCAAATATGCTAGCTGGAAGATCCAGAACAGCATCACCAACTTCAATTGCCTTCAGAATAATGTTGTAATGTGCCCTAAAATTGTTAAGAAAAGCATAATTGTTATGAAAAGAAGTGTACATGAGTTTCCCACAGTCCATACTAAAGGAAATGAAATATAATGCAAAAACTCAATGCAGAATATATTAGTAAGCAATAGTCACTTCTCCAAATCTCAAAATTAATATAGCCAATAAGTTCATTACGATATTCAGAAACAGGGAGAAGTTAAGGTAATCTGCAGGCTTGGTATAGAAGACTTGTATTCATGAAAATTAGGATTCTTGTTTTACATGCTCCATCATTAGGGTTTTGATGCTAAAAGGATTCAATGAATTTGCATGTGCTTGCGTTCAGCTTCTTTCTATTTGGTTATTAATGTTCAGCCTGCTGAATGGTTCTCAGCTTCTCCTTGTTGCCTTTTTTTTTTTTTTTCAGAAATGATAAAATGTCTATGTCATGGAAGTTCTTTCAACTTCAAGAATGTTGGCCCTCAGCACAAGCAGCATCTGTCAGGCCTTATTGCCTTTTTTTGGGGGGTCAAAAATGGTTAATTTTTCTGTCATGGAAGCTCTTTCAACTTCAAGAATGTTGGCCAAAGCAGGCAAGTTCAAGTTGCCTAAAGTTCAAGTTAGCAAACTATACAATTATGTATTGCAAGCCAATAGCACAGGTTCTGATTTAAAGCTGTTTTGGGTCTCAAAAAATAATTTGGGGAAGAGAGACCTTATCCCGATTGGGTCCAGTGGATTGGTATATGTTAGCGGCAATTTTGGGTTCCAAGTAAGCTCCCAGCCCAATACTCCACTTGGCCGAATTTAAGGACATCATTGCATGGAACCCACTCTCGTAGAAATTTAACGGGAGTCTAGCAGTTGGAAACAAAAATACCTATCTAAAGCTTGCAGATTTATGCTCACAAGAATAGCCTACCAAGTAAGCCAATTTATTCCACGTCCTTGTTTCATATTCCATCACAAATCCAGATTTTTTCTACGAGGTTGGACAGATGACCAAAATTTCATTTATTTAAATGGAATGTTGTCCAACAACCTTTTATGCTGGAGGGTTTTGGCAGAAACCGCTGATCATAATAAACATGCTATTTTATCAAAATGGTTACAGCGATTAAGAAACTGCCTGTCTGCTTCATTTTGGTGGCTAAGCATGGGATCTTGAGAAATGATAGATGCATCAATCATCCAGCCACCATATGACACAAGTTGGAAACGGATTATAAAAGGGGTGAAGCTTCCTCTCGATTTCCCATTTAATGTGCGGAATGGCACATCCACTCCTTTTTGCCATATGATTTTTTTGGCCAACAGGCAGCATCTAGAGAATCGTTTGCAACACTTTTCCATCTGATTTCTCATCAGAATGCTCAGGTAAGAGAGTTTTTTTCTATCAGGTAAGGAAATTGTTTAGAATCTGCACCTAAAGAGAAATGGCAATGATTGGTATGTAAACCAGATATATCATTTAAAACCCATTTCTTCCACATTCATTCGTTGATCACTCACTATTAAGATGAGAGAGGGTTATTCTGTTTTCATACTAAGCCAGGACAATAACAGAAATCTTTATGGTCGAAGGGTAACTAAGACAAAGTTATATGGTCATTGTCTGTGCAGGGAGTTTATTCTGGAAAATCATTTTCTGACCATCTTATCCCCCTAGCTGAAATCCTAGGTAAGGCAGGTTTTCCAGGGAAGGCAATTTGGAAGAAAAGGCTTCATCCAAGGTCAAGTTCTTTGCCCCAGAATGGTGCAGAAAAAAAACTTTTACCATTGATAATTTGAAGAAAAGGGGATTGCTCCTGGTACACGGATTCTTTTTGTGTGAGACTGCTGCCCAAAATGTATGCCATCTCCTGTTAAATTTCCATGGTGAGGGAATTGTGGAACATTGATTTGTAATTCATTCGTTGGGTAGTTAGCGGAAGCGTCATAGGAAAATTATGGGATTGGTCAAATCTTCTCCTGAGAAAGGAATAAAATGAGACCTTTTTTATATCCACCCTAAAGGCACCAGTTGCTAGAGTTTTTCTTTAGCTATGAGCTGCTGAGCCACCCAAGGCATGACATAAAAGAGTTTTTGAAAGAAGGGAGATTCCTTTTTTTTTTTTCCTACCTTTAAAGAATAAACAAAAACACACTCTTTGTTTTTGGATTAATGGGGATATGAACATTGATTAGAGTTTACAGATACAGTAATCAATTTTCCTGTAAATAATTCTCACTGAGACCATCTTGATGGCTTAATTTTGTTTTTTCTATTTTTTATCTACAAAAATACCAAAAACGTTATGCCAAATGGTTCTCAACCCTAGCTTTAATGATGAGAAAGAAAGGTTATTTATTTATTAATTTATGGTTATTATTGTTGTTGTTATTTTATCCAAGGTTTGCACCCTCTTGGCCCTTGGTGCTCCTTCAGTTATACGTGTGTGTGTAAACAGGATGCGAAATAACATCCTAAAAAGAAAAATTATATCCTCCATTATCAACTATAGACAACGACCAAAGGATATATGAACTTATAAATTATGCATTTTAACTTTCTACTCATAAACCTAGAAGAATAATGCAAGGTTCTACGGAACAATATTCATCAGCCTCACCAATCATCAAACATGAACAAGTCCCGACCCAGTTGGGAAAAGGTGGCATGAGTGTACAATTTCAATTACTTCTAAGCCATATCCAAATTATAAATTCATCAAAAGAGCAACATATGACAAGTTTTCACCCATACTATCATGAAACGAGATGTTTTTCTCATAACTCAAAAAAATAAACTCAGGATAGTTAACTTACTGCTGTTCGGAACCATAAGGGTTGTTCTTACTTTTGGTGATGCAACTTCTCCAATTGCAAATATTCCACCACCATTTACACTATCGAGGCAATGCGCAAACGCCTTTTTCACCTTGCCAGCTGCAGCAAGTTGAGAAATTATGGATGAATTTGCCTCTCCAAATCCAAGTATTCCATCAAGTGCTGCAAATGATTGGCCCAGTTCACCGAATTGTTTAGCAATGCACCTAGAAAACACCAATCTTACACAATTAACCACAATATGATATGAGGAAGAATTAGAAAGGGAAAGTTACAAAAACCCCCATGTGGTTTGGTCAAACCTACACTTTGCCCCCCATGTTTTTTATGCTGCCTGATAATAACTTATGAAACTGTATTTAAATTATATGATAATCATCTTCCAGTAATTTTAATCTATCTAGTATTTTTTTTATAGTTAATATACATTTTAAACTATCAATTTTTCCTTTCTGTATAAATATACTTTCCCACCTGTAATTATATATCAGTATGTTTTAAAGGTCGGTTGACTGTGAAAAAAATATCAAAAATCTTGAAATTACTAGACCATTATTACCATACAGTTTAAATACAGTTTCAGAAATTGTTATTAGGCAGTATAAAAAATATAGGGGGCAAACTGTAGGTTTGACCAAACCACAGGGAGGTTTTTGTAACTTTCCCAATTAGAAAAGGCAAAAGAAGCAAATTTGCCACTAAGCTATAAGGGTATAGTGTAATTTTGCCACTAACTTTTTTTTACAGGTAAATTTGTCATTAATCTTTTTGAAATGTTCAAATTTGTTATCAATATTTTGTGTTAGCCATTAAAATTGCTTAACATGGCAAACATGAAAAAATAAGAAAAATGTAAGTTTCAGTTCCAAGTTTCCTTTAACTAACATCTTGGCCCCTAAGTTTCAGAATCTATCATTTCCACCACTGTTTTTGCTCCAGCAAATCCCTGTACCCTTCGCCACCCTCCACCCTTTCCGCTAGCAGTATTACCTCTACTCTTCCACACATTCTAGCAACATTCTCGAAAATGTTCCTTAGAACAAATCTTGATCAAACATGATTCGATTAATACATGTGAGATTAAATCCAGACGCGTTGTAGTTCTAGAATAAAGAATTGATAGTAGCAGTAATGGACGGTTGCTCAACAACAATGAGAAAGTGAAAACAAGGATTAGCGATGAGTGTATATGGTCAAATATAGAGTTTTGACTTATTTAGACTGTGAAAGGTTTGTGTAGCTAAGGGTTAAGTAAAAAACTTTCAGGGATTAATTTAAGAAATGTGTCATTAAATATGCTTTGAACAAACGGAATATTGCTATCATTGAACGGCCAATGGCAAAATTGCACACAACAAAAACGTTAATGGCAAATTTGCCTATAAAGAAAAAATAGTTGTGGCAAAATTACTCTACCCACTATAGTTTAGTCGCAAATTTGCCCCTTTTGCCATTAGAAAAATGATCAAGAATGATATGACACAAAATTAGGGCCCAACAGTTGAAGCAAATTCCCCCAATTTCCTTAAAAAAGAACATAGTTGCAATTGCACACTATTGTTTAAAGATGTGACAACCCTTGTTTTTGAAATTCTAGTAAAACTATTGCATACAATATATAACTACTTTCAATGGTTTTCCTAATTTTCTAAAAAACAAGGATGACAAATCCACAAAATATTATATTCGCCTATGTCCTTACTATAATTCACTAATGAAGAGCTGGAAAAGAAAGCAAAAAAAAATCCAAAACATTTTACCGAAAAAAATTCAAGGCTAAACAAACAGAAAAATGATTGGAGTAAAGGCACTAATACCACTATAAGCAAATCTTATCAAACATCATAATGGTTGACACATAACTGAACTAAAGTAAACATCTACTGAAAGAATTGCAATAAGTAGGGACATATTAGCCTTCGTTTGCTGGAGATGGGAGTTTTGGCTTCTATAAACTTTGCCCGCTCTAGCATCAACTAGTGGACAGGGGTAATGGAATGCACTCCATAAATTAGCTAAGTGCCGGTGGTTGGAAGGGGAACAAACTAAAGTAGATTAGATCACAGACTGGGAATGAAGATAATGCTTCCCGAGATGGTTCAAAGTTGTGCGAGCATTGTCAAGCAGAAAAGTAATGATAGAAGAAGCAGTCATTTTTATTATATACATAGAGTAAGAACCCCAAAATACTCAGTGTACTTATTGAATTGCAAGCCTCAGTTTACTTGGTTGAATTGCAAGCAGTCGATAGAGCGAATGAAGTGTGGTGCGGTCGGGTAAATGTGGATGAAGACACAAAACATGGCTCAGCTTGCTAAAGACAGCAAGTTTCAGGACTAAATTCATCCACACCCTAAACCTTTCAAGAGATTTAGAATCAACCAATTGTTTTTTGTTTACTAAGTTGATTTTCATACAATGAATTAGGCTCTAACTCCCAGGATTCTTAACCCCAATTTTTGTTTACTTAGGTGGGAATCTTTTAAGGAAGTTAGGTGACTTATGTGTCTGTTCTGTGTCCCTCCAAGGCATACACACATTCAAGCATATATGCATACATACTAGGTTACAAACCATGTATGCATTCCTCCTACCATGCCATACTTAGTGCCTTAAGGCTTACTCAAGCCCATTAAGTACAAATAAAGCACTGGCCATATTCTACTCTAAGTCCTCTTGCCATTAGTTACATACAAATATTTGTAGGCCAAAATTGGGGAAACAAGGACTACATGGCCCAAAGTTATATACAACAAAAGTTTGGTCTACTAATTGTCATGCATAGTTTATAGCCAGGCTTAAACTGTCTCTAAGCACAGTCACTTTGACCTCCACTTTGACTTGACAATTAGGCCATAACTGCCTTATTAATCTTCTAGCTCTAACCTATACCAAGATGGATCCAAAAGTAGCAATCTCCCAGCAGCCATGAAGGCCTATAAACATAACAAAATAACACAATCATTAGTTCATTCTTATGAACTTTTGCATGCTTCCTTTTCCATAAGCCATAATTTCAGAGTATACATTTTTATACATAGACCTCTCTTAGAGGTTCCTTAGCCCTTTATTTTTGCACTTCCTTACCTGAAATGGGCAAAAGAGGCCATGAGTACATAGGTACTTAGTAAAGACCTAATTCAACACCTAGTGCCTTTACAATGTTCATAACATTGCAATACATAAAAAAACTCCTCTTTTTACTTAACAACCTGTATCCAAAAACAAGGAAGACACCAAAAACAAAATATACAAAATAATACATGATACTTATATATACAAATAAAGGGTTAGCACATGCATAAAAATAGAGAAGCACACAAACACACATACCACATACACACGATTTCCTTAATATAGTAAGTGTGATTTCTTGTCAATTTCTTCATATGATCACTTTGATTGTATCCAATTAACATAGAGCTCTAAGTGATTAATCAAGCTTTGCCAAACTTGAACAAAAACCCTATGCTTTCCGAAAGCAAACTAGCTAGCTTACCATAGTGCTTTATGCACACATAGCCCATTACATAGCCTCTAGGTTCCTTTGGCCTTTAGCCATTTCCTAGGGTAGCTTTTCTCCTTCAAAATATAGGAGAAAAAAGCTTCATATAGGTCATTACATATGGCTGAAACAGCATCAAGGAAGCTGGATCATAGACCATGTAACACTAGACACCATCATGAGCTAGTTCGGCATCACCATGTCTCGCATTTGCCTTGTTTTTGTTCTTCTTTGCCTTCCTTCTTTTTAGTGGCTTTAGGGTGTCTTGGTAGAGGTTTGGCTAGGTTGTAAAGGAGAAGAAGAAAACAAGAAAACTTGATCACACATCATGTAACATAGGCATCATTATTCATGCATCCAAAAGCCTTCATGCATTGGTTTTTGCTTTGTTTCTTATTTTTTTTTTTTGGATATTTATCTTTTCGGTGTTTAACAGGTATTTGACCAGACTTGTGGACATCACAAGGGTGCTAAGAACTAGCTAAGAAGCTTCATTGATGCTACCTTGAAGACTACAAGTCCAAACGACGGTCGAATGGACTTAGCAGCCAAGGACTTTGGTCCAATCTCCTACCAAGTAGCTCAAATCACTTAATATTTCATTTTGGCCTGATTTTCTCTTTAAGTGGCACATATTGAGCACCCACTTCATCAATTAATTTGGCCAATTATGCCCTCTAACTTTATTTTGAACATAGGTTCACTTAAAGCACTTTCGAGAGCTTTTTAGTGTCCTCTAAAGTTTATTGATGATTTCCATGTGTTTGTCACCTTGTCTTAAAGCACATTGTAGCCTTCATTCTTATTTAAATGATAAATATCAACCTCATGTAATTCTTTTCAATACATTTGGCTTTAGAGCCTTCATATGCTTATAGTTGCAAACAAATGTGCACTTAAGGGTACTCTAATGCACCCTAGAGTGCTTTTGTCATTTTTCATGTGTTCTTCACATTTCTTGGGCTTATGTGGCTGCCCTCACTTGTATCTTAACCTTAGGCATTGAGCCCACACAATCCCCTTCAGGCTTTAGGCTTAGAGCCCTCAAGCTTACATAGGTGCATACAAGGGTGTGCCCAAGAGTTACTCTGTGGCCTTCATTGGTTTTTCTTTCAATGCTCTTAAGTTCTTTGTAATCTTTTCTCAAACCATGAGTCTTCCTTTTAAGACCTATCATGGCCACATTTTAGTCACTTTTGGATTAGGAGTAAAGCATTTTTCTTCATGTTCTATCAATGTGCCTTTAGAAGGTCTTTGAGTCACATTATAAGTATTAAGTCTTGTATGTTTCTTTTCTCTTTGTGTTTTATAACTTACATTATCTACTCACATCTTTTGTATAAGATTCACAGCCCATGGACTATGCAAGTTACGGCCATGACATTTTCTCCCTCTTAAGAAATTTGGTCTTCCAAATTCTCAAGTAAGGTGGGAAATTGCCTTGGGTATCTTTTGAGCATCTCAGCCTTTATTTCCCAAGTAGCTTCTTGCTCAGAATGGTGAGACCATTGGACTTTCACCATGCTTATCCACTTACTCCTTAACTTTCTGACATTCTTAGCTAGAACCCTTATAGGTTCTTTTTCATAAGAAAGGTTGGGGGTCACTGAGATATTAGAAGCTGGTCAAGCTTGTTGTGGGTCAAATAAGTACTTTTTTAAGCATACTAACATGGAAAGTATTATGTATGTGACCTTACTCTGAAGGTAAATCCAGCTTATATGCCACATTACCAATTCTAGTCACTATTGGGAATGGTGCAATATATTTAGGGGCTAGTTTACCCTTCTTTCCAAATCTCATGACTTCCTTCATATGAGAGACCTTAACCTACACATAGTCCCCTATTTGGAACTCCAAGTCCCTTCTTCCCCTTTGATTGGCATAGGCTTACTCTCTAGCATTAGCAACCTTGATTCTTTCTTGGATTATTTTGATTTTTTCGGTGGCCTCTTGGATCAGTTCTAGTCCTATTTCCACTTTATCCTTAAGGTCTTGCTGACAATGAAGAGTTAAACATTTCTTCCTATACAGAGCTTCATAAACTGCCATTTTTATCATTGAATGATAGCTATTATTATAGGAGAATTCTATTAAGGGTAGGAGTTGATCTTATTCTCCTTTAAAGTCCAATACATGGTATCTTAACATATCTTCAATAATTTGTATGGTTTTTTCTATTTGCGCATCAGTTTGGGGGTGGCAAGTTGAACTTAATTTTAACTAAGTACCCAATGCCTGATGTAATGATTTTCAAAATCTAGACACAAACCTTGGGTCTTTGTCTGAAACTATATCATCTGGGATGCCATGCAATTTCACTATTTCTTTAATATACAGCTGTGCCAACCTATCCAAAGGATCCGTGAGATTAATAGGCAAGAAGTGGGCTAACTTTGTGAGTCTATCCATAATCACCTAGATAGTATCATGTTTTCTTCTTGTCATGGACATTTTTACCAAGAAATCCAAAAATATGGAACCCCATTTTCTTTTTGGTATCGGCAAATTTTGTAGTTTGCCCCCTAGTTTTTAGTGTTCTACTTTCACCTGTTGGCATACTACACATTTAGATACAAATGTGTAAATTTTCCTTTTCATATTAGGCCACCAAAAGTGCTCTTTCAAACTTTGACACATTTTCATAATTCCAAGATGGATGCTCATTTTACTAGAACGGGCTTCTTTCAGAATCTGTTCTCTTAGTTCATACCTTTTGGGTACATAAATTCTTTGGGTACATAAATTCTATCTTAAAAATACAGCAATCTATGCCTATAAGAGAACTCCTAGAGTAATTTTCCATATCTTTGCCTAGATATTCTAGTAAGATCTTCATCCTGTTGTTGTACCTTCGGTATTTTTTCTTTCCAAGTTGACTAAATAGTCATCATTCTCAACTAGGCTTGTTCTCATCTTAGCCATTTGTTAGCCAAACAAGTTAGGCTATTAAGTTCATTAGGTTCTTATTCTTCATGCTTCAAGATGGCTGTGTATTTTCTACTTAGGGCATCAGCCACCTTGTTAGCCTTGCCTTCAGTGTACTTAATGGTACAGTCAAAGTCTTTAAGATATTTAAGCCATATTTTTTGTCTCATATTTAAATCTTTTTTAGTAAAAAGATACTTGAGGCTTTTACGATCAGTGAAGATTTAAAACTTATTACCTAGCAGGTATTGCCTCCATTGTTTTAAGGCAAAAAATCACAACTGCAAGTTCCAGGTCATGCACTAGATAATTCTTCTCATGTGGTCTTAGTTGTCTTGACCCATAAGCTATAGCTTGCTTTTCTTACATTAATACACATCTTAATCCCACAATAGATGCATCTGTGTAAACTTCAAAAGGTTTACTGGGATTAGGTAGTATTAGCATAGGAGTGAAAATGAGCTTGTCTTTAAGCCCCTGGAAGCTTCTTTCATACTCCTCAGACCATTCAAACTTTCGCGCTTTTCATGTCAATTTGGTTAAAGGAGCTACCAGTACAGAAAATTTTGGTACAAATCTTCTATAACAGCCAGCTA
Organism: Aquilaria sinensis; assembly: GCA_005392925.1. Lineage (NCBI taxonomy): Eukaryota > Viridiplantae > Streptophyta > Magnoliopsida > Malvales > Thymelaeaceae > Aquilaria > Aquilaria sinensis. Next base: position 38,603 of record SMDT01002991.1, on the reverse strand, counting down.
TACCCAAGAAGCTTTTTTTTTCTCTAACAATTTTTTGTTGCTTGCACTATAACATATCTTTAATTTTTGCTGGGTCTACAGCCATTCCTTGCCCATTTATTGCATGACCTAAGAATTTAATTTGACTGGTCCAAAAATGGGACTTGCTCACTTTGCTGTATAGTTGGTGCTTCTTTAACATACCTAGCATTGTTCTAAAGTACTCTTTATGCTCCTCCTCATTCCTTAAGTATACCAAGATATCATCTATAAAGTTCACTACAAAGTGATCTAGATATGGTCTAAATATCCTCTACATCAAGTCTATAATGAAAGCTAGAGCATTAGTAAGCCTAAATAGCATTATTGTATATTCAAAATGATCATATTTTGTTCAAAAAGCAATCTTAGGAATATCTGCTTCTTTAACTCTTAATTGGAAATACCCTAATTTGATATCAATCTTTGAGAACACTATGGCTCATTTTAGTTGATCAAATAAGTCTTCAATCCTAGGGAGAGGGTACTTATTCTTCACAATCCTATTATTGAGCTTTCTGTAGTCAATGCACAACCTAAGAGTTCCATATTTCTTTTTTACAAATAACACCGATACCCCCAAAGGAGACACACTAGGTGTAGTGAACCCTTTTTCAAAGAGCTTATCCAATTGCTTTTTCAGTTCATTCATTTCAGGAATTGTCATCCTGTAGGGTGTAGCAGACACAGAGGTTGCCCCTGGAGTTAGCTTAATCTCAAACTCTATTTCCCTCAAGGGAGGTAAACCTAGAAGCCTAGAAGGAAATACTTTTAGGTATTCTTTCACAATAGAGACCTTGTCCAACTCATTCTTAGACTCTTTATCATTCAAGCCTATATATTCTTCTTCAGAAAGTATAAGTATGTAATTCATTACCTTTACTTACCCAATATCAAATTTCATTGAGTCTTTGAAATAGTGTTCTATTGAGCCTAGCAATATTAACTTCCTGTATTGACAATTTATGATAACATTATTCTCAGCTAACCAGTTCATACCCAATATTATGTCATAAGTAGTTGTTTCCGAAATGATCAAATTAGCCTTTAATTCTAGCTAATTTAGCCTAAGCACATAATCTTTGACTATGTGATGTGAAAACATCAATTCATTTCCAATTGTACTAATTATATACATTAAAGGCAATCTTATGACCTCTAGGTTTAATTCTTTTACTAAGTTAGCTGAAATAATGGATATAGATGCACCAATATTATAGAGCACTAAAATAAGCTTATCATAAAGGTAAAGGTTACCTTTCAGTGCTTCCTTCCTCAGTTTGTCATAGCTTATAGCCTATTCTCCAAGGCTAGCATCCTCTTTTTTCCTTGATCCTTCAATTTGAAATACACTCCCAGCTGGTGGCTGAACTTTAGCTGGTGTGGGTTGTCCTGGCCTTTTTTGTTTATGTTGAGGTGTTGCTACCCCTTTTCCTTTGCCTTGTTGGTTTTTTGGGCAAGGGGCCTCAAACTTGCCCAGCACTTTTCTTTCTTCTTTCTTAACTGGGTAATCTGTAACCCAGTGGTCCTAAGAACCACACTTCAAACAGCCTTTAGTAAGTTTGTAGCATGGCTTAAAGTCATGGAACTTTCCACAAGTCTGACATTGAGGTCCAAACCTTTGAGCTTGTTTGGGCTACTTTTGTTCTCTGCTTATGTCAATTTTTCCCAATCTATCCCTAGCTCTTTTCCTTCCACTTTGATGTCCCATAGAAGCCCCCTTTGATGTTTCCTGCCATAGGATGCTAGAATTCTTGCCCCAATGTCAGGGCCTTTTGGACAGCCTCATAATAAGTTTTGATGCCAATAGCCCTCAATATCTGTCTCAATTCAGGTCTCAGTCTCCTTATGAACCTCTTACTGCTTGACTGCTCTTGTTTATCATACTGTGGAGCATATTTGAGGAGTCTGCTGAATCTGTGTTCATATTCCTTGACTGACATGTTTCCTCATTCCAGTAGATCAAACTCTACTTGTTCCAGATCTTTGAGAGCTTCACTGACATACTATTGCTGAAATACCTGGAGGAACTTAGCCCACCTTATAGGTTCTTTTTTCCTTATAGGTTTTCTTTCATTCTTGCTCATATATGCCCTTTGCACTGTTCTCTACAAAAGCTTTACACTGCTTTCCGGCTTAAAAATGGCTAGCAACACTTTCTGGGTGGATGTAACTTCCATTATTTCAAATACTTTCTCTATTCGGTAAATCTAAAATTCAGCCTTTTTTGGATCACCACTGCCCTTAAACACTGGGGGTTTAAGTGCCAGGAAGAATTCTAACTAGCCTTTCCTTAATCCTTCTTTTTTTAGTCTTTGTCTCATTCTTTCAAGAGTCGTGGTCTTTCTCTGAGAAGCTAGCTCTTTTAATCTTTCTGAGACTGGCTCCATTCTTCCAACATTAGTGGCTAGTTGCTCATATTCTCTATTCTCACTGCTTTTCCTGATTCTAACCTCAATCTTCTGCCTTTTGGATGTATTCTTTCATCATCCTGCTCTTCATCTGCAAGTCTAATTGCTTGGTCTTCTCTTATTGGCTCTTTTCCTAGCCTTCTTTCTATTCTCTCTTGTTCTTCATCAGCAATAGTGCCTCTAGGTGGCTGCTCTTGGCCCTTAGCAAGAGCTTGCATGCCTAGTAGAAGCTAAGCAATAGTAACTTGCATTATTTCCATCATGTGTTCCATTTTGTGCTAACCTTGCACACTGGGCTCAGGCTTTTATGGCCCTACTAGCTAGTCCTGTTCTGCTTTCAGCTACCTTCTCATTTTCAGGCTATTGATCATGTACTTGATCAACCTTAAAGTTTCTTATTTCTATTTTTCTACCTCTAGCCATTTAATCCTGCAAAACATAAAATGGTTGTGTATCATAGTGGCAATTTTCCTGACAGACCATTAAGGTCTTATATAACCTTAAGCTCTGATACCAGCTCTGTCAGGACCCAATTCACCCTCACCCTAAACCTTTCAAAAAGTTTGGAATCAACTAGTTGTTTTTATTTACTCAGTTGATTTTTATACAATGAATTAGGCTTTGACACCCAGGATTCTTAACCTCAACTTTTGTTTACTTAGGTGAAAATCTCAAGGTTTTGAAGATCTAATGGTTTTACATAATTCACCCAATTAATTGAATTTCAACCAGTTAAATTAACTTAGAGAATCTTGTAAGTGCATATGGCGTTTAAAAAGGTTAGGTGATTTATGAGTGTGTTCTGTGTCCCTCCAAGGCATACACACATTCAAGCATACATGTATACATACTAGGTTACAAACCATGCATGCATTCCTCTTACCATGCCATACTTAGTGCCTTAAGGCTTATTCAAGCACATTAAGTACAAATAAGGCACAAGTCATATTCTGCTCTAAGTCCCTTTGCCATTAGTTACATATAACTATTTATAGGCACAAATAGGGACTACATGGCCCAAAGTTATATACAACAAAATTTTGCTCCATTAATTGTCATGTATAGTTCATAGCCAGGTTTAAACTGTTTTTAAGCCCACAGTCACTTTGACCTCCACTTTGACTTGACACTTAGGCCATAACTGCATTATTAATCTTCTATATCTAACTCATACCAAGATGGATCCAAAAGTAGCAAGTCTTACAACATCCATGAGGGCCTATAAACACAACAACATAACACAACCATTAGTTTATTCTTATAAAATTTTGCATGCTTCCTTTTTCGTAAGCCATAATTTCAAAGGATAGCTTTTTATACATAGACCCCTCTTAGAGGTTCCTTACCCCTCCATTCTTGCACTTCCTTACCTAAAATTGGAAAAAGAGGGTATAAGTACATAGGTACTCAGTAAAGACCCAATTCAACACCTAGTGCCTTTACAATGTTCATAACATTGCAATACAGAAAAAGTCCTCTTTTTACTTAACAACTTGCATCCAAAAACAAGGAAGACACCAAAAACAACATATAAAAAATAATACATGATACTTATATATACAAATAAAGGGTTGGCACATAAATAAAATAGAGAAGCACACAAACACACACATCACATACACACGGTTTCCTTAACATAGCAAGCATGATTTCTTGTCAATTTCTTCATGAAATCACTTTGATTAGATTCAATTAATATACAGCTCCATGTGATTGATCAAGCTTGGCCAAACATGAACAAAAACCCTATGCTTGTTGAAAGCAAACTAGCTAGCTTACCATAGTGTTTTATGCACTCATAGCCCATTATATAGCCTATAGGTGTTAGTGTTGTGCCCAAAAGCCAATCATGGAATGATTGTATTTTTTGCACATTGAGTCATGATATTAAGGCATTAATCCATCAATTATGTTTGTTGTTTTGTTTCTACATAATGTAATAAACATAATTGTAACCCTTGAATAATAATATTCTCAAACGTCCCTGGTCTAGTATTATTGTGGAGCAGGTTACAATAATACACAACGACTAGCATATGTGGAGACTAATATGAGATATGTAGTCTACATATGGGTACAAGTTGGAGAACTTGTGTACTGGACCGACCCACCATGAGAACACTATATGGATCGTTATATAAGTGTCATAAGTGATTCTCATAGTGATCATGGTATATGTAGTCCTTCGACCTAAGATCATCAAGGTTCCCTACATGTGAGTTACATACTTTGATACTTTCCTTTGTTGCTCGTAATTGAGTGAACTTAAAGGAGGTCATTGGGTATGTCACATATCATGCGGAGGGATTTGTATGATCAAGATGGGATTTGTCCCTCCTATGTAACGGGAGTGATATCTTCGGGCCCCTTGATAGAGTGAGACTTAGAAAATGCATGGCCATGCTCGGATGAGTTGATATACGATATCAATGTCATCAGTTTAAGTTGGTCTACTCGGTAATCAAGAAACCAAAGATTGGGCTATACGAGAGTGACACATTCCATGTCTCGTGCTTAGTCTTGATATCTTGGACAAAGGGACAATGGCATATATCGGTAATGATCATAAAGGTTTAGTCGAATCACCGACAATCTTGTCACTTGGGTAGCAATGATGTGTTGCTAGACACCACTCATTGCTTATGATCATAAATGTGATTTATGATCATTGCCAACATGGTAAGAGCCTATTGGGTCGCACACATAAAGCTATTTGGATCATTAGAGTGCATGGGCTAATAATTTGGGTTTTGGTTTCATAATAATTTCGTATTAATAATGGGCCCAATAGTTGAGCCATTATTAAGCCCGAAATTAAAGCCTAATTGGATTAGGGCTTTGAAACCCATTAGGCCTGGAAGTTGAGTCTCACTATAAATACAACTTTTAGTGAGAAATTTGTAGCTCTCCTTGCCCTAGCCTCCCAAAAGGACAGCCGCACTCTTCTCTTGCAATTCCTTGGAGGACGCAAGCTAGTATTGCGAGCGCAAGAGAAACACATCTGCCAGGACATGGTGGAAGCATGGTGATCCCGAGAGACTCGTGTGGATACCATAGAGAGCTTGAACACGTCAACTGCTCAGGTTTTGTGATTTGACTCTACAGTTAGGTGAGAGATCTCAACCAAAAATTAGGTATGAAAATTTTCGAACACCCGGTTTACCCCATTTCACTTGGAGGGTTTCGGTGGTTAAATTCTGTTGCGCTTGTTTGGCTCCCAAAACCTAACACTAGGTTCCTTTGGCCTTTAGCCATCACCTAGGGTAGCTTTTCCCTTCAAAATATAAGAGAAGAAGCTTTATCTAGGTCATTACCTATGGCTGAAATAGAAACAAGGAAGCTTGATCATAGACCATGTAACAATAGACATCATCATGAGCTAGTTTGGCATTACCATGTCTTGGATTTACCTTGTTTTCATTCTTCTTTGCCTTCTTTCTTTTCGATGGCTTTAAAGTGTCTTTCTAGAGATTTAGCTAGGTTGTAGAGGAGAAGAAGACAAAAAGAAAACTTAATCATACATCATATAACATAGCCATCATCATTCATGCATTTGAAAGCTTTCATACTTCAGTTTTTGCTTTGTTTCCTGTTCTTTTTGGTTGTCTTTCTTTTTTATGCTTAACAGGTCATTGGCCAAACTTGTTAAGGTCATAAAGGTGCTAGAAACCAACTAAGAAGCTAAATTAAAGTTGCCTTGAAGACTACAAGTCCAAAAGGTGGCCGAATGGACTTGGCGGCCAAAGACTTTGGTCCAGTCTCCTCCCAAATAGCTCAAATCACTTAATAGTTCATTTTTCCCTATTTTTCTCTTCAAGTGGCACATATTGAGCATCCACTTCAATAATTAATTCAGCCATTAGTCCCTCTATCTTTATTCTGAACATAGGTACACTTAGAGTGCTTTTGAGAGCTTTTTAGTGTGTGATGCCCAGCAGCATCTTCGTTGTATGACATGGTGAGACTAGGAGGAACTTTCTGTGAGGAAGAACGCCTGAAGTGGAGATTTCCCAGGAGAATCTGTCTGAAACGCTCAGAGAACAGTGGTTAGGAGGTCCCCGGAGTCTTTTTCCGGGGGGAAGCCTCCGACGCCCAAGTCAGTGTTTAGAGGAGGATAGAAGTAATAAACGGAAGGGTCTGTTCTTTAGAGTCCAATATCCCTTTACCTGGGGTGCTTACCAAATATTTATAGAGGGGCGAACAGTAGAAGTCCGCTTGACATGGCCGATCCAGATTATGACATGTGTTCGGTCAGATGCGATCCGCATCCTTGGGGAAAATGGGGGCATCTAGCTGACCACAGGCCGCCTGGCCAGGAGCCTAGGCCGCGTGAGGGTGACGTGTCAGAGCATCTCTGTAAGCGGTGTGTCAGAGCGTCTTTGTAGGCGGCGTGTCAGAGAGTGTCTAGGGGCGGCGTGTCGGGGACGTGTCAGAGGCTCTTTAATTGTTTCTGCCATACTCCTGAGGTCCCTTTGGTAGAAGAGACATGTTCGAATCAGGAGAACTATCTCCCGAGGTTACTTAAGTATCCCAGGAATATCCTTGCCGAGGGTGGCCCTGTTTGGGGACGTCCTCTGCTGTCGAGGACGGTTCGGTCCTCTTACCGAGGTTGGCGCTGTCATTCCCAGGGATGAAGAATTACCGAGGTTGGATGTGAGGGGCCGGACATCCTCCTTCCCAAAGTTAGTGCTTTTCCTTCCGAGGGTAATGCCTTACCCGAGCCTACAGGTTTGAAAGGTGATAGGCACCTCGGCTACCAGTGTGCTCTAGGGTTTTTCCATGATTTTCATGTATTTTTCACCTTCTCATAGGCCACATTGTAGCCCTCATTCTTATTTAAATGATAAACATTTATCTCATGTAATTCTTTTCAAGACATTTGGCTTTAAAGTCTCCACATGCTCATAGTTGCACATAAAGGTGCACTTGTGTACACTTAAGTGTCCTTTAGTGCACCCTAGAGTGATTTTGTCATTTTTCATGTGTTCTTCCCATTTTTGGGGCTTATGTGGCTATTTTCACTTGTATCTTAACCATAGGCATTAAGCCCACACAATCCTTTTAGGGCTTTAGGCTTTAGAGCCCTCAAGTTCACATAGGTGCATACAAGGGTGCGCCCAAGAGTTCCCTTGTGGCCTCCTTGGTTTTTCTCTCAATGCTCTCAAGTTCTTTGAAATCTTTCATCAAACCATGAGTCCTTCTCTTAAGACCTATCATGGCCATATTTTAGTCACTTTTGGCTTGGGTGCAAAGCATTTTTCCCCATGTTCCCTCAATTTTCCCTTAGGAGGTCTTTGAGGCACATTATAAGTACTAAGTCTTGTATGTTTCCTTTCTCTTTATGTTTCATAAATTGCATTGTCTATTCACATATTTTGTATAAGATTCATAACCCATGGCCTATGCAAGTTACAGGTATGATAGCAGGGAAAGACGGGGTGGTGATAAAAATTAAAGTAAACTAATCCGAATACAATGCTTCTATCCATGGTAGCTGTTTAAAGCTTGCCGGTGATGAGCCTAATTTGTAAAGAGTCATTCACAAAGTATCCGGCAGTTGAGCTTCCATCACTATAGATGACATTATATTCATACTAAAGTTTGGGCCTGTGGCCTGAAAGTTTACCATCATAGGAGGAGGTGCAGAAGTCCTGATTGTAGTAGACATAGGATGCAGTGGAAGAGCTCTTAAAATTATAGAAGGTCAAGTCTATCTGCAAGGGAAAGCTGGTAAGCAAGTAATGAGAGGTGGGTGAAAAGAGAAGAATATGGCAGGTTCGGTTGGGACACGTATGCCAAGATCACTCTTGGTGGGACATTTTTCATATCCAGTGCAATTGACCTATAAAATGTCACTTTTGGTATCCATTTGCACGTAGTAGTCCTTGGATAGATTGCATAGCCCAATCCTACCGAAGTAAAGCCTTGTCAACCATAATAAGACAAGGAGGAGTCAAACTCAAATCGAAAGAAGCAAAGCACTGATGGTAGAATTAGTAGGCCAAGGATCAAGATAGAGAAACAAACCCACCCATTCGGTTTGAGTATAACTTCGGCTACAACCTAAGGGGATATTGGTGGCGGTGAAAAGGTAGCCATGATGGCAGAAATCATAAAGTCTGGAAGCAGCCAAATCGGACAGGAATGAGGCAAAGTGATGGCGGGTGGGGAAAGTGAAGAAATAACCGAAGGCAAAAGCCAAAATGAGGAGGAAGAGGGCAAGGTCAAAGGAGAAGAGGGTGCGGAGATCCATGAACATGAACCTTGCCTTGCCTTGGCTCAGCCTTTTTTTCCTAGAGTAGCAATCAATAACTTGTGAAAAAGAAAGGGGAAAACACATTTTCTTTTCAAGGAAACCAACAACTTCTTCTACTTGTAGATAAAGCATTCTAATATACATGCGCTTGTAGCGATACCCCCCTTTTATGGTCCTTCCTCAAACTTTTGTCTTTTGATTAGTTAAAGACCTAAGTTTAGAAATGCAAAAAAGTATACAAAATAAGGGAATTGCAATATAACCTGAACAATGGATTACAGGTTACACGGTATACAATTCAAGTTAAATGGTATGAAATTTAGGTTAAATGGTATTAGAGTTAGGTCAAATGGTATTACGTTCCCATTCATGTGATATCAAATTCAGGTTGTATGAGAATCAGGTTGATGTGGTATCAGATTGAGGTTTATATGGTATCAGGTTGATGTGGAATAGGATTTAAGTTATGTGGTATGTGATTTAAGTTATATGGTATATATGTAGTATGACATTCAGATTTTAGTAGTATGATATGTGGTACAAGAATTAAGTCATATAATATATATATGGTATTAGATTTAGGTTCATGCGTTATAAGAATCAGATTAAGTGCCATGAGATTTAAGTTCATCCGATATATATATATATATATATATATATATAGTATGAGATTTAGGTTGTTATGGTAAGAGGTTTAGGTTAAGTAGTATAAGATTCAAGTTATGTGGTATGAGATTCAGTTTTTTATGGTCTGAGGTTCAGGTTGTTGTGGTATGGGATTCAGATTAAGTGGCATAAGATTCAGATTAAGTGGTATAAGATTCAGGTTAAATGTTATGGGATTTAGGTTAAATGGTATCAAATTCAAGTTTAATGGTATGAAATTTAAGTTCTTGTGGTATGGGATTCTGGTTATTATGGTATAGGATTCAGATTAAGTGGTATGAGATTCAGATTCATGTGGTATGAGATTATGGTTGTGGTGGTATGGGATTTAGGTTAAGTAGTATAAGATTCAGGTTCACGTGGTATGAGATTCACATTAAATGGTATCAAATTCAGGCTAAATGGTTTGGGATTCAGGTTAAATGGTATGAGATTTAGGTTCATGTGGTATAAAATTCAGGTTGTTGTGGTATAGGTTAAGTGATATTAGATTCAGGTTCATGTGGTATGAGATTTTCATTGTTGTGGTATAAGATTTAGGTTAAGTGGTATGAGATTCAGGTTAATATGGTATGAGATTCAGGTTCATATGGTTTGAGGTTCAGGTTAAATAGTATGGGATTCAAATTAAATGATATGAGATTTAGGTTCTTATGGTATGTGATTTAGGTTGTTGTGGTATAGGATTCAAGTTAAGCGGTATGAGATTCAGGTTCATGTGGTATAAGATTCTGGTTATTATGGTATGGTATTCAGGTTAAGTGGCATGAAATTTAGGTTCACGTGGTATAAGGTTCAGGTTAAATGGTATGAGATTCAGGTTGTTGTAGTATAGGATTCAGGTTAAGTGGTATGAGATTAAGGTTCATGTAGTATGAGATTCTAGTTGTTTTGGTATGGGATTCAAGTTAAGTGGTATGAGATTCAGGTTCATGAGGCATAAGGTTCAGGTTAAATGGTATGAAATTCAATTTCTTGTGGTATGTGATTCAGGTTGTAGTGGTATAAGATTCAAGTTAAGTTGCCTAAGATTTAGGTTTACATAGTGTGAGATTTAGGTTCATTTGGTATGAGATTCTGGTTATTGTGGTAAAGGATTAAGGTTAAATGGTATGAAATTCAGGTTCACATGGTATGAGATTCTGGTTATTGTTGTATAGGACTCAGGTTAAGTGGTATGAGATTCAAGTTCATGTGGTATGCGATTTTGGTTGTTGTGGTATGAGATTCAGGTTAAGTTGTATGAAATTCAAGTTTACATGGTATGAGATTCAGGTTAAATGATATGAAATTCAAAATCATATGGTATAAGATTCTAGTTGTTATGGTATAAGATTTAGGTTAAGTAGCAGGAGATTCAGGTTCATGTGGTATGAGATTTAGGTTCAATGCTATGAGATTTAGGTTCACGTGGTATGAGATTCAAGTAAAATGGTATATGATTCAGGTTAAATAGTATGGGATTCAAGTTAAATGGTATGAGATTCAGGTTAATGGTATGAGATTCAAGTTAAATGGTATGAGATTCAAGTTAACTGGTATGAGATTCAGGTTGTTGTGGTATAGGATTTAGGTTAAGTGGTATGAGATTCAGGTTTATTGTGGTATGAGATTAAGTTTAAGTGGTATGAGATTTTGTTTGTTGTGGTATAAGATTCAGGTTAAGTGGTATGAGATCAGGTTAAATGGTATGAGATTCAGGTTAAATGATATGAGATTTAGGTTGTTGTGATATGGGATTCAAGTTGTGGTGGTATAAGATTCAGGTTAAGTAGTATGAGATTTAGGTTAAGTGGTATTAGATTCGAGTTCATTTGGTATAAGATTCTGGTTATGTGGTACAAATGTGGTATGAGATTCAGGTTCATGTGGTATATATGTAGTATGACATTTAGGTTGTTGTGGTATGAGATTTTGGTTGTTATGGCATAAGATTCTGGTTGTTAGTGGTATGAGATTCATGTGGTGTGAAATTATTGTTGTTGTAGTATAGGATTTAGGTTAAGTGGTATGATTTTCAATTTCCTATGATATGAGATTTAGGTTAAATGGTATGAGTTTTATGGTAAGTGTGACCAATTACCGGTTGAAGTTTATGCTTTAGGATTTAGGGACATGATTGGTTTAAGGATAGAGATTAGTGGTAAGGATAAGTTTTAGGGTTAGGGATTAGGAATTAGGGATTAAGGTTAGAGTTAGGGATTAGGATTAGGGTTAAAGTTAAGGATTAGGATTAGGTTTAGGGTTAAGGATTACGGTTAAAGAATCGGATTATGGTTTAGGGTTACGGATTAGGGATTAGAGATTAGATTAAGGCTAGGTTTAAGATTGGGGATTAAGAATAAGGTCTAGGGATAGGGGTTAGGGATTAGTTTTATGGTTAAGGTTTAGAGTTAGGGTTAGGGATTGTGGTTAGGCTTTAGGGTTAAAGATTAGATAGAAGGATTAGGGATTAAGCTTAGGGTTTACGGATAAGGGTTAAGGTTAAAGTTTAGTGTTAAAGAATAAGGTTAATATTTTGGGTTGGCAATTAAGGGTTGGGTTATTTTAAGTTTTTTTAAGAAGTTTTTAAAATCGGAGGAATATAAGTGTAATTTTAGGATTAGAATTACGTTTAGGGTTAGGGATTTAATGTTAGGGTTTATGATTAGGGATTAGGTTTAGGGTTAGGGATTAGGGATTAAGGTTAGGTTAAGGTTTAGGGAATAGGGTTATGGTTAGGGTTAAGGATTAGGATTTAGGATTAGGGTTTAGAATTAAAGGGTTAGGACTAGAATTACGTTTAGGGTTAAGGATTTAATATTAGGGTTTAGGATTAGGGATTAGGGTTTAGGGTTAAGGATTAAGGTTAGTTTAAGGTTTAGGGCATAGGGTTATGGTTAGGGTTAAAGATTAGGATTTAGGGTTAGGGTTTAGGATTAAGGTTTAGATAGGGTTATTGATTAGGAATTAAAGTTAGAGATTAGGGTTTAGTTTTCATTCTATTTTTCAGTTTTTGTTACTATTTTATGGTTTAAGTTAAAAAAAAAGATAATTGTATTTAATTCTATTTTTTTGGCATATATAATAGTCTTCATAATTACCTGACCTAAATAACCTGGCCTAAGTTACCTAAGATAGAAATTGTCCTGACTTATATTGAACTTGAACAAAAAAACTTGAACGTAAAATCTATTTAATCCGAAATCAACCTAAAACTAAAAACCCAACTTGACCCGATTAAATTATGATTGTTATTATAATTTAGCCTAATCAAACTAGCAACCCCTTACCTTGGTTGACTCATATGCGATAGTCCATTCACTTAGATTTAGTCTTTGTTGGTCGCCTAACCTTGCAATTTATCACGAGTTAGTCCAACCACCTAATTTTTCATAATACCGTTATCCTTTTTTGAATGTTAAGTAATGTTAGGGGCTGAAATGTATAGTAAGAGAAATAACATGGATTCCTAGAGTTTTTTTTTTTTGGATCGGGAGGCGTATTTTACTTTTTTATTTTTTTTACCAAAAAGTGGTTTTTACTTAAAATATGTACATTTTTTTTCCTAAAAATCAAATACATAATTGTTCATCAGTACTAGCTAATTGCTTGTCAAAAAAATTGGAATATATAATTTAGGCAATTTGTTCTTATTATTGTTTTTTACAATAGTAAACATAATAATAATAATATAATAACTACAAATATGTATTCAGTAAAAGGTATAATTAATTAATAGAATTATATTTAATGATATTCAATTTATTAAATGTAATCATCACATATATAATTAAATATCTTGAAACCAATAAATATTTATTTTTAGGCCTAAAAAGTATAATTATTAACTAATGATATGAATAATGTATATAATTATATAAAATAAATATTACTCCATATATCTAGATTCTTTGCACCATTTGTAAAATATAAATTAAAAAAGATGAAAAAAAATTATGTGTTATTTTCATTTTTGTTCTTTTACTTTTTCCAAAAAATAAAAAAATTAAAATAATTTTTATGATGTTATTAAATTTCAATGAATTTATCTTTTTTAATGTTTAAAAAAATCATTAAAAATTAATAGTATCATAGAAATATTACAATCAATGGATTATTCCAAATAAAATTTTATTCAAATTTATTTCTCAAAAATTGCTAAATCAATTTCTACAAAATCTAAAACAAACATCAAATACAATTAGATCATAAAATAAAAGGTGGAAAAAAATATTCTTCATAAAACAACCATATGTATAGCTAAATATAAGTAGAAAACTTAAATCTATGCTAACAAAATAGAAAAACCAGGAGGAAGCTTAGAGTTTAAGGTTTATAAGTAAGATGTAAGGTTTAAAGTTTGAGGTTTAGGGTTTATGGTTAAGATTTATGTTTAGGGTTTAGGGTTTAGAGTTTAGTTTTAATGTTAGGGCTTAGTGTTAGGTTTAGGTTTATAGATTAAGGTAAGGTTTTTAGTATTAGGGTTAAGTCTTGGATCTATGGTTAGCGTTTAGGTTTATAGTTTATAGTCACACTTTTTGGTTTTAGGATTATGTTAGAATTATGTTAGAGTTAAATTTTTCATTTAGTATTTTTTTTACATTACATTAAGGTTTTAGGGTTTAGAGTTGTAGATCAGAGTTTGAATTATGTTATCTATTTATTTTAATTTTTTTTCTTTTAGTGTGACCATTATATTTGAACTACTAGTGTAACGTCTACACTATATTAAGAACTTTCATATTTAACAAGTCTATGTTAGGAAATCCATAACTAAATTAAATCTTTAATACAAATTTGTATTTGATGCAATTTATGACTTAAATTAAATAACAAGGTTTAAGGTCCAGCTTAACTAGTATAAGATTCAAGATCACATGGTAGCAGATTCAGGTCAAGTGGCATCAGATTTAGATTCAAATGGTAGCATATTTAGAGTCATGTGGTACAAAATTCAGACTCATTTGGTAAAAGATTCAAATTCAAGAGGTACTAGAGTCAGGTTCAACAGGTATAAGATTCAGGGTATATGGTATTAGATTTAGGTTGTTGTGGTATCAAATTGAGGTTATGGGGTATCAAATTTTGGTTTAAGTGGTATAAAATTCAAGTTATGGGGTATCAGATTGAGCTTATGGTGTATCAAATTTAGATTCAAATGGTATGAGATTCAGATTCAACTAGTATGATATTCAGGTTATATGGTATCAGATTCAAGTTAAGTGATATCAGTTTAAGGTTCAACTGATATCAGATTCAGGGTATGTGATATTAAATTTAGGTTCAATTGATATGAGATTTCAGTTATGTGGTATCAGATTTAAGTTATGTAGAGTATCAGATTTAGGTTCAAGTGGTATGAGATTTAGGTTCAAGTAGTATGAGATTCAGTTTCAATTGGTATGAGATTCAGGTTCAACTAGTATCAGATTCAGGTTATGTGGTATAAAATTCAGGTTTTGTGGTATCAAATTCATGGTTACAATTCAGGGTTAAAGGTTAGGTTTAAGGTTAGCGATTTAATGTTAGGGTTAGTTTTGGTTTAGGGTTTAGGGTTATGGTTTAGGTTAGAATTATGTTTAGGGAGTTTAGGTTAGGCTTAGTAATTGGTTAGTAATTTTTAGAGTGAGGGTTTAGGGTTAGGAATTAGGGTTATGGATTAATGATTAGCAATAGGGTTAGGATTAAGGTTAGAGATTATGGTTAAGATGAGGATTAGGATTAGGATTAGGGTTTGGAATTAGGTTAGGGATTAGGGATAGGTTAAGGCTAAAGATTAGGATTAGGATTAGGGTTAGGGTTAATGATTAGGGATTAGGATTAGAATTAGGGTTTAGGAATTAGATTGTGGTTTAGGGTTAAGGATTAGGGATTAGAGATTAGATTATAGTTAGGGTTTTGGATTAGGGTCTAGAGATAGGGGTTAGGGATTAGGTTTATGGTTAAGATTTAGAGTAAAGGTTAGGGATTATAATGAGGATTTAAGGTTAGAGATTACAAATAGGGAGTACGGATTAAGCTTAGGGTTTACGGTTAAGGGTTAGGATTAGGTCTTAGTTTTAGAGATTAAGGTTAATGTTTAGGGTTTAGTGTTAGATATTAAGGTTAATGTTTAGGGTTAGAGATTAGGTTTTGGGTTATTATAAGATTTGCTAAGATGTTTTGAAAATCGGAGAGAGATAAGTGTAATTTTTAAAAAAAAATTCTTAAAAAAGAATCAAATTTAAACAAAACAAATCTGTCTTGGATCTTTACCAAATCCACCAAAACCAATTTATTTAAACATTTATTAAGCATTCTAGCCTCTTAATTCAATTAATTATTGACTTATTAAAAAGTTTAAGTAAATTAAATTATTTAAATAATTGGATAACTAGCCTAAAATTTGGATGGTTTGGATGAAATTTGTAAAAGTCAAAATTTTACTATAAAAATATACTTAAATAATTTCAGGCTCTTGGTAGTTTTTACACAATTATCAAACAATGTAAAGTATTTTTTTTGTTCATAGTAAACATAAAAAAATAACCACAAAATTGTACTACAAAAAGCGAAATTACTCTTTAAAGTTTTTTTTTGTTCATAGTAAATATAAAAAATAACTTCATTAATGTACTATAAAATATACTATTTATGAGCTTTATCTTTCCTTTTAAAAAAACTAAGAATAAGTAAATTTCATTCAAATTTATTTCTCAAAAATTGCCAATTCAAGATCTAAAAAATCCAAAGCAAACCATCAAACACAAATTTATCATAAAACAAAACTTGTCAGTGCCTATTTTGCAAATAAGAATAGCATAAAAATGAATAACCAAATAATGTTGTCAATGACTGAACTGTAAAACAGAGGAGAGATAGGGACTAAAACGAACAAACATGTAAAATGCAGGACTATATAACAGTTTGACCAATGAGTTAATTAGCATGGCTGAGGGTCGTGATTGGGTTTGTCTCGATTCTCTCCACGATGGCGGCGGATAAACGTACGACGACTTGGGTTGTGTTTGACTATGGCAGGCGACTTGAAGGACCATGGGCGGTGCACAGAAAGTGAATTTCGGGGAAGTCATAAGTTGAACCATGGGCGGCAATGGAAGCAGGCAAGCGGTTGTCTGGGCCACAGAGAAGATGACGAATGGATGGCAGCGCAATCATGGAGAGGACAGCGGACGGATGGCAGCGCGACTGGAGGTTTGCGTCACGGATTGAAGCACGGCCAGCGACTTTAAGGAGCACGGGCGGTGATGGATCACAGCGCTATTGGAGGTCTAGGCCATGGAGAAGACGGTGGTGGCGATCTCCCGATGAATGGGTGGCAGCGATCTCCAAGCAGATGTTGTATTTTGGGAAATTCACCGGTTGAAGCATTTAGCCGGTTGTTTCTACTTGATCTTGACCAGTTTGGACTTCGGTGATAAAAATGAAACCTAAATCCCTATTACGCAAAAAGTGAAATGTAGGAGTTGATGACTAGTTAAACAAAACTTAGCCTTTTTTGATCGGACGGTGGAAAGTGAGGGTGTACGGATACAACCCTCGTATTTTAGAACACTCCAAGAGGGATCTTGTACTCCTAGGTTAAATCCCAACCTCACCCACTGTTGTTTTATAGAATTACAATTTGATACGTTGCTTTTGTTTTCTATAAACTAAGAAATGAAGTGAACTTTTGGGGAATATTTTGAATATGAATGTTTTCAATTTATTTTACTGTTCATGGAAATATATTAAAAATGGGATAGACACAATTTTTCTTTTGTCATATCAGCATTTGAAGTATTAGTTTTTTTTCATTTCCCATAAAAATACGGAGAGGAACAGCCATTAGGTGTGGGAGTTAATGTGAGGTTAGGCATTTAGGGGATGAATATAGAGTTCTAAAATATGATGGGGCAAAATATGATCACCCAAAGCTTGGGGGTGTTTTGCAATTATATATAGTGAAGGGGCTTCAATGTCAATTCTGCCTATATGCCTGCCTGTCTGCTTCTTAGCTAAGGATAGCCAGTTTGACGTTTAGTGTTGGCTAAATCACCTTTGCTCCTCGAGCTTAGTTGATTTAGGCCTTTTTTTTTTTTTGTCTTCATTTTGATCTGGTACGATTCAGTCCTCTAACTATACATAGTAGGACAATTTACCCTCTTAATTCGTTAACTTGGTCCATTTGTGGTTAACTTTGTCAGATTTATAGTGAGTTAAAACTTGAGGTTGTGCATTACATTGCATACACGTTACACACACGCAATTAGGAGTGATGGCAAATGTAAAAGTCAACTTATGACCAAAGAAGTTGAGTCTCAGGTTAAAGAAACAGGAGTTGCCTTGATTAAGAGATTCTAGGAAGAACCTTGCTGTTGCCATATGACAAACAAGGAGGAAGCCATTTATATAAGGGAAGGAGTTGAGGCCAATTGAAAGGGGAGAATCCATAATAGTTATAGAGCAAAGACACCAAAAGGTGAAGAGATAACCTGAACCCTCCATTAACCTGACCAGCGTATATTGTAATCTGATCTTTCTTGAGGTCATATGCTCTTTGCAAGTGCCCCAAACATTCACAACTTGTTGGGAATAGAAATATTCACAACTTGTTTAGAGCGAAATGTAAACTTTTACTACTAGTTTGGAATGGAAATATTTACAACTTGTCTAGATTAAAATGGAAATATTTATAACTTGTTTGGAATAGAAACATTAATAACTTGTTTAGAATGAAATGGAAACATTCATAACTTGTTTGAAATGGAAACATTCACAACTTGTTTGAAATAAAATGAAAACATTCACAACTAGTTTAGAATGAAATGGAAACAATCACAATTTTTTTGCAATGGAAACATTCACAACTAGTTTAGAATAGAAACATTCACAACTTGTTTGGAATGGAAACAATCACAACTTATTCGCAATAGAAACATTCACAACTTGTTTAGAATGAAATGAAAACATTCACAAATTGTTTAAAATGAAATGGAAACAATCACAGCTTATTTGAAATGGAAACATTTAGAACTAGTTTGGAATGGAAATATTCACAACTTATTTAGAATGGAATAAAAACAGTTAGAACTTGTTTGGAATGAAAACATTCACAACTTATTTAAAATAGAAACATTCACAACTTGTTTGGAATAGGAACATTCACAACTTATTTGGAATAGATACATACATAACTTATTTATAATGAAATGAAAACATTCACAACTTGTTCGGAATAGGAACATTCACAACTTGTTTGAAATGAAATAAAAACATTCACAACTAGTTTAGAATGAAATGGAAACAATCACAACTTGTTTGCAATGGAAATATTCACAACTAGGTTAGAATAAAAACATTCACAACTTGTTTGGAATGGAAACAATCACAACTTGTTTACAATAGAAACATTCACAACTTGCTTAAAATGAAATAGAACCATTCACAAATTGTTTAAAATGAAATGGAAACATTCACAAAATGTTTGGAATAGAAACATTCACCACAACTTGTTTGAAATATAAACATTCAGAACTTGTTTAGAATGAAATAAAAACATTCACAACTTGTTTAGAATGGAAACATTCACAACATATTTGAAATAGAAACATATACAACTTGTTTAGGAAGAAATGAAAACATTCACAACTTGTTTGGAATGGACATATTCACAACTTGATTGGAATGGACACATTCACAACCTGTTTGGAACGCAAATATTCAATGGTGATGCCCTGCAGCATCTTCGTCGTGTGACATGGTGAGAGCGAGGGGGACTTGCGGTGAGGAGGAGCGCATGAAGTGGAGATTTCCCAGGAGAGGTCACCTGAAAAACTCAGAAGACAGAGGTTAGGAGGTACCCGGAGTCTTTTTCCGGGGAGGAGCCTCCGACGCCCAAGTCAGCGTTTAGTAGATATGGAGGTAGTAAAGAGTGATAAAGTCTGGTCTCTATCGTCCCATCCCCTTACCTGGGGTGCTTACTGAGTATTTATAGAGGGACGAACAGTAGTAGTTTGCTTCACGTGGCCGGCCCAGATTGCAACACGTGTTCGGCAGGATGCGACCCACATCTTTGGGGAGAAGGAAAGCATCTTGGCCGACCATAGGCCGTCTAGCCAGGAGCCTAGGCCACCCAAGAATGGTGTACCAGGGTGTTTCTGCGGGCGGCGTGTCAGAGCATGTCTAGGAGCAGCATGTCGGGGATGTGTCAGAGGCTCCTTAATTGCTTTTATCGTACTCCTGAGGTCCCTTGGTAGAAAATACCTCTTCGGAGAAGAACTTGCCACCCAAAGTCACTTTATTATCATAGTGAGTATATTTCCCAATGGTGGTCCTTCTCGGGGATATCCTCCATTCCCGAGGATGGTTTAATCGTCTTCCCGAGGTTGGCACTGTCATTTCCTGGGATGCAGAATTACCGAGCTCGGATGTGGGGGGTCGGGCATCTTTCTTCCTGAAGTAGGTGCTTTCTCTTCCGAGGGTGGTGCCTTGTCTGAGCTTCTGGGTTCGGAAGGTGATGGGCATTTCAGCTATCAAATGGGAACATTCGCACCTTGTTTGGAATAGAACCCTTCAAAACTTGTTTGGAATAGAACCCTTCAAAACTTGTTTCGAATAGAATGGAAACATTCATAACTTATTTGGAATGAAACAGAAACATTCACAACTTGTTTAGAAAAGAAATATTCATAACTTGTTTGGAATGAAAACATTCATAACTTATTTAGAATATAAACAATCACAACTTATTTAGAAATGAAATGAAAACATTCACAACTAGTTTTCAATGGAAATATTCACAACTTATTTAGAATGAAATGAAAACATTCAAAGCTTGTTTAGAATGAAACGGAAACATTCACAACTTATTTAGAATGGAAACTTTCATAACTAGTTCGAAATGGAAACATTCACAACTTATTTAGGATAGAAACATTCACAACTTGTTTAGAATGAAGTGGAAATATTCACAACTAGTTTAGAATCGAAACATTGACAATTAGCTTAGAATGGAAACATTCAAAACTTGTTTGGAATGGAATAGAAACATTTACAACTAGTTTTGATGGAAACATTCACAATTAGCTTGGAATGGATCCATTCACAATCTATTTAGAATGAAATGGAAATATTTACAACTTATTTGAAATGAAAATATTCACAACTTGTTTTGAATGAAGTGGAAACAAAACTAGTTGTGATTGTTTTCAATCCATTCCACACAAGTTTTGAATGTTTCCACTTCATTCTAAACAAGTTGTAAATGTTTCTATCCTAAAAAAGTTGTGAATGTTTCTTCCAAACAAGTTGTGAATGTTTCTATTTCATTACAAAGCAGTTGTGAATGTTTCCATTCCAAGTTAGTTGTGAATGTTTCCATTCCACTCCAAACAAGTTTTGAATGTTTCCATTTCATTTTAAACAAGTTGCAAATGTTTCTATACTACAAAATTGTGAATGTTTCCATCCAAAACAAGTTGTGAATGTATCCATTCTAAACTAGTTGTGAATGTATCCATTCTAAACTAGTTGTGAACGTTTTTATTTCAAACAAATTGTGAATGTTTCCATTTCATTCCAAATAAGTTGTGAATATTTTCATTCCATTATAAACAAGTTGTTAATTTTTTTATCATAAACAAATTGTAAATGTTTTCATTCCAAATTAGTTGTGAATGTTTCCATTCCAAACCAGAGGTGAATGTTTCTCTTTCAAACATGTTGTGAATGTTTCCATTCCAAACAAGTTGTGAATGTTTCCATGTTATTCTAAACAAGTTGTAAATGTTTCCATTTCAATCAAAGCAAGATGTGGATGTTTCTATCCTAAACAAATTGTGAATGTTTTCATTTTAAACTAATTGTGAATGTTTCCATTCCAAACAAGTTATGAATGTTTCTATTTCAAACAAGTTGTAAAAGTTTCCATTTCATTCAAAACAAGTTGTGAAAGTTTATATTCCCAACAAGTTGTGAATGATTATATTCCAACCAAGTTGTCAATGTCTCCATTCCAAACTAGTTGTGAATGTTTCCCTTCCAAACAAGTTGTGAATGTTTCCCTTCCAAACAAGTTGTGAATGTTTCCATTCTAAGCTAGTTGTGAATGTTTCCAATCCAAAGAATTTTTGAATGTTTCCATTTCATTTTCAACAAGATGTGCATGTTTCTATTCCAAACAAGTTCTAAATATTACTATTCCAAAAAAGTTGTTTGTAATGAAATAGAAACATTCACAACTTGTATGTAATGCAACGGAGACATTCATAACTTATTTGGAATGGAATGGAAACTTTCACAACTAGTTTGGAATCGAAATACTCACAACTTGTTTGAAGAGGAAACATTTATAACTAGTTTGGAATGGAAATATTCATAACTTGTTTGCAATGAAATGGAAATATCCATAACTTGTTTATAATAAAATGAAAACATTTGCAACTTCTTTGGAATGGAATGGAAACATTCACAACTTATTTGGAATGGAAACATTCATAACTAGCTTGGAATGCAACCATTAACAACTTGTTTGGAATAAAATGAAAACATTCATAACTTTTTTTTTAGTGGAACAGAAACATACATAACTAGTTTGGAATGAGAACATTCATAATTGATGTGGAATGGAAATATTCATAACTTGTTTGAAATGAAATGAAAACATTCACAACTTATTTGGAATAACATGAAAACATTCATTACTTGTTTGGAGTGGAATGGAAACATTCACAAGTTCGAAACAGAAATATCCACAACTAGCTTAGAATGGTGTTAGTGTCGTGCCCAAAAGCCAATCATAAGATAATTGTATTTTTGCACATTGGGTCATGATATTTTATTAAGGCATTAATCCAGCAATTATGTTTGTTGTTTTGTTTCTACATAACGTAATAAACATAATTGTAACCCTACAATAATGATATTCTTAAATATCCCTGGTCTAGTATTATTGTGGAGCAAGTTACAATAATACATAACGACTAGCATATGTGGAGACTAACATGAGATATGTAGCCTACATATGAGTACAAGTTAGAGAACTTGTATACTGGACTGACCAACCACGAGAACGCTACATAGATCGTTATATGAGTGTCATAAGTGATTCTCATGGTGATCATAGTATATGTAGTCCTTTGACCTAAGATCAACAAGGTTCCCTATATGTGAGTCATGACACGGCCGTCCCTGGCCTTTGCCCAGGAAGCTGTGTGAAAGCTAGTCTCACGGTGGTTGCAATTGACTAATTGTATGTGTGCAGATTAAAATCCCATAATACTAGTTGATTATCCTAGAATATGCAAGATGCATGTTCTTCATGCTTTGACATGGATTAATAAAAACATAAAGCATTAACTTAGCCAAGTAATTTCTACAAAAAATAAGTACAAATAGCCAGAGCATAAAAAATCAACATTTATGTGAATTTACTACACATAACAACTCATGGGAGCATTCATACATAAAGTATACTAATGCCCTCACCCAAGAGTAACCCTAGAGTCTAGGACTCTTCATAACATAGACTATGGAGGCAACTAGAGTAATGTATATATACAAGCCTGAACTAAGATCTTTTTTAACTAACTCCCACCTTTGGGTGTGAATCCCAGTGGCGAGTCTCAAAATCCCTTTGTCCAAGTGCTACTAGGCTTTACAGCCAAAGAAATGCTCTAGTTAGTACTGTTACTTGACCAACAAATTACTCAAGCATACTCATGTAGACTAGAATCACAAGGATTCTCAAGTGAAATACCTGTGCACAAAAAGTAACTACTGCAGTAACCCTCAACGGTTATCTAGCCCAACAACTTCTGAATCTGCACAATATAACTAGGAAGTGAGAACATAACATTCTCAGTAAGGGGTCATCAGTGTACCTACAAGAAAATTACTAAGGACACCACATATGATAACATATGAACCTGTTGTGAGCTCATATACCCTGAGGGTTTAATATATGCATATATTTAGGTCTCTTAAGACCTTTCCTCATCCTTGTCCTTAAACTATAAGGCGTTGCCTTGCCTGTAAGCTGCGCTTGCCAGCCTAACTAGTGATAAATCACCAGTTGAACCTTTCCCTTAGTATGTTATGCAGGGGAATTATGGTAGGACTATTGTAGACTAGGTCATTTAGACCTTGTAGACTAGGTGCACCAAGGTTTCACCTTGTAACCTCATGGCTATGGCATGGCTAGGTCGCCAAGGGTTCTAAACCTTTCACCCGAGCTAATGGTACTTAGTTATGCTCATTTGCAACTAGTTTCCTTGCTGCAACCATAAAATATTTCAAACCTTAAGGAAACGCTTAAGTCTTGAGGGACTCTCGGAAGTCTCGGAGTACCCCCGGCATACTTAGGCCCCAAGGCACCCTAAAAACTTCCTTAGGTCTCACCTCGATCACCCTAGCAAAATGTGAGAAATTCTGCCATCTTGCCTGTGGCAACGCGTCGCCACAGTTGGTAACGTTCGGACCATATTTTGCACAATTGGCAATGCATCGCAAACTGGTGCACGAAATTGGCAATGCGTCGCCAATTTGCAAATCTGCAGAATTGGCACGCATTTTACTGCTATGAACTTTGGACACCTAGCAAACATAGTAAACATGCTTGCAAAGCCTCCAAATTCACACACACATAAACAATGTTGCATAGAACATAACCAACTATCACAAGCCAATCTATGATGTCTCATAATATCATCCAAATCCTCTCAAACCTCATAGTCCACAACAATTCAACCAAATCCTCTAACTAATGCTATTGCTAGAATCACTCAAATTCTTCAAGCAAACTCATGTCAATAGCATTAATTGGTCTTCAAGTCATAACTCCCTTACCTTAATTCCAAGTAACAAGCAAGAATCAACCTCCTTTCTAATCTACTAAGCTCAACAAAGTGTCTCCTAAGTTCCAATCAAAAACATAGACACCAAACATCAAAACCTTGCTTCCTAACCAAAACCCAAGCTCCAAACTAACCAAATAACATGAATTTAATCAAGAACACATTGGTTACCTCGTATCAAAAACAAGGGATGTGAGAAAACACACTTCCAAGCTCCAAACCATGGTTTAATGCTTGAAATGAGCTCCTCCTAACTTATATACTCTTGATAGCTCTTCTTGGCACCAAGAAATCTTGATTTCAAGGTTGAATTGAGAGCAAAATGAGAGTGGGAAGGTTGGAAACTAGATTATGGCAGCCATAGCCTCATTTCCCCTTCTTAAACCTTCACTTAACCTCCAAGCCACCAAAGTATTAAGCTTAATACAATTAAACCTCCATCTTTTGGTACTTAGTTATTCTTGATTAAATTCTTGTTTATTTCTTCCAAGTTTGGGTTAAGGTTGAAAGTTAAGTTATAAAAACTCATTTTAACTACTCGGGACCACGCCCAGCTATTCAGCATGCGAAATTACCATTTTGCCCCTAAACCTCATTTAGTGCCTTAACTTCCTCGGAACTTAATGAACTTTGCTAAACTTTTCTATTCTTGCTATGTAAACTTGAAACTGGGTTCTAACTTAATTTAGAACACTTTACCTTCCTCGGGAATGCCTGCTACTAGGAGGTCCATAACAAGTCACATACTTTGATACTTCCCTTTGTTGCTCGTAACTAAGTGAACTTGAAAGAGGTCATTGGGTATGTCACATATCATGCGGAGGGATTTGTATGATCAAGATGGGATTTGTCATTCCTATATAACGAGAGTGATATCTTCAGACCCCTTGATAGTGTAAGACTTAGAAAATGCATAGTCATGCTCGAATGATTTGATATACGATATCAATGTCATCAGTTTAAGTTAGTCTACTCGGTAATCAAGAAACCAAAAATTGGGCTATACGAAAGTGACACATTCCATGTCTCGTGCCTATTCTTGATACCTTGAACAAAGGGACAATTGTATATATGGGTAATGATCATAAAGGTTTAGTCGACTCACCGACAATCCTGTCACTTGGGTAACAATGATGTGTTACTAGACACTGCTCATTGCTTATGATCATAAATGTTGTGGCAACGTGGTTTTGGGAGTCGCCACCAATCGGTTTCATTTAGGTCGGTTGGACACCTTAAAAATGGTCTACGAGAGTTTGAGGGTTCGGGAGTACGATTACATTAAAATAACTTTATTCTAACGCCCAAAATTGGCACCTTAGTTGATTTTAATTTTGTTTTGTTTGCTTTTAAATAATTTCAGTTAATTTTCAAACCATGGATTCTAACCGAATCACCCGGATATGGACTTATAAATCTTGGTGCTAGATTTTTATTAATTTTTATAATAAATTTGATATTTCCAAACCATGGACTCTATCGAGTCACTCGGATGTGGAATTTAACGAATTTTAATTTTTATTTGTTATTAAATATTTTAATTACTTATCAATCCACATCATAAATTCTACTAAATCATCCGAATATGGATTTTAATGATTTTAATATTATTTTTTTATTTTTATTTTTATTTACCCTTTTTATTGTTTTCAAAGATTTTTAAATGATTATCTAATCCATGGATCTCATTAGATCAACCGGATGTGGATCCTAAATTTGTTTGTAATAAATGTTTTTTTTTTAAAATACTTATTCAAAACCATTGATTTTATTGGATCATTTGGTTATGAATTTTTTTGAAATTATTATAATGAACGGCATAAGAGGTTGGACCTTGTCTTTTAAAGGAAAAAAAGTAAGTGACTCGACATTCCAAATAACTAATAATGTTAAACAAGATAAGATGACAGAAAAATAAAAGACGGGGGGGCTTGGTCATAATAAAAAAAATAAACTAAAAAAATAATAAAAAAAGAAGTAAGATGGGCTCTTGGCCAGCCATATAAAAAAATAAAAAATTATAAATAAAATTAAATAAGGTTAACCATCCACACAAAGAAATAATAAGATGCATAAATTAAATAGAAAGTAAATAAATAAAGAAAGTGGGACGCTTGGCCATCCACGTAAAAAAAATAAAACGCAAAAAGTAAATAAAAAGTAAATAAATAAATAAAGTGGGGCGCCTGGCCATCCACATGACAGAAAATAATGAAATGCAGAAAAAGTAAATAAAAATAAATAAAGTGGGGGCACTTGGCCATCCACATAAAAAATAATAAAGTGCAGAAAGTAAATAAAAAGTAAATAAATAAATGAAGTGGGGCACTTAGCCATCCATATGACAGAAAATAATAAAATGCAGAAAGTAAATAAAAGTAAATAAATTGGGGCGCTTGGCCATCCACGTAAAGGAATAATAAAGTGCAGAAATTAAATAAAAATGGTAAATAAATAGATAAAGTGGGGCGCTTGGCCATCCACATAACAGAAAATAATAAATGCAGAAAATAAATAAAAGTAAATAAAGTGGGGCGCTTGGCCATGCACTAAAAAGAATTAATAAAGATACTGAAAAATAAGTAAGGTGGAGCATTTTGGCCGTCCATGTAAGAGTAGGAGGTATGACCTTCCATAAAAAGAAAAGAAAAGAAAGTAAGAACAGAAAGAAAAGAAAAGAGAAAAAAAAAAAGTTATTGTTAATGGCCTATCTGCAAGAACAAGAAAGTTAGTGGCTAAAATGAATAAAATAAAAAAGATCAAAGATTAAAGGGGGTTATACCAAAAAGGGACGTAATTTGAGTATGATGGGCCGGGTCACAATTTTTGAACGGGTTTCGTCTCTGATTCTTTTTTTTTCTCCGGCGACGGTGACGCAATCGGCAGTTGGGCTTGGCGGCGGCGGCTAGGGCGACTCCAGGGAGGTGAGTATGGTGGCTGGTGGCGTGGAAGACGGCGAGGCGGTGAGGGAACGACGTCGGGCGATGGCGGACAGAAGTCGCGACGGGGAAGGAGAAACGGCGAGGGAGCTGGAGCGGCACGGCTGGAGGGCGATGCGATGGAGGCGGGCAGCGGCGCGAGAGACGGCAAGGGCTGGAGGCAACGACGGCGTGAGGACAAACGAAAAAAAAAACGAAACGTCGAGTTGTCCGGCAGCAGGGAACAGGGGTAGAAGTTTAGGATTTTTCTGGGTAAGGGAGGAGTGGCCAGGGACTAAAGCTACAGTTTTGCCTTTTTAAGTTAGGAGCTAAAATATTGCTAATTTCGTGTGTTTCTTTGTAGATTTGGACCCCTATTTATAGTAGTGGGAGCATTGGATTCCCTTAATTAAAAAATAATTCGAAATTTAATTAAAAAAAGATTTAAAACATAATTTGGTCAAAATCACAGTTTTGGTCCTTCACCTCTCACTGATTACTGGTCTGGTCCCATATTTTTTGTGAAATTACAAATTGGCCCAAATTTGTCTGTTTTGTCAATTTAGCCCAAAACCTTGCGAATAATTACCAGATTTCCCTAGAATTTCAAGATTTTGTCAGATTTTTCCCAAACTTCTCAATTTTTACAGATTAACCCCAAACTTCTCAATTTTGTCATTTTTTTTATTCCCCCTTTTTATTATTATTATTATTATTTTAATTTTTATATTATTTATTTATTATTATTATTTTTTAACTAACCCTACGAAACAAAATGCCCCCCCTAAACTAATTTTTTTTAATTTTTCTTTAAAAAAAAGTAATAACCGGACGAAATTGGGTGTCAACAGCTGCCCCCCTTTGCATGTCTCATGGGACATGACGCATGCAAAGCCGTTACCAAATTTCGTCCGACCTTAACTAGGCGTTGAGAGCCTTCTCACCGCCTAAACCCTGAGGAGAAAAACCTTCTTCTCCTCCTCTTCGAGGTTAAGGAACTCTCCTTATTTCCTCTACGACAGGAACCTTCCTATCGTCTAAGCGTCAAAGGAGAAAAACTCTTTCCTCCTTGTTACCAGATCTAGGAACTTTCCTAGACTTTTCGCAATATGAACTCTCATATTACTTCCAATCTTAAGAAGAAAAAACCTTTTTCTTCTTTGTGAGGTTAAGGAACCTTCCTTAGTACCTCTACGATAAGAACCTTCCTATCGTCTAAAAAAATTTAAGGAGAAAAACTCTTTCCTCCTTATTTATCAAGTCTAGAAACTTTCCTAGACTTTTCGCAATATGAACTCTCATATTGCTTCCAATCTTAAGAAGAAAAACATTTTTTTTTCTTTATGGGGTTAAGGAACCTTCCTTAGTACCTCTACGATAAAAACCTTCCTATCATCTAAAAAAAAATTTAAGGAGAAAAACTCTTTCCTCCTTATTTATCAAGTCTAGAAACTTTCCTAGACTTTTCACAATATGAACTATCATATTGCTTCCAATCTTAAGAAGAAAACCCTTTTTCTTCTTTGTGAGGTTAAGGAACCTTCCTTAGTACCTCTACGTTAAGAACCTTCCTATCGTTTAAAAAAAAATTAAGGAGAAAAACTCTTTCCTCTTTATTTATCAAGTCTAGAAACTTTCTTAGATTTTTCGCAATATGAACTCTCATATTGCTTCCAATCTTAAGAAGAAAAACCTTTTTCTTCTTTATGAGGTTAAGAAACCTTCCTTAGTACTTCTACGATAAGAACCTTCCTATCGTCTAAAAAAATTTAAGGAGAAAAACTCTTTCATCCTTATTTATCAAGTCTAGAAACTTTTCTAGACTTTTTGCAATATGAACTCTCATATTGCTTCCAACCTTAAGAAGAAAAACCTTTTCCTTCTTCGTGAGGTTAAAGAACCTTCCTTAGTACCTCTATGATAAAAACCTTCCTATCGTCTAAAAAAATTTGAGGAGAAAAACTCTTTCCTCCTTATTTATCAAGTCTAAAAACTTTCCTAGACTTTTCGCAATGTGAACTCTCATATTGCTTCCAATCTTAAGAAGAAAAACCTTTTTCTTCTTTGTGAGGTTAAGAAACCTTCCTTAGTACCTCTACGATAAGAACCTTCCTATCGTCTAAAAAAATTTAAGGAGAAAAACTCTTTTCTCCTTATTTATCAAGTCTAGAAACTTTTCTAGACTTTTCGCAATATGAACTATCATATTGCTTCCAATCTTAAGAAGAAAAACCTTTTTCTTCTTTGTGAGATTAAGGAACCTTCCTTAGTACCTCCACGATAAGAACCATCCTATCGTCTAAAAAAATTTAAGGAGAAAAACTCTTTTCTCCTTATTTATCAAGTCTAGAAAATTTTCTAGACTTTTCGCAATATGAACTCTCATATTGCTTCCAATCTTAAGAAGAAAAAAATCTTTTTTTTTCTTTGTGAGGTTAAGGAACTTTCCTTAGTACCTCAAGGAAAAATTTCTACATAGGCAATCAAACATGGAATAGTTTTTTCAGAAGTGTAAATTTTCATAATATGTGAGTGCAAAGACTTGAAATTCTATGAAATGAGCGAATCTTGAAAGTGAGAAATTCCATAAAATGATAATAAAACTGACAAATTATGCAAGGGAATGGATGTTTGGAATCAATATCCAGGTTTCATCTAATATTTTCTTTAGAAAATATAGATTCCCTTGTGAGATATGTCATCCAGATAGGGTTGAAGCTTAGCTACCCCAAAATGTTATGACTAGCATACCTAGTAGGATGTGTCTCAAGAGTAGAATTACTCCTTACTCAGCCATTCTAAACTAAGAGCTTTGTCCAATGGTTATAATATCAGCATGAAGAAAACTATCCTAAAAGATGAAGAAGAAAGAAGAAATTCCCTGAATTGAAAATAAAAAAAATGCTGATAATAAAACTAAAGGACAAGATAAACAGATCCACAAGTCCGATTGCTCTTTTCCACAGTGCTTCATCATAAAACTAAAACAACAAGCAGGGTAAAGGACATTTATGGGATGGAACTGATCGGGAAAGACTGTCGTGTCCAGTCTATCTGAATCACTGCTGGATCTGGTTCAGGAACAAAAGCTTGCATTTTGTCTAGCAATTCTTCAACAGTTGATGCGGATATTAGGATTCGTCGTGCCGCCTCTGAGATAAATTTCTTCTGCACAGCGTGATCCATAAAAGATATCAGACCTGCAAAGAAATTGTTAACATTCAACAGCCCAATGGGTTTCTTGTGCAAATTAAGTTGGGCCATGGAAGCAATTTGGAAAATTTCTCCCAATGTGCCAAAACCTCCTGGTAGAGCAATAAAAGCATCAGAATTAAAAAGCATTTGTAACAAACGCTCTTACAAATTTTTAACCACTAATTCTTCTCCAATCGTGCCCCCAGAAATCAATTTCAAAGGTGCAGGGATAATACCCAAAACTTGACTTCCTCCTAGAGATGCTGCTGATGCTACACCTCCCATTAATCCGACACTATCTCCCCCATAAACTAAATGTATTTTTTGCTCAGCTAGTACTCTACCCAAATGGTTGGCTGTCTTCAAATACTCTTCATCTTTTCTAGGAAAAGCCCCACAAAATACACAAATGCTTTAGGATTTACGAGTTGAGGTTATCTTCATTTTTATCCTTAACCTTGTGAGAAATGAAAAGAAGGGCATGTATTTATAGAGATGAAAAGATAATGTAATAATTACACTTGCAGGAGTAAGTACATTATTGTCATGAGAGAAGAAAAATTTTCAAAAATGACAGCTAACATGTACAGTTGTTGTGACTGTGGCTCACGTCAATTACATTTACAAGAGTAGGTACATTATTGTCAGAAGAAAAGTAAAATTTTCAAAAATGACAACTAGCATGTACAGTAATTGTGACTGTGGCTCACGTCTTCCACTGGTTTTACGTCCAGTAACGGCTTTCAACGCCTTCTATGAGTAGGGGAAATTTGCTTCCCATCCAGCTTTTCTTATAAACTGGAATAGGGTCATTTAAAGTCAGATTCCCAAGACTGTAATAGTCTCATTCTTTATGGAAAGTCCTCCATAAACCGATAATTTCACGTTGCACTATTCCACAAGAATGCGTTTCAAGAGTCAATCGGATTATCATCCAAAGATTCCTTACGCAGGCCATTCTTAATGAATTTTTTTTTATCCTCACGATTTTTTGAGATCATCCCTAAAGAAATGACATTTAGTATCACAATTCCATCGTCCACATTTGTGATAGACGCCTAGCCTCTTTGCTCTTCGCTTTTTGGCATAAGCGCTTTTACCTAAGCCAGGCATGTGGGGCACAAATTTATCTGAAACTTCACCAGCCAAACGGACCTTAGCTTCAATTAACCATCGCACATTGTCAAGAATACCTTTGTACATAAAAACTCTGATTCTTTCACATCTAGCTTGGTAAATCATTTTAAGAACATTTATTGGGAGGGAAGGAAAATACTTTCGCAGGGGAGAAAGAGTAGAATCCATTGATGAGAGAAAAAATTTGAGAGAAGAGATGAAGAAATCAGTTATTGTAGGAAACTGAAATAACCGACTTGAGAGTCACGGAGTACCGTATCCGCTACTTAACCGGCAAGAAGAACACGCATTTATAGCAATGAAAGGATAACGTGTTGATTACGCTTACAGGAGTAAGTACATTATTGTCAAAAGAAAAAGCAAATTTTCAAATATGACAAATTGTATGTACAGTAATTGTGACTGTGGCTCACATCTTCCACTGGTTCTACGTCCAGTAACGGCTTTAACGCCTTCTATGAGTCGGGGATTTGCTTCCCATCCAGTTTTCTTACAAACTGGCAAACAGGATCTTTTAAAGTCAGATTCCCGGGACTATAACGCTCTCGTTATTCATGAAAAATACTCCATAAACCAAGAAGTTCGAGTTGCACTGATCCACAAGAATGCATCTCAAGAGTCAATCGGATATCATATAAAGAATCCTTACTCGGGCCATTCTTGATGAATTGTATTTTATCTTCTCGATTATCGGAGATCATTCCTAAAAAATGACATTTAGTATCACAAGTCCATCGACCACATTTGTGACAGACTTGTAAGCTTTTCGCTTTTCGCTTTTTGGCATAAGAGCTTTTGCCTAGGCCAGGCATGTGAGACACAAATGCATCTGGGACTTCATCTGCCAGATGGACCTTAGCTTCAATTAACCACCGCACATCTTCAGGGATTCCTTTGTGCATCAAAACTCTTAATTGTTCACACCGGACTCGGTAAATCCTTTTAAGAATGTTCATTGGGAGAGAAAGAAAGTATTTTCACAGGGTAGAAAGAGTAGAATCCATTTTTTAGAAGGAAATAAAAGAAAGGAGGGATAAAGAAATCAGTTATTATGGGAAACTGAGACAACTGACTTGAGAGCCACGGAGTACCATATCCGCCACTTAACCGGAAAAATGGATCCTACTTTTTGACAATTTTCAAAGGCTTTGCATGTGCGTTTTTAAATAAAGAGGACCAGAAAAATTCAGACTATAAAAATCTTTTCAACTGTTTTCTTTGACAAAAAAAAATGCCCTTTGTATTTTTCAAAAATGAGAAAATTCAATGATACTTTTTTTTTTCTTTTTACCTCATTCTCAGGTATGTATTTCGTAAATATCTGGCCAGGATAGTATTTGAAGAGATAAGGATTAACTGAGTAAAATTTTTCTCACATCGTGTAGATGTTTATTATCTTTGATACTCTATTGAGGTGGCATCCATCCCGTCATTATGGGTGCAACATCAATTATTGAATCTGTTGCCAGCTTTTGGCAAATTGTTAACGACAATATTTTCGATGTCTACCTTATCCTTGACCATAATGTCGAATTCTTGACATAATTTGATCCAATGTATCAACTGTGCATCAAGTGGTAGACTGGAATGGGTTGATGAAGCTGAAGTCTCAGCTTGTACTTATCAATGTTGTAATCAGGCCGCAGATATGTCTACCGTTTGATCCCTGTTATGTAAAAGCTATGCATGCATAATGTGAAATGCATGAATGTAGGGCATGTGTAACTGATGGCTCTCTTTTGTTTTCATTCTTTATTTATCTCAATTCCTTTGTGTCTATGGTTTACTATGTTCCCCGTTTGATTGTATGGATATAGTTCTTCTTGTCTTTGCTTTGCTGGGTCCTTCTTCTGATTGCCTTCTCGGACTATCATTGAATCTCTTTATGCTTCTTAGCTCTTGTCCATTGCCTCAAAAACTCAAAAAAATTTCGAAAGCCCTTCAAAGAAATTTTCTTGACTTATTCTTGAATTTTGGTCTCAACTTCCTTAACATTCGCCCGCTTCATACTTTATGTCTCTTTGGATACTCGTCCCTGTTGTTGGGTTTATGAAATCTTCATGAGTATGCTTCCTTCAATATTACCTTTTGTGATTCTTTTCCTTGAGTTATTTTGAACACCTCCTTACCTCATCACGGATTTCATACCATCGAAGGCTCATCTTTCAATGTCTCTTTGCCCCTTTTCTTGTGGCCGTGCCGACACTTACTTATCATTATGTTATAGTCTGAATAATTGCTCTTTCTTAAACTCAGGTTTTGATCCATAAAACTTGCCCCTTTGTCTATTGAGCTTTTTTGCTGGCAGTACTCTTTTTATACTTCATAGAAACTACTTTGCCCCCCATAAATATGGTGTCTATGTGGATAAAGGTATCATCTCCCTTTGATTTATAAAAAAATCATGCATTTCTAGACCTTCGTGATGGCACTGGATCATGAATTTCTCTTACAAGAACCACATCTTCTTAAAGAAAGTCTCAAGCTATCTCTTCACTTTTAAGTCCACATACATTGATGAATAATGGTTTGGCCTTAAAGAAAAACTTTCATCAATTTGCAAAGCTTGATAAAATAACTTAAGGTCTTTGTTTTTTATTAAAATGTCCTGTTATTCTTCCCCTTTCCAACTCAAAGACATAAAATGTACAAGGCAATAAGGTAGAAATAGGTTTCACAATGATAGCCTTCTAACTGAATGAGAATGATATCAAGAGGCAAATGTTAGTTTGAGGAAAGTTAAGTTTGAGTGGTGTGGAAGAAGGGTCTTTTAATGCTACTCGTGAGCAGATTTGATTGCGGTGAAAAACTCAATAGTGATGACCTCAAACTTGCCACCTTTTCCAGAAAGTTAGACCTCATCTATTGCCCCCCAACTCTCATAATCTTTATGTATGCTTGGTTTGAAGGTTGCTTTTGTCTTCTAAACCGCCTTTGCAGGTTTTTAGTCTAGAATCCATAGCTCACTTTTTTCTTCTTTTTTTTTTCTTTCTTTTGCTTTAACTTGAGCCTTTTTTTTCTTTTTTCTTTTGTGGGCTATGATTTGTGACATGCTTGATAGCCTTCTTTAAGTGAGATGACTCATGTGGCCTTACTTGCTCGAGCTTGCTCTCAGTTTTTTTTTCCTTTCGAATTTTCCCTTATTGCCTTTTGATGGAATGGATGAACTTCTTTCCTTTTGGAATTTGTGTTACGGAGAACCGAGAACCTTTTCTTGTGTTGAGCATTCATGAGGATTGGGAGGCCACCTGAGCTATTTAATACGAGAGCTATATTCTTTGGAAGCTAAAGATTTCTTGCAAGGATGCTGATAACCACTGCGAACTCCCTTTTGAGAGTTGAGGTGCAACATTTGAGATCCTTTTTACTAGATTTGGCAGCACTTTCAAGATCACTACCATCAAATCTCTCTTAACTTTCATTTTCACCCACGGGTAACGTCGTTTACAAAGTAAAGTGTGATGGCAATAATGGATAGTGTAATGGCAAAGAGTGAGAGATAGATGTAAAAATGGAATTTTTGGTAAAAAGTGGTAGAATGCACACATTACATCTTTTTATTGGACAACAAAAAGAATACCAGGTGTCCATTTAACAAAGGCTACACCCTAGATTCTGGACTAAATCTAGGAGATTTTTACTATTAAATTACTTTGGCAAGCTCTCAAAGATACAAGTTTACTCAAAGGATTCCCTGTCATTCAAAAGTGTGTGCGAACTGTTAGGTTGGATCTAACTTGGAGCCCTTCCAAAATCAATGTAATTCCAGCTCAAAATCTTTACTTTCAATTACCAATCACATCGGGATCTAGCAATTTGGAATCGATCAACTGTCGAACCTTGAGTTTTAGTGCCACACAATTTTCAGTTGAATGCCCAATTGAGCCTATATGGTAATCACATTTGGCATTTGGGTCATACCAACTTGGAAGAGGAGGCCGCTTGATCTTTGCTGCCGTTGGTATGGGTGATAACAGGTTTGACTCTATTAGCTTAGGGAGTAGCTCAGTGTAGCTTGTGGAAATTGAATCAACTTGAGTAGCTTTCTTCCCATGAGTGGTATGTGGTACTGAGGAGGGAGCTTTGAAGATTACCGCCTCAATAGGATATCCTTTCATCTGTAATGTGAGTGGTGTTGGACCATAGGACTTGGAGATGATGTTTTGGACAGCTCCGCTTCTTTCATTGAAAGATCCTCCAATTGAAGAATCGACCAGCTTTCCTGTTTTGATTCCAAATTCGATCCTTTCTCCGGATAATACCATATTTGAAAAGCTACTCGAAGTGTTCCCAACTAGTTTTTCATAAAATGGTCTATTTAGTGTTTGGATAAACAGGGTGATCAGTTCTCTTTCTATCATAGGTGGTTGAACTTGTGCGGCTAAGTCTCTCCACCTTTGTGCGTACTCCTTAAAGGTTTCTTGTTTTTTCTTCTCCATATTCTGAAGAGTTTGACGATTAGGTGCCAAATCCATGACATGCTTATAATTACTGATGAAAGCTTGAACAAGATCATTCCATGTCCTAATGTTCTTTGGGCCTTGGCTAAGGTACCATTGCAAAACAGACTTTGTCAAACTCTCTTGAAAAAGAGCCACCCATACCTTTTCATCCTTGTGAGGGGTTGTAGCTTTCTTAGGAAAAGTGTTATATGAGTGACATGACAACTTGTCCCATCGTATTTCACAAACTCTGGTACCTTGAAGTCTGAGGGAATCACAACATCTGGCACCAAGGAAAGATCGTCCACTGACAGGGATCCGAATAAAGTGCCACCTTCAATGGCCCGAAGTCTCTTATCTATGGTCTCGAGTTTTTGAGTATCCTCTTCTTCTTTAAGCAGCGGCTTCTTTTCTTCAAAAATTGGATTGTGCCTTAGATGAATGTTATCAGATGGGCCTGAGTCGCAAAAGAGCTTCTCCTGAACTAAGACCCGTTGTTGAGTGAATCCGGGAGGATAGGTCAGATCTTGCGGGTCTTTAATGGGGGTTTGCACTGCCTTTCCCTTGATCAGCTCCATTACATGCTTCATCTGTTCAGCCATGCCCTCTATCTTTGACTCGATGTCAGTGAGACGATTTTCGACTTGTTCCACCATGAGCCTTGTTTGCAGCCGAGTTGAATATCGGTATTGAGTACCAATCTTTTACCTTTTTTTTTTAAAAAATAAGATTCTTTTTATCAGACTTTATATGCACGTGATTGATGTAATGCATACATGCAATACTATCTTGGAACTTAAAGACTTCTTGTTGTCATCAGGAAGACAAAAAGTTATCATAGTTTGATGCGTGGTTTTGATGCATGAAGAAAAATTGCACAAAATAGAAGTACAAAAAAAGAAAAACAAGGTTAGTAACAAGTTAAATAGCAATTAATAACTCATGAGCTATTATGAGAAAAGAAGTCAGAGCCATAAATATAAGACACGAAGAAAACAAAGGGTAAGGCAACAAAATGGCATAACAATGACATGCTTATGGCGTTGGTAAATGATAGGAATTATAGGGTTAGTTCTATGGTTAAGTGGGAGTTCTATATGCATAGGGTGGCTTGCCAAAAAGGCTGAGGGTAGTTCCCGAATCCTGTCACTAAATTATGGTGACAACCTAATTCCTTACCCACAAGGGTTTATGTAAGAAGAGGATTAATTCGGGTCGTAGCTTTTCGTGGGCCCATGCAGAGACTATCGTCTCAGGAGACAATACACTACTTTGCTACTTGAAACCGATGAAGGCTTAAAGACCATAGTCTCACAAGGACAACAACACTGATTCCACTTTGAAAGAACGTGGTTAAATTGAGGAAGCTCGGGTGTAGAGCTTCATGTCATGAATGCATATTGCATGCTTACAATAAGCAAGTATAGCACATGAATCCACGCAAAGATAAGCAAAGCAGAACAAAACAAATCAATTTTTAGGCTTGACTCATGAATGTCCCTAGCGGAGTTGCCAAGCTGTGGCAACGTGGTTTTTTTTTGAGTCGCCACCAATCGGTTTCACTTAGGTCGATTGGACACCTTAAAAATGGTCTACGAGAGTTCGAGGGTTCAGGAGTACGGTTACGTTAAAATAACTTTATTCTAACGCCCAAAATTGGCACCTTAATTGATTTTAATTTTGTTTTGCTTGCTTTTAAATAATTTTAGTTAATTTTCAAACATGGATTCTAACCGAATCACCCGATATGGACTTCTAAATCTTGGTGCTTGATTTTTATTCATTTTTATAATAAATTTGATATTTCCAAACCATGGACTCTATCGAGTCTCCCGGATGTGTAATTTAATGAATTTTAAATTTTATTTGCTATTAAATATTTTAATTAATTATCAATCCACATCATAAATTCTACTAAATCATCTGAATATGGATTTTAATGATTTTAATATTATTTTTTTATTTTATTTTTTTTTTACCCTTTTTATTGTTTTCAAAGATTTTTAAATGATTATCCAATCCATGGATCTCATTAGATCAACCGGATGTGGATCCTGAATTTGTTTATATTAAATATTTTTTTTTTGAAAAAAAAATACTTATTCAAAACCATTGATTTTATTGGATCATTTGGTTATGAATTTTTAAATTTACTTTAATAAACGGCATAGGAGGCTAGACTTTGTTATTTAAAGAAAAAAATAATTAAAAAAAAGTAAATGACTCAACACTCCAAATAACCAATAATGCTAAACAAGATAAGAATAACGGAAAAACAAAAGATGGGGGGCTTGGTCGTGATAGAAATAATAAACTACAAAAAATAATAAATAAGGAAGTAAGATGGGGCTTGGCCAGCCATATATAAAAAAATGGTAAATAAAAAAGTAAGTAAGATTAACCATCCATATAAAGAAATAATAAGATGCAGAAATTAAATAAAAAGTAAATAAATAAAGAAAGTGGGGCACTTGGTCATCCACGTAAAAAAATAAAGTGTAGAAAGTAAATAAAAAAGTAAATAAATAAATAAAGTGGGGCACCTGGCCATCCACATGACAAAAAATAATAAAATGCAGAAAGAAGTAAATAAAAATAAATAAAGTGGAGCACTTGGCCATCCAAATAAAAAATAATAAAGTGCAGAAAGTAAATAAAAAATAAATAAATAAATGAAATGGGGCACTTAGCCATCCATATAACAGAAAATAATAAATACAAAAAGTAAATAAAAGTAAATAAAT